>FR990096.1:42644253-43894253 GCA_905404275.2 Hedya salicella
TATAAACATAGAACCCTTGTCGGTCTTAGTCCACCCGGGTGGACCAGGGGCACTTTTTAACCGACTTCAAAAAAGGAGGGGGTTCTCAATTCGGTTGTTTTTTTTGTTGCCTCAGAACTCCGTCATTTACACGACGATTTGGAAAAATATTTTTTCTTCGCGAGTTAAGTATATATACAAATTGGTCCCATAAAATTTTGGTGAAGATCTGATGCCGGGATCCATGAGGAATCGAAGGAATTCCTCGAATTTTATGAGCACATCTATGGGGATTTCGGTATTTATTAAAGTAATTTAAGCATTTACATTTAAAAATCACCATTTAGTGGAGAATAACCAATGGTGAAGAGACACCAGCCATCAGTTACCACTGAGGGCTCTACCAGTGTTATTTAATTCGCGGATCGCGAGTCGATTTGGAAAAATATTTTTTCGGTTAGAGTCCAAGTTGGTCCCATAAAATTATGGTGATGATCTGATGATGAAATCAAAAGAATTCCTCAAATATTATGGGCACACCTATGACGATTTCGGTGTTTATTAAAGAAGAACAAGCATATACACTTGAAAATCATCATTTGGTGAAGAGAAACTGATGATGAAGACACAAGCCACCAGTCACTAATAAATAAGGGCTCAACCAGTGTTATTTAATTCATTAATCTCAATATAATTCTCTATCATATTTTGCTTACAGGCAGAAGTTAGTTAAGATCAGGGTAGCAAAGGACCAGAGAAGATAGTAGAGGACCAGAGAACTCCTTAACGGTTAAGAGTTACAGGTTAATTCTTAAAAAATACATGTATTTAGGCCCCTGTTCCATCTGTCCCTACCGCCGTATCCCCCCTGATAGGGATAGGTGGATTATTTTTCCTTCCTTCCCCACCAGTAGGGATATATTTCCATATATCCCTACTAAGTCACTGCAGTAGGGGCTCGTGGATTTTTTTCCAACCATTCATACCAATTTGCTGCCTGGTAGGGACTCGTGGAATTTCTTCCACCTTTCTCTACCACGGTACCCCTTAGTAGGGACAATTGGAATTTCTTCCACTTTTCTCTACCTCGGTACCCCTTAGTAGAGACGATTGGAATTTTTTCCACTCATCCCTACTAGCTAGCTTTTTGGTAAGGACTCGTGGATTTTTTTCCAACCACCCGTACCAGATTGCCGCCTGGTAGGGACTTGAGGATTTTTTTCCAACCACCCACCCCTACCAGATTGCCGCCTGGTAGGGACCTGTCGTCGGACCATGCTCAGTGTAGGCTTCCGCAGCCGTTCATACGAAGAAATGCACTACAGATGAAAAAAATCGTTGAAATTATTTAGTACGCTTTATTTTTGTAATTCTTAAAATCTCCGCCCCGAAAATTGCATAAAACTCGGAGCGCTTATTTCCGAAAATAAAAAAATCTATTCTTATTATGTACCTCAAAATGATTTTAAAATAACTGTCGAAATATGTGCAACAAAATACATTTGCTAAAAAAAATCTCGGTTTCGGTTACATGTATGGAGTGCCCCCTATACATTTTTTTATTATTTTTCAACCATCAAACTAAGTAGCGGCTTACGCAAGACACCTATAATCGAAATATTATGGACATGATGAAACTATAAGGGTTCCGTTTTTGCCATTTTGGCTATGGAACCCGTTGAGACGTATATTATCGTTATCAGCAGCTTTACCATTGCTACCCTTTCATAAAATTAAGGAAGGGTGGTCATAGACTAGTCGGGGTGGTTGGAAAAAAAACCACGGGTCCCTACCAGGGGCAATCTGGTAGGGGTGGTTGGAAAAAAATCCACAAGTCCCTACCAGGCGGGAATCTGGAAGTGGTAGTTGGAAAAAAATCCACGAGTCCCTACCAAAAAGCTAGCTAGTAGGGATGAGTGGAAGCAATTCCAATTGTCCCTACTAAGGGGTACCGTGGTAGAGAAAGGTGGAAGAAATTCCAACTGTCCCTACTAAAGGATACCGTGGTAGAGAAAGATAGAAGAAATTTCATCTACCCCTATCAGTGGGGCCTAGGAGGGATAAGTGGACGTATTATTTCCATATATCTCTATCCCTGTCCCTGGTGGGGAAGAAAGGAAAAATATTCCACCCATTTCCATCAGGGGGGATATAGCGGTAGGGATAGATGGAACAGGGGTATTTAGGTAGGTATGCTAAGACTTAGTCATATTCTTTATAGTGTGTCTCTGAGGTAGTCTCCTTATCACCAAGTCAGGATCTGATGTTGGGATCCCTGGGAAATCGAGAGAAACCCTCGAATATTATAGGCACTAACAATGTTTTTTACATATTTTTCTAAAGTTATTCAGTTATTTTCCTCTGCTTCTCATCATTTACTGATGCTGAGCTGATGATGGAAGGTACAAGTCCTTATTAACGGTCAATAGTTGTGAGATAATTCTTTAAATATTATGTATGGGTAAGTTGAGAGTGATAGTCGTATTCATTTTTAACCAGCAAGTTGCTTGACTTAACCATTTAGACCTAGCCAATTCTTATAATTTAAATTTTGATTTACAATCAAATCCTCCTCCATCTTCCCATTCTAGGCTCTAAAAAAAAATTTTATCACTAAAAGGCAAAAAATAAATAAAAAAGAACAGACTTCTAAATAAACTAAAAAGCCAAAAAATATTTTTTATGTACGGTACGGATCACATTTGAATCACCTTTTGAAGTCTGTGCCAAACCTGAAGTAAAGTTCTATATTCAACAAAAATACGAATTACTATAACTAAATATATAAGTAGGTAATAACTAAAGGCTCGCCGCCGCGGTTCTTAATAGTTATAAAATAAATGAATGGTTTGGCACCGACTTCAAAAGGTGATTTAATTGTGATCCGTACCGTACATAAAAGCTTATATTTGGCATTTTATTTTGAAGTCGGTTCTTTTTTTATTGTTCCCAATGGTATACCTCAATACACCTAGGGAACCACGGGCACTTTCTTGCCGATGGTCCACCACTCATGCTCTCCAGCTCTGCAATAATAGTTGCAGACTCGTGTCTCGCGAGATATTTTAAAACATTTAGCTTGCAAAGGAAGTTTATTTTGACAATATTGGAAATTTCTCCAAAGTCTTCGGGGACACCCGGGAGCAAAGGAGCTACTCCGAAACCCGTAAAACGAAGTTCGTATGGCGCCATCTCGCTCAGTAAAATACAGTATAACATGAGAGGGACAGGACGTTATGAATTTCGGGTTTCGGTGTAGTCCCTCAATCTGACGCAAGTCCCGTTATAAGAAACGTATGAAACATAATTTTTATAAAAGTTAGTGCGGTACCCGGATAATATCGATATTTTTTCTGACCACTTCTTAGGTCCATGTTATTGAAAGATATTGTGGTTTTTGTGTGTGCCTATTAAAAAGCTGCACGAATTTAAATAAACAGGGTGTATGGCAGATCGTCTGCCAAAAGAATTGGGTAGGTAGGGTCACATACTACACATTTTGGGCCAATTAACACTTGTCCTGCCCACGGTATTATTATTATTATTATTTTTTGGAATTTCCTAAAAATTCACAATGTTGCTAACCTATGTTTTTTTTAAACGTGACAGCACAAAAGTGTGTATTTTACAAATCTCTAATTTATGATTATCCTTGAAATGAGTAATAATCGCGGAAACAGAAGAAAATATTATGATTATCCTATTTAAATTTTATTTTCATTTAGAAAGGAAATGAAAAAAGTTATGACCCGACATTGTGTAGGACAGAAAATAAAAATCATCGAGCTCAACTTTATGGCACAGTAAAAAAAAAAGTTGAAACTCCTCAGATCTTCCAATAAATTTAAAATTTCTTCAGTTCATGACTATTCTAACGGTATACCACATGACTAAAATCACTTTAAATTTTCTGGCGAAAAATGGTTTTGTGTAAAATGGTGGCTTTACTCGGTTAGTAGGCCCAGCCAGTTAAATGAATGTATAGAGTTTGGCAAGCGAAACATGATATTAAAAATAGGCGGCAAATTTGAAAACATCATGACCTGGCAATACGGAATGCATAGAAACTAAGTTCGACTGAAGGACATTGAATCCATGGTCATGAAAACATTAAGAAAAACGTATTTTTTTATTAATAATTATTTAATTAAAAAATTTTAACAATCATTTTGAAATTTGTTCAAATTATCTTCCTTGACAATCAATAGAAGTCTGACCATTGAGTAGCTGCACAAATAAAGCCCGGCTAATTCAAAAAATCTTTAGCTGGTAGCACGAAGCATAGTACGAAAAAAGAAAGTTGATAATTGGTGTCAATATATTTTGTAGTATCTAGACTAAATTAGAGGGGTTATTAGAACAATCGTCGGTCAATAAATAAAGTAATTAAATTTACAGAGTACATGAACGAAATATGTTACTTTTAATCATTATAGATTCATTCGCGAGAGCTTAGAATTGCATTTGTAGTGGTTGTACGGGTCGCATGAAAAGGAGAGTAACTTAAGTATTTCTCTTAATTTAATGAAATAATATTATGATCTGTTGTTCGATTCATTTCCCGTTCTTGACACCTATATTTATTTGCTTCTTTTTCGACAAAAACTGGGTAACTCACAATTGTAGGGGCCTAGAGAGAATTATTTCGAAAATTGTGAGAATATAATAAAATTAGCAGTTAAAATATACGCACAACGTAAATAATATTTAGAATTTGTCAATGCCGTAATTTTTTCTTCAATATATTACAAACAGAGGTTTATGCTGACAATACGGGCAAAGTGAAATTTCAAATATAGAAGTCCCAAATACAGAATACCACTACATATGCAATTCCACGCTCTCGGTAATTTATCTGTACTTAATTAATAGGTAGTTTAGTTTTGTTTATTTATCTCAACTATATAATGTTTTTGCAAATATAAAAGTATGTCAGTTGACATTACTTATCATAGTGATCGTCAATTAACAAATACAAAAATCTTAACAACCAATAGGCTCATGCTAAGAAAATTACATACGATCTCATTTGCGGCATATAATGGGATATCTTTCCCTTTGTCCTAATAAGGGTTAACTAGTTATCATAATAAAGTGACATATTTCCAAGTCATCTAAAGGGCAAGGTGCCACACATGGATAGATTAACTGGAGCTTAAGGTATTAAGGTGAACGAAAACAGCCTTTCAATAACGTTTTATCCAATTTTAATCTCTTATTATTTCAGGAGTCATAATCAAAATCAGATTCGAGAAATTCAATGCCCGATAGAGAATAATCACTTTCATTATCACTTTCACAAACTTGTATGATGAATGGCGCCAATTCTGTGTCAAGAATGTTATCTTTGGAGTTGTATTTTTCTTCAACACTTATTACATGGTCTGTTCATTTTGTCCAATCTTCTGCTGTAATCATTGAAAAACATTCCCTGATCAGGTTTTCAGTTTCTGATCCATGTAGCCCCAGATTTGTACTAGCTACTTTTCGCTTTGCCAGGCTCCATATGAGCTCAATAGCATGTAGGTCACAATGGTATGGAGGCAATTTAAGGACCTCATGCCCATGCTGCTTCAATATTTCCTCTGCTGCATATACAGGACCAACTCTGTTTTCTTCAACAAGGCACATCAATTCCTCTTTTTAAAACCGTCTTTATATGGGATTTTATTTTCTCTTAGCCATTATTGAATATCAGCCTTCAAGCTGTGAATGGTTGGAGGCTTAATTATTTGTGTGACATGGTAACTTGCATTGTCCATTACAATCACACTAGGCTCGGTCAAATTTGGGATCAACATTTCACATAACCACTTTAAAAATTTTTTACTATTCATGTGATCATGATAATCAGCTAATTTGGATTTTGTGCTAAATACAAGTAAAGCATTTGGAACAAATCCCTGCTCCGATCCAGCATGTACTATAATATGCCTTTTACCGGAGGAAATTTTTTCAACTACACCGGAAGTAGAAGGCCCTTGCCATGACTTCTTTGGCCTATAATTTTGGTGGACATATGTCTCATCAAGATACACAATCGATTTTCCTTCTTGTCGTTTTTTATGTATAGTTCTTAGAAATCTTTGTCTCCATCCAGATATTTCAAAATTTTCCATGAGAATGGAGCGTTCTTCTTTATTTCTTTTAAACTGAAATCCTCCTCAGTGTTTCACAACATCCTGAGAATTCTATAGATTCTTTCAATTTCGCATGTAATGTTCTTAGAATAGGAATAGTAGGAGTAAATTCGTTTATTTTGTTACGGATGGCTGTCACATCAAAATTGTCTAAATTTGACACAGTTGGTGGGCGGGGACGTTTTGTCCCTGGCGTATTCCTTTCACCTTGGTTAATAGAACCTTCTTTTTTAATTGAGCGTAACGTTCTACTGCTGACACCTGTAAAAGGAGACATCTTAAGTAAAGGAAATAAACACATTCAAATATTAAGAAATCTACATGTGCAAATATAAATTATTATTACCTGTCATAGAGGATATTTTCGCCAAATAACCTGATTCTAATTCGTTATTATCAATAACCATCTTCAGTTCTTTGGCTAGCTTTTCAATAGATTGTTTGATATTTTCATCATCCACGCCAGCTAGAAACAAAATAAAGAATTAAGTTAAGTATTATAATACAATCACCAACATTACTATTTTGTAAATAAAAGAGTGCCACGAGAAGCATCAAAATTGTTTGACAATAACTTACCGGTCGCCTGTATGATTTTATCCAACATTCGTTTCTTTTTCAGTAATCTCTCATTTTCATCACGTCTAACCTGATTGTAGTTAGAGATTATCGTAAATGACATGCTTCTAACACTGCTTCTGATCGGTTTAAGCCATTATAACACGATATAAACTTCCGTAACAAACGCACTCAGACGATATTTAGGTTATGTACGAACAGAGGTTGACAATTAGTTTGACAGATAAAATTGTTGCCATAAATAGAATTCTGTGAAAATGCTTGTGCAGCGACTCGCTGGTCAGACTCTACATTCACGACATATTTTTCGTATTTCTACAGTTGCTGTGCTGAGTGTCATTTCTTGTCGCATTATCGCGAACGCGTCATTAATTTTTGCGTCCACCACGGCGCCAAGTGTACTTGTGGAACGCAGAAATACCGCAACTGCGCAGCGAATGTGTTGCGTCGAGGCAGGAATACACTAGACGCCGTAGGCTGAGACGCTTGAGCAACACCGGAGAAGCTCATGCAGAGGAAGCGATGCTCCACATTCGATACTCCGAAATGGCTTGGTCTCTGCGGGTAGCTGTCGCAAAAGCCAAGAAAGACGGGCTCCAAGTCATGCTGGAAACGCTTAATAGCAATCCATGGGGATGGCCATATAAGGCGGTGAGCCGCAAGCTTCGGTCATGGGCCCCACCACTAACGGAAACTCTCCAGCCTCAGTTTCTCGGTCACCTAGGGAGACCCTGTTCCCCGAAGGACCAGCGAACGTCCCTGAAGCTACGACGCCGGCTCTAAATGCGGCCCATGCCGATGACTTGGAAGTGCCAGAGGTTACCGTGGGCAAACTGGGAGCGGCGGTGCTAAGGCTCAAAGCCAAGAATACCTTTCCGGGCTGGATGGCATCCCTGAGCGCGCTTGGGTGCTGGCACTGACCGCCAAGTGCACTGGAGGTGCGGGTGAGGGCACTTTTTAGTGCGTGCATGGGGCAAAGTGCAATCCCTAGTTGCTCAAAGGCGGGTATGCTGGTCCTCCTTCGAAAAGAGGGTCACCCGGTCGAATCACCCTCTGCATACCGACCGATTGTTTTGCTGGACGAGTTGAACAAACTTTTTGAACGGGTTGGTGTCGCTATCCTCAGTCGTCATCTAGAGTCCACTGGGCTGGATCGAGTAGCGCCAGTTCGGTTTCCGGCGGGCTAGATCTACGATAAATGCTCGAGTGAGGTCCCTCATAGATGACGGTGTGTCCCAGGGTAAGGTTGTTGTGGTGGTATCTTTAAACATTGCCAATACAACACCCTGCCTTGGGTCATCTCATCATAAAGGAGGTACTAAAATACTTGTGTCGAGTGGTGGAAACATACCTGTCTGAACGGGCAGTGGGGAACTCAACATGCCATGGTTGGATCCAGAGGGAGGTATTGTGCGGTGTTCCACAGGGATCGGTTCACGGCCCTTTCCTGTGGAACATCGCATATGACTGGGTGCTCTGGGAGGCAATGTTTTCAGGGGTCGACGTGATCTGCTACGCTGATGACACGCTCGTAATGGTCCGCGGCAGCAGTTACCGTTAGGCAGTTGTCGTTAAGGCACCGGTAGAGGCACATGTAGGGGACCGGATCAAACGATTGGGTTAGATGGTCGCACTGTAGTAATCGGAAGGATTTGCACTAGCCGACGCCCATTTGGTAGTGAGGGGAGTTTCCATGGGCATCGGTTTGATGACCTAGGAATTGTCCTACATAGCCGATGGAACTTCCAAGCGCATTTCCACCATCTCGCTCCGAGATTGAAGAGCTGTCAGGGCACCCATGGGGCGGTTGCTCCCAAACGTGGGCGGGCCAAACGCAACGTGCCGTCGGCTGTATACGGGCGTAATGCGATCGATGGCTCTCTATGGAGGGCCATTTGGGTAGAGTCGCTAAGCAGCCATAATATAAAGGCGCTACAGAGGCCGCAAAGGGCGGAGTCTTCGCCAGCATCACTAATGGCGCAGGCTAACAACCCCCAACCAAGGGGCAACGCGCAACTCCAGCTCACTCCAGGACCTGCAGGCAAAACTAAGAAAAAGAAGCCCAAGAAAAAGTCTACCCCGGCCGCAAAAGCCCCCAGCACCGAATCTGCCCCGACGACTTCATCAACTGCGAACACAACACCTGCGCCAAACGCCGCCACAACGATGCTCGCGCTCCTTACGCAGTTAATGAGGCTCGCTGCAACCCAAGACACGTCAACGATCGACGCACTACGAGGGTTGCTACTTATATATCCGGAAACAAAAAAACAAACAAACGTACACGGCTGAAAATAGTTTTATTGTTTTTCAAAGTATTCCCCTTGATGATCTATGCACTTTTGCATTCGCGTGAACCAATTTTTAAAGCACTTCTGCCACTCCGCCTGAGGTACCTCCATAACGTGTTGTTTGAATGCGTCGACAGCATCTTCAGCGGTCGAAAATCGTTGACCGCGTAATTTATTCTTTATATTTGGAAATAAATAAAAATCGTTGGGTGCCAAGTCAAGGCTGTACGGCGGATGACCCGTTAATTCCACATTTTGACCCTCCAAAAATAGAGTTGTTTCGCGTGACGTATGACAGCTGGCATTGTCATGATGAAGAATGATTCTTCGTCGCTGGTTAGTTTTACGAATTTGTTCAAATACTTCCGGTAAGCAAATGGTCGTGTACCACTCTGAATAAACCGTTCTACGGTTTTCTAGTGGCACTGTAGCTACATGGCCATTAATACCGAAGAAGCAGGCCACCATTTGTTTCAATGTACTTTTTGCACGAGTAACTTTCGTAGGGTTCGGCTCATTTTGAAACACCCATACCGTTGATTGTTGCTTCGTTTCGGGATCGTATGCATAGATCCAGGATTCGTCACCTGTATAGATGTTATAAACGGCTTTTGAGTCACCACGGTTATATTTTTTTAACATTTTATTGCACCATTCGACGCGAGCATGTTTTTGCTCATTTGTTAAGTTGTGGGGTATCCAACGCGAACAAATTTTTTTTACAGCCAAATAATTATGTAATATGCTATTAATGCTGGTCATAGAAATACCCAGAGTCGCCTCTATCTCGCGGTACGTAACATGTCGGTCGTCCATTATAAGTTTTCGCACAGCCTCGATATTTTGTTGTACAACGACCGATTTCGGGCGACCTGCCTTAACTTCGTCCGTAAGCATACTACGTCCACGATTGAACTCACTAAACCAGTGATACACAGTAGTTTTAGATGGGGCTTCATCACCAAAAGTTGAAGTTAGTTGATCTATGCACTGTTGTTGCGTTAAACCACGCCGAAAATCATAATAAATCATAGCACGAATATTTTCACGAGTGAGTTCCATTCTTGCTGCGAGATGACATTTAAAACCCGTCAAAAACAAAACACGAGCGTTAATAAGGAAGAAAAAATATACCTTATATACTTAAAAAAGTTCAAATTTTACCATGGCGGTCAAATATGCTATTTAAGAAGATTGTAATCCCGGTTTCCGGATATATAAATAGCAGCCCTCGTATCACAAGCCGCCTACAGTCTCCTGCCCAACATTCAACACTAACTAGCGCCAGAAGGGCTTGAGAGTGGTATATTGGAACGCCCAATCGCTGACTAGCAAACTCGGCCTGCTCCGCAACTTCTTCAGGGAGCAGGAGATCGGCGTCATGCTGGTCAGCGAAACTCATCTGAAAGAGGGCGTTCCATTAAAAGCACCAGGGTACATTGTGTACCGAAAAGACGCGGTCTCCCCGGACGGCGTCGCTTATAGAGGCCTGGCGGTATTGGTGAAGAGGAGGATCATCCACCAAGAAGTCCCGAACCTTCCCTTCGCGTCCATATACGCGTTGAGCATTGAGCTCCAGATAACGGGACACGACCTCCGCCTCTTTGCCATTTACCGCAGTCACGGCGCGCACGGCGACATAGTGCGCAATATCGGCCAGCTGCTGCAGTCCCCCACGCCGACCATCCTGGCGGGGGACTTTAACGCAAAACATAGGACTGGGGTTCGTCCCTCAACAATCGAGTGGGCACCAAGATCGCCAGAGCAGCCGTGGACCAAAACTTCAATATCACTGGACCTCAAGAACCGATAGCCACAACTCCAGTGACATCATCGACTTTACGGTGCACAAAGGCGTCAACGCCATAATGACGCACGAAGTCCTGCCGGACTTGCCATCGGACACCGCCCGGTCCTGATGGTTATAAAAGACCTGCCTTCAAAAACGCCACTGAAACCACCTGAAAGACGAATCTGCTGGGAGACCTTCTCGGCGGCCATGAACGGGAACCCTCACTCCATGCCGGTCTCTTCAGCAGAAGAAGTCGAGCGCGCAACCACCAGCATCCCCTTCAGCATACAGGCGGTGCTGAACACCGCAGCGCACACCGTTCCGACCAGGGAACGGCGCAAGCCGCTACCTGCGAGAATCTTGGACCTGATCAAGCGCAAGCGCCGCCTAAGAAAAGAGTGGCAGAGAACCCGTTGCCCCACTCTCAAAGCGTCCCTCAACGCACTGGTGGAAAAGGTGAAGATGGAGCTGGAGACACACGCTGCAGAGTCGTGGGAGAGCCACTTAGCGTCCATCGACGGTGACATGCCTTCTGTTCACCGTCTCTGCCGACAACTCGGCATGACGCCCACGGCCACACTCCCACTGGACGACAACAACGGCCTCCCAAGGTACAAGGCGGAAGACTGCGCGGAGCTCTTCGCCGATAGCCTTTAAAATTAATTGTTTTTTTTTATACGTACGACTTTAGATTTATTAAAAGAACCTCTAATGTTTCTGGTACACAAAAACGATTTGCTGACGTTTAAAAAACTGCAATGAAAAGGTACTAGTGCGACTATGTAATTTATAAAATACGTGTGTATAATGAACTTGATTACAGCCATAAACCGGTGTCATAAGAACCACTTTACGAACAAGTGTGTTGAAAAATATTATTATGTAATTGATACATAATGAGAAGCCTTAAAACACGAGTGTTGTAAGAATAACACACCAGGCCTAACAAGAACAGCTGCATACACTAGTTTATCTACACCAGAGGCGGGGCGTCAGGAAAATTACAAGGGAAGCCGAAGCGTATTCCTTTACTTATATTTAAAAAGGTGGTTATAAGCCTTCCCTTGGGCAACTCGGTGGGAATTGGCTTAAATGGACGCCACGCCAATGATCAACAACCATATGAATCACATAGAAGCCAAGTCAGCAACGTCCACGGTAAAAAAAGTGAATGTTGCTGACTTTGCTTCTACCGTTACTTAGTTGCATAACTGAACCAATGTGCGCCACATATTTTCGCGTTGACTCAATTTTGCACCAACTTCTTTCAGTGAAGATTAGTAAAATTAATAGCAGAATACAAACCACCAAATCTTCCACCCAGCTCCGGTCAAGATCCAGTTGAACCACCAACCACAAGTGGAAGACCACAAAGAGAAGTGAGGCAACCAGCGTGGACCGAAGACTACGAGTTAAGTCGGTGCGTAACTATGTGTGTCAGAAAATAATGAAGACTATGACTACTCCTTACTTACCTATAAAGACGCTGTGACGGGCACCGACAAACAAAATTGGGAGAAGGCAATACAGTCAGAAATGGAATCACTACAGGAAAATAACACGTGGGTTTTAGTTGACAAGTCAGAAGCCAAGGACACAAAATATTGCCAAATAAATCGGTGTTTCGAATAAAAGATGACGGAACGTACAAGGCCAGATTAGTCGTACGAGGCTGCGAGCAAAAAGGGAACCTGGATTTTGAAGACATATATAGCCCGGTCGTAAGTCAATCTGCCATAAAAACTTTACTAGCCGTTGCCGCATCCAAATCATATCACTTCATGACTTTTGATGTCAAGACAGCGTTCTTGTACGGAGAGATGACAGATTAAGTTTATATGAAATTACCTGTTGGCTATAAGACTGACTGTCATACTACGGAAGTAATTTGCCGACTGAAAAAATCGTTATACGGTTTAAAACAAGCTCCATTCACAAGGAACGAGACTTTTACCCAAGCGATGTTTGATTTGGGATTTCAGACAATTAAGACCGATCGATGCGTTTTTATAGACGAAGACAAGTCCATAATAATTGGATTATTTGTCGATGACGGACTTGTCATAGGGAAAGATAAGAAAAAGATCGATAATATAGGAGAAGGATTACACCTACAGAGAGGCAGTGGGAAGTTTACTGTACCTGTCCACTAGAACTAGACTAGACGTTGCACAGGCTGTCAATCAAGTCAGCCGAAAAATCGAAAATCTCACTAAGGAAGATGTTACAAGAGTGAAGAAAATTTTCAATTATTTAGTTGGGACTAAAGATAAGGGCATAATGTTCAAACGAAACTGGCCCATAGAGAATATCGATGCTTTCAGTGACTGATTATGCTGGAGATGCGCTAACGAGAAGAAGCAACATCTGGCTCCGTACTAATGATAGCCGATGGACCAATATCGTGGGCATCCAAAAGACAACCTATAGTGGCCTTATCGTGCACAGAAGCCGAGTACATAGCCGCAGCAGACTATTGCAAGGAGGCATTGTATCTAAAATCTTTGTTAAAGGAAATAACCGATACAGACTTGAAAATATATGTATAAAATTTGCACGACGATAACCAAAGTTCGATTCAACTGATAAAATCTGGTTCGTTTAATAAGCGGTCAAAGCATATTGATGTGCGATACCATTTCATCCATGAACATTTCGTGAGTGGACTGATAAATGTCAGCTACTGTCTGACTGAGATTCAGTTAGCTGATATAATGACAAAACCACTGGTTAAATTAAAGTTTGCAAGACACTGTGCAAATTTAATGCATGGATAGAGACGTGTCTCAGCTCAAGCATATGAGTGCACATCAGGAGAAGGTGTTGGAAGGTCGTGATGCTGTCCAGTGATGCTGTTCTTATGTCTCTAATTTTGTCTATGCATGTTTTTGAATTTTATTTTGATTGATGTACTGTGTCATATCTATTGTTTTCTTGTTACAAATAAAACGCAATGTTTTAATATAATTTTAATGTTTTAATTGTGCTGATGCTGCAGTTTACTCTATCACGTCAAACAACACGGCAGCCACGACGTATTCGTCATCCACTTCAAAAATGTATTTTAATGTTCTTGCACTATTATGGCACTTGACTTCCACGTAATCAAATCTGAAATGGAACTATTTTCGTTGCCGCTAAAATTAGCCAGTTAAGCTTGACGTTTCTATGATTTCGCGTAAAAATGACAAGACTGGAATAGCAATTGGCAGCTAAACCTAAGTTGAATAGACTGCCTAAAATAATAAACGTCAGACTCAAATAAGCGCTGTCATTTGATTTTGCCAGCTGCTCATAGAATAGAAAAGCGGTTTAGCGACGCCTAAATAAAATTAGGAGGTTTAGCGGCTGCCGTAGAATCGGGTCCAATTTCACTTTTATATTTTTTCAACAAAAAGGTATGCAAAGTTTAAAAAAAGTTGAGCTGCTGGCTGTCAGTAAAATGTCAGTTATTGTTGGAAATCGGAAAAGTTAAATTATTGGAAAATAATGGACTTGTCACAATATATTATATAGCCTAGGATAGTGCGTTCGGCGAATGTTTCAGCTAGACCGAAAATGGAAGACACAGCAAGAACTTACATAACTTATGCGAGGCAACTATCGGCTTATGGGCGTTATGATAAGGCTTTAGACTACTATGTTTTTGCTTTCGATCAATGTTCACATATGAAAACCCTGTTTGAGGCTGAATTTCGAGTGGTGCTTATCAGATTGAATGAAATGTTAGCCAGGTATGGTAAAGTTGATCAAATATTTGCCAATTTTGGGAAAGCTATTAATACTTACCCAGGAAATGTATATCTTCTCAACGATATTGGGAAATATCTATACAAATTTGGTTATTACACAGTGGCATGGTGTCATTTCCAGAATGCTTTGAAAGTTGATTCGGGGTTTGTAGATGCAGAAAAGAACTTAAATTCTGTTAAAAATTTGTTAGTGGAAAGATGGCATTTCAGAATGCTTAATGACAACATTCGAAACAAGGCCTATCGTCTAGCTATTTGTGAAACAGTTACACCAGCACAGGATCGTGTATTGGATATTGGCACAGGGACTGGCTTACTAGCACTCTATGCCAATGAGTGTAATCCATTAGCCACTGCTGGCTGCGAGGGATCAGATGTTATGGCAAAAGTAGCTGAAGTCATCATGCAAGAGAATCAAGCCCAGGAAGTGGTGATTGTAAATAAAATGTCTACAAATATGGATTACACTGAGATAGGTGGGAAGCAGTCCGTGTTGATAACTGAAGTGTTTGACTCCGGTTTGCTTGGAGAACATGTGCTGCAATTTTTATCTCATGCTTGGGAAAACCTCATGTCTGATAAGGGAAAAGTTGTTCCAAACAGTGCAGAATTCTTTGCCATTGGTGCCAAGTGTGACCATCTCCATCTGAAATACCAATTGCGGCAGTCAACCAAGGCCCTACTGAACATCCTAAACATGAGGGTGCACACCTTGACATATGGTGACACTTATGACTGTTCTGATGTGCATCTTTTTAAAGACATAACATATATAACTGAAGCCCACTCAGTTTTTAAAATCAATTTCAACAGTTATGATGATATACAAAGACTATTGGAGCAGAATGAACCTCTTTCAATTCCTCTGACAGCTACAAAAAATGGTGAGATTAATGTGATTGTGGGATGGTTTAATTTGCACTTGACAGAAGATATTATGTTAACTACAAATCCACAGTCAGATAATAAAGCAGTTGCTTGGCAGCAAGCTGTTTTTCTGGATTTTGCACCTCGGTATCTTGAGGAAAATGAAATTCTTCCCACCAATTTTTTTATAAATAGAGGAAAAATTAGTTTAGTGTTAGATCACCTTAGTCATGTTACAAGGATTTCTCCAGAAACACTCAGATTTTTGAATGATTATGATTACACAAAAAAAATTAAAGACTGTATTAGTATGGCCTGTGTCTATTTTGGCCAAATGATGGATATTTCCATTATTGATATTGCTGATTTGTGTCCCTTTCCTTTGTTTGGGCTGTTAATGCTTCAACGTGGGGCTAAATCACTAATTTGTGTTGCTAAATCTCCAGGAGACAAGAAGTTTTTCAAGAAAGTGCTGAAGGCAAACAAAATATCAATATCTAAAGTTAAATTTTTACTGGCAGATGAATGGACTCTTGATTCATTTGGCAAAGAAAAATATCATGCAATTGTCTGCCATGGCTTTGAATTATGTGGTGATATAGATTTACATCACAAAGAAATTGCTCATCATCTAAAACATCATCACCTTTATCCTGCAGGCCTGTTCTTACCAGCTAATGTTTACTTGATGGGGCAGCTTGTGGAGAGCTCTTGGCTGGACAAGAGCAACCGCGTTTATGATGAAAATGTTAATAACTATAAAATTGGAACTCATGTCAACAAGTTTCAAGTCTCACAGAACTATTGTCTTGACTTGACTACAGTGGAGTTTACCGAATTGTCAGCGCCACTTGTTTTAGGAACACTAAATAGTTCGATGGTATCAAGTGTAATCAATGTACCTGTTATCAATGATGGAAATGCTAATGCCATTCTGTGTTGGTACAAAATAGAGCTGGTGAAGGACTTGGGTGAAATGGAAACCAACAGGAGTGACAGTTTCACTGACGGAATGGCATTTCTAGCCGACCCCAAGGTACACATGATCCGTGGTGAGATTGCTAGTGTGTTGCGTTGTGTTGACAGTGATGGATCTTTTAAACTTATGATTGATCTCACTAATTAATCCTGTTTTGACGGATTTAACATTTTTAAATGGCTACTGTTTCTCTTAGTTTACAAGCTTACTAATTTAAGTAAATAATTGTTTTAGTAGGTATTCAATACTCGAATCTCTATCGAACAATGGGTGATATTTGTCTTTGAAGGTTTTAAATGAAAAGAATTCGTTAATATGGACATTATTATTGATCATTGTTTAAAAGGAAAGTAGGTAGGTACCTATGTATATATATTGTATTTCATAAAATATAAAATAACTGACTACACTTTTTTTGCTCATTGTTATGCAATAAGTAAGGTATGCTTATAACTGACCATATAAAACTCTTCTAAGTATAGTTGGCCCAATTCACACTTGGAAAGTGTGAATTCATAAAGGGTCTAGCAGGCTAAGTGAACAAGAGGGATGACCTCAGTCAATGGATTTGGTCATTCTTTCAGGTGGTGTACTGGCAGGCTCTAGGAACACTGTATGCTGAATATCAGTCCTAGATCTTCTTTTGTTTTCGAGTTATGATAATGTTAAAAGATTAGGGTATCATTGAAAGTGTCATCATTAGGGATTGCAATCCGGTCCAATTCTCAATCCGGCCGGATTAAGCCCAATCCGGTCGGATCCGGCTGGATTGAACTTTTACTATTGCGTCTATCCAACATTATGCTTTTTGTCCAGTTTATTCGCCGTGAAGTAGACATGCGGCGCTGTATTGGCAAATTAACTAATGAAACAATGGTTAAGCGCTAAAAATAACCCTTATTAAGACAAGATTAATCTGTCTCACTAGCCACTTATTTCACAGTAATTAAAAATGTAGGCATCTGCTTCAATAATATTTAGCCTTAACTTGATAACATTATTAACCTATTTACACATGTACACATGGAAACCTTGTCTCATAGTAAATATAACAAAATGTTATCTACTTTATGTAAAATAAAAATAACACTCTAATTAAAGGAACTTTTTATAGTTTTAATTTAATTACCAAATCTAAGAATTTACCACTAATTTGGTGTACATTGGATCATGATTCATGATCGTTCTTTTAACTTTGACGCCACTTTTCTTCTCTACTATGTAATGTTTAATCAACTTTATTAATACTATAAGAGGATATAGATATATATATATATATATATATATATATATATATATACAGGGTGTCCCAAGAAGTAGTGATATACTGAAGCTGGGAGGTAGAGGACCTAGAGGGCTATCTAAATCATCCCCATGTATGTTCCGCGATTTTTCGTATTTTTGGAGTTATGACTTTTTTTTAAATTTTCACCTACCGCCGAGTACGATGAGATTTTTATTTATGGTGACGTGAATTATTGCGGTAGATGCTTGATTTTTTTTGTGTGCTAAGCTGATAGATAGGCCAATTCAGTATAGTAACATTTACTATCGTTAGATCTTTGAATGGAATAAAATAAAATTAAATGCCAAGAATGATAAAATTACCCAATATGTTTACAACTTCAAGGGGCTTTAAAAAGATAAAATCACATAAAAAAAATATTACCGTTTGGCGTTTAAAAACTTGCTCTATCTATCAGGTAGCTACCCTGAAAATTTCATTTTATTATTCATAAAGCTTCAATCAAAAAATTGAAATCTAAATGTGGTAAGTGCAAAATTTTCATTTACATGATGATTAATACAAACAAAGTAAAACCAATGACAAGGTGTTTAATTACAAGAAATTTTCAAAATGGCCCCCCTGTTGCTCAATGCAAGTGCGACATCGCCGAAAAAAGTTGTCTTTTAAACGTCTGAATGCACTTCTATTATTTTTAATGGTTTCTTCTGCTACTCTCAATTTCCGGATTAACTCGTCCAAATTGCGGCATTCTCTTGAGTAGACGAGGTCTTTGTAGTATCCCCATACAAAAAAATCAATGGGGGTTTAGGTCGGGGGACCGTGGAGGCCAGGCTATAAGGCAGGCGTCACCCCGGCCGCAACGACCAATCCATCTTTCAGGGTATCTTTGATTGAAATAGTTTTTTACGTCCAAGGCAAAATGGCATGGTGCACCATCACACTGCAGTACTATGCTTCTGCGTGTCTCCAAGTCCACATCTTCTAACAGCAGGGGCAGATCGACGCGTAGAAAATTTAAAAAGTGATTGCCACCCAAGCGGTCTGGCAGCTGAAAGGTGATTAGCTGACCGTTAAGTATGCCAGACCAAAGGTTAACACTAAAGTGTTCTTGGAATGTCGATTCACTTTTTAAATTTGGATTTTCTATTGCCCATGAGTGAGTATTGTGCATATTAAAAATCCCATTGCGTCTAAAGTGGGATTCATCCGTCCACAAGATTTGGTTAAAAAAGTTTTCGTTTTCAGCTTGTCTCCTCAGCATTTCCTGACAGAATTCAATTCGCCGATTGTAATCTTTTCTAATGTGAAACGGATGATATCCTACGCTCTGTAGTGTACAGTGTACACTACGGAGCGTAGGTCCGGTACGACGTTCCATAACTCTCACACTGGTTGACGGGTCTCTTTCTACTTCTTCAACCACTGCATCTACTACATCAGGATCCGGCATAGTGGCCATACGGCCTGATCTGGTACCCGGTATGTAACCTTCCAAATACGCATTATGTACTCTTAAGATCATGCGATAGTCAGGAAACGTTACAGGTTGAGGCCCGCCTCTTCGTTCCACATGTTCCTGGTACAGCCTTGAAGCTTCCGCCGCATTCCCCCTAGCATAAACGTAATAGTAATGCATTTCTGCGTAGTCACGTGAAGTAAACATGATCACTTACACGCAAACTCAAGTCCAGTTAAATAATGCCAAGTCGTCGATTCAAGGTAATAACACTAATCCAAATCGTAATGCAAGTCAAAGTCCATATGAATAGCCAAAATGATTAGAGAAACGAACAATTAGCAGTATTAAAACACAATTTTTAAATTATTGAAAAGTACCAACGATGACCAAACAACGTGAAAATTTTCTCATGCGTCAACCGTCTTTTGTTTTTTGTTCTTTTTCTATTGATGGCTGACTGGCCAGTGCGTGATTAAGAACGAAATTTATTTAGAAAGTTAATTAATTTTGCACTTGCCACATTCAGATTTAAATTTTTTGATTGAAGTTTTATGAATAATATAATATTTTCAGGGTAGCTACCTGATAGATAGAGCAAGTTTTTAAAAGCCAAACGGTAATTTTTTTATGTGATTTTATCTTTTTAAAGCTCCTTGAAGTTGTGAACATATTGGGTAATTTTATCATTCTCGGCATTTAATTATTTGTTTTATTCCATTCAAAGATCTAACGATAGTTAATGTTAGCATGCTGTATTGGCATATCTATCAGCTTAGCACCCAAAAAAAATTAAGCATCTACCACAATAATTCACGTCACCATAAATAAAAATCTCATCGTACTCGGCGATAGGTGAAAAATTAAATTTTAAAAAAAGTCATAAATTCGAAAATACGAAAAATCGCGGAAATTACATGGGGGTGATTTAGATAGCCCTCTACGTCCCAGCTTCAGTATATCACTACTTCTTGGGACACCCTGTATATATATAAACAATAATAAAATACTATAACTTCCTTTATGCCCGTAATATTAAAAATACATAAAGAAAGCTAATCAAATCAGTAATCACATCACATTGCACTTTAAATAATGTTTTTTTCAATTAACGTTATTACAATTATAACAAGTATCTTAGTGTTATAATTTTAATAACGTTAATTGAAAAAAATATTTTTCTTACTTGGCCAAAGAAACATAATTTACCATTAAACAAATTACGTCTCAAAGAAAAATTAAGAAAGACATCGTTCTTTAAAGCTTAATTTGATCTAGATCATATAGACTTGATATTTATATCCTAACTAAAATTTTCACCAAATTGGAGTCAGCTTTCTTGGGTTGGGTGGTCCGTGTGTATGCCTGTTGTAGCGTCTCTTAAGTCTCTTCGGGTCTGCCGGATTCGGTTCGAATCCGGTAAAATTTTACCGGATCCGGCCGGATTACCGGATCCGCCGGACCGGATTGCAATCCCTAGTCATCATAACAAAAGCATCATTCAATAGTATTTTATGCAATAGTTATATAATGTATGTTTTTCCTGTCGAGTACCGCATTTAGGCCACGAAGCTTAATGAAGGTACGAGTCTTAAAAAGCTATTAACTATTGTAAACAATACTTTTCCTACGAGTAACCCATAAATTGCTGTAAATGGAACAGCTATAAAAATAATTGCAAAAACACTGCCTTCCTTTGAGGGTTCCGCACCAAACATGGTAAAAAAGGAACCCTCATGGTGCGACTTTGTCTATCTGTGTGTCTCGCTGTCCGACTATTAGAGCAACATATCTTAAAAACTACTTATGCTATCTTTTTGAAATTTGGAATATTTATAAATATAAACGTAGTCATACTCATACATTTATGTATTCGCAAACGAAACATTTTATAATATGTCTTTATTTTCTAAAAATACGACGAATATGACGGAGGGGCAAAAATTAAAAGTCTGGCTACTGGGTCGAATACAGTAGGTATCCTATGAAAAAACTTGATCTGTACATTTTTGAACAATTTTTTTTTTGTGATTACTAATCACTGATTAGATTCTGTTTTATTAATTAAAATGTGAAAAAAACATCATTCCCCCTTCACCCCCGTAGTTTACCGAACGGAAATGTTCACAATTTGTTAAATGATCATAGATATTACACGAGAATCATAACCATGTCTCAAACTAGCTATTTTTTTTCATAGAATCTATTTGAACAAGCCGCTTGCGTTAAGTTTGCACCATCCACCAGCCATCAGGTGCAAACTTAACTCAACTGGAACCGGGTAATATAATATTGTTATGGTAAGTGAAAGTTTGTACGGAACCCTCGGTGCCCGAGTACGACTCTCACTTGGCCGGTTTTTATTTAAATTCATTATAGTTCTGTGCGGAGTTGTATAATTTAGGTAGTGTTATTTAATTGACGGATCGCGAGTCGATTTGGAAAATTATTTTTTCGGTTAAAAGTAGGAATCTCCAAGTTGGTCCCATAAAATTTTGGTGATGATCTGATGATGAGATCGATGAGGAATCGGAGGAATTCTTTAAATATAATGGGCAAATCTATGGTGATTTCGGTGTGTATTGAAGAAGAACAAGCATTTACACTCGAAAATCATCATTTGGTGAAGAGAAACTGATGATGAAGACACAAGCCACCAGTCAATAATAAGGGCTCAACCAGTGTTATTTAATTCACTAATCTATATATATAAAAGGCAAAGTCCTGACTAACTGACTGACTCACTTAAATCAACGTCCAGCCCAAACCGTTGGACCTAGAGACCTGATTTTTTGACAATAGGTAGTTTTTATAACGTTAGTATCCACTAAGAAAATTCAGCCCCTAAAGGGGTAAAATGGGGGTCCAAAAGTTTGTATGGGGAAACAAGATTAGTTACACTATTTTATTCGAAACTTCGCAGGAGTATTCCTAACAATAAATGAGTAAACATATGCTTCAGGTTTTTTGAGAATTCAACTTCTTAGGAGATGAAATGAGGGTCCAAAGTTTGTACGGGGAAATCAGATCAGTTTCGACTATTTAATTTTAAACTTACTCATATGAAGTTTTTTTAACAATAAATGAGTATAAACGTGTTTCAGGGTTTTTGAAAATTCAACCCCTAAAAGGATGAAATGAGGGTCCAAAGATTGTATGGGGAAATCAGATAAGTTTCGACTATTTAATTCTAAACTTCACACAAGTATTTTTTAGAATAAATCAGTAAATACGTGTTTCAATGTTTTTAAAAATTCATCCCCTAAAAGGGGAAATTTGGTTACAAAGTCTAAAAGTAAACATGGGTATTGTTTCCAGTCGCTGATTACGAAAACAACAACGATTTTCAAATCCGACGTGGCGGACGTGAAATACTATCGCCCTTGTCGGGGTGCGATGGGGTTGAAATGTCAAAATATCAATATGGGTGTCGTTTTTATGGTTAATTGGGACGTTAATTACGAAAATGGCATCGATTTTAACATCAAATTTAGTGGACGTGAAATATCATCTCTCTATTGGTGTGCGATGGGGTTGAAATATCAAAATATCAATATCGGTGTCGTTTTTATGGTTTATATGGACGTTAATTACGAAAATGGCATCGATTTTGAAATCCAATTTAGCGGACGTGAAATATCATCTCCGTGTTGGTGTGCGATGGGGTTAAAATGTAAAAATATCAATATAGGTGTCATTCTTTTGGTTTTTTGGGACGTTAATTATGAAAATGGCATCGATTTTGAAATCTGCCAGGGTGTGACGTGTTGAAATGTCTTAATATCAATATGGAGGTCGTTTTTATGGTTTTTTCGGACGTTAATTACAAAAATGGCATCGATTTTGAAATCTGCCCGGGTGTGAAAGGGTTGAAATGCCTAAATATTAATATAGAGGTCGTTTTTATGGTTTTTTGGCACGTTAATTGCAAAAATGGCATCGATTTTGAAATCTGCCCGGGTGTGACGGGGTTGAAATGCCTAAATATTAATATAGATGTCGTTTTTATGGTTTCTTGGCACGTTAATTACGAAAATAGCATCGATTTTGAAATCTAACGTAGCGGACGTGAAATATCATGTCCCTGTTGGTGTGCGATGGAGATGAAATGTGAAAATATATATTTTTGGGACGTTAATTACAATACATTCAAGGAGAGGTAAACAACAGGCGGTCTTATCGCTAAACAGCGATCTCTTCCAGACAACCATTGGGTAGTGAAAACACTTTGAAGTTTCTAAGAAAAAAAATTGAGATAGGGAATATTTTGTGTCCTCCCCCCTTCCCTCTATTTTCTAAACCGTAAGTCATAAAAATATTACAAACGTAAAAGTTAATAAAAAATAGTTTCAAAGAAAATTGTGTGCAATGCGATCGGATATACGGTTTATGAACAAAGCCCGGATGCCGGGAGAAATTATGCGTTGACGTCTCAATAGTGCGAGGACACACATTTTATAAGTCGATAAAATGTCGATAAAAAGCACGATGGACTGGACCACCGTTACAAAATTCAGAAAAATTATAGGTAGTTGTAAATAAAACTAAAATGAGCTGATTGTACTTTTTTAAATATTTTATATAGTTTTCGTAATAAACAATTAGTATTTTTTCTACATTTTCCGATTTTAAACTCTTTCGCCTAGGTGATAAAATCCATTTCAGCCAACTAAAGGACCGTTCTAAATCTACTGTAGTAATTGGGGCAAATTTAAATAACTCATAGTGATTATGAATTACTTCTGTACTACGCAGTTCTACTTCTTTTCTAGATATCAAGTTATTTAAGATTTTTTAAGTTGACACGCCAACGTTTTTCTTCAACACATTCTGATATTTATTGTGAATAACTTTGCCTTGAGGATGTAAACGTAATCTTGACAAGTGCACTTTCAACTTTTGAACGATATTCAAGCTGGTTTCCAGGCTTAAACTTTGGTTTTGTAACTGTTTTATGGTACCAGGTATTATTGACACATTATTGTTTAACCATTTTAGATTGTTCAAAATATTGAAATCGTTCATAGCACGTTTTACTTTCAAAATATACATTGATTCCCTATTAGGGAATGTTTGTATGACTCGCTTGATTTCAGGTAAATATTTATGATAATAGCAGGCCGCGTCTCTCCATGTTCCCCATCTTATTATAGTTGGCTGCGGTGGTAAAGGAATAGTTGGTAACATTTGACGAAACGTTCTTATTCTTTTAGGCGATTTTAGGAACAATTTTTTTGTGTATGCGATTAAATTATTCACAGAGGGAAATAGTAATCGAACTTGTTCAGCTACCCTATTCACGCCATGGGCTAGGCATGTAACATGCACTAGATTGGGAAAAAGTCTTTTTAAGTTCCTTCCTGCCTTTAGCACGCCATCCGTAACAAAACTTGGTCGTGTTTGTTATGGTAATTTCCCCATAATATCTCCAAGACATTTGTAATAAGAGTTGATATAGTCACATTATTAACTTCGTCTAAACAAACACTAGATATGATGTGTGGGGTACCCATATATTTTTTTAATAAAGCCCCAACCATCACATTACCTATCTGTGGCATCTGTGGATTCGTCTACGCTTACGTAAATTTTAGCATTTGCGAGTTTAGTCCGGATTTGATGCATTTTCTCTTTATACGCGATGTCCAAAGTAGTTTTTCTTAGAAAAGATTCATCGGGAATATATATATCTTTACTAAATTTTCCGGATATGCAATTGGAAACGAAATTGGTGAAAATGGGGTTCTTAGTCTGGGTCCAGGGGATGTTGCAAGCCAAAATAAACTTTAACAGTTCAAGATTGAATCAATTTTGAGTTTTTGTTGAAACGCCGCTGTGCCTTTTGCTTCTGATGTGTCTTTGTACGGAAAATTTGGTATGTAACATTTTAATTTCACATTTTTTACAAAAGAAGTCTGCACCTCGATCTTCTATGTATTCCGCGTAATCGGCTATCCAAGTACGTAGTTTCTTCTTGCATGGCATGTCAGCTCGATAATGTTAACGAATTAATGATAGAAAATTAATTCGTCTTAATGTAATTTCTAAGATTGACATTGACTGACTTGAGTCAATCTAGTCATGAATCAATAATGTCAGATAGCGGTTGTTTATAATTGCGATAAGCAAATATGATATGAAAGAGGTTTGTAAGTTATGAAAAAAGTATCTTTTTATAATTGTCACTCTTATTTTATTATTACAATCATTCCCGTGACCCGTAATATTGATAATAATTATAGTATGTAATATAATTAGTTATCTGAAATAAAATATAATAAGCTACTAGGTACCTGATGTAATGTTATGTAGCTACCTGACATGTTAGATAATAAGTTTGATCAATCAATTTCTGATTCAAAAATTGTTCGTATGGATGTCGATAGAATAGACGATAATTAAGCACTAGTGAAAAGTGCATTTTTGCTCCCGTCGTCCGGGCTTTGTTTATGAGATATTGCCGTAAAACTGCGCTTCTCAACAAAAGGACGTAAGCCGCATGAAAGTACGCTCTTTTGCTGGTCTGTAGTGCTTATTTTTGTAGTAACGGCTGCGATACCGTACACTAAGCATGGTCCGACATGCTCTTAGCTGGTGTTTAAATTCAAAATAACCCCGAATTTGACGCGAGCGAAACCACGGGCAAAAGTTTCTATTCAAGAGTAGAAATCTGCATTAATCATAATCACTTAGTAGTAGTAAGTCATTGCCGGCGTAACAATTCAACAATTATTGCAATAATTTCTTTAAAAAAAATAAGGGAACTGCCTTCACCAAAACGTCGTATACCGAGACTTCCAGAAAGTAACAAATACTTTTTCGAAAACCGCACCTAAATCGGTTCAGCCAAACGCGAGATAATCGCGGACAAACATACATTCCTAGAGCCCAGAATGGGAAGATTAAGGAGGATTTAATTGTAAATTAAAAATCCAAATTATAAGAACTGGCTAGATCAAAATGGATAAGTCCAGTAGCTTGCTGGTTAAAAAAGAATACGACTAACAGTCTCAACTTACCCATAATATTTAAAGAAATGTCTCGTAACTATTGACCGTTAATAACGACTTGTACCTTCCATCATCAGTTCAGCATCATTAAATGATGACAAGCGGACGAAAATAACTGAATAACTTTAGATAAATATATACAAAACATTGTTAGTGCCTATAATATTTGAGGGTTTCTCTTGATTTCTTGGGATCCCATCATCAGATCCTGACTTGGTGATAAGGAGACTACCTCAGAGACATACTACAAAGAATATGATTAACAGTCTTAACGTACCTACCTATAATACATGTATTTTTTAAGAATTATCCTGTAACTCTTAACCGTTAAGGAGTTCTCTGGTTCTCCACTACCAGCTCCACTTTGCTACCCTGATCTTAACTAACTTCTGTCTCTAAGCAAAATATGATAAAGAATTATATCGCGATTAGTGAATTAAATAACACTGGTTGAGCCTTTATTAGTGACTGGTGGTTTGTGTCTTCATCATCAGTTTCTCTTCACCAAATGATGATTTTCGAGTGTAAATGCTTGTTCTTCTTTAATAAACACCGAAATCACCATAGATTTACCCATAATATTTGAGGGATTCCTTCGATTCCTCATCGATCTCATCATCAGATCATGCCCAAAATTTTATGGGACCAACTTGGAGATTCGTACTCTTAACCGAAAAAATAATTTTCCAAATCGTCGTGTAAATGACGGAGTTCTGAGGTAACAAACATAAAAAAAACATACTACCGAATTGAAAACCTCCTCCTTTTTTGAAGTCGGTTAAAAAATACACTAAATTTATTTCTTTTTGTCATTAATTGACAATAACAATACGTTAATTAAAACATTCAAATTAAAAACTCGATTAGAAAATACTTATTTTTTTACGATAACGTAGTAGACAAAAGTGTGCTCTCATACAAAAATTGCGTCTCCCCGACCATAGGCACTGTCACATTATTAACTGTTTCTAAATTAATTAATATGGCGACTCATTTACTCATTATCATTAAAAGAAACGGAATAAAATGACACACAGATACCATTAAATGCGATATAGATATTTAAAACTACGGATTTTCTAGATTTTTTCAAAATCTTGTCCCCGAAATTCGATCAAGCTTAACGTCTTCTGCGTTACTATACAAAGTTGTTTAAAATTTCGGAGAGATGGTGTTGGTCGTGGCTCACGAACGACCATAATATGCCTAAGTTTACAAGCACGGGCCCCATTAAAGTCGAATGCCCGGCCGTGGGGCGTCAGACAGCGAGAAGCGGTCGAAGGAGGTGCGTGGGCTTATTGCTGGTCTGCTACGTCCACACTTGTATCATTTGCTCGTATCCGATCACCGTGCCGTTGCATGACTGCGTATCGCGCTGCTTGGACGCTTACTGTCGGCGCGCCGATAAGTGTGTGATACGCGTAGCAAAATGGAATTGGAGCGATCCGATCGGCGCAACGTCCAAATGCGTGATCGTTACACGCGATCATGCCACGCGACGATGATCTGATAAGGGGGAATGATACAAATGTGGACGCACCTATACGAATTTTGGTAGGTTTTTACCTAATTATATTAAACCTATCGAAATAGAGTGTGTTTACTAAGTATCTAATAATAACGTAATATATATACAAACGTATTTTTGTTAATAACTTGAGTAGTAACTTACATTTTGTGCCTAATTGTCTCTCACGTTACTGATAACGTTAGAGAAAATGTCTCTTACGTTATCGGTAACGCAAGAGACAGTATGGCTTATTCCGTTTATCTCGTTCGGGATTCAAAGTTGTTCATGCTTACTTTGAAAACCGGCCAAGTGCCAGAGTGACTAGCGCACCGAGGGTTCCGTACAAACTTTCTCTTAACCTAACTGACCGGTTAAGTTAAGTTTGCACAAGACAGATCCTTGGGGAACGCCAGCATTAACGGACACGGAGTCCGAGCATACCCCATCGACAACGACTTGTATGTTGCGCCCGGACAGAAAGCTAGCGGTCCACGTGCATAACCCCTCAGGTAGCCCGTATGATGGGAGCTTCGACAGAAGAGCCTTATGCCAGACCCGATCGAAAACCTTTGCGATGTCCAAACCAACTACTAGTGCCTCCCCCTTATTCTCGATGGCAGCAGCCCAGTGATGAGTGAGACACGCAAGATCACCAGCGCCGCGACCGTGACGGAAACCATACTGTCGGTTGCTAATAAGCTGGTGTTCTTCAACGTAATCTAAGAGCTGGTTATTTACCACGCGCTCCATCACTTTGGAGAGCAAGCCGGTGGCCGGTGGCCGATAGTTGGACGGGTCTGTGACGGTCACCTTTTTCGGGACAGGGTGAACATTGGCTACTTTCCCCGAAGTCGGGACTCTTCCCGAGCAGTAGGAGAGAGAGAATAGACGCGTTAGAACCGGAGTCAACTCTGGAGCGCGAAATCGAACTTTCGGCATGACGTGCCTACAACACGGAATAGCTAGTAGTGTGCTTCCCCGTCATCAAGAGATGAATTCGACGCAAATGTAGAGCATAGTAGATCTGCTTTCTCCTTTGCGGAATGGGCCAGTGAGTCGTCAGGCTTGTACAGAGTAGGTAAAGAGACTCGACACGAATTCTCCTGAACCACTTAGGCGAGAGACCAAAGGGCACGAGTCTCAGAAGGGAAACCAATTAGTTTCTCGCCAATTTTGCGGGTATGGGCAAACATTGCTGCGGAAATTGTTTTTTTGCAGTACCTAGTGGAGGCAGTTTTAAAACGCTTCTTCAATTCAAAAGTGTTTGAATCGTTGACACACAGCGCAGTAGCCCAGGCCCGGTAGGCTTCACACTTAACATTATGGGCTTCCCTGCAAGACCTATCGAATCAGGGCTGAGAACGATCACCGACGCGGAGCTTGGAATAAAACATTCCATACTCGACAGTATCGTATCAGTTCAATCTTTATTAAGATAGGTGTCAATTGTAGAACTTTACATTGAATCCTCATCATGTCATGTTTTGTTTTGTTAATATAATAGGTATATTTACATTTCACATTTATTAAATATATGATAATATATTTAATAAATGTTATTAACATAAAGTCTCGTCTATATATTAACAGTGTTCATTTTGTTTTATTGATGTATCAGCGAACATTTTCTACCAAAGTAAATATTACATCGAAAACTTCATACTATAACATCATTTCGCCTAATAATCAGTTAGCATTACAACGTTTCCCACCTTTGGCTTTTGACTTGACAATTTTTTTTCTACCTATTTTCACCAAATGTATCGTTTGGCATAACTTATTTTCGCAAAATAGAGCATGGCATAGATTTATATCCTAATTCTATAGTGTACTAGAAGATGCCCGCAACTTCGTTCGCGGAGGAGAAAAAGTCATAACCCGTCGTTTTTTCTTCAGCATAGTCGGTTAAAAAGTATCCTATAACCATCTGGAGATACCCAGCTACCAGTGTATCAAAAATAGTCGAAATCCGTTTAGCGGATTTTGCGTGATGAAGCCACAACGATACATACAAATAAACATAACACCCAAAAAAAAATATTTTTCGTTTTAGTGACCTCCAAATAGTCCGTAACAATCAATTTTATGAAAATATCTTCAAAGTAATTTTTACAACTTTATAATAGTATAGATAAGGTAAGGCACAAATTACGTCCCATTAGGTATATACATATACTTGTAGTAGCAGTTCTTCGTATAAGCAGTTCAATTTACTTATAATATAAATCTATATAAATTTAAGTACTCAAAATTATCGCCGAAAATTTTATTGCTGATTATCAATTCACAAATTTTTTTGCACAAATTCATTTCGCCGAATGATCATGTGTCAACTTATCAAAAGATATCGCTTTATTTACAAACCTCACGGTTAGCAACTGTATGTTTGGTTTTTAAGGACCCCGTAGCCAAAATGGCAAAAACGGAAACCTTATGGTTTCGACATGTTCATCCGTCCGTATGTCACAGGCCTTTTACACTCAAAAACTAGAAGATACATATAGATGAAATTTGGAGTATCCGATACTTTCTTTCAGCAACCTATTCTTCCCAAACGGCCTCAATTCCCAAATGTTTTATTTCCCAAACTCGCACTTTTCTCCGAAACCGAAGAAAATCCAGATATTTTTTAAGCCATTGTGTAGAGCCCAATAGGTTCGGTTAGGTTTGTTTCATAGAAATTCTGAAAATTTTACTGTTTCCGAAAAAACCTATGTTTGGGAAATGAAACGTGGGAAGTGAAACAGTTTGGGAAACATGATTTTCCAAACATTTAGTGAATAACTAGCCCGCGAGCCCCTTCGCCTTAAGTTCGTTTATCGCAGATAAGGGTACTTTTCCGGGATAAAAAGTAGCCTATGTCCTTCCCCGGGACTCATTATCTCCATACCAAATTTCATCCAATCGGTTCAGCGGTTTAAGCGTGAAGAGGTAACTGACAGACACACACACTTTCGCGTTTATAATATTGTATGGATTTCGGAAATAATCATAAAAAAATATATATATATATGTAGAATAGTGAGATTAAATTCACTATTTTAAAAGTAGTTTGGTCTCTGTACGCGAAACTTCGGAAAGCGGGTCAAAAACGCCCAATGACCTTTGTTTAATCCCGATCAGAAGAAAAATCGGTACTTGAAGATGATGTATAACTGGTGTTTTATTTTACATTTTCCTTAATAACACAAAATCTATTCACAATAAAAAAAATGTTTTGGACAGATAGACAGTCGTACCATAAGGGTTCTTTTTGTACGTTTTTGGTACGGAATCCTAAAAATAGTGCGAAAGAATTGAAAAGTTTATGAGAAACAAGGAATTAAACAGATTAATCTGAGTTTACGTATTTATTGAAATTTAAAATTGACAACGCGTAGTATACCGTGTATACACTACCGCTTTGGCAGGTACAGAGCGCGAGTTGGATAGTGTGTACCGGCTTTAATATATCACCAACTTTAGTCACAACACGACCCATCATACACAATTGTAGAATTTAAAAGAAACTAAAACGTCATTCCATCAGGTCCTAATAACATAACTATGAAACCATTTTAAAACTTTTAATGAAATATCCAAGATGCAGTTATATAGTGTATGGCTTTGTATTGTACGGTTTCAATAGTGTATGGTTTCAATGGTGTTTGATGAGGTGGTGTGAAAATTCAAGGAGAAATAGTGACAAAACAAATTTACATCTTTTGTTTACATTGTTAGCAAGTTCTATAGAATGACACTTTAGTTGACATTATTTATTCACTAGGTAAACAAAAACCAAGCACTTCCAAATTATCAAAAGAGCGAATTCTCCTAACACAAGTACTAACTCAAAAGGAGAATTCAACATTATCTATAATCTTGTTGAAAATAAATATATTTTTGATTTTTTGATCAAAACTTTCAAAGTAATAAAGGGGGCGCAGGACTTGGGACGATGGGGTTGGTGTCATTATGACACCTAATTTTTATGATGCTATCGTATAGAGGACGCTAAAATAAGCATGTTTTATATGGGTAACTTTTCTTTAAACTTGATAATTACCGAGATATTGGCTTTTAAATGGACACATTTTTTTGTACTACAAAAATAACGATGGAGGTGGTATCATTATGACACCTATTTTTTATGATGCTATCGTATAGAAGACGCTAAAATAAGCCTGTTTTGTATGGGCAACTTTTCTCTAAACTTGATAATTACCGAGATATTGGCTTTTAAATGGACACATTTTTTTGGATTACAAAAATAACGATGGAGGTGGTATCATTATGACACCTATTTTTATGATGCTATCGTATACGCTAAAATAAGGCTGTTCTGTATGGGCAACTTTCTCTAAACTTGATAATTACCAAGATAAATGACGAATTGTAAAGTTTTCAATGATGAAATATTATGTATACAATATTAGCCTGCGAAAGTCCGAATCTAGGGCTCCCGCTGGTAAGGACGCGTGCCGACACAGCGCGCCCTAGAGTGTTTTTATAGAGCCGGAGGCGCGGAGGGACAGCAGCTCTCGCCCGCCATTTTCAAGGAGGGAATATTATGTATACAATATTAGCCTGCGAAAGTCCGAATCTAGGGCTCTCGCTGGTTAGTGCCGACACAGCGCACCCTAGTGTTTTTATAGAGCCGGAGGCGCGGAGGGACAGCAACTCTCGCCCGCCAGTAACCAGTGTGTAAGGGCGCAAGGGCTGCTGTTCCCGCAGCGCCGGAGATACGGAAAGTCACTATTGACATTAAAACGAACTGCTACCAGAAAACTATGTTAGGTTTGAACTGCGGCCCCATCAGAAAACGAATTGCCATTTTATATATTTTGTTGGCATTTGCGACAACGGCAATCAATGAGCTTGATACCTTTTTTACCTAATCCAGGATATACTCTGTGTATATCCCGGATTAGGCGACGAAACCTGGCAGCTTCTGTAGACAGTGGGCGGAGTACATATCTGCGGTACATGTACCACTTCAGTCGGCGATCGCTTCGGCATGCTCGACAATGCCTTTTTAGTTCCAGGCACTGCCGCTCAATTGTGTTCGTGTGGATTTTCACACGTATTAATGGGGAGTCTGGGATGACCTCCACAAGAGCAGCAGCAGCGGGAATGTCGACCGTGCCGTTAACGTATTCCACGCTGTGATTAACAGTTGCGTGGCCGCGCATTCCTAGTCGCATCGCAAGTGAACTCCTGCATATGCCCGATGCATATCGGACATTATATAGGAGTCCTCTGCGTCTGCCGATTCGATGATCGGGTCCAGCGTCTATCGCGTTTTATCCGGAATTAACTGGACGTGGACTCGTTTAGTTAGGCGGTTTATGCAGCCGAAAGCCCACGTCTGACTACACATCGGGGCCGCCTATTTTTTGCATATCGTGGGCTTCGGCTACTTCACATACGCGCGTAAAAAGTGGAAGACTTGTATCGCCGTCACAACACTCACACCAACGTCGATGGCCGACTGTGCCACTTTGTCGCCCCTCAAAAAATGCAGTGTTAATCGTAACGTAGCCAGGATTGACACCTGGCTACGCTCGAAAAAGGTATTTTTTAGGGGCGACAAAGTTTTCCTGCAGCCTCGTTTCGAGCAGCGCCAACGAAAACCAGCTTATAGATGGGTTTATTGTCGGCGTACTTCCTACCGGTGCCTTCATGACATTTTGGCACGTCTTCGGGTATTAGCAGCCATTTATTGGCTACGTTAATTGCTGCTTCCTCAGTGTTGATTGCTGACGCAAAATTCCATAATGAGAAATTCCGCGCCTGAATCAACTTTAGAGGATCCATGACTCGCAAAAAACGTCAATCAAATGTCAACCAAATTTGACTAAAAAACGCCGACAAAGAAACTACTAAAAACAATTTAAAACCTCAAAGTAAAACCCAAAACCAACAACAAACAAAGACCAAAACTACTAAATAATTAAACCCCATAAAACAAATAATTACAAACGTCAACCAAAACAAGCCTCAAGCCCGAAAAAAAACACCAAAAAATATTTAAACCCACGAAATTAACCCAAAACCACAAGAAAATTTACCAAAACTACGAAATTATTAAAACTAAACATAAAACCAAGACAACGAACATCAAGAAAAGCGCTAATATCAAAGTTCCGAAGAAAGTAATATTATAAAATCATTGATATTCAAGCGCTTACATCACCTCGGTTCGGGACGTGGTGGGGCGTTTAGTTGTTGGGCATTAAACGGCGCGGGTACACCGCGCGATTGGGCACCGAGGTGTGCGGATGTGTTCTGCGCTCCGATTTAAAATCATTCGTCGAAAATTTTACAAGTGCTAGAAATTTGTCAACTTTGAAGTCAATTGTCTCGGCCATTTTTGATTTTAGAGAAAAAGTTTTTTTACAAAACATGCTTATTTTAGCGTCTCGAATGAAATTTTTCTAAGTGTTTTATGATTCCTATATAATTTTCACTTTTGGTCAAAAAAATTCTAAGTCCTTATTTTGTGCCCCCTTTGCTTTAGGCAGACCTGTCACGCACGATATTACTTGCCAAATTTTATAGTTCTATGTCAACGGGAAGTACCCTATCATTTTGATTCCCTTAAGTGTCGAAATATAGGTTTTTAGGGGCATAAAGGTGCGTCCACATTTGTATCATTTGCCCGTATCAGATCATCGTCGCGTGGCATGATCGCGTGTCACGATCATGCGTTTGGACGTTGCGCCGATCCGATCGCTCGAAATACATTTGCTACGCGTATCACACACTTATATCGGAAGAGTGCGGCATGATCGGCGCGCCGACAGTGTGCGTCCAAGCAGAGCGATACGCAGTCATGCCACGGCACGGTGATCGGATACGAGCAAATGATACAAGTGTGGACGCACCTTAAATGGCCGTATATATTTTTTACGTTAATGTAGAAGTTTGATTTTTTCACAAGGGACCGAGTATATGGTGTTAATTTCAACTCGATGCCTCCATGCGTTGTCGAGATAAAGGGTTATCACCTGGGATCGAAACCCGTATTTTATAAATCCTCTAATACTAAATACCTACACGTTATTTCTGGAATGTTTTAAAACTGTATTTAGAAGAATCAGGTGTTTTGTGATTAATTTCTCTTCAAGTTCTAGAACTTTCATAGTATACACGAAAATCTCGTAATTGAACGAAAAAAAGAATCGTTATTTCGGATATTTTGTATGAAAAAAATACCGGTTCCGATCCCTGGTATTTACAGACAGACGCACGGACAGACGGACAACAAAGTGATCCTTTAAGGGTTCCGTTTTTTCCGATTGAGGTACGGAACCCAAAAAACAACGTCCCTTATGCGACTTTGCGTCATTATGACGTTACCGGCACAATATTTTCGCTTCTTGCTTTTTAAGTTTACAGTAATACTTGTATTGGTCATCTGGTTTAAATATCATTGAGTTCATACGTTGTTTTTTTGTTTGTTCTTGTGAATGTGTTAGGGTAGGGTATACGCCTAAAAATTGGTATCGTAAAAATAAAAAGTGTTTCAAACATTGTTATCTGAAATATCCCAGTTTTATTTTTGACATGCTTTGGTAGCGATGACTGTAACCCACTGCCCACATTTTAATATAGAATCTTCAGAACACTGATATATCTTCTTAAAAAAATGTAATTTTTCTGTTGCTTCTGTGTTAAATCCTAATTGTCCATATTTGTTACAGCCAGTTGTCCAAACATAATTATCTTCTAATATTATTGCAGAGTGTAGATTCCCGCATGACACATGTTTTATATTAGTAGGGACAGTATCACCATTTTCATCAAAGATATCAATCAAGGTAGGTAAACCACAGCTTTTGAGGCAACTTTTATGAACATCTGATTGATCATTGATAACATGATCAGTCTCTTTAATCCCTAACTGTCCTGCTTCATTCCATCCCCATGCATAGAGGTCTCCCGATTCACTAAGAGCTAAAGAATGCCAACCTCCAGCACTTATCTCAGTGATATGAATACCACTAAGTGCTTCTATTTCTTTGGGAGCTTCCACACTGCTTAGATCACCATGACCAAGTTGTAGCCTCCTGAAAGATTTATAGCAATTTTATGAATATATCACAATTTTTTTTCCTCCTTCCTACCAGTAGGGATATGTGAAAATGATATGTCAATGTATCCCCCCTAGCTTCAACTGATGGGGATAGATGGAACATCTTCCACATATCCCCACTAGCTTGCCCCCCAACAGGGACACATGCATTTTTCCATCACCCTAGCTAGCCCCATGGTAGAGACCCTTGGATTTTTCTCCAGATCCCCACTGACTTTCCCCCTGGGAGAGAAACATGGACTTTTTTTGACATATCCTCCTAGCCCGCCCCCGCGTAGGGAAACTTGGATTTTATTCACACATATTACCATTAGCTTATTTCAAAGCTACATACAATTCCACTTACATCATTATCATCACAGATATCAATCATTGTGGGCATGTTAAAGTAACATGTTTTCTATTAAAAATACCAGATATTGCACAAACAACATTAATTCACGAATTTTATTATAGATTTACTACAACAAACACACAAATAAAGCACAAGAACTGTCAATTGCTATTCTTTAGATTGAGCAAACGGAGATTCAGTATTAAAGCAAGATGGAACTTTAAAACTAACCATAGCACTGACAGCCAGGTACAGACAGACTTGCAATAAAGGGTTCATTTTTTATGGTTCTATTTGTTATGGAAGCCTAAAAAACCTAAAATGAAACATAGAGCAGCAACAATTAATTCCTAAATAGCTGCAATTGTTAATCATTGCGTCATAGTATGAGAGTTACACACTGTGTCGCACTTGAATAATAATTGTTTAATAATATTCTTATAGATAGATGGCATAGTAAAAAAAGCTAGTACAGATGATTGGAAAAAGTTCCACCTATGCCTTCCAGGGGGCAAGCCAATACAGACAAATGGAAGAAATTCCACATATCCTTTATATTATGAGGGGCAAACTTATATGGATAGCTGGAAAAAATTCCATCTTTCCCTACCATAGTGTGGTTTAGCAGGGATAGATAGAATAATATCTCTACTGGTAAAGAAAACAATCCACATTTCTCTATGAGGCGGATGTGCAGGACGGGATAGACTGAATAGGGATATCTAGGTGATATAGCATATAAATGTTTATTATATCATTTACTATAAGTTTTTTTATTATTTGTCTGAAACAAAGGTTTTATATTTTTAGACAAATAATAAAACAACTTTACTTCACTCAACAATTTTCAATTTATTTAAATTTCTTTTTGGCCTCCTCCAATTATTTACATAAGATACATCTTTAAATATTTAAGGATTAAGAAAAAGATGAATTTTGTCTAAAGAATTTTAAATAAATTAAGTGCCAATGTTAAAAGCAATAGTTGCTACCCTGTATGGGTGGTGGCTGTTAGCCTTCCATTTACACGATTTTGACTTTGGCACTCAAGAGAAAAACCATAAATTGTGTCACCGTCCGTTTCCCCATGAATACACTCGGCCGGCATCAGTAAGAAGAAGGTGGTGCTCAAATCCACATTGAACATCACAAACTCGCCCGACGCAGTTGGATATCTCCAAAGGACTCGGCAATGAACCACTGTAAATGGTTCCCTCTGCTGTTAAACAAATGCAATAAAAGTTTGAAGCACAAACTTTTACTATGACATCATTATCTTTTGTTCGTTTAATAGGACTCGGAATTTCGGTTTTTAAATTAATTTTCTTCGCAATTTCTGCATCTTCTAAATTAATAACCCACATTGTATATGAATCTATCTCAAACAGAAATAAGTTATATTCATTTCCAGTGATCAAAATATTTCTTTTTAATAAGTCTTTAGGTAATGGTAATTCAATCAACTGTTTATTTTTTCCGTGCCATGACCCTGATAAGTAAAATTTCTTCGTGCTGTCAAATATATTGTAAGACCAACAAATGTGAACTAACTTTAATCGGTCAAAATCAACACTATCGCCACAATTTTTTCCAGACACGGTTTGGAATTCATTTATGATAGGACTAGCGTGAAGCCATTGACCATGTAAATTTGCTCCTGATACTACGTACATACTGTGTAATAAATAAACAAATTTTAGTAGTTATAATTTGCTTGTTCCTACCGATCGACACCACCAGTATTTTTTTATTTTTTTAAGCAACACCAGTATCTACCGCAGTGTTGCCAGAGCACTCCCATCTAAACTAAAAGCACAATCGTATGTCAAAAAAGGCATGATTTTTGAAGAAAAAGCACGTTTTGTTTTATAAACAAAAACGTGCTTTTTGCAAAATGATCGTAATAATAATTATCAAAATAATTCCACAAGTTATATCCAAGTAAAAACCCATCAGTAAATTTATATATTTACCTCAAAAGCTTTTATCAAAGTGTTTATAGGTAATCCAGTAGTGCTAGGCATATCATATTTCTTTTGTTTCTTGGAGGGAGGAGAGGCATCTTTATCTATGGTGTTTGGTTAAATTTGGTTCGTACTTAATATGTATATAGGCTTCAAAGCATCTATTAAAAACCAAGCCATGAAACACAAACATGAAATAAAAAAGAAAGACAAAAAGAAATTATGATGTTATAGAAAAATGCTTCAATAATTTTGAATCTTTCCATGTTAATATGTTAGTTGATGGTAACTTTCATTAACCGCATGATACAAACACCGTGCAAATACTTACTTAAAAGTTTCGTTAGTGTAACAAAGTTCACGTAGTTATTTTTCCCTAGATATAAATAGGTTTAATGTAACAAAGTTCACGTAGTTGTTATTTTTCCCTAGATATAAAAAGGAAACACAAGCTTAAAAAACAATTTAAAGATGTAATATTTATATTTGTTTTGTTATAACTTACCTGAGGGGCTACTCCGGGACCCGAAAAACGAAGTTCGTATGGCGCCATCCCGCTCTCTCAAATACAGCTTAACATGAGAGCGGGAGAGACGGCACATCACGAACTTCGAGTTTCGGAGTAACCCCTCTGATTGCTGAGAAACAGTAGATGATTGATCAATCAATCACTTTTAAGTTTTAGTTTTCTATTTTGCGATGAGAAAGTTGGAGTGTAATGCTGGACCAGTAATTTACAATGAAGATGCGAAGGAAAGTAGGTTGCTGGAAAACAAACAAAAAGCTTAGAAACCATCGAATGTAACCGCGCATTTGCTTGAATGATAGTATAGTGAAAAAAAAAAATCAAAATTAATATTAAGTTAAAGGGTGCTTTCATGAATGACACATCGATCAAAGAGACGGATGAAATATCTTTTCACTTAGAATATTTCAAATAGTTTACGCACTCTAAACAAACACTCTTATCTTACACTATAATCTACTTTATTATTCACTTCATGACAAGCAAGTAAATCACATCAGAATTATTTATCACTTACGTACAGAATTTATAAAGTAGAGACCGTCTGTACCGTACTTTATTGCCTTTATTCGTAATTGAACGCAACCTTTCATGACCATAGGCAAACAATAATATAAGGATATTAAGGATAACGTACAGTATGCAAGATTCTAATTTTTGATTGGCATCGGCACATTTGTCAGGACAGGTAATAAAAAATTGTATTTGTACCAAAATTACCAATTTTCGTTAGAACTTAATCGTGCATAATAAAGCACGGTTTTAGCACGTTTTTTCGCTACGCACGTTAATAGCACGAATGCGTTCAAAAAAGAACGTAAAACCGTGCTAAAAGGCACGTTTTGGCAACACTGGCTGTGGTGTTCGGTGCTCGGTGTTACCTTAAACCACAGCAGTATTACCATTTATAAACGCTCCAAGTGCTGCCATCTATTGTTTGGATGCTGTGTAAGACGTTCAATGTCCCAAAGTTTTCTTTATCTGTGCTGTATCGGAGAAAAACCAAGAAACGACAGCGAATGGCGTACACCGGCAAGCGAGGTAGGATTGTTTTACTTATTTATCGCGTGATCGTGTTAAAACGTGAACTTCAATGATAAAACTGGATAACATTGTGATAACTGCTAATTCTACACAGTTTCCATGTCATCTTCCACAGATACCTTGTTTGATTGACATGAAGTTGTTGGAGCACGAATCAATATGGCTCTCAAGCTGGGAAAATGTAGACTTTGTCTCAAACTTGGCGACTTCTATTCCATCTTCACTGTGGACAACAGTGTCCAGTTGGCGGACATGGTGATGGAATGCGCTCGAATCAAAGTATGCAATGATTGAATTATGACCAATGAGTTAATTTGTTAGGATTACTTCAATTTATATTCATAGAAACACGTTTGACTACCTCTTTGCATTATAACTGTTTTGCTCTTTAAATCAACTCAATAATTACTATTAATGATAAAACAGCCAACAAGTTTGTTTTTGTATGTAATAGCATCTATTGGAGCATAAATAATTTTCATTTGTTTCTTCAAGTTTATCTAATTCAGTTTTTATTCCACAACTGGGTGTATTGTGAAGTTCAATAGAAAGTGCAACAAATGTAAACAAATTTGGCTGACTGAAAATGACATTTATTATTATTAATATATTGTGAAATTATGATGGGAACAGTAAAAACATTAAACCAACCAATTCGACATACACAATTTTATTTTTAAGTATCTATGAAAAGTATTTATCTATTTTGTATATGGACATTTGATCGTCACAAAAAATTGTATTGATTTTTATACATAATAATAATAATAGCCTTTTGTTCCAAACAAGGGTTTACATAACACTAGATTCAATTCACATTTCTATTACAATATGTCCCTTCATTTGGTGTGCCTCTTGGCATAGGCCTCCTCAAACATATTTATACAAAATTATTTTATTGTTACAGTGTTATTGATACAATGGTATTTTTTGCCTCATTTCCCTTTATAAATTTAAATTTTACCTCAGTAATAAAAGAGTTTAAAAATACTGAGAATGTAGAAATATCCTACTTGACCTAACAGCTAAACATTGAATTTTTGAATCTCATATCGAAAATGCAACTTTTAACAATATTGTTCTGCTCCATAGGTAGCTTATGAAATGAAACAGGAGAACTGCTTGATAGCCGGTTGCATGTTTTATGATATTGAGTCTTGTCACTAGTTTATTTGGCATGTCTTTAGTCCTGGATGACAGTCTAACCTCCCTTTCCCTCTGCTTTTATTATTACAATACCAAAATAACTTATTACAATACCGTTCCTTTGAATAGTTGTAGAGAGCTGTTGATGGTTCTAGAAAAAATAAAAGTTAACCAGCAGTCGGACACAACAGGCTCCGAATAATATAATAATATCTTTTTGTTATGCAATGTTATGAAAATGTTGGTCATGGAAGTGTTAAAAATTATTTTGTACATAAATTAATAATCATTATTCCTTGTAAATTTGACGAAAGTAGAAAAACGCTTTTAATGATAAAATGGTAGTTAATTCTGTAAGGATGCAACATTTTACATATTGTTTAGTTTCCAAATAGGAGAGATGAAACATAATTATGTTGTTGTATTTATAGATATTTGAAGGAGATGGACTGCCAGATAAAGTCTGTGCTGAATGCATTCAGAAGCTCAGCAGTGCATACATTTTTAAACAACAATGTGAAAGAGCAGATCAGGAGTTACGGCGCAACTTTGTGCCACCACCAGGTAAGTCTTCCGAGCAACATAATTCAACAAATATCAGGCTGCAATTTGATACAAGTCAACATAGTCCTAGTCATAATCTAAGACCAAGTTATACATAATTATATAAAAAAATAATACTTACATATAATTTTTCTTTTTCATTAGCCTATAATTATAGAAACATAAATAGAAAGAAAATTTTAAGATGCTTATGCTTATTAGGATCATTTCTGAGTAGACTGACCATATTGTTAATGTGCTGTAGATGTGCTAACTTATTATATTGACTAGACAAGCAGAGCTTGTAATTAGATGCGCATTGTCTAATGTCCCCCACTGCCTTAATTTTTTTTTATTTGTACATATAATACAAGTATTTATTATACACCCTTTTATTAATTTACTAGAAGGTGCCCGCTACTTCGTCAGCGGAAGAGGAAAAGATCATAACACTCTTTTTTCATCAGCATTTTTTTTTATTGTTTCTAAATCTCTTCCGGTCTATGGAGACTCGGAGCGAGGCGCTTATTTTTCAGCATAGTGTTGAGTAAAAAGTATCATCTGGAGATGCCCAGCTATACCCATGTACGAAAAATAGTTGAAATCCGTTTAGCCGTTTCGGCGCGATGAAGCCACAAGGATACATATGTACAAACATACAAAAAATCCAAAAAATATATTTTTGGATTCAGTGACTTGTAAATAGTCCGTTTACACTTAGTTTATTTAAATATACTTTTTATATTTTGATTATACGACTATATTAGTAAGATATTCTTAGGCTAGGTTTTTAACAATATTCAAAAATGTAATACATCGAATCATTGATTGAAGTGGAATTCATGAAGAAGACCTCAGAATGGTCAATTGGAACAGTGTATAAAGTACAAAGACTACAAAAATAAAATGAATAGTTTAATAATCCGAAACCAGACTATTAAAAAACAGGCCAAGTGCGAGTCAGACTAGCGCACCGAGGGTTCCGTACTAAAAATACGCTTCAATGGCCATATCTATAAAAATGCAGTGTTAGCAGAGCCCTACTCCTAAGCACAATGTATGCGGTGCTCGATCATTCTATATTGGTTACTGATATATGATAGACATAAAAAATATAGTTTTTCAGATATATTTTGTTGATTGTGCTATAAGCTACCTTTATACCAAATTTCATATTTTTATGGCTGTAATCCAGTCCATTACACACGCGTGATTTTTACATTACATAATCGCACTACTGCCTTTTCATTACAGTTTGCTTTTAAACTTCAGTAAATAGGTTTTAGCTACAAGAAACATTTTAGATAATTTTAATAAATCTAAACTGGTACTTGTAAAAAGCTATTAATAAAAAAAAAATCTAAACAAAATAAAATTTGATTTTTTTTAAATTGATATATTTATTAAGTTTATTATATTATTAATGTTAGGCTGATTGGCCAATTAGCCTTTGCCTCAATGCTCGCGCGCGCGCATAGACATATATAGACTTCATACTAACATGAGTGCAATAAAAGGTTTTGATTTGATTAGACAAATGCACCGGTCGCAGCGCGCCATTTTGATTTGATTTGTCATATTTAATATTTATAAATATGTCATATTGAAGTATGATTATTAAAAAAAATTACAATATTGTGTAAATAGTTCCAAGCAAAGATATTTAAAATATAATCATTATGTAGGTACGTAAATTTGAGGTACTGATGACGGATTAATGTAAAACTTACGACTACAGGATTGGTTACGCACGTATAACCTAGACCAAATTTTAAGTAAGGTACGATTGTTTTTTTGCTTTTTTCCTCGCAAGTGTGTTGAAAAACGTCGTATGAAACTAGTGTGCATTGGTCATTACACTCTCGGCTTTATACAGCACTCGTCTACGACTCGTGCTGCAAGATATGGCCTCGGGTGTAATACCATACCAACGTACCACACTCGTATAATAATGTACTAATTTTGTGGTATAAACGGCCGTATCTTCTTTTTACATTTACTTAGAAGTTTGATTTTTTCATAGCTTCAAAGGACCGTAGACCTGAGTAAATATAGTTTTAATTTCATTTCAACTCGGTACCACCATGCGGTCCCGAGTTAAAGGGTCTTCACAGACAGACGGACAACAAAGTGATCCTATAAGGGTTCCGTTCTTTTCCTTTTGAGGTACGGAACCCTAAAAAAGATATAAGTTTAAGGATATTAATATAATGACAAAGCATTGTCAATACATTTATGAGAAGATCATATATGTAAATAAAACATTGCCCATTTTAAATAGAATTGTGATATACATAATAATATAATATCAATACTAGAAATAAGCACAAGCTTACAATGCCTGCTACTTGGCTCCATAAAATAAAAAAGTCATTAATGGGTAAGTGTGTGAGTTTTATTATAAACTTCCTAGCAGCATAACTGACTAGTAAATTTAAAAAGTATGTGAAACGTAAACTCATTTCCAAAGCTATAGCAAACAAGACTACATGAATGAAGACTAATGAAATAATAATAATATAATTATATTATGGATAATATTATGGTTAGTATTATTTACACTTTGTCTATACTATGTCCAGGTGTTAAGTGTTATCCAATGATATTTCGTGCGAACTAGGGGACGGTATATTTTAATTAAAAAAAACTTTTAATAATACTGATACTACAGTCGTTTTACGGTTTCACAAAGCATTAGTTCACTATAGCCTGATTTTTTTAATTCCAATTTTATACCATATTCTAAGACACTATATTCATGAGTCCAACAAAATTTCTACCTGGAGGTAGGTATATAAAATGAGTGGCAAAAAATGCATTTTTTTTAAATACTAAAAATGGTAAAAGTATTTAAAGTGTAAGCGTAACAATATTTTTATCTATAATCAGTAAAAAGTGAAATCTCGCAAAAAAATTACAAGAAAAGCCACTAAATCAACACTATGTATGGCTTTGCTGATATGTGTCCTAAGTTGACAGAAATAGTAATAATAAGTAGGTAAAAATATTAATGAAGCATCCTTAATTATTTTTCGTGCGCTTCGTCTTCTATGTTACAGAGCAAATATTAGTTTCTCAATATGAAGAAAATAGTAACTTAATATTTTTTTTCAAAACTTACAGGATTTTTCAAAATTTAACAATAAATATATTTAAATACTTAATTGGCTCATATATTGCTATTTACGAGAATTACTATTTACCCTGTACACTGGAAAGCTCAGTTATCAATTATTTCCATTTCGCCATACCAGCGGTCCGTAAAATGACTGGATTAAGATAAAAGTATAAAGTCTGTGTAATTTAATTTATTACAAAGAGAAATCGGGCAATTCCCAAAAGTGTTATGCAAAGAAATAAATAAATGCGGTGTAACTAGGTGGAAAATCATCTGATCTTAATCTAATATACCTTTGCCGTGAGTGATCATTTGATCAATGTCCTATTACTGAGCAGGCCAAAAATTCGTAAGGACTAACTATATCATATTAAGATTATATGCGAAAGTAAGTCTTGTCTGTTACGAGTACCATAATTAAACTGCTGAACTAAGTCAGATGAAATTTTGGTATGGAGATAGTTTTAAACCCTGGGAAGGACATAGACAAGTTTGTCATAAATGTACACAACACGTCTAAATGTTATAGTTATTATAATATAACCTATAAAGAAATAATAATCTAGAAAAAATACTTATATATAGCCTCACAAAAGCGGTATACGACCCTGGCAAACTGATTACAAAAGAGTTTTGAGACTTGGTACCTATTTTCGCACAGAATAATGGCAGATTTATCGAATCCGTTTTTATTATTTTAAGACTTGTTGGGATGTTTTTTAGTGGCGGGATTGACGGTAGTCTCGAATAATTTCTTATCTATTTTTTATTGAACTAAGTAATACACATCCCAACTCAAGTGCTCTCCGCAACTGTAGTTGCATGTCACCTTCCTTATTACAGTTTAAATAGAGTTCAAACCCAAATCACGAGCCCGTGAGTGAGTATTGGAAAAAAGAATTACACCCAAACAAACTAATCAATTCAATACGAATGTATTATAAAATATTAAATTTAAATATAAACAATTATAAAAGCAAATATATAAAGTTTTAAATGTTCAAAACCACTTTCAAAACATTTTAATCGCAATACTACTTAAATCTTTCGATTTTCTTGTGATGAAAATATTTAATCGCATTCAAAATTTTTCTTGCATCATATCATAGTGGATTTTTTTGGTATTATTATGTCTTTTTCTTTTAAAATAGCGAAATATTTATATTCATACTTTTTATGGCCATTTTTTGGCCGGATGCTGCACTTTGTGATGAAAGCAAGCCGCTTTGCACAATGATAGTAGGGACCGAACTGAGTGATTTGACCCGCAGCAGCGGAAGTTTCACCCCTTAGGAACAGAGATGGCGCCACATTTTTTAAAAATATTTCAAAAAATTCTACTAGCTAAAGTTATAAGTAATATATATAATAAGCTTTCATTTGAGATATTAAACATTGAAATCGGTTCATAACTTTAGCTTGTAGAATTTTTTAAATTATTTTTTAAAAAAGTGGCGCCATCTCAGTTCCTAAGGGGTGAAACTTCCGCTGCTATGCGGGTCAAATCACTCAGTTTAGTCCCTACTAGCACTGTGCAAAGCGGCTTGCTTTCATCATAAAGTGCAGCATTTCGTCCATAACAAGTATGACTATTAGTATTTTTTCTTCGTTTACACTGGTTCAATGACGTCTGTTGTCAAAGATGCATCGTTGCTATTAAAATATACTTGTATCACTGAATTTCCGCGACATGGCGACAAAAAGTAAAGAAACTTGTCAGGCTATACATACATACATACATTCATTATTAATTGATTACTAAAGCTAATGCAATGCGAATTGACCTATATTTAAATAAAAAAAATGTTGAAAATTTGTTGCTCAGCCTACCACCAAGCGAGTACTTAGCAGTTAAAGGCTTCCATAATATATGCATTGCGAAAATTATTAATATTGAACTATAGGCCGACTGTTTCACTGAGTTCTCACTCTAGTCCGCGCCGTTGGTATTTTGAGGTCATAAGTTTCAATAATTCTAAAGACGTTTTCTTTGCGTGTGGATACAATGTGTACCTATGTGCATGTGTTTGTTAACTGCCAATATGACACGGTAACGCTTTATTTAATTGGTAAAAAATAAAGCAACGGAATTAATTTTGTTTGGCCGATAAACCACTATTTGATAATAATACTTTTTGTTTTTACAAAAAAAAATAATTAAAAAACAATTGTAATGTGTTCACAGGGCCCAAAATTATCTGTGGTATTACAATTACAGTTACAATAAAATTATATGTAGTCCATTGCACTCGTTGGGCCAGCTTTCTAAATGTTAGTAATTTAAAGAAAGCGCAGCACCATTGCTACAGCATGGGACAAACTGTCAATCATATTTGGGTGCACTACGATTTCATTCAATTATTCGTTCAACGTAATCAACGTTACCAAGTAACTATGCGAGACTTTGTTGTTCGTAGACATGCGTGGTGAAACTAAAATGAAGTTAACCATCGAGTAAATGGTTAGATTCGAGTTATAATGGGTTGGGTTAGCCACTCTCGTGTAAATCGGCCCTTAGTGAATATTTGATTATGATTTTATGATTACTTAAAATTTAGTAAATGAACGCCAATATCTACACTTCTGAGATTCATTGCGTCATCTCAAACATACAGATAGTCCTTTGCTTTTAGTATATAGATAGACAGACTGACAGGACGTAATAATGGATTTGGGAGCAGTATGAGGGATGTCATAGTTGATTTGAGACAGAATAATGTTTTATGGGCTCTTTTGAATTCACCTTGCCAAACAGTTAGCCCAGTGATGCCCCCCCCTGGGGGGGGGGGGGGGGGGGTAGTTGAGGGATCCGAAAATTTCCGATTCCGAGTTGCCTATTGATTTTGGACAAATAAACTTTGTAATCGACTAATTAGTTAGACTACTTTTCCGCGATAAATGTTAGAAGCAAATTGAACGGTAAACCTCGGTATGGCTTAACGGATGTATAAAAATAAAATAGTTATGTATTACTTAAGATATTTTCACCATTTCTATGGAGTGAGATCTATGTGCTAACTATTATTCTCGTTTTTCTTAATTCAATAATTCTTAAATTGGGAAGTATCAAAAAAAAATGACCTCGATTTTACATCAAAATCGTAAAATATAGGTTAATTTAAGATACTACTTTTGTCCGTTTTATCGTCATCGTCACGTATTTTATAAAATAAAATAAAATCGTCAAAACCGCGTATCTCTGTACTATCCTTAACCGAGATACGAGGTTTTGACGATTACAAGACGCCTAAATAATTACGTCACAGCAAACTTTGGTTCGGCAAAATAACTAAATAAATGTGGAACACTGCTATTATACCATGTTGCTAGCTTGCTTGAGCAGCTTTTTTTAACAGTGCTAGTAGGACCTACCTGCCTACGAATTGTTGTATTAGTAAGTAGGTATGTATACCCTGTATACCTACCTACTTAATACACTAGAATCTAAATACCCAAATGTCAGCAAATAATCCATTCTAAATTACATAAAACCAGATAAAATTGTTCTGAGTATTACCTACTTGATTAATCCAGTGTTAAATATGGAAGTAGGTACCTACAATATTTTTTTATTATTATACAGTTACTACCTAGTCTCTATTATGTTCATTTACATTTCTCCCGACACATCACAAGAAAGAAAAACGAGTGATTTGAATTTCTGCCATTGTTCCTGCAACCCGCTGCGATATAATATTTTTTAGCCTCTATATTTAATCATTTAAGCACAAGTTATCTCATAATCTTCCCAAATAGTCCGTCTTTGCACATAAATACACGAATGCGGCACGCTCACTTGCGACGTAAATCCAGAAAGCGAGAGCGTCTAGCGTGCGCGAGCGTTCCGAGGCAGACCGTGGCAGCCAATGAATAGGCCCCTTTGGAAGGGGCCCCCGGCATGTATTTGTAGCGACGAACGTCTATCGCGGAGTGAGCCCCGCCTGACTGTACCTTGCTACTTTTTCTGATATTTTTATTGATAAGATCGCCTGCTGTTGCCTTAGTTGTTTTTAATTTTATCTTAACGTTGTACGTGGGTGGTCCCAGAAGTAGCCGGCCTAACAAAGATAACACAAAGTAACTTATTTATTTCTCCTTTTAACGCAATACACTTTCCCCAGCGATGTTCAATAGCTTCGATACCCTGTTTATAGTGATCACTGATCAGTGCCAAACTCCTCACAATAGCCATCAACAGCAGACCTCTCAGAGGCGCGAGGAGTCACAAGTGCGTTGCCGGCCTTTCAGGTGGGAGTACGCTCTTTTCTTGAAGGTTTGAAAGTCGCATCGGTCCGGAAATACTGCAGGCGGCAATTTATTCCACAGTTCAGCCGTGCGAGGCAGGAATTTTCTAGAAAAACGCAGTTCTGTCCTGATGAAACTATACTTTCTTTTACGCTAAATGCGGCCATTTTTTTCTCAATTTCGTTTTTGCTTAGTACTCGCCGTTGATGGGAAGAAAATCAATAAAAATTACGTTATGCCCATTCCAAAATACTGACGTCATGTCTTGCCAGCAGATGGAACTGACTTCGGGTTCGGCTCTCCCTTCTAAGTCCATTGTTTCAACTGTTCCTTCGTCTCAGGCGTGAAGTGATAGACCCATGTTTCGTGCAACGTGATGGATCAGCGTTAAAACTCTGCTGTATTGCGTTGAAATTTCTCCAAATACTAAGTTGAAACATCTTCACGACGCTGCTTTTGTTTAATGGTGAGCAATCGCGGCTCCCATCTTTCGCACCGCTTTGCCGTGCCTAAATTTTCAGTTAATATGCGATGTGGCACTTTTTGGAATGCCGTACCACGTCCGCTAACTAGCACACTTTAAGTCTACTTCTTCATTTGGTCGACCGCTGCGATGTTCATCTTTGCAGCTCGTGCGATCTCTTTTAAACTCAGCAACCCAATATTTTCCAGCTGTAAATGAAGGAGCAGACTCTCAGAGTATAATCCAGCTCGACTTGAATATCAGTTGGACTTTAACTTTAACTCAATAACATAGGAGTACCGTTTTTTTCTTGAGGATATCATGCAACAACATGCCCAGCACTATGAACCGACTGGCTACTTTGTGTTGCATATAGGGATTGCAATCCGGTCCAATCCGGCCGGATTAAAGTGCTGCTATTGCGTCTATCTAACATTATACTTTTTGTCCAGTTTATTGGCCGTAAAGTAGACATGCGCAGCTGTTTTTGCAAATTAACTAATGAAACAGTGGTTTAGCGGTAAAAATCACCCTTATTAAGTCAAAAATCAGTCTCACTAGCCACTTTATTTCACAGGAATATGAAAATTCGAGTTTAAGTGGTGACGTCAATAATAATAAAATATTATACTCCCTTAATATTCGTAATTTTAATCAAACATAAAGAAAGCTAATCAGTAATCACATATTTGCACTTTAAATATTAGGTAAGATACATGTTATAATTGTAATAACGTTAATTGAAAAAAAAGGCCAAAGAAACGTAATTAACCATTAAACAAAATTAACGTCACAAGGAATAATTAAGAAAGACATCGTTCTTTAAAGCTTAACTAGATCTAGATCATAATTAAGTCTTGTCATTTTTTTCCTAACTCCAATTTTCACCAAATTAGAATAAGCTTTCTTGGGTTGGGTAGTCCGTAGGTATGTCTGTTGTGGCGTCAGTCTCTTAGGGTCTCCGGATCCGGTTAATTTTTACCGGATCCGGTGGCCGCCAAAAAGTATCGGATCCGGCCGGATTACCGGATTCGCCGGACCGGATTGCAATCCCTAGTTGTATACGGTAGCTCGGTCGATACCGCATTCACTCACTACATAGAGGTAGGAAGAGAGGGAGACAAAAATAGGCGCGAGCGCAAATAATAAGTGTCGATGTAAAATGGTGAAACTGTGTATCGGTATTTTAATTGATAAATTAAGTTTATATCGCATATTTCACTGGTTCTTAACAATACCGGGATCCCGGAATTGGAAGCCCTAACTTACACCTTTGAAATGGAAGTATTGTATCACATATTTAAATTTTGTCCATGTTTGCAAAATCACCTAGAGCAATCTCTATTAATGGGTGTGCGGAAGAACATAGCATCTTCTTATTTCAAATTAACACGCCATAAGATTCGAAGATTCATTTTTTTTTTTCGGCCAGTATTGCTTATCTATAAGTGAGGTCGAATATTTTTGAGACCACCCTCGTATTTTTGTCTCAAAGGTGCACAATAAAGAATATACTACTACTTGATAACACGAGGAATATTTACAGGATCCAGCTCAACCCCGGTCCTACCAAATAGGAATAGTGATTCAGTTTCACCAACCCAATCTGAGGCTACCAACCAAACCAAACAATCTCAAGCGTCTGAAGTGGATTGTGTCCAAAGAAACACCCGCAAACGTAGTCATGAAAGCCTGGAAATTGCTTCTGCCAGTAGCAACGAAATTCGACCCACCACTTCAAAACGTGTTGAGGAACTTAAAAGCAGTCAGAAGAAACCTAGACTCAAAACAAGCAATTATTATGCAGATTCTGATTACGAAGACAACAGCGCTTCTCAATTTTCAGGTGAAACAGATTCTGATGAGCCCCTTTTACGAGATGAATTCAAGTGTAAAGTCTGCGGAAAGCAGTTCCACTCGATAAAAAGTGTAGCTGCCCACTCCAGAATACATTCTGGCAAGGTAAACAAGGCAAAGGATACTCTCAATGAAAACGTAGTTGTAAATATCCCAAAGAACAATATACAGGATGCAACAGACATAGAAGATCAACTTAGATGTGAGAAATGTGGCAAGACTTTCAAGTTGAAGATAATGCTAAAACGTCACCACGAGAGCTGCGGTAAATCACCGCAGAAATCTCAAGCGAAACCGATCCAAAAAGAGCTACTCATATCGTTGGAACCCATTGACGGTATTCATGCTAAAAGAATCAACTGTACCATGTGCGCAACAACATTTAAAACTGTGGAGAACTTGGAAAAACATTTGCGGGTTGTTCATGCAGCCGTGCTTCCGAAAGTAAAATCTGAGCCAAAATCAAATAACGGAAAAGTTTCCGTGCCTTGTATTTACTGTAGAAAACCGTTCGACGATTATTATGTTCACAGCGAACACTTTAGCAAGTGTCCCGAAAGCACTAATACTTCCTCGTACGAATGTCCCGTTTGCAAAAAGGTGACAACTCGTAAGGCTTCGTATTTCCGGCACATCAAGGATGTGCATTTCGAGCCGCGCATGTGGGCCATGAAGCCGGAGGCGCCGGAGGAGTCTAGTTCGCAGCAGGAGCTGTTCGAGTGCCGCATGTGCTACAAGCAGCTGGCCACCGAACAGCTGCTCATCACGCACCTTGCGGCGCACGTGTCCAACATCGAGGACGCCGAGGAGGCGGCCGGGGACGAGTCCAGGTACGCTCCGCACTAAATATACTGTTTTATCCACCGTATCTATATCGGAATCCCTAAAGTTTTTTTTTATCATATTTTTGCATTCCCTAATACTGTTTGTCATAATGATTATTTGTCCTAACACTCATATGCCATAATTTTGGTTTCCCTCACATCTTAGTGACAAAATTTTCTGGTCATAATATTTTATTTCCTAATGTCGCCATATTGATTATTTATCCTCATTTAATATTAAATATTATTAGACCTAAGATCATATGTCCTAATCATTATTCTGAACCTAACCAAACCTAACACTTTTTTGCCCTTGTTATATTTTGTCGCAGCATTTTTTATAAACCGGATAGTATAAAAAGAAGAAAACCAGATAGTATTTTTAAGCAACCTCACCATAACCATAACCACAGCGCATACTTATTTGGCATCTACCCTTCTGTGTATTCGCCATTTGATGTTATGTTAACTCTTTGAACCGTTCGACATTTGAAGCAAAAAATGTTATGACAATTAATTGTTAGGACTAATACCCATTAGGACAAAACAGTTAGGGTAAGTGATATGAGGGCAAACTTTGATAGGGATTGCGAGTAATAGGCCAAAAACATTAGGGATATTGATAGTTACGGAAAAAATGCTTCGTACAAATGAGTTTTTGGGAAACTATTACATTATGGAAAATAATTCTTATGACAATTGCTCGTTAGGGCTAAAACCCATTAGGACAAAACAGTTAGGGCAAGTGATATTAGGACAAACGTTGTTTGGGATCGCGAGAAAGACCCTTCATCCCACCGTTCCTCTACAAGAAAACTGTCAATTACTCTTAAAATATTTTATTTGGGAAATTTGTAAATTAAAGCGTGAGATTAAGATGTCTACGAAATGAAGGGCTTTTTAAATTGAAATAAAACGTAACTCGTCAATTTTAATAAATAGCTCAATAGCCCACCCAACGAACACCAAACACTGCCTATCAGGGGAAAAAACTCGTGTAAAGGCGAATTTTGGTATAGTTGTAGGAAATGGTGTTTTAAACGTCATACTAAAAGTACTGATGGGTGGAGGTGAAGCTAACGGGTGGAGGGGGTATAAAGGACTCTTTTTTTAGTTTTCGTAAATAACTCGTAAACTGTGCCCTATAGCAAAAAATGTTCTGAGACACAAGTAATCTACATACAATTTTCTACAAAAAAGATTCTTACATGTTTTCCTCTTAGATCAATATTTCAGGAGATATGGAAGGAAGAAGATGGACAATAAAGAAATAAACACATTTCTTTAAGTATGGCACATATATTCCTAAAAATAAAATTCCTAAGTATCTTCTAAATCTAAAATATCGTCATAATCATCGTCGTCGACGGTGACTTCGATGGGAGCTCCGTTAGTACATGAGCCGGAGCATACACCGCAGACACTGGAGCAGGTAATGCCTGCTTTCCGGTAGCCGCATCGCACCCCACACTTGCACCGGCAAAATATGGTTTTGAAAATCGAGTCGGGTGCCACTGGGTCGTTCGTTGTCACTGGCTTTAGGATGCCGTCGTCTCCTCGGGCTCATCCCCATTCGATTGGTGGTAGGGGGTTGCCGAGCCATTGTTGTATCTGTAAATAAGAAATAAGATCAAAGTAAGTATTAAGGTCAAATATATATTTGTATTTTAACAAAAACAAAACAGTATTTGATAACTTGTGTGATTAAAGATACCTGTAGGTATTCTCTGAACGAGTGCTACTTCGAAGCTCCTCTAGTTGGAGGAAGAGTGGCCGGATCTGATTTCAGTTTCATCGATGCTCTTAAAAAAGCTAAGTAGCGGTATTTGTTGAGGTTTTGTTCCTTTGTAGGTGCTTAGTAAATCGACAGAAACAGCTTCTCGCCGGCCTGTTCAATACTCTCTGGTGATGAGGTCTCACTGAAAATGTCTGATATCTTTTGGATCAGGTCTGATTTAGCAGTGAACAATTGAGCGATTCCCACTTTCCTTTTTCAATGGATCGCGGAGGTGGTGTCGCATCCGGAGAAGCTGTGGAGAAGGAGCATTGTCTTTGCAAATGGAAGTTGTTGAAGTTGTCGCACTGATAACAATTTGTCCTCTACCTTCACCCTGCTTTCAAAAAAAACACGTGGATATGTGGTGGGGCTAATCCTATGAGGAGGACTATCAAGTCGACATCCTCCCCAATAACAACATTTGGATGTAAGGCAGCTGTATTCAACCCACACCTGACAATAGTGCCATCAGCATCTCTTGTTGAAATAGTTGTTTCAATCCCTGCTGCTGTCATCTTTTCGGTAGGGAACTGAATCAGCCTTGTTTATTCCTTTCATTGGCGAGGAAAAGCTCCTGTTGAACGGTGATGATCGTATTTTCGTTAGAACTAATGTCGACTGAAGTTTTTGTCAGACCTCGTCGCTTCTGCTCTGCTCGTTTTGTACCTACTGTTGACATCACAGTAACCATCAAAAACCACTATACAATTTGGACCGTAATGTTTCTGTACGTAGGAAACCGATTTGCCACCAGTACTGGCAAATCGAAGAAACGTTGGTCGACGGTTTCCATTTCATGATGATGATGATGACGATGACAATATTTTAGATTTAGACATATTTACACGATAATTAGGAAAATTATTTTTAGGAATATACGTGCCATACTTAGTCAAGCCGACTCAGTGCCATCTGTCGCAAATTTCTCTTGTCAGGCCTGCGGTAAAACATGTCGCTCTCGTATCGGTTTGGTCAGCCACCAAAAACGGTGTCTCCCAAACACTACACCATAAATCGTCTGCAATAGACGCAAAGGCCTATATATACTTACTTAAAAAAATGTATTTTTTTCCTTATTGTCCATGTTCTTGCCTCCATATCTCATGAAGTATTGATCCCATGGAAAAAATGTTGACATCTTTTTTGTAGTGAATTGTATGTAACCTGCTTACCTTGACACGGGTATTATCCCGTGAGTTGGATAGGAAGACCCAGGTTGACGTCGTCTATCTGGATTTCCAAAAAGCCTTCGACCGTGTTGAGTACGATATTCTTCTTCTGAAACTAGGTGCTATGGGATTTACATCCAGGCTTCTAAATCTGTTTGCTAGCTACCTCTCAGATCGGAAGCAGTACGTTAAGTATGGCCCCTATGTGTCCGAATGCTACAACACACGGTCCGGTCTCAGCCAGGGATCCAACCTCGGGCCATTTCTTTTCGTACTGCTTATTAATGACCTACCTGACGAAGTGCAAAGTTCCATTCTGCTGCTGTTTGCTGATGATGTGAAGTTGGTCAAACCTATTAAAACGCAGGAGGATTACGACGAGTTGCAACGGGACATAGATGCGATTTACAGTTGGAGTCGTGTGAATAAAATTTATTTCAATGCGGATAAGTGCGAAATGATGATATTTACACGGTCCAACTTGCCTCGCGAATATGAATACACGATTGGTGGCGTCCCTATAACGCGTTCAGTGCAGGTGCGCGATCTGGGAGTGCACTTTGATCCGGGGCTCACGTTTCACCACCATGTTCAGGCCGTGACCGACGCCGCGTACAGAAGGCTAGGTTTCGTTCTGCGTAATTCGTCGCCTCTGACCGTGCACGCCACGCGCGTACTGTATGCGGCGCTCGTGCGCAGTATTCTCGAAACGAATACATGGTTTGGAATCCGCATGAGAGTAAATATATTCTTTTGTTGGAGCAAGTCCAAAAAAGATTTTTAAGGGCGTTGTACAAGCGGATACACTACTATTATCCCCATTTGTATCCTACTTTATATCTACAGGGTCTTCTGGGATACGACTCGCTACAACTGCGTAGATTACTTTCTTTGGCTAAATTTACCATCGATATAATCAGGGGTAAAACGGCCTGTGTGAGTCTGGTGGAGGCATTCGTACGCATTTTTGTCCCCGATCAGTACATGCGAGCGCGGCGGCACTCACTGTTGGCGTTGCCGGTAGCGCGCACGCGTGCCCACGCGCTCTCGCCGGGCACCCGCGCGCTCGTGCTGCTCAACTCTGTGCTCGAGGCAGCCCCTCACTGTGATCTGTTTGCGAGTGCGATTGGGCGACTAATGTCAAAATGTAAGAGAGTGGCTGTACGAGAGATGCCTGCGAGCTCGACAGTGTGAATGGACGAACTTTTTATGTACATATAAATAAGGTAAACTACTAACTTTATATCTGTGTTGTTTTGGCAATAGCTGTTATGGCACAAATGTTTCGTATAAATAAATAAATGTAGATTATTTGTGATTAAGAAATTTTTTGCTGTAGGCGACAGTTTACGAGTTATTTACGAAAAACTAAAAAAAGGTTCTGGCCTCGAATGTCCAATTCCTTAAATGTCCATTTTCCTCGAAAGTCAATCCCACATTTCGTCGAAGTTCCTACAAAATTCGCTATGTGATTTTTCAATCCATTGTGGACTTTATTTCAACCGTTAGTATTTCAAGATTTTATCGAAAGTAGTTATGTGACGACTATTCAATGCTCCTCCCATAATTGCCACTTGGATTTACATCACATTAATATTTTGTTTTATAAATTATAATACAAGCTATTATTAGTGCGTCTGCTTGATATGTGATTCTATACACATAGCAATATTTTCGTATCACTTTGAGCCATGCCACAAAATAATGCGACAATAAGCTGCCCGGGCAGCTTCCGATGGGCCCCATTTTTTTGGGCTGATTGTGTATCCTGTTCTCTTATTCTATATCAATGCTTTGAAAGAATGCAACAACTTATTATAACAATTCAGAAAATAAAGATAAAAGCAATGTATTTTTTTTCGTATTTTTTTTTATTTATTAATTAATACGGGGATTGGACGTTCAGGTAATTAGACATACAGGGATCGGACGTTCAGGTAATTAGACATACGGGGATTGGTCGTTCAAGGAATTGGACGCACGGGGACTGGGCATTTGGAAAATCTGGCATTTGAGGCCAGAACCAAAAAAAGGGACCTTTACACCCCCCTCCAATCGTTAGCTTCACCCCCACCCACCAGTACTTTCAGTAGTAGGTTAAAAATACCATTCCCTACAACTACACCAAAATTCGCTTTTACACGAGTTTTTTCCTCTGATTTTCCTTCGTTGGGTGGGCTACAAAGTTCAAAAACCCCTATACAAAATTGTTACGGGCAAGAAGTTCACACTGTATTTATTTTTTATTTTTACCTAGTGTAAGATATTTATTTACTTACTTTAGTTGAATTTACATAAAGTATTTTTTTTATTACAACACAATAATGTTACTATTTCAGGCCAAGCACTATTGAAGATTCCTCATCAATATTGTCCGACAATAGTGTCGCGGGCCCTCTGAAATGTAACTACTGCGATAAAAGATTCAAATACAAGAAATCTTTAGCAACCCATGAGATGAAACATTTCCAACTTGAAAAATCCGAGAGTAATCAAAACCCAGAAGATTTGTTAAATGATGGAACAGATGCCGAAGCGGGTGCATCAACTAGTTTGTTGAACGAGTCGTACCGCGACGAGTCTGAGTCGAGCCCGGACGAGGGCGATGACAACACGTGCGATATCTGCGAGAAGCAGTTCTCCTACAAGCGATTGCTAGTGCACCACAAGCGCACCAAGCACAACATGAGCTCCGGCACCAAGCGCGCCAAAGTCATCCTCAAGGACTGCCTCGTGCGGTGCCTCATATGCGACGTCGAGATGAACGTGAGCGCCATCAACGACCATAACAAGAAACACATTCAGCTCAATATGAAACCTCGCAATCTCTACACTTGCATCGATTGCAGTGAGAAATTCAAGAGTTGTAACGCTCTAGCCACTCACATCAAGCTAGTACACAGGTTAAAGCAGCTGCCGCCTAAGCAATTTGAGGGTGCCGACTTAGCGGATTTTTGTGAGGTCGTTGTGACAAAAGCGGAACCGCTGGACGAGATCCAGAGTCACAACGGCTTTGGTGAGGTTCCGGAGGAGCAGGAGGGGTCGCCTCTAGTCAACCTGAGTGGATTTAATTGTACTATTTGCGGAAAGAACATGCCAACTCTGATTTCATTGAAAAGACACATCAATTGGCATTCGAATGTGGGAAATAACTTAGAAAAAAAATTGGAGTGCTTTGTTTGCAAAGAGGTATTATTTTTTTTACTATTTCCTTAATACTGTGAATCTCATATGATATCGACTTATCTGTGTTTTTTTTTTGTTGCAGACATTCCGATTTCAATGTCACTATAAATTGCACATGCGTGAACACTACCGTGACACCAATCTTGACCCCAAGCTGCTCACCTGCACTATTTGCAACCGCAGAAGCAAACACTTGCGAGCTGCCCAGGCTCATATGAACTATCACAAGCAAACTCGTTTCAAGAATAAGGACTACCAATGCTCCATATGTAAGCGCGTTTTCCAATACCGGAAGGTGTATCTCTCTCACATGGCTATACACTACAAACGTGGGGAAAGTCAGAACACAATCGTAGGCGATATAATGCCTACGACTGCTGACAAAACGGTTTTTGATGGGTCTCATACTTGTCTTCATTGCGGAAAAGTATGCGACTCTGAAAATTCACTAAAACATCACATGTCTTGGCACAAATCGAAGACTTTGTTGTTTGGTGCGCGACACGAATGCCCAATTTGCAATATCATGTTCACAAATAAGAAAAGGCAAGAGTTACATACGAGAACTCATTATGAAGACGAAAACGGTCCATTCAAGTGTACAATATGTGGCAAAGGCTATACAGATGAAGAATATTTCCGAAAGCACGTTAAAGGGCACAACTTCGACCATCAGTCTCACAAGGACAGAATAGCGAAACTTCGAAAGGACAAAGTGAAGTGTCCCATCTGCGTGCGCTACTACCCTGACTGGGTAAAGCTGATCCGGCACCTGCGGCGCACCCACCCTGAGAGCAAGATGGTGAAGCAGGACCCCGACGCGCCCGCGCCGCGCGTGTTCGCCTGCAAGCTGTGCGCCAAGTCGTTCTGCGACGAGCGCCGCCTGCGCTACCACGAGGAGGCCCACCTGCGCAAGCCCGAGTTCTTCAAGTGCAAGTTCTGTGGTAAGAAAACCATATCGCTCAAAAATCATAATCTGCACATCAAAGCACACCTCACTTCCAAACATATCGATAACCCTCTTAAATGTCCGCAATGTGAGGAGCAATTCATCAAAGGATATGATTTGCATCACCACTTGCGGGATGTGCATAACATTAATGAAACGTGGATTGCGGATCGCAAAGAGCAAACGCTTAATGGTCCCTTAAAAGAGTTTCAATGCTCGATTTGTCTCAAAATACTTGCGAGCAAAGGGAACTACGAGAGACATTTGGATTACCATAATTCCCTAAGATGCAACTACTGCTACGACTATTTCAGTTCATTGAGGTTTCTAGAAGGACATCTGACATATAGTTGTGACAAAAAGAAATTGGTCGGTGATACCGAAATATATCCGAGGAAAATAAAATGCCATGTTTGTTACAAACCATTCCATTTACAAGTAAAACTGGATTGTCATCTGCGTACACAACATGATATAAAAGTATCTAAGGAAGCTGCGAAAAGCAAAAAAGATCTTGTATGTGATTATTGCTTTAGAGTATTCGAAAACCTGGATGCTTTAACGGGGCATAAAGTGTATCATCGCACAGTTGGATATTACGGATGTATATACTGCAAAAGGAAGTTCAGCACTTTGACAGTGTACAGGAAACATAAGAACCATCACTTATCCCAGCTAAATGTCGATAATCCGACTAAGTGCGAACATTGCGATGAGACTTTTGTCGCCTTCCGAGAAATGATATACCACATGAGAGACGACCACGGAGACAACAAGGAGTGGCTCGTGATGCCCAAGGAGTCGATCGAGGAGACTTGCCCTATTTGTAACAAGGTGTTCTTCAACTTGCATAGGCATTTGGACTATCATGAAGAAAACAGATGTAAGAAGTGTGGAGAATACTTTTATTCCCGGACGGAGTTCGATAATCACCTCTGCGCCATCGAGAGCGATGAGGAAGTGAGCAGTGTGCGCGAAGATTTGCGTCCCAAGTACGAAGAGTGCCGGTTCTGCTTCAAGCCTATCACGAGAAAGAGTTCTAAGGCGAAGCATGATCACATACATAAGGGTTCTGGATCTATTTCTTGCCGATTCTGTACGCATAAATTTAAAACAATCGACGCATTCAACATCCATGCATTTTCGCATCGCAATCGTAAATACAGAAAAAATCCATTGAAATGTCGTAAATGCGGACAAAAATTTATTCAGTATGGGCCTTTTATAAAGCACATGAAGGAGGCGCACAAGTTCTTCCAAAAAATGCACTATCGAGCAACCGTGAAGGCCGAGCCTTGCGTCGTATGTGGTGACGAGTTCCCCAACTTGCACAATCACTACCGAGCGCATCTACAGAACCAGTGTCCCTCGTGCCACAAATACTTCACGTCTGCCAAAGTGTTCTCGCAGCACGAATGCGGCAAGGAGGACTCTGACCCTACCAAGGTGTTTACATGTGACGAGAACTTACCTCTACTGATTAACACGTATATTCCCAAAGACGAAGTGGACGAGCAAAAGTACTATGCTTATGGCAGTGAAGAGGAAGAAGATAGCGGCCCGGCTCTTCAGGGCCACATTGTAAAAGATGAGGAAAGCCAAAATTCGAATGAGAACGAGCACTTCCAATTGCAGTGTCCCATCATATCGGATGTGCTGTCGCTGTACCAGAAGCCAGAGGTCGGGGTGGACGAGCGCGCCGACGACCCTGACATCATCAACTTGTCGGACGACGACGACGTGGGCGTCGTTGAAAACGATTCCATGTGTCCCACGATTACAATTGATGATTGAACGACAGAGTTGCGATATTTTTGTTTCAATTATAAGTGTGATATTTTTCAACTCAGGAGAAATCGGGAAATTCTGAACAAACAAACGGATTGTTGAAACCTGTGCCTAATTGCGGTTAAGGCATACGATTGCACGACCGGTGTTGTATACCAGTAACACTTTTTTCTCTTGCCCTCGAAATTTTTATGCTTAGTATGTGTAATGGTTATTCAGATGCATTTTTGTATTTTAAGAACGTACGTGACTTGCGTATTCTGTTAATATTCCTAATAAGAATAGATTAGTTACTGAGAAGCAATTAACTGGAAAATGTAATCGCATCACTCGAGCAAAATAACGTATACTGACATAGAACCTAGGCCGACCTTGATTTGGTTGATCGCTAATTTATTATGGGTTAATGGATGGACATTGTTCGTCAACAGCAGTCATTCTGGTATTATGTCCAAAAACTGCATCACTTTTAATTGCAGTCCTATAGTATAGCATTTTCTTGCACTAGTGATGCGATATTTTTATTCGTTCCAGTTCTTTAGCGTATAAGTTTTATATAAGGAGGCAAGATTGAGACTACAATATTTACCGTGTTTTTTTTTTACTGGGACTATGGGGAAAATATAATCCATAGCAGATACAAAGAAACTTTATGAACTATTTACACTTATCTATGTAACGGTCAAATAGTTCCCAACACAGTTTCTTTCAATTTTCTTCATTCCATCTCAGTTAAGAATCACGCTGTATAGCTCATTCATTGCCCCTTTAAATTGTATAAATCCGAGTTGTATGGAAGCTAACTACAGCTTTTCAGTTATTCTTGCAGTATTAGGAGTTCTTATGTTAGTGCAATGTTCAATTTGAAATGAAAACCCAGCCTAGACTTCATTGTAATTTGAGAAGCGTATGAATTTACGAGGATGTAGTGTACAGCGCCAAAGGATCATTTTATGACAATCGTGTACACATATATGTGGTTACTTCAGCTGTCGTTATGTGTATGTATTCCTATTAATTACAGACAGAAATTTATAAATTGACATATTAGAAAACCATATGTCGTCACCTATATGTCGTCAATATTGCCATCTTATGTTGTAGAAAGCACGATACAATAAAACAATCTATTCTCTCCTTGTGTGATCTCGATGAGCTGTTGCGAGAACGTACCGGGCGCCGTAAATTATACTGCGGTAGACACTACGAATAAGTGAATCAAACGTTTGGGAATGTGGAAATTAATGTAAGAAATTTTAAGCTGGTCTTCATTTGTGAAGATTAAGTAAGGTATATGGTCTTAGGCATTTTAAAATGTACTTCCAAATGCATAAAATTGACCGAGTTTAGTAAAATATACGTGTGCCTAAAAAAATATACAGGCCGATATTATACAAGTTAGTTGTTAAATAAAAAAAGTTTTCGGCCAACAATCGCTTGCTGCCATAATACCCCAACTAAAAATACTGTAATATACTAAAGTTAGAGAAAAGTAATCTTAAAACGACGCTCCTCTACTGATTTTATCCTACATTTGTATTCAAGTTTCATAGGTCTGTTAGTTGGGGGGGGGGGGGGGGGGGATTTTACTCTACCTACGTCGTTACGACGGTTGGTCTTAAATCTAATTTTATTATTATATTCTCTGACCAGAGGAAGACGTAACAGTGCGAACATACACAGAAAATGCCTAATATCGCAGGTATATCGGTCTCGCCTCTGGCTCGTGTGACAAATACCTGAGATCTGAAACATTATTTTAACTCTTTAAGTTTGACGTATGTATCTGTGCCTGTCTGTGGAATATAAGCTCCTAAACGAGATTGTTTTATTTTTGGTGACTAGATAAAGTTTGATTTTTTACGAAAATCTTGATGTTTTACCATCACGATCTTCGTAATATATAAAGAAAATATCTTCACCCAGAAACTACATTAAAAACAAAAATCTAAATAATTATAAAAGACTGATCATTACTTTCAAAGATGCTCACCAGGTGCGCTGATGGTGAAAAGCGAGTGAAAATGCAAGAATGCAAAGATCTTGTAACAAATAGTGACAAAATTTGGAGACAAGCTGACTGGGCTCTGTAGCTCAATTGGCAGAGCGTGCGCCTCGGCAATGCACAAGGTACTGGTTCAAATCCATTCCGGCTCTGAAATGGGTGCCTCGCTCCGAAGGAAAAGGAAAAATGTTTAAAATAACTTTTTATTAGCAGATTTTTTTCATAGTGGAGCTGTTGAATACTTTTTACGGTCTAGAATGTTTTCAAGAAATTGAAAGCCGAAGATATTCACTAGTTGATGGAATCCTAATGAACCAAATGAGCTTTTCCGAAGTTCTTATAGCGCCGACCCTCTCACTCAAATACAGTTTATGCGAGAGCCAGAGAGACGGGACGATACGAAATTTGTAGTAATACCTCGCATTCAATCAAGTTCCGTGTTGGAAATTAGACCCGCATATGTTCATCGGTAACCCTATCTGATCGAATATTGGCAAGCTAGTAGTAGTAGTCCTTACAAAAGTAAAGTATGTAAATAAGGTAAATATCCCTGTACCCAATACTCCCATCAACCTTCATTCGTACCAATAGAGATGACAAACAAAGCAAAAGGGTGTCAGTCATTGCAATTAAGCCTTCAATCATTGGGACATAGTTTACCAACAGGAGATGTCTAGCATCCCAGCGGTTTTCGTAGTTGATTGTCCCACACTACAGTAATAAGTTCAATTTGAGTTCGTGAAGAACACAACACAAAGCAATTTTATAATGCAACGGTTTGAGCATGGTCTTTTTTTACAGCCTGCGAGCCACCGAGGTAGTAGTGCCGTGGAATTAATAAGTCGCTATTAACTCGTACAAGCTTGCGAAGCTCAAGTTATTTGAGCACTTTTAGTAAGTAGGCCAAACTTATCCGGCTTATCAAAGGGTATTTTAAATAGACGCAACGCTACCGCAAGACATTGATATTGATGTATTATACGTATGTGCAGCCTTCCTTTAGGAAGGACATAATAAATTAAAGAATTTAAAACGTAAGCTCTATCATAATCTGAATTTTTCACAATGATGTTCCAAACTTAGGCAGGATAGGATAAAGGTCACAAATTCTTGTTGGGGTTCGGCTCAGATTGCATTTTCCAATTGCTTGGAAATGCCACCAAGATTTTTTTGGCATTCTTAGCAGTCGTTCGCTCATGGTTCCAGCCTTCCGTAACTAAGAAGGCGTAAACCAAAAACCGGGGATTACCATTTTTTACCTAAGCTAAAGTCATGAGAAGAAATTGAAAACGGTAGTTTTATAAAGTAAATTAAACATCTAAAATAATCTTTGCTGTTTTAAAAACAATTAGCTTCTGTCGTTGAAGTTCTCACACTACTATGTAGGTACCTACCTTTACATCATAGGAGAGTAGGTATAACTAGTGCAAGTTCTTAGTGAGCTTTCAAAGTGCTAAGAATAACCACCTAAGCTCTAATCATCTTTTAAAGCACAACGTGTGATTCGCTCGTCAATAATGAATTATAATTGGACAGTAAATAATTTAAGAGTGACAATGCGTCTGCTGCTGACTGTACTGTAGATTATTAGATGACTTTGTCCGGCGTGTGTTATTGGACTGATTCTGTTAACGATATGGCCACGCAGTCCGTTCTAATCTGATCATAAGACTACTACGTTTGAACGGATTATCGGTCTTCCTGTACAAATCTTAAACTTTTTGATAAATATAACACATCGAAAGCACTTGCACAACAGTGTTAGAAATTCAACAGCGGGTTTGTATGCATTTCGGTAACAGGTCATTTTAGTAGAAATGCCAAAATGCATAAAAGGTTGAGATGTAATTTTGTCAAAAAGTACAAAATGTTTGTGCCACCAGGTTATTTTTGTCTGAATATTTTAAAGGCAAAATATGCCATGGACAACATTTCTTTTGCAAAAAATGTTTACTCGATAGAATTAATTACGGTTAAAATGTCAGTTTGTCTGAAAGTTTTCAGGGCAGAATAGTCTGTGGCCAAAATGTACAAAACGCGATTGTCTAAATGTCCTCTACTTGAAATGTCACGATAGAATTAATTACGGCCTAAATGTCAGTTTGTCAGAAAGTTTTCAGGACAGAATACTCTGTGGCCAAAATGTACAAAACGCGATTGACTAAATGTGCTCTACTTGAAATGTTTTGACGATAGAATTAATTGTGTTGTTTATTTATTTATAGTTGTTTATTATGGGACTACTTTCTTAATAAACTAAACAATAATAACAAAACAATGTTAAATTATATTTGTCATTTTTTCATTATATCATGTTTACATTTATATACTTTTTGACCGTTGTACATTTTGACCCATTAAACATTCCGGCACTTGTACCAACGTTACCCATTACGATTTTGTCGTTTTTTCTTACAAACATGTTGACATTAATATACTTTTTGACTTTTGTACAATTTGACAAAGGGATTTTCAAACCCTTTGAATATTTTGGGATCTTGGCCATTTATCTTTTTGTACGTTATGTCTCTCATACAATTAGGCTCTTGTTTTTGCGACATTTAATTGTTTCGTCTTTAGTTCATTATATCATGTTTACATTTACATACTTTTTGACCGTTGTACATTTTGATAATAAGACATTTAGAACCATTATACATTTAGACATTAGTACCAAAATTACCTGTTACCTGCATTTCACTGAAAACTTTAGGATGCAGGTCCTGCTTTAAATTTTATTTATAAGTTTGTTTTGTAATTGATTAAGTTACTGATAACTGACTAGCTTATTTTTACTTATAGTTTAGTGCTGACTAGCGTTTAGATTCATTTCATCCACATTCCCATTTCGTTCACATTCCTACTTCGTCAGCAATCCCATTTCGTCTACAATCAATTCCCAGTTCGTCCACTACCTATTTTGTCAATAATCCCACTTCATCCACATTCCCAGCCTTAACGCACTGCCAAACAACCATGTAGGTCACCACCAAACATGAAATAATATTTATTTTTGTTTTTATTTACTTCTGATTTTACTTTGGGCGTGTTAGTTAAGCTACGAATGTTGACGAAGTGGGATTGTGAACGAAATGGGAATGTGGACGAAATGAACATAGACGCTGACAAGTGATGGGCAGCTTGTAAGTTACCAAAGTGAAAGTTTCATGTAAAATTGTTTTTATCTGGTACCATTTTTCCAGGCCGTCGACCAACTTAGTCTAACTGTCAGATTTGGCCCGTGGTCTGGGGTCTACTACATCAGGTTTTTATTATTGTTACTGAATAACCGGAACCCTTATAGGATCCCTCAAGTGTCCATCTGTCACAACAAACAATTTGCCTACAAACTATATCACCATATTAAATATTATAAATAAATATTACAATGTAATATTATATATGTCAATTTTACACAAATCGAACTAGTCCCATGGTAAGCTTAATAAGGCTTGTGTTATGGGTACAAGACTACGATATATTATATATCTATTAATAGATATATTTACTTATATACACATAGAAAACATCCAAGACTCAGGAACAAATATTTATGCTCATCACACTAATATTTGCCCATACCGGGACTTGAACCCAGGACCTTCAGCTTCGCAGGCAACGTTACTCCCGCTGAGCTAAACAGGTCGTCAAATATAATAATTAATAATAAAATATAAATTTATATATCGCACACATACAAACGTTTGAGATATGCCTGGATCGGGCATTTTAAAACATTCAATAAAAATATTGTAGCAATGCTTTTTTTTAAACAACCTTGAGACAACAACATTAAATTTGATGTCTAATACACATATTAAGTAAAACAGATAAAAAAAAGAAAAACGTGTTTTGCTTCTAGTGGATTTGAACTCCCGTCCGTTATGTAACAATCGGTGACACTAACCCCTTGAGCATACAGGTATTGTCACTCAGTGTCGAATTTTCCGCTCTACTGATGTCAGAAGAAACTGAAATGTTACAGTTTATATATTTCACCGTTAAGGAAAGATGAAATATTTCAGAAATTGCCCTAATGCTGAGCGATGTTAGCGAGCCACCGGGAACTTAAAGTGTGTCTAATTAAAGTCCAAATAGATATGCAGCGTAGAGAAATTTATGCATTGTTCCTGCAACTCCGCTTTGATACGGGCATGGCAAGGAATAGTACTCATTTTATATTATATTTTCCAATCTGAATGCGATTTCGATAACCTTTATTAATTCCTTAATTTTCCCAACAAGCAAAGTAATTAAACTTCGATTTTTAAGCGTGGATAGGTACTGCATAGAAAAATACCTAGCTGTGATTTAATTTTGTTTTGTTTTACTATTATATTTAGATACTAAGCATTTATGTTCATGTTAGATACCTACTGCACTAGAGTAAAACAATCTTAAACTGAACGCACCTCCATTAACCGACGAAACATGGACCCAAATGTAGGGTAAACTAGTAATTAGGGTTAATCCGGGATTTTTTATGGGATATTTTTTGCCCATCTGTTACCAGTGGTAACTAAAATAAAATTCCCAACTGTTATCTTTTTTCTGTAATACTGTTCTTTTGGGCTGTAATACCATTTTAGAGGCCCTGTAATAGGTGCCTCGCTCCTTCCAACTGTTACCACCAACACTAATGGCATATATCAATTTAGTGGTAACCGTTAGGATTTTTTTTCCTAGTGGTGACCACCTAAGTTAGCAAAAAATCCCAGCCAGGGAACAGATGAGAAAAAATCCCAGCTGTTACCACTGCTAACAAGTAGGTGGTAACAGGTGGGAACAACCCAGGTAAACTCAATGAAGGGGCGTCCATTTTAAGCTTGGTTTTGCTCTATCAACCTACAGTAAGGCAAAATGAAACACTCTTGTCACAATGTCAATAAGGACTAAAAGGGTACGTGTTTCAGTTTCCCTTACTGTATATATTGTTTGGATACCATTTGTAGTTAAGATGCGGTTAGGTAATAATAATTATTATTGTAAGTATAAATAGGTCGATACCTTTAGACTGAAAGGGCGTAAACGCGACGCAAATCAATGGTGGATACTGGATACGTCCTTTGAACCTAACGGTATCGAAATACGTTTATATCACCAGCTATTAGGCTGCCATGTGTAGATAAATTATAATGCCATAAATTGATTCGATTAATGGGAAATAAGATGATTGTAATCACTGTAGAAAAAATCTTCTTATAATAATTAAATGTTTTGGTAAGCTCTTTTAATGTTAGGCTCATTGTGTGGCATTCGATAAATCAGGTCTTGAATTTGGAGACTGCTAAAAGGTCCCGCCGTAACATTCATTCATTGGCCACGTGCCATTTATATTACAAATGTAGACTTAGCTATTTCTCCCAAATTGGTATAGGTATATCTTATTCTTAAGATGCCTAAGGCGTTTTACATGCGCGAGCGTTTACTTTTTTTCACAATATTATTTATTGAGTAAAATATAAATCGATCGAGCATTTCAAACATGTCTTGTTATTTTCTCCTCCTTGCTCTCTTGTATGTTTTTATTCCATATTGCCAACACACTCAATAAAATACAAGCGAATGGATAACCACCTCCTTTTTTGGAAATCGGTTAAATAGCGTCGGCAAAACAAGGCCTCTTAAACCTACTTTGTAAATAGACTTCAGTTTCTTGGCATGTAGGTTTAGCATAAGAGTATACACTGTAGGGTTGACGATGGTTCGGCAACAGATTATATTCTGATATGTTACAAATAAATACGGTTATATAATATATTTTGCTCGGCAAATAAGTTGGACGCGCTGACACCTGGATGTAACTTAACACTTCCCACCACATGCTTGAAAATTTCTCGACGGATATAATATAACGAAAATATCTTTGAAGCGACGGGTGATGAAAATAACACAGCAATTTATTACATTGAGGCATTTTTCGAAATGGGTTCTTATAATATTAGTGATTTTACTAGATTTTATTGTACAGTAAAACTAAAGTAATAAAAGTTCTCTGCTGTTTATTGCTGTCCCTCACTCGCACCGCACTGTCTATATTTGTCGCTCGTGCTCCATAGAAACACGGTGATTGCCAAGTACTAATAATGTTCAAGTTTCACCGTGAAACTTGAAAACGTATTAACTTGGAATGTCTATTGAATGGTCTATCTTTTTCTAACTATTTTACCTAGCTATATATACCGTACCTATACCCCCTTTGATATTGCAGATGCAGATATCAAGTAATTTTAGTAAAAAATTGTTATATCACTTTTTAACAAACTATTATTTGAAATTAGACACTTTTTTAATTCTAGTGATTGAATTTACTTCATTTGATCTGTAAGCGCAGTGCCGATGATAATGTACCTAATAAAATAACAAAGTAAAACGTTTTATGTAATTATATTTAGTTCGTTTAAACAAACTTTTATTGGTTAGTTATACAAAAGAAGAAGAGGCAGATAAAACGAAATGAAAATAAAGACGATTGATGCCTTTTTCGTCGTATTCCTAATTGGACTTATTCTTGTATCGGCACATTGTTTGGACGTATTTTGTTCTCGGCATATTCTTGTTTGGACACATTTAAGTAAATAAATTATGCTATGAAATACTTGTGACTTTGCTAGCGTAATAATTGGAGCTTAGAAAATAACGATACCCAGGTTTAATTTCATTCGTTGTATATAATGATTTATCCCGTAAACACAATGTACCGAAACAAGAATATGCCGAAAACGGAATAATACGTCCAAACAGGAATGTGCCGAAACAAAAATTTGTCCAAGCAGGAATACGATAAAAAAGGAATCAATCATAAAGATTATAATCTACTACCGACGAGTCTCGCCAACTTTGCCGTATTATTGTGTAATGAATCGGGGAATTAAAATAACTGGAAAGTAACTAAGAGTTTTATTCAATCATATTACTAATTCGAGCATATGTTTGACCCTCTCACCTAAAATCTCAGAATATTGCAATAAACTCGAATAACCAAATGTTCCGATTTTTCCTTTCGGACTGTTGGTTCCACTGCTAGTTTCCACGGGATTTTTAAGTTCTTATATCTCCACTAGAAGGCGCCCGCAACGTTCGCGGAGGAGAAAACGTCATAACCCCTCTTTTTTCTTTACTATAGTCGGGTAAAAAGTATCCTATAACCATGTGGAGATACCAAACATTTTTGAAATCTGTTTAGCCGATTTAGCGTGATGAAGCCACAACGACACATACAAATATTTTCATTTTTACAACTTCAGGTCTGTGTCCGTCAGTAAGCGGTTAATTCACCCCTCTCCCTTGGAAGCGAAACTTGAAGTAAATTCGAGATAAAACATTATACAATTACCACTAAATAAAAGTACAGTCCAAAATCAATAGTTTTCCGCCTTCATTCTAATTTTTGACGTGATTTAAAAGACTTAGAGTAAATACTTAGTAGGTGTATATCGGACGATACAGTACCATTTTTAGGGTTCCGTAGCCAGAATGGCAAAAACGGAACCCTTATAGTTTCGTCATGTCCGTCCGTCCGTATGTCACAGGCATTTTACTCATAAACTATAAGATGTATATTAATGGAATTTTGGACACAGATGTCTTGTGTAAGCCGCTACTTACTTAGTGTGATGTTAAATAAAAAATATATATATTTCTAGGGGGCATTCCATACATGTAAAGCCTGACAAAGTCCTATTTAGACCTCGGCAATAATACGTGTACGTCATGAATAGTCGGGACAGTGTTGTATTGGCATCGTGCAAGAACGAGTGAGATTCCTATACAATTATGTACTTGTGGATTGTGAAAGTATGTTTTGAGTTAATCGGAAGAGCATGTCTAATTGATAATTAAATATGAATAATTACCTATCCGTCAAAATGCGATTCTAAATATTCGACATCCATATATTTATCAGATTCTAGATCCGATGCATCTTTACTTTCATCAGTTGATGAGTCACTTCCAGGACCACCAACCTCGATTATAAATCTTTCTGCCTCTTCTATTTTTTTTTACGTGGTCGCAGCATTTACTCTAATTTTCTATAGCCACTTCCTAAATAATTGTAGCACTACAGCCGCCTTGAATGAGAAAAAAATAATAATGTAATAATCAATATACCTACATATTTAGTACCAAGCTATATAACCAGTTCATTACAACCGCACTATGAATATCAGTACCCGTCATGTCAACAACTAATTTTAAAACATTGTTCATTGGAATGCTGCTGAATCCTTCGTCCTTTTACTGCTGCAACCATTTGAATGTATTTAAAATTATTATTTTTTTGCATCGAGGTCAACTTTTTTGGGCATTTTTATTGCAAAATCGATTATTATTTTGAAATATGAAGAATTATTTTTGTTTTTAACCGACTTCAAAAAAAGGAGGGGTTCTCAATTCGGTTGTATTTTTTTTTATGTTTGCTACCTCGTCATTTACATTATCCAAATTGGTCCCATAAAATTTTGTTGAATATCTGATGCCGAGATCCACGAGGAATCGAAGGAATTCCTCGAATATTATGAGCACATCTATGGCGATTTCGGTATTTATTACAGTAGTTTAAACATTTGGTGCAAAATCACCATTTGGTGAAGAGAAACCGATGATGAAGACACAAGCCATCACTTATCACTGAGGAATCGAAGGAATTCCTCGAATATTATTAGCACATGTATGGCGATTTCAGTATTCATTACAGTAGTTTAAGCATTTACATTTGAAAATCACCATTTGGTGAAGCGAAACCGATGATGAAGACACAAGCCATCAGTTACCACTGAGGGCTCTACCAGTGTTATTTAATTCGCGAATCGCGAGTCGATTTACAAAATTATGTTTTCGGGTAAGAGTAGAAATCTTCAAGTTGATCCCATAAAATTTTGGTGAAGATCTGATGAGGAATCGAAGGAATTCCTCAAATGTTATGGGCACATCCATGGCGGTTTTGGTGTTTATTAAAGTAGAACAAGCATTTACACTCGAAAATCATCATTTGGTGAAGAAAAACTGATGATGAAGACACAAGCCAACAGTCACTATTTAGGGCTCAACCAATGTTATTTAATTCACTAATCGCAACATAATAATTTATCATATTTTGCTTAAAGGCAGAAGTTGGTTAAGATTAGGGTAGCAAAGTGGAGAACCAGAGAACTCCTCAACGGTTAACGGCCCTGATTCTGAAATAGCAACGTTCAGCTAAAGGTCGTGAGCGATGGACATTAGAATGCGTTATGGCTGTAAGTGCCGTATACAAGTCGTAGAAGTCATAAAAGTCGTATATTATGAGTGGCTTCGATCGTCAGAAGGCAGATTTCGTAGTCTTGTTATTTCCGTCAACGTTCTCTCACCATGTGATCGATTAAATAATTTGTTGGCGTCCAAATCTAACAACGCTATGCCTTCCAAAGTTTTGACACGGCTTAGTGCAACATATATTTACCCTTTAGCGAAATTATTGTTATCAAGGTCTATCACAGCTTTTTCGAGGGTGGTACCTTGTAGCTTATGAACAGTAACAGCCCAACTTAATATAAAAGGTAAGATACGACGCTCCACATTTCTGTATCCCCTTGTCGCATGAAACGCAAACGCAAACGTAGTATATGGAGGTATGGGTAATGCAACCGTCACTATCTTTTAACCTAAGACCAACAGTTTCGTCGTTAAATTTTATGTACACGGCTTCCGGGAGCTCCCCGTACTCCAGCTGATCTCGTCTTAGGGCCGGCCATTTTTTTTATTATGCCCATAGCTCCATATTCACTAGTCCATCAGAGACGGAAATATCACTCGAGATTCTACGCCAATTTGAGTTGCGAGATAATTCTTTATATTATGGGTCAGTTGAGACTGTTCGTCGTATTCTTTTTTAACCAGCAAGCTGGTTTACTGGACTTAACCATTTTGACCTAGCCAATTCTTATAATTTAGATTTTATTAACAATTTAAATAGTCTTATCTACAATTGATCTTATTTATTTCCAAAAGGGTCTCCTCAATCTTCCCATTTTGAGTTCAAAAAATACTTATCACTAAAATCCATCACTAAAAAGCAAAAATAAAATAAAAAACGAAACTGACTTCAAAATAAACTAAAAAGTCAAAAATAATCTTATATGACGGTACGGATCACATTTGAATCATCTTTTGAAGGCGGTGCCAAACCTGAAGTAAAGTTCTTTATCCAACAAAAATACGAATTACTATAACTAAATTTAGGTAATAACTAAAGGCTCGCCGCCGCGGTTCTTGCGTGCCATTTGTGTATAAATGAACTGTTTGGCACCGAATTCAAAAGGTGATTCAAATGTGATCCGTACCGTACATAAAAGATAATTTTTGGCTTTTTAGTTTATTTTGAAGTCGGTTCTTTTTTTTATGTTTACATCGGATCGGAATCGGAATACAATGACTTCCAACGTCTGTTGTCGAAAAAATCATGGCCATTAAACTAAATTAGTTACACCGAAAATTCGCAACATAGAAGGGCTAAATAGGAACTTGTTAGGCTTTAACCGAGACTGAAAAAAACTTTCAGCAAAGATCAATGTCTGGCACATCATACGACAGTTCTTCTAAAAACACTGAGGTTTCTAAAAAAAAATTTTGAATCAATGAATATTTTTGGAATTATTCGCACCGAAAGTAGCAAAAATTCTGTCTCCCCCTCTATTTTCTAAACGGTGTGTTCTTAATAAATACTTCCAAAGAAAATTGTTTTCAAGTTCAATAAAACTGCGCTTCTCAGCAAAAGGACGTAAGTGCCGAGGAGATACGCTCTTTTGTTAGTTTTTTTTTTTATATAGTATTTTTTTCATCTGTAGGGCATTTTTTTGTATAAACGGCTGCGGAACCCTACATTGAGCATGGCCCGACATGCTGTTGGCCGGCTTTTCTATTTTTACGTCCTTAACTGTAGGTACCTATCCAAATCAAGTCCATGGCAAATATCATCCAAATCAGTCTAAGCATGAAAAGGTAAGAAATATCTACATAAAAATGTATACTTCCTAACAATCTTTCAAAGGTAGATATAAAAAACGTGAGGCCACTTACTTGCATTTTTTACAGTTACATTTATGTATGCACAATTAAATATGTAGGTACATATAATTATATCTACAGTTACATACTCCAAATGTAGATATGTAAAGTTTATTTACATAACATTGACATCTTACAATATTTCTTTGTGCACCACATTGTAAGTCTTCCCGGCCGGCATCAGCACGAACACTACAGCTGGTGACGCGCGAGCACGCGACGTAGTTGCCCGTCCGAGAAGCAGCCCGTGCGCAATTCCACGCGCAGCGTCTGCCCCTGCTACTTGCGCAGTACGTAAGTATATTTATCTACCCACATACCATGAAGGTCCTGGCGAAGCAGACGCTCACGGGAACTGTAGGCGCTTGAAGCAGAACGGGAAGTTGCTCGGGATGAACACGGCTTCTTCGACGCTGCACCCCATCAAGATTTGCGCCTCGATGAGGTTTCGCTGCAGCTGCACTACTTTTAGACGGGTTCCGTTGCATAACTTTGGAGGTGATCAATTTCGAAAAAGCATGATCGGAACTCCAGTTTTCAGGGTTAATGTGTGTGCTGGGAGTCCTGAAGCGCTCAATGAGTTTAGGGACTCCACTGGGTATGTTGATGACGATGACGTTGCCTTCAGCAATCTTCATTCATATTCTGCCTGTTGACATTCAATGTTTTCCGCCAATATCCACGCATTAACGGCTCTCACAAACCCAAGAGATCTCATGTCGCGTCAGCTGGCTCAGGGCTCCTAATGTGGCCTTCAATTCAACGGTGGGAACGATCCTGCATAACGTATCTGGTAATCGAACCAGGCCGTTGGTTTCCTCTAGAAGTCTTTCTCCAAGCCTGTCCAAGCTGAAGCAATACCTGGGCGAATTCTTGCGCATGTGAACCTCCTCCTTGTTGATACCACCGAGCCACTTATATCGTATTTTGTCGTATTATAAAATCATTATTCAATTAAATTTGTTGATATCCGTACCCCCTCTTTAATTTAAAGTTAGAGTTAATTTGGCAAAATGCTGCCTCGGTGGTTTAATTTATGCTATTAATTTTAGCGCCACCTGTTAGTTTAGCTCGGTACTCGATAGTCGTAGGCTCGTGGAATAAGACATATTTGAGCGTAGCGTAATTAATAACCTGAACGGAAGCATGTCTGCTTTTACCGTCATCGTTGCGCTAGCCGGTAGGACGCCGCGGCGTCCTCGGCACCTAGCGTGTGGGTGCTGCCGCGCGCGGGCGCACGGAGCAGCGGTAGTGTGCCTAGTCTACACTTTATGTTTATTTCAGTCAGTCAGTTGGTATGTTATGTGTCGTCCTAAGCTTGAGTCTATCTGTTAACATATTTGAGAAAAGTCAGAAAAGTTTGCACCTCCTTCGTAAGTAGCGCCATAAGATTAATGTGCAAACTTAACTCAATCAAGTGTAGTGGCTACCCCTCCTTTTAGGGGTTGAATTTTTATAGCCTACTAGCTTCTACCCGCGACTTCGTCCGCCTTAAAATTCGTTTAACGCGGATAAGGGTATTTTTCCAGGATAAAAAGTAGCCTATGTCCTTCACTGGGACTCAAACTATCTCCATACCAAATTTCATCCAAATCGGTTGAGCGGTTTAAGCGTGAAGAGGTAACAGACAGACAGACAGACACATTTTCACATTTATAATATTAGGATGGATATGGATAACCTGGCCGGGTATTTTTTTAACAAATTAGTAAAGTTTGCCGCAAAAAATGTTCAGTACAAATAAACAGACAAAAAAGCTAAAAACTGTTGGAACGTGTTCTGTTATTGATTGTAAATATCCCCGGTAAACTTTTTCTCGAATATATTCTATGTACAGACTTTCGACCCTCTTTAGCTTTATTATATGTATAAATAGACTACAATATTAATAATTTAAGGCTAGAGTCTGTTCAAAGTAAGTTTGCAGTGGAAAATAGCGGCATATTTGAAAAATCAACAGCTGGCAATATGGAATGCATAGAAAGGTGCTACACCTAGGTATGATTTCGACTGAAAGGCATTGAATCCATGGTCATGAAAACATTAAAAAAACAAAAAACCCGACTGAAAACAAAAATAATCTTTTATGTACGGTATGGATAACATTTGAATCACCTTTTGAATTCGGTGCCAAACCATTCATTTATTACTATTAACACAAATGTCACGCAAGAACCGCGGCGGCGAGCCTTTGGTTATTACCTAAATTTAGTTATAGTAATTTGTATTTTTGTTGGGTAAAGGACTATACTTCAGGTTTGGCACTGTGGCGCATCACTAGAAGCGCCGCACATCACTGCACGGAACCTGTCCAGGCGAGCGCGGGGGCGCGTCGAGCGGCGTGCAGCGGGCCGCGCCGGAGCTCATTCGCCTTCCCGTCGCGCCAGAGCCTCTCCAATCGCTATCAACGCCGGACCTGTGCCACTCTTGCCCGCTACCGCTTACGCACTGCTTACGCGCTTATTATCCCGATATTCTTGTTTGCATTACGTATTGCATACTGTAAATTTTGTGACAATATATGTAGTTAAATGTGGAGTTAAACTTTCATTTAGTTGACCAGAAGAACCCACATCTGGTGACCCGCGATTAAGAACGCGTTTTTAATTTTTAACGGCCAGGCATAGCGTAGATAGTGAGATGACGGACTCACCGTCACCGACGCAAGGTACTAACGGCGTTAATAGTGTTCCAGATCTTTCGAGTGCACAACATGGCGGCGCATCCGGGTCCGTGGACCGCGTGGCATGAGTGAGTTTACCACCGTTTTGGCCGGACGATCCCGAGATTTGGTTTGGACAAGCAGAGGCGCACTTTCTGGTTTCTGGAATTAAGGACGATTCCACGAAATTTTATTCTATCATCGCACAACTGGACCACAGGTACGCAAAAGAAATTGAATCTTTAATCAAGAATCCACCTAGGACGGATAAATATCTTCAATTAAAGACGGAATTAACGAAGTGCTTATCTATTTCCCGCCAGCAACAAATTAGAGAAGTGCTGTCTAATCAGGAGCTAGGAGATCGTAAGCCGTCTCAATTTTTACGGCATTTAACTACGATGGCCGACGGCGGCGTGTCAGATGAATTTTTGCGTTCCATGTGGATGAATCGATTACCTGCTCATGTCCAACCGTATTTAATTTCGCAATCTTCCTCCACGCTCGAGGATCTCGCGGATTTAGCCGACAAGATTTGTGAAGCGACCACGCCCGCGGCCGCAATGCCGTTTCAAGTAGCATCTGCCTCCAATTACGACGGTTTGTTACAACGCATAGATGAACTTATTACAACTCGAATACAAAGCGAGCTTAATAATCAAATAGCGCAGTTGTCATTACACCAAGATAGAGGCCGCTCTTAATAATCAAATAGCGCAGTTGTCATTACACCAAGATAGAGATTTCGCCACAGCCGTTCGGCCGCCGGATCCAGGAGTAGGGGTCGGAGCCGCAGCAAGACACCAGGTATGTGCTGGTATCATTCCGTTTTTGCCGATAAAGCCAGAAAGTGCACGTCACCCTGCAACTACGTCACGGGAAAAGCCAGGGGCAGTCAGTAGACGCGGCGAGTGACTGTCACGCTACCAGCCGCCTTTTCATTACGGATAGGAAGTCTAAAATCCAGTTTCTGATCGACACCGGTTCCGACCTCTGCGTGCTGCCACGCACGCATTTGCCTAACGGTAAACCGACTGAGTACCGCCTCACCGCTGCCAACGGCACTTCAATTCAAACGTTCGGAACTATGAAACTGCATCTAGACCTGGGACTACCCGAGATTTCGTCTGGAACTTCGTAGTAGCCAGCGTGGACAAACCAATTATCGGAGCCGACTTTATCTCATTATGGATTACTCGTTGATTGCAGGAATCATAGATTGCTGGACAGCCTCACTACTTTGTCAATCGCAGCTACGCTGGGGAACTGCTGTACTCCTAGCGTTAAGACGATAGCGGGCAAGAGTGAGTATCACAATTTATTATCAAACTACCCTCAACTGACGAAACCATCGGGAATAATGCGCGAAGTTAAGCATAGCACTGTCCATTTCATACGTACCACACCAGGGCCTCCAGTTTTTACCAGACCACGACGACTGGCTCCTGATCGATTGAAGGTGGCCAAGCAGCAGTTTGAAGAGATGCTTAGTGACGGTACAGCGCGACGTTCCGACTCACCATGGGCCTCTGCCTTGCACTTAGCTCCCAAGGAAGGTGGTTGGAGACCGTGTGAGGACTAGCGCGCACTGAACGCCCGCACCATACCGGACAGGTATCCCATTAGGCACATTGAAGACTACGCTCACAGGCTCGCTGGTTACAAAATCTTCTCCAAGTTAGACTTAGTCAAAGCTTATAACCAAATACCGGTTTTTGAGGAAGATATAGCCAAGACAGCAATCACAACACCATTTGGTCTCTTCGAGCACCCATTTATGTCTTTCGGCTTAAGAAACGCAGCCCAGTCATTCCAGAGGTTCCTTGATGAGGTCTTGCGAGGCATGGATTATTGCTACTCGTACATTGATGACATATTGGTATTTTCCAGGGACCATGCAGAGCACTTGGAGCACCTACAGCGAGTCTTCCAGCGTTTGCAAGACTACGGCCTCCTCATCAATGAGGGGAAGTGCGCGTTCGGGTTGAGCGAGGTGACATTCCTTGGTTTTTCCATATCCGAGCACGGCACGCGTCCTGTTGACACCAAAATTAAGGTAATCCAAGAGTATCCACCTCCAAAAACTGTCAACGGTTTGCGACGTTTCCTGGGAATGCTAAACTTTTCTTCAGGCGTTTTATTCCCCATGCGGCAGAAGAGCAAGCTCCTTTGCATGATTTACTGGGAGGACCGAAGCAAAAGTGCTCTCAACCTCTCACCTGGACACCAGAACTGGTTACCGTTTTCGAGAACTGCAAAGCAAGCATTGTCAGATCCACTCTACTAGCACACCCCGAGATGAATGCACCGCTCGCCCTCGTCACTGATGCCTCAAACTCAGCCCTGGGCGCGGTGTTGCAGCAGCAGGTAGATTGTGAGTGGCAGCCTTTAGCTTTCTTTTCTAAAAAGTTGAACAAGGCACAGCAAATGTACGGCGCATACGACAGAGAGTTGTTGGCGGTCTACGAAGGCATCAAGCATTTTCGTTTCATGGTAGAAGGTAGACATTTTACCATATTTACAGACCACAAGCCCATCACCTTCGCTTTTCAACAGAAAGATCGGCACTGTTCCCCACGTCAGTTCAATCAGCTGGATTATATCGCACAGTTCACGACTGATATCAAACATATATCCGGTAAGGAAAACGTTATTGCGGATACTCTTTCACGCATCGAAGCTATTACGAAGCCACCAGAGTTGGAGTCACTAGCTCATGCACAGGAAGCAGATCCGGAGTTGCAGCAGATGTTGACCAGTCGCGAGCTTCGTTGGACCTTAAGCGAGTGCCCGTGCCGGGGACCCATCTCATTTTGTATTGTGACGTTTCCCAATCCAGGCCTCGTCCATTTGTGCCATTGACCCTGCGACGCCAAGTATTTGACTCCTTACACTCATTGAGCCATCCTGGCGTGAGAACGACTACGAAACTTGTAACAGAAAGATACATTTGGCCCAACGTTCGGAAGGACTGCCGAGCCTGGACCCAGGCCTGCAACGCTTGTCAAACGTCTAAGGTACATCGCCACACGTCTTCACCATTGGGGCAGTTCCAGTTGCCAGGAGCGCGATTTAGTCACGTGCACATCGATTTAGTGGGGCCACTACCAACATCGCATGACTACAAGTATTGCTTTACAGCCATTGATAGATATACTCGTTGGCCTGAAGTGCAACCCATTATGGACATCACAGCTGAAACGGTAGCGAAAGCATTCTGTGATTGTTGGATCTCACGTTTCGGTTGTCCACAGATCGTCACCACCGACCAGGGTCGGCAGTTCACCTCGCAGCTCTTCGAAGAGTTGACTCGGCTCTGTGGTGTACAGTTGCGGCAGACCACCGCATACCACCCCGCAGCTAACGGAATGCTCGAGCGCTTACATCGCACCCTGAAGGCCTCCATCATGGCCCACGACGAGCGCAGCTGGACAGATGCTCTCCCCGTCGTGTTGCTGGGACTGAGGACAGCGTGGAAAGCAGATCTTCGATGCTCTGCCGCTGAGATGGTATACGGTGAGCGACTGCGGTTACCGGGTGAGTTTTTCCAACCCACACACACACACACCGACACGTTGCAGCCACTTGATTTTGGGACAAGGCTTAGAAAGCACATGGCTCACCTCAGACCACAGCCAGCATCGAATCACTCTGTGAAACCAGTTTTTGTACATGAAAACTTAAAAACGGCACAAAACGTATGTATACGGAAAGACACTCTCCGCCGAGCCTTAGAACGACCTTACACAGGACCGCATAAAGTCTTGAATAGAACTGATAAAACAGTCACAGTAGAATTAGACAGAGGACCTGTGACCGTCTCAATAGATCGTGTTAAACCAGCATTCACTTTATCAGAACAAAGCACCGATCTGCATAGAAATCCAGAAAGACAAGCTGCTGACGTGCCAGTACTTGCCCCGAAACCTGACCGAGTAACACGTTCAGGCCGGATTGTTAAATTTCCTAATTGTTTCTCCGCAGGACTTTGAATCTCCGAAGGGGGTGTGTGGCGCATCACTAGAAGCGCCGCACATCACTACACGGAACCTGTCCAGGCGAGCGCGGGGGCGCGTCGCGCGGCGTGCAGCGGGCCGCGCCGGAGCTCATTCGCCTTCCCGTCGCGCCAGAGCCTCTCCAATCGCTATCAACGCCGGACCTGTGCCACTCTTGCCCGCTACCGCACTGCTTACGCGCTTATTATCCCGATATTCTTGTTTGCATTACGTATTGCATACTGTAAATTTTGTGACAATATATGTTGTTAAATGTGGAGTTAAACTTTCATTTAGTTGACCAGAAGAACCCACAGGCACCGTCTTCTAAAGGTGATTCAAATGTGATTCGTACCGTACATAAAATATTATTTTTGGCTTCTTAGTTTATTTTGAAGTCGGTTGTTTTTTTATTAAAAAAGAAAAAATCTTTTTAGTGATGGATTTTAGTGATATAAAGTATTTTTAGAGCTCAAAATGGGAAGATTGAGGAGGCCCTATTTGTAAATAAATAAGACCAATGGTAGATAAGACTATTTAAATTGTTAATAAAATCTAAATTATAAGAATTGGCTAGGTCAAAATGGTTAAGTCCAGTAGCTTGCTGGTTAAAAAAGAATACGACGAACAGTCTCAACTGACCCATAATATAAAGAATTATCTCGGAACTCAAATTGGCGTAGAATCTCGAGTGATATTTCCGTCTCTGATGGACTAGTGAATATGGAGCTATGGGCATAATAATAAAAATGGCCGGCCCTAAGGCGAGATCAGCTGGAGGACGGGGAGCTCCCGGAAGCCGTGTACATAAAATTTGACGATGAAACTGTTGGTCTTAGGTTAAAAGATAGTGACGGTTGCATTACCCATACCTCCATCATATACTACGTTTCATGCGACAAGGGGATACGGAAATGTGGAGCGTCGTATCTTACCTTTAATATTAAGTTGGGCTGTTACTGTATTTCGCTAAAGGGCAAATATGTGTTGCACTAAGCCGTGTCAAAACTTTGGAAAGCATAACATTGTTAGATTTGGACGCCAACAAATTATTAAATCGACCACATGATGAGAGATAAATAACGGAAATATTGTTATACTACGAAATCTGGCTTATGACGATCGAAGCCACACATAATAGGGTAAACCCTCCAGTGAATGAACCCCCCCCCCCCCCCCCCCCATTGAATGAACAAAATGTCGTTTTTTGCCTAAAATAAGAAATACAGTAATTTCTACCACTCGTCGTATTTTTTTCTTATTAGCAACGCAGTTTCCTATGCAATGGCATCACTTGGTAAATTTATTGTCAGCCAGTTTCATCATGGCTGGGCTTTAAAGTTCAAGTGTTTCTGTTTTTGAAGTTTTTTATAGAGAAATTAGATCCCTGGCAAGAACAGTACATGTTTGGAGTGACACTTGAAGTGCTTATTTCATGTATACCAGTACAACGTTTAGTTATTTGGTTAAAATAAGAGTTAAACCTTCTAGAAATTAACAGTTTGGTGGATTATTTTGATTAAGTTGTTTTTTTTTAGGTGTTCCATTACTGACTTATCTAATGTTCCAAAACCAGTAAATGTACAGTGTGTTTATTCACTGGTGTCGACTCAAATTAGATTTTTTCCTAAATTTAAGTATGAACGTTATCGTATTAAGCTTGTTTTTTCATATTCTGTATAGAAAACGATCCTTATTCTTTGAGCTAGTGTGGGAACATATAGTGTTCATTCATAGGCATGACAAATCTAGTAAATGGACTATAGAAATTTGACTTTGTTCATTTACTCGATACCTACTAAACCTATATATGAACAACGTAACAACGAACGTGTTTATTTAAATTTTGTAAGGTTTACTTCTTAAATTGGACGTATTAATAAAAGTTATTTTTTCTTATTCTTAAATATTAATACCAAGTTTATTATTTTAAGTATTGTTTGCTGCGACCCTCTTTCCCTAAAATGTACTTTGTTTCTTGGGTAATATATTATTATTATTTTTTATTTTTTTACATATTTTTGTATTACTGGTGAATAACATCCATCATATTTCATTATGAACGCTTTTCTCTACACTCAAAAAGACCGAAACAACTTAACATGCTGTTATTAAGTTAATTTAAGTACATGACATGAAACAAAGCAAGTACGCAGTTTAATGTGCCCAAGCCAACTGAAGGATTTGCAGATATAAGTTTAAAGGTTATTGATAGGATTCAGAATAAGTCTTGTTGATTAGACGAGAGAATTTTTAAAATATTTTGATATACATATTAAAATGAGAAATATTGACATAATTCTCATCGCTGTCGTGTGAAGCAAAGTACCTACATTCTTGAATCTCTTTAGCCTGCACTAAATCGTAATAACTTAACAAAACTACGATTGCTTTTATTTATAGAGGTTGTAGGTTTTAGGTTTTTTCCAAATAATGATACTTTTGACTAATTAGAGACTGATTAGTAGTATCGACAGAGTTTATTGTTTGTTATTAATTTTTATTATTTAGCTTGGATTATAAATTTATACCTACTAAAATACAAATATAGGTGTATTTTTGTACAAAAGAAACATAATTTGGAGATTTAGTACATACAGTACCTAACTACCGAAATTTTCGTATAATACTGACTATAGAAAAAACCTTAAAAATGTTTTTTTTTCATGTCGATTAAAAATCTAAATTATGTTCATTCATTGGGTTTTAATATGTTCATTCACTTTTTTTTTGTTCAATTACTGGGTATTTGGGTTGTTTTTGATTAAAACAATTATAACTCAAAAGCCATAAACGTAATCAAAAATCGCAGAGATTAAATTCTTGGTTATTAAGTGACGATTGATTAAATTGCATGAAACCATTATAATCCATACTTAATATTGTAAATGCGAAAGTGTGTCTGTCTGTCTGTCTGTCTGTTACTTCTTCACGTTTAAACCGCTGAACCGGATGAAATTTGGTATGGAGATAATATGAGTCCCGGGGAAGGACATAGGCTACTTTTTATCCTGAAAAAATACCCTTATCCGCGATAAATGAATTTAATGCGGACGAAGTCGCGGGCAGAAGCTAGTTATTAATAAATACAGAGCAATGATTTTTCAGTTGAGAAATTGATTAAGTGTTCATTTACTGGAGGGTTTACCCTACACTACTTTCATGACTTCTACGACTTTTATACGGCACTTACAGCCATAATGCATTCTAATGTCAATTGCTCACGACCTTCAGCTGAACGTTGCTATTTCAGAATCAGGACCGTTAACCGTTGAGGAGTTCTCTGGTTCTCTACTTTGCTACCCTGATCTTTACCAACTTCTGCCTCTAAGCAAAATATGATAAATAATTATATTGCGATTAGTGAATTAAATAACATTGGTTGAGCCCTAATTAGTGACTGGTGGCTTGTGTCTTCATCATCAGTTTTTCTTCACCAAATGATGATTTTCGAGTGTAAATGCTTGTTCTACTTTATTAAACACCAAAATCGCCATAGATGTGCCCATAACATTTGAGGAATTCCTTCGATTCCTCATCGATCTCATCATCAGATCTTCACCAAAATTTTATGGAATCAACTTGGATATTCCAACTCTTAACCAAAAAATAATAATTTTCTAAATAGACTCGCGATTCGCGAATTAAATAACACTGGTAGAGCCCTCAGTGGTAACTGATGGCTTGTGTCTTCATCATGGGTTTCGCTTCACCAAATGGTGATTTTCAAATGTAAATGCTTAAACTACTGTAATGAATACTGAAATCGCCATACATGTGCTCATAATATTCGAGGAATTCCTTCGATTCCTCATGGATCCCGGCATCAGATCTTCACTAAAATTTTATGGGACCAATTTGGGGGTGTGTAATGTTCGGTATAAAAATAAATAATATATTTCCATTCAGTATAACAACATTTGAGGATATAATCACTCATTACATATAGTAAGCGTTTGATATAACTAAAAAATACGGCTTTTTATTTCTTATATTAATCATTTGATATAACGCTTATTTATTATAACCATCACATGGTATAACGCTTATTTATTATAACTATCATATAGTATAACGCTTATTCATTATAACGATTATTCATTATAACGATCATATGGTATAACGCTTATTCATTATAACGATCATATGGGGTGTGTATAAACTTTTGATATAACAACTGAATTGATATTTAATTGAAATTGATAATTTCATGGTTAAAAATTTTTGGTATAAAGCTTACCAAGTATAATGAATATATGCTATATGCATCAGTGCTATAATGTATTAAAAGATATAAAAATAATGTATGTACAAAAGGCAAGACTCAATATAGACCTCCGCGGCTCGCTCGTTAGGGTCGCAGTTCAACCTAACACTCCTCCTCGCTTCGCTCGTCGTCGTACCTAACCTAACCCAAGTCGGACCTGCCTTAAGGTGAAATTGGCAATGGTTGGTTAATTTTTCACTTGATATAGACCTGCGCGGCTCGCTCGCTTCGCTCGCTCGTTAGGGTCGCAGTTCAACCTAACACTCCTCCTCGCTTCGCTCGTCGTCGTACCTAACCTAACCCAAGTCGGACCTGCCTTAAGGTGAAATTGGAAATGGTTGGTTTGTTTTTCACTTGATATAGACCTGCGCGGCTCGCTCGCTCGTTAGGGTCGCAGTTCAACCTATCACTCCTCCTCGCTCCGCTCGTCGTCGTACCTAACCTACCCAAGTCGGACCTGCCTAAAGGTGAAATTGGCAATGGTTGGTTTAATTTTCACTTGATATAGACCTACGCGGCTCGCTCGCTTCGCTCGCTTGTTAGGGTCGCAGTTCAACCTAACACTCCTCCTCGCTTCGCTCGTCGTCGCACCTAACCTAACCCAAGTCGGACCTACCTTAAGGTGAAATAGATAAGCTGAAATTCCTGTATTGTGTACGTACTATTGTATTCCTGCAATAGTAAAAAAAAAAGATATATATAGGTAGCTAAACCTTACGATAAGCTTTTATATCATACTAGCGACCCGCCCCGGCTTCGCACAGGTGCAATGCTGATACTAAATAGGTAGCTGCCATTAACGCGTACGATCGCTGCTAATCATAAAGTGCTATAGGGCGAAGTACGGCCTTCGAAGCACTATTTATAGGCACGCCCCGCCGGCCTCCCGGCCTGTACCGCTGCAACCGCTATATCCCTGCATTTTAAATGTGTAATATCTTCGAAAATATTCGTTTAAATTACATTAAATTAAAAGTATATTATATCATATGTTCATTATTAGAAATATGCATTATACTAAATGTATGTTATACTAAATGTAATTCAATCAAATGATCATTATATAAAATGATAATTATATTATATATTAATATGTAGAAAGTATGTTATATCATATGTTCATTATAAGAAATATGCATTATACTTAATGTATGTAATACTAAATGTTATTCAATCAAATGATTATTATATAAAATTATAATTATATTATATGTTAATATGTCATAAGTAGGTATGTTATATCATATGTTCATTATTAGAAATATGCATTATACTTAATGTATGTTATACTAAATGTTATTCAATCAAATGATCATTATAAAAAAAGATAATTATATCAAATGTCAATATATTAAATGTTGTTATAGGATTTAATAGTTATATCAAATGAGCGTTATTGCGACTAATATTATTTAAAAAAAAAATTATAGGCATTGTTACGCACCGCCAATTTGGATATACCTACTCATGATCAAAAAATAATTTTCTAAATCGTCGTGTAAATGACGGAGTTCTGAGGTAACAAACATTAAAAAAAAACATACAACCGAAATGAGAACCCCTCCTTTTTTGAAGTCGGTTAAAAAGAAACCTAGTAATGATGTTCAAATCCCTATCCAACGATACCCCACTCAATTAATGGTACGTCGATTATCATTTTTTTCTTTTTCACAATATGGCGTGTCATTATCGCCATTTTGAGTTTTCATCATTTTCATGTCTTAAGTGACACTCGCACAATTAAGACAAAACGATTGACGTAAGAATCTTCAAAATCAGTCCCCGCGGTTTTGTCTCTAGGGTGCCAGATAGGAACAAACATACATACATAGACTGATTAACACATTACCCTCCTTTGCGTCGCGCAGTCGGGTAAAAAAAAGGAAAGGTGCTAGGTATTATACTAAACGTGACGAGCTTTTTTAATATGTAAAGTTGTTGTCATATAAAGAATTTTAATGAAACCCATTGGTAACTTATGCTGGCCAGACTATATTAGGATTTGTAAATATTTATGTTTCTCCTCTTCTGTTACATTACAAAGATATTACATTATAAAGATATAAGATTGGCCATCTTGTGCACTAATTTTTTATACGGATAGTTGTCTTAGTTATCATGTCTTGGCAAATATAAAGGTTGTATTGTATTTATCACAGACATGGATCTAACTAGATAGTCTAGATACCGTGAGTGTACGTACTTCGCGTGTCAAAAAGCAGTGTAAATGTCTGCTTTCTACGCGGCTTCGTTTAGTCCGCGTTCGACCGTTATCGCTTCCGGACTTCAACCGATATCTAGAAAAATGACTGGTTGTTCCGTATTAAGTTGTAAAAACTGTAGGTACACGAAAAGCTGAACCAAATAATGGACATGTTTCCTTCTATAAGTAAGTAAATTTGTTCTAAAATTATGTTTAATCTATTTAAATATCATTTATTTTAGGTCTGTCGTGGTTTTACTATGAAAATTAAGACTGTGTGGGATTACTTCATGTTCATGATACATTACCTGCTTCACTTGCTAAGTTGTAGGCCCTGCCTATATTTATTTACACGCAATGGAAATATAACGATCGATCTTTTAGCTTGTGTCGCTCGGCCTCTTGGTACGGGTACTATTGAGAATAGTATAGTTTTTCTGTCAAAGTAAGCAAATAGTGATGTACACCTTTCGATTCTTTACGATTCTAACTGATTCTTAGAACAGGAATGATTATTGGCCTACGCATTTTGTGACACGTATAAGTAGGTAAATTATATTTGTTGCAATAATGTATATGTCTGAATAACATAATTATATATTACAGGTTTCTAAGTAATCCAAAGTTGACCTCTTGCCATTGCCGCGGCTGTGGCTGACAGCTAAAAATCGTGCCATTGACGCCAGCGTCGGCGTAAGCCGACCAAACGTCATGGTTTAAAGACTCCAAATATAATATTACTATCAATACATCGTTCTGCAATCACTATTTAATTTTTAGGTTTTTATTTCATTTTCTCGCTGTGGCTTCTGGGTCACGTCGTATTACTTCGCTGCTTGGCGGTCATGGATTGAAGCGACCAAATATGGCAATGATATAGCATCTATAAGAAAACAAAAAAATATCGTTGCCTGATTCCAGAAGCAATACTGATGTATTCTAATATCAACATAATATGACACAGTTGGTAGATTGATATTGTTCTCGGTCTAGATTCAATTGCATTGTTCTCTAAAACCTAAAATCTGACAGCAAACATTAGACGTTAGAAACGTTGCTTAGAACAGAAGATTCGATGTTAAAAGGAGTCATGCCATATTAAAAACAATTGCAAAATGGTGCCAGGACTACGCGCCAAGCAAACACGGCGACAAGGCGCAACACGCGCGCGACTACTCACTACGAAGACTGAAGGCGTACTGACTGTGACTACGAGCAGTGTTGCCAAAGCACTCGCATCTAAAAGCACGTTCGTATGTCAAAAAGGCACGATTATTGAAGAAAAAACACGTTTTTCATTTATTAAAACAAAAACGTGCTTTTTGCAAAATGCACGTAATAATAATTATCGAAATAAGTCAAAAGTTATATCCAAGTAAAAACCCATCAGTAAATTTATATATTTACCTCAAAAGCTTTTATCCAAGTGTTTATAGGTGACTGTCAGTGACAGTCTGCCCAGCCAGTCTGGTCTGGCAGTTGTATTGTCAATCTGTGGTCTTTCATTCAACCTTTCATGACCATATGCAAAAAATAACAAGGATATTAAGGATAACGCACAGTATGCAAGATTGTAATTTTTGATTGGCATCGGCCATCGGCACATTTGTCAGGACAGGTAAGAAAAATTGTATTGTGTAGCAACATTACCAATTTTCTTTAGAACTTAATCGTGCAATATAAAACACGGTTTTAGCACGTTTTTTCGCTACGCACGTTAATAGCACGCATGCGTTCAAAAAAGCACGTAAAACCGTGCTAAAAGGCACGTTTTGGCAACACTGGATACGAGCTGTACGGCGCGGGCAGCGGTGCCATTGAATCGATTTCGCGCGGACAACGGGGAATTCACATCACTAATTCGTTCTTGTGACGTCACAGTAGATAGAAAAATACAGATCGAGATGTTTACGTAATCTAGTTCGATTAAGGTCTGTGACACGATGAAGCTACAATGACACATAAAGTTAACTCGGATAAGATCGAATGGGATCTAAGATCGCATGGTCGCAATTGCTACCAAAATAGTAGTTATTTTACATCACTGGCAATACTCTTCAGGTTGTAGTAGGTAACCGCTCATATCAGTGGTATGTTACGAACGTTTAAAAAAAGTCAGAACTTGAATTTAGCTATTTCAACTTTGAGCGTAGACTACTTCAGTTATTTTATAAAGAGGCATTAAGTAAATTGATAATAAAAGCTTAGAGGCCACTCCGAAATCCGAAGTTCGTATGGCGCCATCCCGCTCACTCAAATACAGCATGACCTGAGAGCGAGAAAGACAGCACATTACGAACTTCGGGTTTTGGAGTAGCCCCTCTTGTTTTGCTTTTTATCATTCGCATTCAAAATTTGGAGGTAAGAGTTAGTGAGAATTAAGTAATACATTTTTTTATGACGTTCTTCCAACTCGCCGAAAAATAGTCCAGTCTTACCCGGGTATACCTTATAGATACGTAAACATACAAAAAATCCAAAAAAACATTTTTCGTTTCAAATAGTTACAATCATTTTTTTTAAATATCTTCAATTCAATGTACAGACATTCCATTTTTACAACTTTATAATAGTATAGGTAAATTAAAAATAAGCGTGACGTTCTGATTTAACTACATTTATTTAAAATCAATATAGTTAATCCATTTTTTTTTAACAAAAATCTAATAGTTATTCATAAATGTCGCACATTGATATAATTATTTATTTGCTTTCTTCCCTGTCTGAATTCTCTATTATTAAATCTAACTGTAGTAAATATTCTAAATTTAACAAAAAGTCTGACTATTTGTTTTGCGCGGGAAACGTAATTTAGGCAGAGCCGTCCGTGCGCAGCGAGGCGTGGCGGCAGACGTAACCTTTGTGTCCTCTGGGAGAGACTTAGCGATCCGTCTTTATTGCGCGGCCTTGACCGTGTAGGGATAGCCTGCCTGCAGTCAAACATGTTACATTACTGTAATTATTATATTATATTACATTACTGAAAACACATTTTTTTCATAAATAACATCGCTGGCTTGTGAGTTGTGTGTGGGGCACTTCGAGCGCTGATTTCATATAAATGACTTTGGCGGTGAACAGGTTAACTGACTTCTTAAAATCAGTTTAATATTTAAATTTATATGTTTTTGTATGCTACGTGTCATTAAAATTCAGTATCAACTGAAGTCGGTTGAAATGCATAATCAGTAATATGTATGCAAGAAATTATCATCAAGTATGTGTCATGGGCCATGACACATGGCCATGGCAGATCAATAAAAAGAAAAACTATTTTTTTTTTATTATTTATTTAGTCAACATAGCGTTACATGCGGTAATAACATGATTTGTTAGTCAAATTGCCCGTTACATACATTTGATATTATTACAAATAACAATGAAAAACATTAATATTATAAAAATAGCTTTGCGCTCTTTATACAATGTTTTATTTTAGTATAATACATTCTAAGTCATATTTGCAGCAAATTCCTGCGTTGCTCATATAGCGGACAAGCGATGCGGGCGGCGTGTGGCTCCGCGGCCGACGAGGTCGGGCCGCGCCCTCCGGAACCAGCCCGGGGTGCCAGTCTGCGCTCGCGACACTCGAATGTTACAAACATTCTATGGTCATGTCGTTCTTGCGGTAAGATGCTACATACGTCCCGAAAGCGATCGCATTTGTCATAAATCGCATTGATGCAAACGCGGTCGAGATATTTTTTATTGAAAACGACCTGCGGCGATTAACGATTATGATATGGCTACATCTCCTGACTTCATGCCGAAATACACCTCGATTGTAAGCATGCCTAATGGAATGGATAGTATCTAAGCCGGTCTAAAGTTAAGAATGTCCGGCGAAACGATATGGAAGTTTATCATTTTCCTACGTTTAGGACGACCATAGTATGTTTTTAACTTGTGAAGCGCCGGGCTCTGCATTTGAAATAAGGGGTCATTCAATCAAACATTCGGTCAAACAATCTCTTATATGTACTTCTATCATATTGATAGTTTACATTTTATGTATCTAATAAATACATTAAAACCATAATCTGATAATTGTTAACACAATGAAAAATATCATAACAACTAAGTATATATTGTAAAGTGGCACGTTACAGGTAAAAAACTTAACAGAACAACATTTATGGGCTTCGCTAAAAGAGCGTTTTATACATTTATGTCGATGCTAAGCATTGTGGTTTGGTACATGTGAGCTTAACGTGTGTGATATGATATACCTGCACTCGCACAGTGTTTTAAAAACCTTGTTTTTTTTAAAAATACGGTACATATTACTATTACAAATATCAAACTAAAATCCCACATCGATGAGTTTATAACCGGTATGTTTGCTTATACCCGGGTCATGAAATTTACATTTCATTTTATTGCTTAAGAACAGGTCTACAATCTAAAAATAAAAATAATATTATCTCCGAAAGTAAAAGTAAAGAAAAACGACATTAAACAAAAACGGGGTTTTTAAAATACTGACTCGTAAGCGTCGTTTAGTAATGATCACAATCCTTAATACTACCGTCTTGTCTTGTCCACGACCGTAGATTGGCAGTTTAAGCTGCTATACGATACCGTTTATCGTCGTTGAACTTCCATGTATTTTTATTCGTGTTGTTAAAAGGGACGGCCTGGATTTTACCCGCCTCGTCGAAAATATGGCATTTATTTTATCTTGTCCTTCTCACACATGACTACATACTTCTGTAATACATAACTATATTAAAATGTATTATCACAACTAAATAATATGTAAATATAGTTTATTTAATAACCTTCATTTCGGACGTTTCGGAATGCATATCTTCTCAGTCTCACGGGGTAAGGAATTGTACCCATCTATGTTATTAGATAGACTACACATAAGGTACATAATACACATACCAATATGGTGTTAATTTTATACGTGACCACAAACACATTCTCGTAATCTGACCGATCAACGCTGTAACAATGTGTTAAAACGCAAATATAAATAAATTAAGCACATCACACATGCCGAAGACATCTGCGGGCAAGTTTTATTCTCTTAAGTTTTTTACCTGACAAGTAACTAAAGGGTAATTTTGGTTTTACTATAAAATTTGCACGATTCCTGTCCTGTTACGCACGTTCACCGACTTTCTTACCCAAATATCTAAACAATGTCCATGTATGGCGTCTTTATTACTTTACCTTTGCCACGATCAAGTTCACGTTAGTGAACAATTGGTTTCCAAGGAAAAAACGAATGAATTCGTCTATGGTGAGATATATACGACGGGAACGTGCAGTAGAAAAAGCATTTAATTGGCTCTCTATTTATATTTATTACTCTAAAACTAGTATGACAAAACTGTTACAATCTTAAAATCACCATTGTTTTTGTCAGTCATTTTCCTACAAATAGGTACTTATATACACATTAAACATAACAGTTACGAGCTAAACACAGTCCGCGAGCCTGATATCTTCATCCACTGCGGTTATTTACTTAATATAATACAATACATTTGTCGCGGGAGACATTTCCCATTAGACGTAGACGTTAAGCTGCGTAGGTCTGGCTAGACCCGCTTGCCAGTCGGATTCAATGGGGATGCGCGGTCCCACCAACGGGGATGCCATCCCCGCCCATTCCTAGCGCAGGCGCCGAAGGATGCCGGTCTGAAGCTTTAACTATCACCGTCCATAGTGTGCAGATAGTTTTATGTTTTCGGCCATGACAGGCCATGAAGCTGGTCTTCTATATTAGGTATTAAAGTCTGGCTAGCCAAATATTGTTGACAGATATTTCCTTGTGGTATATCACAAATTGTCTATGATTTAAAAAACGGCTAAAAGTCGGTTGTCAATTTAATAGGTTCGTGCTCTATAAATATTTTGATACTTTGTGTACTAGTTCTAAAATTTGCCCGTAAGTATGATTAGGTACGTGAATTTATTAATACCTGAATCTCATACACAGGACAAAATGTGCAAAGAAACGGATAAACTAGAAGTTCTAGAAAATATCAATAAAATCAATACATCGGAACGTAGGAGTTACTGAAAACCAATATTCAGAAGAAATCTGCGGACCAGTCAGTAGTAATTTGATATAAAAATATCTTGAGCGACGAGCGTGTCGATAGAATCCCCACTTGGCCCATCGTGCCGGTGCAACATTACTCTAACCCATGTATATCTATACCTACTTAACTTAACCGCAGGCATTGGTGATGGATTAATATTATGCTATTATCGAGCTACATCTTATTTATTTTTCGCCTTGTTACAATGGTATATGGTGAGAAAGTGTAAACATATGTGTTTGTCGTTTACTGTACTGTACATAGACTTTGTGTGCGCGTCAACGTATATTTTATTTACTTAATAATAACGTATAACCTTACGTGTGCAAAAAAAAAAAAAATATCTTCTAATTTCAAAACTATAATTCCTACTTCACAAAGTGTGACCAGCCCAAGATTTCTTGAATTTCGCGCCAAAAATTTGGGTTATATTTCAGTAGCCAGACTCTATTAGGTTGATACTTCCTGCCTATTTAATAACAGTCTGGGGTGAAGTAACCCAGTATATTTGTATTACAGTATACTTGTAATACCAATATAATTACAGTTCCGAGGACCAAATTTAAGATATGGAGAAAAATGTTTGGTCATCTGTGCACTAGTTTTAAGTAATTACAAGGAATGGCGCCTATGACCATTCAAAGTTCCTCTTCGCCTTTATCTACCTGCTGGCACCATTATTGTCGTGAAATTGCTACACCAGTACCAGTAGTAAGTAGTATTGAAATAAGGAAGGTGCCTACAACTGGCTATTTTGCGGTCTAGTTGTATAGCGGTAGGTACAATCAGCAGCAAATAGTACAGAATCCAAAGTATCAAATATATCGTAACAGATCTTTATTATTACGGGCATAAAGATACGTGATGATATACTTGGGGGTTTGGATGCCCCTGACTATTTCATACTGATTGAATTACTGTGTAACAATAGTATTCATTATATTTCCTTCTGTTTCCACGATTATTACTCATTGAAATAAAACAATTTAACGGATTATATCGCGCACTCACAATATGGAATGCCCTCCCTGACATGGTTTTTCTAGAGGTTACAGTATGGGCTCTTCAAGACGGGAGTGAATAGGTTTGTAAGGGTCGGCAACACGCACGTAATGCCCCTGGCGTTGCAAGCGTTCATAGGCTGCAGTGACTTTAACTTCAGGCAGGTCGTACGCTTGTTTGCCACCTTAGTAGTAAAAATATTTTACATTTAGCATAAAATAGTTCGTACCATCGAAAAATCGCCAAATATATCGCATAACCCACAAATTATAACAGGCATATATTTTCTATTTTTTGATGCTGACTGTACCTACCCGAACATGTATATATCTGGCCCTCATTCATATTACAGTTCTAAATAGAAGAAGGCATACGCGTAATGTACAAAGTGAGTTAGTTTTTGCCGTATGTAGTATACCTATATACCCGTAGGCTGAATGTGGCAGGAATTGATCGCCCAGTCATTTTACAAGGCAACTGCTTAGGCGGCTATAAAGAAGTTAGGAATTCATTTATTAAATGTATTCATGTACATATTTAAATTTACCACCATGCACTTTGCATCATAATATTCGTTTCTTTCCATTGAAATGCTTCTTAAAAAGTAGCAGGGGTGACAAGATTTCGGAAAACCCTTTCTTAGTCTAGGTCTTCGACTCTGAATAAAGAGAAACCTATATACAAATTTCAGTGTTACAAGTATCTTCGGGCGAGATTGTTATATTATTCTTGTTTATGAAAAAGTTAGTTGGACAGTTAGTGACATATATATGTAATTTATCTATATAGATAAATTAAATTTACCTATATCCAACCTTAACGGGGTTTTTCCCACCTGTTACCACCAACTTGTCACCAGTGGTAACAGATGGGATTTTTTTTCCCATCTTTTACCACTAAAGTAGTCGGTGGGAACGACTGGGATTTTTTTCCCCATCTGTTACCACTAAAGAAATAGGTGGTAACAACTAGGAAAAACAATTCCCAGTAGTTACCACCAATTAGTTTAGTGGTAACAGTTGGGAATTTTTATTTCCATTAATTCCCACTGGTAGAATAGGATATAGAATAAAGCCGACACACACAGTGTTTTTTGACCCTCATTTTGGGACAGCCTGTTTTTATTGAATTATCGAATGGAGAAATGTTTCACTAATGCAAGAGTAAAACTCCCACGATGATGATAGGGCTGTCATAGTTTTCGAAAAATTGCAATCTGAGTAAAATTATCGGTAATATATGTATTTAAAAAAAATTCTATGTTTCTATGAATGTAACACTTAATTTTGCACTGTGACCGTATAAGCCTACCATATGGCCAAATTGTAAACCATGCACGGGGAAGCTACGACGTTGAGACTAAAATTTTTAGTATAAGCAATTCATTTTTACTTGAAAACATAGCTACATATATGGATATGGATTACTACCACAAAAAAATGAATGCTAATCTCACAGGCTTTCAGGTAATAATTTATAAAAAAACGTACCGGTTTGCTATCGGTTTTCGGTCAAAGTTCTCAATGTCACTTTTTAGCATTATCAAATACGATTCTTTATTGCAGCCTGTTAGATGCGAAGAATGCCCATGACAAGTATTTTGTGCACATTCAAAGTATAGAAAATTATTAATTGTACAACAAGGATTTTCTAAATATTAAACCTACGCCCCGCCGTGGCACGCTTCTTATGTCATGTGGACTGCACGGTCTACCGATTGAATCTTCCGATGATGCGTAATATCTAATGCGGGAAGGAATCCACCCTCGTTAGGCACGCCGAAACCCCGTAATAGTGCTTCACCCCCGTTTCCTCCAAGTAATATGTATTGAAGCCGTACTAGACTCATAGTGCCACTTTGCCTCAGCAGCACCTCTAGGATAACTGTGATATGCTACTCTTTGTCGCGCGACAAAGATTGTCTGTCTCTTTCCTTTCAATACAACGCGAGAAAGACTGGTGATGCTATGTCTCGCGACAAGCGTTGTTGCGGAGATTTGTGCTAGACCGGCTGGGTTTGGCCTATCCTGCTGGGGGATGTCTCTCTGAACCCCGATCGGGAGACTTAATTCAAGGGGGACATTAAGGCCGCCAACCCTCATGCTGGACAGCGACAGACAAATGAAGCTATGGATAACGCCATAGCCGGCACCTATTATTATGCTTCGGAGGTGGCCGCAAGTAGGCTAGAAGTAAGAACCGATAGCCATATACTAACTCGGTTTATAAGTATGTTTCTGGTTCAAGAAAGTAAAAAATATAATGGTCGCTTCGGAAAACCGTTTGACCTATCCAAATCGGAGAGAAATATTCTTTTTAAATCGATTCTTGCAAGTAGATTAAACACCACTTTCGGGATCACAAGAGAAACCTTCTTTTTTACTTTAGCGTAGTCGGATAAAATGTATCCTATAACCATCTTGGGATGCTCAGCTACGTGTGTATTAAAATAGTTGAAATCTGTGAAGCCAATTTGGTGTTATTAGCCTCGACGTCACATACAACATCCAAAAAACAAAAAAAAAAACATTCAGTGACCGTCATATGTCCGTATCACATATTATTTTTTAAAATATTTTCAATATATATAGTCATTTCATTTTTATAACTTTATAATAGCAAAAAAGACTGTTCATGTAAGTAAGTCATAAAATTACACATTAGCACACCAACATTGTTTTATTGGCAAAATACTTACAAGATTTATCTTAGCCTCACACGCTACTATTTTATAAATAATAAATAAATAAAGCTAATTTTTGAAAAGTAAACCGTACCATTATATTGCTAAAAATGACATTGAGAATTTTTTTTAAAGTAAAAATAAATTGCTAATACTGAAAACTTTAGTCACAAAAAATAAATTCGATTTAGTCATATTTTCGATTATTTCGAAATAGCGACATCGTAGCTTCCCCGTGCAAAATAAGTGTTAGGTACATTCATAGAAATATAGAAAAGATTTTTTTAATACATACATTACCGATAATTTAAAAAAAATAACAAACTTGAGTAATATTTTCTTCTGTTTCCGCGATTATTACTCATTGAAATAAAACAATTTAACGGATTATATCGCGTATATTATCTCATTTTAGTTCCCGACGTATCAGAAGCTTTCCAGCTTTGCATGGTCACGGGTCCACCCGTGACTTGAGTGTTACAATCATAGAAATATAGAAAAAAATATTAATACATACATTACCGGTAATTCTTATTTTACTCGGATCGCATTTTTTCGAAAACTATGATTGTTAGGCTCGTGGGAGTTTTACTTTTGCATTAGTGATACATTTCGCTATTCGATAATTCAATAAAATCAGGTTGTCCCAAAATGAGGGTCAAAAAAACACTGTGCGAAATTATTTGAATAACTTCGATGGAAATAAAAACGACATGATTTTATTCTCACCAATTCTTATTCAAATCATAGTTTATTCTTGAGTGCCCAACACTGAGGGTAACTTATATTGTTCATTGCGTGGTGTTTTAACTGAATCGCAATCCCTTTTAAGCTATGTCAACTCGATTTTTCTTTTTGGGTTAATTTTCGTCTTTATATGTGAAACTGGAATTAAAAATGAGATAAGTAATTTTTATTTAAACGGACGTGCCGCATTTATATTAAAAATATGTATTGTTGCTTATTACAATGTTTGTAAATATTTTTTGGGAATATAAAAAAATAACATATTGAAGTATTTTTGTTCAAATTGAGAGCAGTATGTACTGTCGACATATTAAAAAATACTTCTATTTTATCGCATACAAATATAATAAGAATTTAATTTATTATTTTTATAAGAATTGAAAATTAAAATGAGTGTGGTGGTAACTACTGAGATTTTTTTCCCACCTGTTACCACTAAAGGAATTTGTGGTAACAACTGGAAAAAAAAAATCCCAGTAGTTACCGCCAATTAGTTTAGTGATAACAGGTGGAAATTTCTTTTCCCATTAGTTCCCACTGGTAAAAGATGGGAAAAAGATCCCAGCTGTTACTAGTGGCGACAAGTTGGTGGTAACAGGTGGGAATAACCCTCTTAACGCACTGGCCACGACGTGCATCTAGATGGCCATGCCGAGACGTGAAAAAGTGTTAAGGGCGGCGATACACATTGGGCCAAAATAACGAATCCCAAATGTCGCTGTTTACACAATAGTGCACAATCATTCTGCATTGGCTCTTTGATTAAGATGGACGTGGAATCTCTCGCAGCCACGGCAATATATTTATACAGTGAGTTTAATTATTACGTTAAGGCCCACTTAGTTAAAGCAATGACGCCGTGAGCTCCCGAAGCGCAGTGGAATCACCCTGTGCAACGAGGACTGAGACGGAAATTAGAGAGCGAATAAAAAAAGGCCTGGCCCCTATTTCATAAACGTAACAGGTGACAGTTGACAATGACAATTCGGCATATATTTACTCGGCGACCCAGCAATGTACGTCGAATTGGCGTTGTCAATTGTCACTTGTCACGTTTATGAAATAGGGGCCGGGTATTTGATTGAGACAGCAGATCCTTATATAAACAGCATACACACTTTCAGGCAACCGCTGTTTAAATCGGCTGCCTCGCGACCTTACTTGCCTTGAATTTGTTTTTATTCTGTTAATGCTTTCGATTCATATTAATGGTTCGTCTCGGTAGTATTCAATAAATTGTAACACCTCGTTGCTAGTCCACGCCATCGTCACTTGGGAACTACCGAAGCTACTGTCTTTGCTGACGAATAAAAATGAACTGAATAAGGCGCCAACGTGTGAACAGTGTTTGCGCGCCAAGATCCTCTGATGCGTGCACGGAAAACCGACACCGTTCGGCTGGCCGGCCAGTGTTGGCGCCAGCTACCGACATACAGCCAAGTAGGTCTCTACACGTAGGCCCAATGTGTACAGCGGCCATAATGCTACCATGGCATTATGGCGGGCAACAGAGTAGACGATTCAATTGAAATATACATTTACTGGAATTCCGAAAAAATAGGCCGACTGTAAAATTATTTCTATATCAACCGTATGATCGTAAGAAACACGTTGTTTAATGTATAGCTGGGTTTAGATACATGGAAAGCTTTAATAATAATAATAATAATAATATAACGTAATTCAATTATCTTCGACTCCCCGGGTAAACGTAACAATTAAAAAATAAAACTGCCACCCTAGGGATGAAAAAGCAATTTCTCACCCATGAAACTTAATCTTTTCGAACGGTAGAGATGCAAAAATATACTGAGCAACTCAATGTTCACAATTGACCGTATCATAGGTAACACTATTTCCATACACGGCCCAAACATGTTTGTTTCTCGTCTATTGTTTGTGCTAAATTATTATTTTTACACATGTCTTTACGGATGAAAGAACATTTAGTTTTCACCTCACTCGCTCGGAAAAGTTTCATTTACAGCGCCAAATCTGCGTGGAAAAGTTCATTTTATCCGCTAGCGCGGGAATGTCATTTGAAGTTCGAAGTTATATGTTTATTTGTTTGTTTTGTTATGAGTGTTTTTCGTAGGTTAATTATTAATGGTTTTAAATGAAAAAATAAATGGCTTGTTATCATTCCATACATTTCTTAAATCTCACATTATCCTCGCTTTAGTGAGGTGAAAACTTGTGTGTTTTGCACGGCTGCAAAATTATTTGGCTTCTCGTACCTTGTAAGCTTCGTAACGCTCAGGAATCTATATTTGAACCACTAGCTCCGCTCGCGATTCAATTTTAGACTCCTTTGCTTACTCGGTTTTCAATTAAAGCACTCGCGCCAAATAACAACTTTGCACCCTTGTATAACAAATAACTGTACTATGTATTATATTATGTAGTACGAGAGCAAAGTTAATCGCGTAGCCGAGTTTACCACACATTAAACTGCACGGCGCATGCGGGCGCGGCGGCGCAGCGCCTCGCACCTCGCCGAGACCAAACTATTTCGTAGTTTGGTCTCGACGAGTAGTATTCAACAATAGTAACAATTAAAAAGCTCTGTTGTATACGAGTAAGACATTCGCTTCGGATCAACCGGGCCCCACGAAGTAACACATATTCATAGCAGTGAGTAGGCCACACACGTTTACTTACAAAAGTCTAATAAATTTATCACACCTAGTTCAAATGAATTTGACCTCTATCTCAAAAAAAATGAACTATGTTCTTTCGGGTTAACGTGTTCAGTAGAATAGATTAAACGTATTTCAAAATGACAACTGTATATGGTGTTATTTTATTTAACACCTGACACTGTGATGTTTAGACACGCTCAAATTCCCAAGTAGAGTCGAACTCAATACATGCCGTCATTTCACTCTATCATCACTCGTGAGTTATTACAAATATTGAGTGCATAAATATACAGCTTCTGGGTCAGCGATCGTTCTACAAATACCAATGTGAGAGTGACATGTAAAAAAAGAAAGTAAGCTAACAAGTAACATCCGGAGGTCCAGTAGGGTCACTCCTGGTCGCCTTCGACGGCGGGACGATTTGCAAATGCGAACGCGGAAGTGACCAACGAAGGTAAAGGAAGGTATTGGTAAACAAAGAGGGTCAGTTTTACTCCCAGTCGTCGTCGCTGGTGGCGGGCTCGCTGTCGTCGGAGTCCGAGGAGTGGATGGCGCGCGAGCGCTCGTCGAGCGCGCGGCGCAGCGCCACGGCGAGCCCCGACGCGCCCGCCGGCGCCGCGCGCTCCGCGCCGTCGCTAGTGCTGCGCGACACCTGCACCTGCGACACATACAATCTAATAGTAGGTTGTTAACCAAGGGTTGAAAGTGACCAACCGAGTGAGTCAACCAATAGTTTAAGGGTGAAATGGGTAATTTCACCCGAGTTAAACACTCTATTTTTCATTTCGACTGTGAGGAAAAAAATATCATCATCGCCATCATCATCATCACGTGAACAGTTCGTAGAGGGATGACCCTCACCATCATCGTCACCATGATCATCCATCATCATCAGCATCATCATCATCATCACCCATCATCGTCATCATCCATCATCATCATCGCAATCGCAATCGCGATATGAAAAGCTTTTATTTTAATAATATGACTTTCCGAACAGGAGAGATGAAAATTTATTTTTCACCTCACTCGCTCCCAAAACTTCTATTTCATTGTTCTATCAAGTTCTATTCAAAAAAAGTATATTTCCCACGCTAGCGTGAAAAAGTCATATGAAGTTCGAATTTTCTTACGTTCAAAAAATCTGCACAAAGATTAACGATGGGTTCGATTAAAAAGTGAGATGCAAGTTAAAGCAAGCTTAGAACATCTAAATATATTACGAGGGGCGGCTAAAAAGTTATAAGCCTACGGTATTTAGAGGTCGTATTGAAGGAAGGAAATTAGGTGAGAATAAGAATGTAAATAAGAAAGTCTACTCTTTAGTTTTCTTTCTTTAGTGTTCAGGATTGCGCAAAATCGCCGGTCATTTTATGAGGTAAATTGTTTTTGGTTTGTAAGTGTTTTTTTTTTAATTCAGTGCGGTTGTAAGAATAGGAATATTTATGTCGTGTGCTGTACGTGTTTATCACGCCTCCGCTAGTTCTGTGCGGAAAGAGAGGAGTCGGGGCAGAAACGACAAATAACGTTATGAATTTTACATGGCAATCGTACCTTTGACATCTGTCTTATAAAAAATAAACTAAAACTTCTGCCGCTTAAAATTTCATTGCGTATTTTTATATTCAAAAACCGCAAGGTTTATGTAAGTAATAGATTTTGCCCGCGGCTTCGCACGCGCAGTGGAATACTAAGCCACTGTTATTGTTATTTAAAAAGCCATAGCAATTTATATCACCCTAGCTTAGCTTAACTTGGCCTTAGCAGGGACAGATCTACAGGGGGGACTGCTTCTCACACGGACAAATTTATGTGGTTTGCTCCAGAGCGAGTTCGTTCGGTACAGTCAGGGAATTTGAATGTTTCTCATTTTTGAACTTGAATGTCATTACATAGAGTTCAAAAGTGACATACATTAAAATTCCCTGACTGTACCGAACGAACTCGGTCTGGACCAAGCCACATAAATTTGTCCGTGTGAGAAGCAGTCCCCCCTGTAGATCTGTCCCTGCTGTTTTCAAAGACTGACCCCGATATTTATTAATGGTCATTGCAAAACAGTCCTTAAGTGGAAACTGCAACCTTTTAAAATCAAATGGATAATCAGATGGTATAAGAGGTATGCGTGGTATATACATTGATTCACCCCTAGCGCAACCAGTAATGCTAGTGGCCTCTACCACATTTTTGTGTAACCCTTTACGCAACCTGGTCCCGTTGCACAACTTGAGAGGATTCAGATTGCGCAGTAACATCACTGGAGCACCCACTTTAAGGTCAAGTTTATGAGTGGGTAGTCCAGGCGGATTGAGTGAATTCGGGAATTCTACAGGATACTGAACAGCATCATCCGTATTTACTAACAGCGTCCACAGAGTTGTATTGGCATTCTGCGCCTTCGAACGCCTTTAATAAAATGTCTGGTCATTCTTAGAAGAATAGCCCGTTCACACAACCACTCCGTGGGTTTATCGAGCAGGTTTTGGACATCTGGGTAAATTCGGGCTATAAGATCTTGAACCGTGTGCACAACTGACGCAAGTTCTGGTCGAATTACAATTATACCCTCAATTGTCGTATATACTATCCATTCCCTATTTTAAGAAAAAGATCGGAGAATTCCCCAGCGCACACGCCACCCCTAAGATGCACTCGCATGTTCTTATTAAAGTGTCGTATTGGCTCTCATACAAACCACGACACTTTTTATTCCGCATAAACTTTTAGATAATATTTTCATGACTTTTCCCATATTTCTCGACACGGTTTTAAATGTTAGACGGAGAGCAGGCTTGTTTTTCACTTTCGAGTGTAACCTATCTAAATCGATCCATTTTTTTAATTAACGTCCCAAAAAACCATAAAAACGACAATATTGATATTTTGTCATTCCAACCTTACCGCGCTCCAACAGGCAAGATGGTATTTCACGTCTGCTACGTTGGATTTTAAGATCGTCGTTGTTTTCGTAATCAGCGACCGGATAAACCAACGAAACAATACCCATTTTGAGTTTTAGACTTTGTAACCACATTTCCTCCTTTTAGGGGTTGAATTTTCAACAACCCTGAAACACGTAATTACTCATTTATTGTTAGAAATACTCGTGTGAAGTTTAGAATTAAATAGTCGAGACTGATCTGGTTTCCCGATACAAACTTTGGACCCTTCCCCTTAGGGGATGAATTTTGAAAAACCCCTTAGTCGATACTAAAGTTATAAAAACTACCTATTGTGAAAAATTTAGCTCTCTGGGTCCAACGGTTTGGGCTGGGCGTTGATTCGAACAGACTCTAATAATGCACGAAACGTTTTTGCGGTAATGACACGGCTTGGCATCCTAAAATGGTCTGTCTTGACCAACAGAGACAAAAGGAACAAACAAAAAACGGCTCGTCATCTCCAATAGTTACATAATCTAAGCGTTTCAATCATGACTATTTTATGTTTTATCCAATTGGTTTTTTTTTGGGTTTCCGAATATTGCCAAAGGACTCTTTACATCTTACAGGGACCTTTTATCCCCGTTTCGGCTTCAGGGGTATTTTGGTAACGCCATGTATAATGTTGGTACTTTAAAAACAAAAGTGGCACTTGTAACTTGGAGTGACTTAAACACTTGGCAGTAGTGACAACTAAAAATACAGTCACAAATCATCTATCTGCTCCCCAACCAGTGAACGAAAATGACAAATTGAATATATTACGGTTATACGTAGGTCACTCGATAAATTTTGAGATAAAAAAAACGATTGAAGATATTAGTATTATTTATTTTTCATTTTTTCAAAATACTCTCGATTACTCTCTATACAAAGTTCCATTCGTCTGAACCAACTTTGGAAGCACTTTTGCCAGTCTTCATCAGATAGGTCCGAAATTGCTTCTTCATATGCAGCCACGGCTTCTTCAGCACTCGAAAAACTTCCCTTTTATTTTTTCTTTCACCACCGGGAACAAAAAGAAATCGCAGGGAGCTAAGTCAGGACTGTAGGGTAGATGTGGTAAGGTTTCTATCCCAGCTTTCTCAATAAACGCCTTTGTTCTGAGAGAGGTATGTGAAGAGGCGTTATCGTGATGCAGCAAGATTCCCCGAAGTCCAGTCTTTGGCCTCCTCCCTCGCACTGCTTTCAAAATTTGCGGCAATGCTACTGTAGTATACCAATCAGAGTTGACTGACCTATAATTTTCCAGCATTGATGTTGATAAATGTCCGCTCCGTGAAAAAAAACTAGCTACAATTTTTTTGCCGACGTTACGAGGTCTTTGTAGTTTTGTTGGTAACTTTCCCTCTGAGAAGACCCATACTGACGATTGCCGCTTGATTTCCGGGTCATATTGGTAAATCCATGTTTCGTGACCTGTAATTATTTCCGATACACGCCGCTATGTCCCGTTGTCGAATCGTAGACGCATCTCACGACACCAATCTACACGAGCCTGTTTCTCAGTATCGGAGAGCAAACGTGGTATCCAACGACAACAGAGCTTCCTTACTCCAAGATGTTGATGTAGAATGATGCGAACGCTCCCCGAACTGACGCCTAAGATATTCTCTATGTCTTTGTGTGTTATTCGTGGATCTTCTCGCACTAACATTTCAGTAGTCCACACGTTTTCTGCAGTTACTGCTATTTGCGGGCGACCACTTCGGTGGTCATCTTCGAGGCTGGTTTTACCCCTTTTAAATTCGTTAAACCATCTAAAAACTGCTGCCCGTGAAGGAGCAGAATCTCCTTACGCTGACTGCAATCGTTGCAAACACAATTGATCAGATAAACCAAATTTAAAATCATAAAATATCATAGCACGCAAATGTTCGCGGTTAAGCTCCATCGTTACAAAGAGAAAAAACGCGGGAACCGTTTTAGAAAAAATACTGTAACATATTTATTTTTTAAATTGGAGCGAATCGGCAACTTGTGTTCTATTTTTAAATAAATTTGCTTTTTAAAAACATATAATTCAGGTGCGTTCCATTTTCGAATTTCGAGCATCTCAAAACTTATCGAGTGACGTACGTAATCAGATACCGTCAATCTGATTATAACCGTAATATTGTAAATTTGTCACTCTCTAAGTAAAAAGATGATACGTATTCTTATTTACTTTCAACGCCATCATCATTATATAGACCAGTATGGGACTTAAGATTCTCATATGGCGCGTCACTGAACTCAATCTGCAGCTTTTATGTTAACTTTATAAACCGTTAATGATAATAAATTAATAGTTTAAAAACACTACAAAACACGCCTTACAAGACTTTTCTAACAGATCCAAACAGCTATGATACGATGTTCCATCATGAAGTTCCAATTCATATCTTCCGGCTCCATCATCAGATCAGTTCAACAGTACCATATAATTGTATTGTCATCAGAACTACATACAGCTGCCGATTTTCATAACGCTATGATCCTTGGAAGATGGTTAAATTAGTTACCTTAGATTCGATTACATAGTTAATTACATACAGGTCGACCTAATAAAAGCGTGTTCAAAATATTATTGCTCCGAATTCTCCGATCCCAGTTATAATACAAATCAATTGCCATACACATACGGGTCTAGTGCACGTAGGTATTACCGCGAGAAAGTAACGCCGGCTCTGTTGGGCTATGTTACGAACAAAATATTGTATTGCCAACATGTTAGTAAAGTTATTCGACTCGGCAAACAAAAAGCGAAGAAAACAGTTAGGTCACTACTCCATTTGTTTATAATAAAAGGTTATATGTTCTCATGAGACGATAACATGGCGCAGCGGAGCCGGCTGTGTACGTCGATCGATATTGATACGGCTACAGATGCACTCACGGATCGGAGCTCCACGCCCTGACGGATCTCGCTGAGCAGGTTGCTCCTGTTGTCTTCGGCCGGCGGCTTCGCCCCAGCCTCCACGTGCTGTACGCATCCACGAAAATATTCACATATAATTACTAATTAGGTACATTCATTAACAAAAGGTGACACGCCAAAAATGTTAGAAGAACTAAGAAGTGAACATTATTATAAATTGTATAAATTATAAAGTGTATAAAATGTGGACAGGACACAATGTCTAATTTTATCCTATTAAGCAAGAAAGTAATCTATACATGTATTTTTTTTGAACACATAAATTTTAGATCACATATAACACAAGCAAGACTTACAACACAAGCACGCTGAACGTTTCAGTGCCTTGTGACAATGATCCTAAAAAGACAAATCAACTATCCATACTAATATTATATAAATACAAAAGTAACTTTGTCTGTCTGTACTGTTACCTTTTAAAACGATTTATGTGAAATTTGATATGGAGCTAATTTGAGACCCAGGGCTCTCAGGCTAGTTGCACAGGATAGGTTTTTTTTACGGGGATGGAAGGTGGTTTGTATATTTGTATAATCAATCATTAAAACATAGGCTAGCCAGTTCTCGACGACGCGGGCGAAGACGCGAGTAAAAACTAGTAAATAATAAATCGCAATTTCGAACTACAAGCTTTCAAGTGTGGTCAACATTTTTATGGACCGACTGTGCGTTATATTGACTGCTACTCTATTTTACGAGCTCGAACGAAATGTTCACGTGAAACTTACCTTGAGGGATTTGTTTCCGCTGCGAATGCTCTCCATAAGCGCGGCTCTTGCGTCGACAGGTACGGCGGCGTCCGGAGGGCACAGCGGCGCCGGCGGCGCGGGCGGCGCGGGGGGCGCGGGCGGCGGCGGCGGGGGCGGCACGCCAGCCGGTGGCTGCGTAGGCGGCGGTGGCGGCGGCACCGACGGCGGCGCACTCGACGGCGCTACAACATGTACAATAAACTACCATAAATACCATAATAATGTAAAATTCTCCTCGAAATGCCATTTGAACACCGATTAATTGAAAGAATAATACAATTTAATTTTTTTCTAACTTACTTGAAGCTGTTCAATCTTAACGATTTTTATATTATTATAATTATTAAATATGCTGGCTCTATGTAATTCCATCAGTAATCCGTATCCTTCAATAATGTGTTAATGTCACTTTACTGTCTGTAATATAAATTTTCCACTGACATATGTAAATATAATTGAAATCTTCAACATGATAACAATTATTCAATCTGACAACGGAGTATTGAAGCCAACATTTTTCATCCATTCATTCACCGAATGGGCGAATGAATTGTCATTTATCTTACCATTTTTAATGTTACCATTTTTACTTTGTATTCTAAATGCTGTTCTTGTGTTGTGAAATATCTTGAAGATATGGTCTATTTTTCTATTTTCTTTGTTTTTATAAATTGGTGTAATTGACGACATTTATGTAGGCTATGTGGATGCTGCATAAAAAAATCCTACTTCAATAAATATTTCTTCATCTTTATATTATCTTTTAATGCCGAAAATATCCACAACAATGCAAAAAAAAAACGTTTTAGACACGTTTGAATATATACATCAGAAGAAGAACGAAGGGTCGAGTAGCATTTCGATAAAAACGTTTTGTAATTTGTTGTTGACTTCATTGGTTGTTGCTACTCTAGGGCCATGCTGGACAGGTTTGGAAATATTATTTACTGCTTTCCCCTAGACACTTTTTTCCTATAGGAGATTGGCCTCTACTACTTTAACGAATACGAATAATTCAACATGGTAATAAATAATACACCACTGTTATTTTTTTACTAAGCGATTTTTTAGAGAAAATTAAGACTGGATTTTGTTTTTATTCAAAAGGCACAAGATTAACTACTCAGGCTTAGGCGATTTCTTGTTCCCAGATATCGTAACAATTTTTTCAGAGGCGAGAGTAGATGGCTATAATGAAAAATACTTATAGGCCAGGTTTTAAGCTGTAAACCAGGGGATTCGACGAATACGAAAATTCAGTAAATATCTACTTTTCAGCGAATACAATATTTAAATAGAGAATATTCGTATTTGTTACATCGGTATTTTTTTACCCTACATCAAGTACAAAATGCTATGCAATGTCACAAAGTCCTAACAACTCTGCACTGGAGGGCTAAAACATGGTGAGCATTAATATGGCGTCATCTTACAAAACAATCCTTTGAAAGCTCATGGGTGTGTTCTTCTTGGTTATGGTTCAAGAACATCGGTATAGGCGATTGAAAATTGTCAGCGCTTTTATAGATGTTCCACTAATTAGTTTATTAGAGAGGCGACTTGATCGAAACCAATCGTACTTATGAATCGAGAAAATCGGTTCAGCCGGTTGAATACCATCAGTCCTCTTGTACACATGTCAAGAGAGTTTTATCACTTCAGCAATGACTTATCACAAGTGTATCGTATGGATGAGCGCCATCGCGTACATCGGAGGTTTACTCACGCTGTAAGGGTCTCGGCGGCGGCGGGTTGCGGGAGGCGGCGGCCACGCCCAGTGAGGCGGGCGGTGGCGGCGGTGGCGGCACGGCGCGCGCTGGCGGCGGCGGCGGCGCGCGCGACGCTTAAAGTATCATATAAATACTTCCATGTAGATGCTTCGTCACCATTGTGTTTAGTGTTTTCGGGGAAAATGTATAAACGTTACGAATTCATATACGAGTATATATAATTATTGTGTACGTGTGTTTGTCACATAACTCCTTCTAAACGGCTGAACCGATTAGTATGACATTCTGTGTTTATATTTGAGCAAGCCCCTGGATGGTTTGAAAATACTATTGAACCCGGCCCTCGGCCCATACATGCATAGAAAAATTACTTTCTAATACAGTTGCTCAAAAAGTGCTACTTTACGTAGCTGTTTAGCGTGCGCAAGGTTGGTTTTCGCGAACTAGTGCTTTTTACTTTTCCAATGTTTTAAAATGTATACTTGTTCCAATTCATGACTACTTATTGATGATGATGATGGTAATGGTGATGATGATGATGGTGATGATGAAGATGGTGATGATGATGATGGTGATGATGATGGTGATGGTGATGATGATGGTGATGGTGATGATGATGGTGATGGTCATGATGATGGTGATGATTTTTTTTTATTTTATTATGATCGTGAAAGATGATGATGACGGTGATGATGATGGTGATGTTGATGATGATGGCTATGATGATGGTGATGGTAATGATGATGATGATGGTGGTGATGATTTTTTTCATTTTATTATGATGGTGAAAGATGATGGTGATGTTTTTTTTTATTATGATGGTGAAAGATGATGATGATGATGATGGTGATTGTGATGATGATGGTGATGGTGTTGATGATGATGATGGTGATGGTGGTGATGATTTTTTTAATTTTATTATGATGGTGAAAGATGATGATGATGATGGTGATGGTCTCGTGACCATGATGATGATGGTCATGATGATGATGCTCACTTATTGTTTTTCTTATTTCCACAAGCCGTAGGCGAGAAATATCTCGATGCTCGTGAAGTAATGACATACTTTCCGCACTAGCATCGAAATATACTATTAAGTAGCACTTTACGTGCCGATTTCGGCCCAAACAAAGAGGCACTTTACATGCCTATGTCGGCCCTAACAAAGTGGCACTTTCTGAGCATATGCATTGTAAAACGTTATACGATACGATGTAATGTACTATTATATAACGGTAATAGTACATTACTTACCAAGGGCTGTAAAAGAAAGCCCGAAATCGCAGGTATTTGTGACCCGAGCCGCAGGCGAGGATTGTAAATATGAGATAGGGGGCTTTCTATTTTACTGCCCGTGACGAGTACACAATTTTACGTTTTCACCTGGCCATAATGCAAAGTAGCGTGCGGTAAAACACATTATGGCCAGGTGTAACGTAAATAACTAATTTCTCCAACTTGCTCGGAAATGTTCCCATTAATGTACTAAAAACACACCGCGAAGTCCATCATTATACGCGTTAATGCGATAATAAATTTAAAAAAGTGGCATTGCTTCCCGAACATCCCCGGGAAGTGTACATTATTGAGCAAGTTTTTACTTTTTTATGTCATCCAAGACTTTGAAAATTCACCATACGGACATTTGACTAATCAATAGTCACGTACAAAAACCGATATAAAAAAAAAACTTTCAATGCCATTAATAATAGAAAAATAAGCAATAATGATTGTGTCCAGACCATAAGACAGTTTCTTTAGACTTAATGATCTTTTCGGACTGATAAATATTTTGTAGCTAAGGTATGTTTTTTTTGATGTTGTGCGTTTAGGAACTGCCGATTCAACTAAAAGTAATAATGCATATATTTGTATTAACTATTCCCATCGGTTTTCTTTTTATTTCTTTTCATTACTATATTTTATGTGGAACCAAATATACAATTCGGACCCAAAACTTTAATATCCTTCTAAAAATGAGGCGGAAACGTGAATATCATTATCAAAGAATTTCTGCCATGTGATTTTTACGAAAAAAGTTATATCAAAATGTGTCAAATAAATATAATGCTTTAAGATTTCGTTCTATTTCCTCGCATATTTGAAGAAAAGCAGTATCAGGCCTCGGTAGAAATATAATTTCGTGGATTCGTATCTATTGAAGGACTCGGCTACGCCTCATCCTTCAAAACCATACTCGTCCATGAAATGACTTTTCCCGCCCTCTATATATACTGTTGAACGTTATTAGTAGATGCAACTGGGGCAAAGCTAAAGGGCGCTTAACGTACGTGGAGCAGGCGGATGCGGCGGCGCTGGGCTGCGGTGCGGCACGGGCGGCGCAGGCGCCGGCGCCGGCGCGGCCGGCGGGCCCCGCGGCGCCGCGGGCGCGCCTGCCAACACAACCATACGGTACACAACACTACATGACCACAGTCTAATAAGTAATAATAATTTAACTTTTTACACTGTGACATCACAGAACACTACCTTTCTTTGCTGTGACCCTGATATTGTAGTTTTTCTACACGTGTACTATAAATCTGTGACTGAACACAGCGATGCGTAAAGATATACTTTTTAGATTAGACCATCGCTCTGTACTCTATGGTTTATATTATATGCCACTGAACTATAATACCTATATTATACAGCTGCGTACAAAACTACAATGACTTTCAATAAATTAATAGTTTTAAAAACACTAGAAAAGCACGCTTTACAAGACCTTTCTAACAAATCCAAACACAGCTATGAAACGATGTTCCATCATGAAGTTCCAGTTTATATCTTCCGGCTCCATCATCAGATCAGTTCGACCAGTACCATATTATTGTATTGTCATCAGAAATACATACAGCTGCCAATTTTCATAGCACTAGGATCCTTGGAAGATGGTTAAATTAGTTGCCTTCGATTCCATTACACAGTTAGTTACATACAGGTCGACCTAATAAAAGCGTGTTAAAAAAAGAGTTTAAAAAAACACTAGAAAAACACGCTCTACAAGACTTTTCTAACAAATCCAAACACAGCTATGATACGATGTTCCATCATGAAGTTCCAGTTTATATCTTCCGGCTCCATCATCAGATCAGTTCGACACAGTACCATATTATTGTCATCAGAACTACATACAGCTGCCAATTTTCATGACGCTACGATCCTTGGAAGACGGTTAAATTAGTTACTTAAGATTCCATTACATAGTTAGTTACATACAGGTCGACCTAATAAAAGCGTGTTAAAAAAATAACGCAGTTGTTTGCTATTATTTTTTTAGCTATGTTTCATTTACTGCAGTTTATGGGTTACTCGTAGAAAAAGTATTGTATACAATACTTTTTAAGTCTCGTACCTTCCTCTCGTACCAACGCGGTCCTAGACTGAAAAAGCATACATTATATAACGATTGCATAATAGTACATTAAAGATCGTTGCTTGAAACTATTTACACAGTATTATCATTTTGAAAAAATAATAAATAATACTTCAATATGAAATATTTGTAAATAAATATGTCAAATCGAGTCCTCGGTAAGTCTCAGTTCTCCAAACAAACGTAGTTACTCTCTCATTTTAAAATAATTTGCTAGTTTTTCTCTGAAACTTTGTACGTAGAATAAGTTAAGGTATATGCAGGCCCGTCATTAGTTTGTGTAGCTTCAGATACCAAAGTAAAAAAATACAGCGAATTTAAGTATTTCGTACAAAACTTGTTTTTGCTGTATTTCGTTTGTTTTATAAACTGGAGCCATATAAACTAACTAGCTTCTGCCCGCGACTTCATCCGCCTTAAATTCGTTTATCGCGGATAATGGCATTTTTCCGGGATAAAAAGTAGCCTATGTCCTTCCCCGGGACTCAAACTATCTCCATACCAAATTTTGTACAAATCGGTTCAGCGGTTTAAGCGTAAAGAGGTAACAGATAGATAGACAGACAGACAGACAGACACACTTTCGCATTTATAATATTAAGTATGGATTACTGGCCAAATATACCTCATGTAATGGTATATACAAAGTTTCGATAGAGTCCAACACGTAGTTTTAAAATGAGAACGAAACTCCCTTTGTATGGGAAGGTGAAATTCGGAAAAGCTTATCGGGGACAGCCCATCGACACCTCATAGTATGATAAATTATGTACGTACTTTGTACCAGCGTTGCTTTACAGAAATAATATTATCGAATTAAAATGACTGCTGATGCATTTTGGTAGCAAATACCACAACTGCTTTCAAACATAGACGTATTATACTTTTCATTATGTTGGTATGATTGGTTAAACGTCTGATATGCGTCAGATTATTTCTCGTGGATGCAGTGGGCCGAATTTATTATTTATTGTGTTTTAGATAATATAACTTTAGCTTTTATTTGAATGGGGGGCAAATCTTTGAGATAATGTGAAGTTTGTGGTGTGAGGCGTGTGAGACGATCAACTTCTGACGTAGTTTTGGTCAGGTTACCACTTGAACTAATGTGATATTTTCAATCATTCTTGACTTTGAGTCTTGAACAGTTACTAATTTAATTCATTCGAAGGAGATGTAATTATGAATTTTATTGAATAAAGTTACTCTTGTGAAAAAAACGGTAACCTAAAACACGAATGGTGTGCGAACACTTATCGATAATCCTCTTATCTTAAGAAATTGTTAGCCATTGTTATGCACTCTTTTTGCGGTTAAATATTAACGTAAACTGGTGGAAATGCAAGAATCAAGAAGATATTATGACAAAACAATTATATTGGCTCATGGCAATTTTTATTTTAGAAGACAGTGCCATATACTAAATCCGGATATTATTAAAACAGAGGAAATTCCTGCGAATGCTTCCAAGGTATCTCAACTGAGAAGTGCCGCAAAGTAATGTGTGTGTTTGTACAATATCTTTAATTTATTATAAGTTGCATTCCTTGTACATTCATGATGTTGATAATGTTGTAAAAATTATTAATATTTTTTTTTTATATAACGAGTGGCAAAATGGCAGACGAGCCACCTGATGGAAAGTAGTCATCGCCGCCCATGGATATGTGCAACACCGGAGGAATCGCCCATATTTTGCCAACCTTTGAGAGCCCTGTTAACTCGCTTCTTGAAGAATCCCATGTTATAGCGCTCTGAAAATACCTCAGGGGGAAGGTTATTCCACAACTTGCAAGTGCGTGGTAAAAATGAGCGTGATGCCCGTTTATTTTTTGGATGCCAAGCATCCAGTTAGTGGGGATGTACTTTGTTTCTGAGGCGGGAGTTGCGATGATAGAAACGTGACGGTGGCACCATATCAAAATTCTTCAGAACATTCCCCATTGTACAAACGGTAGAACAAACACAGAGAGCCAACATCTCTCCGGAAGCTAAGTGGTTCTAGGCCGTCTGTCAGTTCAGGATCATCGACAATACGAACTGCCCTACGTTGGATGGAGTCCAAGGGAGGAAGTTGATATTGGGGCGCTTCGGTCCAGAGATGAGAGCAGTACTCCATATGGGGTCGAACCTGAGCTTTGTATAGTAAAAACCGGTGACTCGGTGTGAAGTACTGTCTCGCTCTGTTGAGCACCTCGGGAATTATTTTTATAGTTTTTTTTTTATACCCACTCGTAACACTGTAAACTTATTACTGGTATAGTACAGCAGCATGCAACGCACATTTATCGATATCGATAAACAGTAGATACTGGAAGTGTCAAGCCCTAGCGTTGAATCTTTTGTGTTGGTAGTATTGGCAAGTATTGGTTGGGTTAGCACAAAGTACATTCATAATTCGATTCGAGGCTTCTTTAAAAGTGCCGACTCTTAAAACGTATTGATTAAGTACTCTGTGATAGGGGACTCTTAAATTAAAATGGCGCGCTTCGGCCAGTGCATTTGTCTGCGTGCGCGCACAAAAGCGATGAGACAAAGGCTAATTAGCCAATCAGCCAAACATTAATAATACAATAAACTGAATAATTAATACGAACAAAATTTCAATACAAAAAATGGTTTACCCTTGAAATTTCGACAAACGTTTAATCGAATTTCAGTTCAAAGTCAAAGATACGTTTTTTTTTAATTTGATCGAATATTCATTACACCGAACAATTAAATGGTGTATTTTTATAACACCGATTGTTAATGTGTAGAAATATTATTTACTATATACTTTATTTCGTAGATCTTTACTTCATATTTTATTATTTGATATTTTATTATTTCCTTTTAAATTTTAAATTGCAGAAAATCGACCGAGTACCTTTTTTGAACTTAATTTTCTAGTAAAGAATTATTTTTGTTATGGACGCAGTTCTTGTTATTAGGCGGAAGTTGTTTCTGGCGATTCGCTCGCTCACTTCGCTCGCTCGTTAGGGTCGCAGTTCAACCTAACACTCCTCCTCGCTTCGCTCGTCGTCGTACTTAACCTAAGCCAAGTCGGACCTGCCTTAGAACTAGATTAATGCCGAAAAGCATTTCAATACTTATTCAATAGCAAAATAGGACCCGCCACAAAGTTGTATCGTAAGCAAGTCTGACCTAGGGGGCTCTCTCGCTTCGCTCGTTCGTTAGGGTCGCAGTTCAACCTAACACTCCTTCTCGCTTCGCTCGTCGTCGTACCTAACTTAACTGAAGTCTGACCTGCCTTAAAGTAGAATACGTAACCTACTGTTCTGGGAGCGGATTATTTTTGTTAGGGACGCAGTTCTAACCTAACCTAACCTAACCTACTGTTCAGGGAGCGTATCAATTTAACCTAATATAGCAATAGCAATTATATTTATTTTATTTTTCAGAAGAATACAAGCCTTCAAACATAAGTTGCCTAAACTTGCATGAGTTTGTTTTTTTTTTCTTAAAATATGTAATTAAGTATGCAATGAATTAGTTGTATAATAATACGTCGATGAAATAATATAAATTATTTGATGTTCTGTCTTTAAAATAATCTATAAAATGTTATTTTAAGCATTTAAAATTTCTCTAATAATTGTTATAATATGTAATGAATAGTCGATGAAGCCATAATACTCCAAGACATAATATTTTTACTGAATATTCTATGAATCGTTTTCGATGAAATGAAATTCGATGAAAAGTTTGTCGAGATTTCAAAGGGCACCCACAATAAATGTTATTTTGTATAGAAAACTTTATTATTTATTAAAATAAATTGTTTTTTTTTATACGTACGACTTTAGATTTATTAAAAGAACCTCTAATGTTTCTGGTACACAAAAACGATTTGCTGACGTTTAAAAAAACTGCAATGTAAAGGCACTAGTGCGACTACGTAATTTATAAAATACATGTGTATAATGAACTTGATTACAGCCATAAACCGGTGTCATAAGAACCACTTTACGAACAAGTGTGTTGAAAAATACTATTATGTAATTGATAGATAATGAGAAGCCTTAAAACACGAGTGTGGTAAGAATAACACACCAGGCCTAACAAGAACAGCTGCATACACTAGTTTATCTACACCAGAGGCGGGGCGTCAGGAAAATTACAAGGGAAGCCGAAGCGTATTCCTTTACTTATATTTAAAAAGGTGGTTATAAGCCTTCCCTTGGGCAACTCGGTGGGAATCGGCTTATATGGACGCCACGCCAATGATCAACACCCATATGAATCACATAGAAGCCAAGTCAGCAACGTCCACGGTAAAAAAGGTGGATGTTGCTGACTTTGCTTCTACCGTTACTTAGTTGCATAACTGAACCAATGTGCGCCACATATTTTCGCGTTGACTCAATTTTGCACCAACTTCTTTCAGTGAAGATCAGTAAAATTAATAGCAGAATACAAACCTTTGGCTGATCTTTGTTTGTCTCAATACCTGTTGTGTATCTATTTGTGCATTGTAAAATCTAAATTCATTAATTTCACCCACTAAGTACTATTTTGAATGCAAATTGTAAATTTTCTTATTATTGCTTTATCCAGAACGAAATTTATTTTCTTAGTCAAAACCAATTTAAAAAAACCATCTAAAATAGTAAATTACATCAACTTTAAACTGAGGTATTAATTGCTTAAAACAATAACGTAGTTTTGTAGTAATTAGGTAGGAACAGACTTAGTCCGCTGCAAAATGAACTAACAAACCAAAATGATTGATTTGATTTGATTTATTTATAACAGATTGTATGCTGGTTCGATGCAGTGGATAGCAATTATTATCTATTTCTACTTACACCTTTGTATCAAAATAGTAAAGTGTTGTACAGTCGAGGAAGGTTCGTCAGTTTTCGAGTCCATGTGATGATGTTGAGGTTGAAAAGTGACAGACCTTCTCATTCCGCGTCTGTATATTTGTCGAGCAAGAAAACCACAGTCAGCTACCCGCTTCCTGGTGGAGGGTAGGGCAGGTGGCGTGTGGCGTGAGAGCACTGACCCTTGGTGGGCTGGGGGTCCGGCGGGTGCAGCTCCTCCTTGACGGCGTCGACGCCGCCGTGCGCGTTGATGAAGTCGTAGATGAACTGCCGCGTGGACGAGTCCTCCAGCTGCGACGCTGAGACGCCCGCCATCGAAAAGAACGAGCGCATCTCCTCCTCCGGCAAATTGTCCAAATCGAAACCTGCAATAACCCCACGATCACTCATGTTCAATCTTACTATACATCGTGTTTTTGATTTGCTTTAATTTCCACAGGTTCTAGTACCTGTACTAGAGACCTCTAAATCTACCATTTCATACTATGTGTTAGTAGTAACTCAAGCAAAAAGTAGGACATGGCCGATTTTTTTTTGTAAATAAAAAAACACAGTGAATATTTGAGTTACGAATTAATTTAGAAAATACCCAAAAAGTCTTCAAATAAAAGAAATCAATAATTGTATGGCAAACCTGTAGATATTAAATTCGATTTTTGTTATCAATGCAATTTACTTGTTGTCGTATGTACGTTTCGATTCGAATATATAGAATCACGCGCTCGTAGCAATTGACAACATTTCATTTGACAGTTAATTTCACTCGAATATCGTCTTGTACATTTCGTATGTTTCCTGCCTTTGATTTCGAGCTTTTCAACGACTCGGCATTGCTACGGGTCCGACGGACACCTGCTCTCTCTATAATGACGACTCGTAAGCCCGTTGAGCAATTTTTTTAACAACGACTCCACTTCACTACTTTGATTTGACTCATATACTGCTCGGTTCCTTTAATTTTCTATGACTCGGCTAGTAAGACCGGACATTTGAGACGCGGAGGGATTTGTGCGAGCTGACAACACTAATAATTTGCCTCGAAAGGAGACTGTGTATATTGATGATGGAGTTTATGCAAAGCTCGCATAAGTATAATTTCTTCTCTTATCAGAGGTGCAAAAACTTCATAGTCTTCCCGGACGTCTTATGTTGCAAATGCTATGGGCTACGTAGAAATAATGCGTCCTAATGATATATTTTTTGTTAAATGCCGCATAACGCCGGAGCACATGGTGCCACAGACTAATAAGATATACTACGTATCAGACTGCTAACTCAGAAACAAATATTATTTGCACTAGGCAACTATATTTAATCTGTACGATTAGTGTTGACTGACGTTAATTTTTTTTTCGTAACGTATTCAGCTAAAGTGGTCTAGGTTCATTGAATCTAATATTTAGAATGAATAGTTCCCGGCTCGTAAATTTGAACACGTAACTTCAGTAATTGTATTTACGTGATCAAATTATATGCTGAGAATTATACCTCAGTGGCAAAAAAATTAAACACACATTATTTGTCAAAAGATTTCGTTTTCAATTTCTTTTTAAATTTTTCGTAAGTTTCTTCTGTATTGCGTCTGTCTCCTTTAATATTTTGTTGGTTGTGTTGCAGCAATTCATAATTGTAAATCGGACAGTCAGAGCAATGAAATGACTGAGAATAGTTTTGTGCTCGGCGCCGTCAAATAAACAAAATAAATTCTTGGACATAATGTTGCTAGTTCTGCGGGCGATAATTTTGCAAGATCATCACGATTTAAACACTTCAACCACTAAGTATTTTCTCTGAGCACGGGAAATGGTGTAAAAGAGCGTCCTTTCACAAAGTTCTACAAACACAGCACTCTTAAAACATTTTGCAAAAAGCAAGACATTAAACACAAGGACATCACTCTACACTTTACTGTGACAGTGACAGAATGAATTTCGACAAATAATATATAGATGACAAGACGAGTGTATTGACAAAGCAACAGGTAATCACAGCAGGGAAAAACGTCAGTCAACATTAAAAACAACATGGCGCTAACGTACGCGTTTTGTTATACGAAGATTACCAGCTGTGCATGGTGCCCATTAAAATGTACCAAGTACCTATCTGCACAAATAGATATAAGAGAATAGGCGCTATACGAGTGTTGTTCATACAAGTTTTCTTAAAACAATATCTTATGCGTGGCATTTTCTACATAATTATTGAATTAAACACAACACTGCGTATCGTTTTCAAGTTTTGACGTTTTTATCTTGACGCCGTGACAACTGCCGTCATTGTACAACTGTTTGTTGTTATTTCGAACGTTTTTTTAAGTGTGTGAAACAGAGCTGTGACGTCATTTTGCTGCTAGTTAGACGTTTGTTACATACGCCCTTTTTCATCAAACTAATAATATTCATGAATTTTTGCAATAAAAAATAACATTTCCGCATATATAAAAAAATACGTGTATGTTAAAACTTTGCCTTCTTTCGAGTTCGACAATAAAAAGTATCATTCAAAAATATGAAATATTGTCAATTACATGGTATTGCTGGTTTTTGCATGTTTGCCCGTACGTCATATATTTTTCATCTCTCCTGTTAGGAAAGTTAAATTTTTAAGGGTATTTAGCCGGGTGGAAAATAGCTTTTCTATCCCTAGGCTGGAAAGTTACTGAGTTACGTCATATTATTATAATAAAAGCTTTTCATATCGCGATTGCGATGATGACGATGATGATGATGGTGATGACGATAATGGATGATGATGATGATGATGATGATGATGATGATGATGATGATGATGATGGTGATGATGATGATGATGGATGATGATGACGACGACGATAATGATGATGATGATGGTGATGATGATAATAATGATGATGATGATGATGATGATGATGGTGATGATGATTTTGTTTTCCTCACAGTCGAAACGAAAAGTAGATTGTTTAACTCGAGTGAAATTACCGAAATCACCCTCGAACTATATTCGTTCGAGCGCCAGAAATATCTCGGGTGAAATGGGTCACTTTGAACCCTTGGTTAACAATCAATTATTGCCAAACACAACAAACACCCAATAACGAACACAAATAGCCATGTGGAGCGCCGGCATAAAGTGTATGTGCCTACCTTTGTTGGCGTCCCACCCGACGTGGGATATATGCTTGAAGTCTTGTGGAGTTCCGATGTCGGCTTTTGTAATTTTTCTCGTCTTTGGTTTCTTACTAGAACTCTTCAGCAGATATCCACCTATTAACAAAAAGACAAATTATTAGAAAAATAATTTTCGTTGGGGATAAAATTGCAAAAATAGGTGCTGTTGCGTTTTCAACCACTTCACAGGCCGGCACTGGATCACTACCAGTATTAGTTATAAGGCAGGTATTGTGTTCGTCGGAATGGTCTTGAAATTTCAAGATATTTGGTACCCTCTGTGTACCATTCGTAAAATGCGGTGTTCCTCTCCTGAAAAGGAGCTATGCTTAAAAAAGGTCCACCCGCCATCCAGACGTCTGAATGGCGGGTGGAAACATGTGCAATATCTCCGTTACATTTCACGCATCGTATATAATAATTTGGTACCTGTAAAAACTAGTATCAGTTAACAAATATCACAAAAACTGGGCTTAATCGCGTATAAATATGATTTATTTAGTCTCAAAGGAATTATGGACGTATCGCAACATCCAAAACGTCGAAGAATTACAAACGAAAAGTAAATAAATACTAGGTATATTCTGTTAGTAAATTATTTCCGTAACAATATAATTATTTCTTCAAATAACATCCTTTGACTTTTTTTGTCTATTAAAAGTGTACTAAAAAGTAAAAAAATAACTGCATAATTTAGTTTCTTCAATTTACGTACACGTGGACTTTTTTCAACTACGATATATCATTATCATCGGCCCATGTCCGTTACAAGGGAAGGTAATATAAAACGTGTTATACGCGTATTAAAAATAGTCAATAAAATAAAAAATAAATATTTTTAATTCAGACCTCAGGATCCATATTTTGTTAGTAACAATGGGGTTCATAAGCTACGTTAGTGAACTTAATGCTAAAACTACTAGTTAATTATGTTATTATAATTAAAAATATTGACAATATTGACAAATACTGGCATTGAGTGACCGGCTTATTTAGCTCTCCCAATCACCACATCAACCCAGTACTTGGAGAGTAAGCAATCGAGACGCTCGGCTAGCACCCTCAGAAGGCTATTGCCACGCATGCGTCTTAGCAGCGACGCTACTCTTTTACGTCTGATGGCAAAGAAATCATCTGTTCGCGCCTTAGTAAAAATACCGGATGCGCTACAATGCCTCAAATTTCAAAGTGCTATACATTATTAACTGAAAATTTGGATATGAAAAAGATGTGCGCAAGATTGTTCACAGACGAACAAAAACGATGTCGCGAAGATATTTTTTTGATTGGTTTTGTAGCTACTTGGAAGGTCGACGGCAGCGGATAAAGGTGGAAGCTTCTCGGTCTTCATGGTGTAACACTTTGGCCGGCATTCCGCAAGCCGGCGTGCTATCTCTTCTCTTTTCAATTTTCATTAATTCTATTACTAAGAATATTTTCTCTTCTTATCAACTTTATGCTGACGATCTTCAAATTTATTCACAAGCCGCTCTTGTTGATTTGCCTATGGTTATTAATTCTACTAATAATGACTTGGAGACCATATTGAATTGGAGTAGTCGATATGGGTTAAGGGTCAATCCAGCTAAGGATCAAGCCATTATTATAGGCAGCTCAAAACTCATTTCTCGAATTGATTTCCCAAACTTGCCTATAATAGAGTTTGACGGTGTGCAGGTACCTTATTCACATCAGGTCAAAAATCTTGGTGTGATTTTTGATCGTACTCTGTCTTGGGTTCCTCAGATCAGCGAGGTTAGTAGGCGGATGTTTGCTGCTATGGGATCATTATGACGGTTACGCAACTTTTTACCATTCTCCACTAAAACTGCGCTAGCTCAGTCTCTCATACTCCCCATCTTGGATTACGCAGATGTTTGCTACCCCGATCTTACTGAGGAGCAGCTAAATAATCTTGCGCGCCTTCAAAATGTTTGTATACGGTTCATTTTCGGCTTACGTAAATATGACCATGTTTCCCATTTCCGTTCACAACTTAAGTGGCTTCCAATTCGGCTTCGCCGTAAGTCTCACATATATAGCATTCTTTTCAACCCCGCTACCTCTTGGTATCTTAAGGAGCGATTAAAATATTTTTCATCTTTATGATCTGCGCAAAATCATCTCCTTGCACCTGTTGCTTCTTCTTCCAAATTTTATAACACTTCTTTCACTTCTCAAGCGATCCGGATGTGGAATACTTTGCCGTTGGACGTTAGGTGTGCTAAATCTATTCCTGTTTTTAAGAGTTATCTTAGGCAGCACTATTTATCGCTCCCTTAAACTGAGATGGCGATGTCGTGTAATTCAGTATTTTTTTGGTTATATGTATATATTTGTGTATTTATATATATGTCGAAGGCGGTCATGAGTATGGAAGCTCAACGAAACAAGCGCGCCACCGGAAGGCTCTCACCACCACCCACCAACCCCACCATTGAACCCGTTTGGCGCGCTCGACAGAGTCTTGGCGGTCACTCGGCGGGGACAACCGCTCACTTCGCTTTCGGTCACCATCGAGTGCACTACTGCTTTGGAACTGTCCTACGTTTCGTTTTGCCTAAGTTAATTAGAGTCAGTGATCGAATTATAATTGTGATTAAGTAATATTAAAATTATTCTGAACTGCATTCGTGATCCATTTGCCTCGATATCCACAAGCAAGCCCACAAGATGTCTGACAACCCTTTGGAGCCACCCAATACTCTGGATGGTTCCTCAAATCAATCTGTTCCGCCGTCATCAGATGTGGGATCTAATCGAGCAAATGGAAATACTCGAGGTGACGACATGCAGTGGCAATTACTGCTCGAAATGCAAAAACAACAAATGCAGGCAATAATTGAAGCTTTGAAGAACCCCAGCGGTAGTACAAAAGTGGTATTACCTGAATTCAACCCGGATAAAGGCGAGGTCGATGCGCGTTCGTGGTGCGCAACCGCTGACCTGTGCCTGTCGGATAACCCCATCGAAGGAAGTAGATTCTTTGTGACTATTAGCAAAGCGCTGAAAGGATCGGCATCTACGTGGTTATCGCAAATAACCTATCCAGGTATGACATGGGCCCAATTTAAGGATCTGTTTACTGCCAGATTTGTCAATGCTGAAACCAAAGCTGCTACCCTAATAAATTTGAACAACGAGAAGCCTACAGAAAACGAGGCGTATGGAGCATATGCCAGTAGGCTAATTACATCATTGATGAGTCGTTGGAAAAATGTGGATGTAGAACAAATTGCTGTATCTGTCGTAATGGCTCATTTGGCTCAGTTAGACCCTCGACTACAACGCTTGGCGTTTACCACCGAGATTGCAACGCGTCAACAACTGCAACAAGAAATGCAAGCCTTTGCATATTTAAAGCGGAAAGCCCCAATTGATTCATCCAACTTTACCGACGATGCAAGACGGTTTAAATCTAACAATTTGACTTCGATCAAGTGCTACATTTGTGGTAAAGTTGGCCACAAACAAACGGAATGCCGCTTGAAGGGAAATGTGGCTCAGAAGACTATCACCTACAACAGTCCCGCCACGCACCGGTCAGCCGCAAAAGGTCAAATACAACGCGGTGGTCTGTTACAAGTGCAACGCTCCGGGTCACATCGCAAGCCGCTGCACTTCAACTGGAGGAGCTCAAGCTCCGACGCGAGCCGAGCATCGCGTCGATATATGCGTGGTGGACCCACCCTCCGGAATATTAAAACATCAAGGTCAGTCTTTTGAGTTTCATTACGACTCTGGTGCTAAGTGTTCGTTGATTAAAGAAAGCGTAGCTAGTAAATTTAGCGGTAAACGTTTTCATAAGGTAGTATCGATGATTGGAATTGGTAACACGAGAATTAATAGTACCATTCAAATATTATGTGTAGTCGAGATCAACGAATGCTCATTAGAGATTCTATTTTATGTTTTGCCTGATGTTTATTTACGCAGCAGCATTATGATCGGTCAGCAAATTTTGCAAAGCGGTGTTTGCGTTAGTATGAGTGCGAACGATTTTTCACTGTCCAAAGCATCTGTCGCAAATGCGTGCAATATAGCTCAGTCAGACGTATCTCCTAATAATTTTACTAGTGTTGATACAGATATTCCTCGTAGTCATATGCCTGATCTAATTAATATCTTAGAAAAACATTCGGAATATTTTCTAACTGGTTTTCCAACTACCCGCGTCAATACCGGCGAACTTGTTGAATCATTATTTATCAAGTATAAGTTATCTTGCTTATAAGTTTTAAGAACAAATATTAAGCACAACAACTATGTTTTCAGCTCAAATCACGAAACCAACCACTAGGAGTGATGTTTTGGCCAGCCGACTGAGGCAAACACAGTTGGAACTAAAAGAGGTTAAGGAGCTTAATGAGAGGGTTCTGCAGGAACGCGAGGAGAGTGAAGAGGAGGTAGAACGCATTGTTCGAACCAACACAGTCCTCAAAACTCAGCTCGCAGAACAGGATATACAGTTCGAGGACATAGTGGGTCAGCGCGATGAGCTCCAAAATACTGTGGAGCAGTTTCAAGAGTGTTGTGCTACTCATGAACAAACATTGCAGCGCATCCGTGACCTCGAACAACAGCTTGAAGAACTGGAAAGAAAGACCAACTCTTCTGTTACCTGCAAAGGTTACTCGGAACAAGCGGAAAACAATTAAAGTATATATGCCGAATTGAACAGCTGTGAGTATGTAGATTTATTAAATGACACTATAATAAGTGGACCTGCGTTAGAAAAAATAGATTTAACAAATTCAATGTATATGAATAACAATAAAAATGCAAAGATTGCTGTACAAGGGTCGAATAAAATTAAAAAATATCTTAAATTGGAAAGACGTATAAAGAGAGGTTATTAAAAAGTCACAGGTCATTATTTAGATCAGTACCCCTAAAACATAACAATGTGGCTCTAATGACTGATCTCCTCAATTGTCAAAATGAACTGGACCACGCTCTAGAGGACCTAAATAATAGGAACGAAGAGCTCCAAATTCTAGATTCAGCCCTAAAAAATCTTAACAGTAAGTATGAATTTTCATGCAACCAAATGCGGGAATACATAGTGTATATGAACTGCATTATAGACCTGGGGGACAGCAACGCGGAGCGCCTCGAGTCTCTGGTGAGCACTAACGACTTGGGCCGTACAGATGCCGCCTGCCGCAGCGGGCCGGCCTCGCCCGCGCCGCGTCGCGACGCCTGCGCGTCCCCCGCGCGCCGCACGCCCCGCGGGCCGCGCCCACCGGGAGCGGAGACGCCGGAGCGGTGCCGCGCCGTCCCGGTGCCCGCGCCGCGCCGCTTCTCGTTGGCGCCGCCCACACCCGCGCCCAAGGTGCGGCTGCCGATGGCGCCGTACTGTGCGCCCGCTGCGGCTCAGCCGTGCTGCGCGCCATCTCCGGCTCAGCCGCCCTGCGCGCCAGCTCCAGCTCAGCTGTGCTCCGCGCCCGCTTTGGCTCAACCGCGGCGCCCGCCCGCGCCCCACGCCACCTCGTGCGCCGGCGCGTCCCGCACGGTGCTGTACTCTGACCAACTCGGTGTCGGGCTCGGGGCGCTGCTGGCGGGGCGACTAAATCATTCGGTGACCAACAACTGTCTGCCGGGAGCTCCGCTCGGCTGGGTGGCCTCGTGTATCTCCGCCGACGCGCTCGACCGACACACCACCGTCGTGATCGTGCTGGGAGACAGGTTGGATTATACCAAACGAGACGTTGTCGATCTGTGATACGCTCACCGGTGTTGCCGACCGAGGTGTAGCGAAAGTTATTGTATGTGCGTTACCGTTTCCGAACAAAACATCGGAAAAAATGTATAAAAAAATTGATTATTTTAATTCTCTCCTATACAGGCTATCACTGTATAACTTTACGATTTCGTATTTTGAAACGAATAAATTTATTAAACATTACGTCCTGTCTCGCGATTGCACGTATCTTCCGAGAAGATATTTACGTGATTGTGCTAATCTGTTAGCATATAGTATAGAAGACTCCGATATGACTCGCATGAGGAGTGATAGTGCAGGGGCGAATCCGGCGTTACGTTGTAGTAGCTTGGGATCCGCGGGCACCGAGTCGCCGAATGATTTAAACTGATTTCTCCGACAACGTGTGCACTCGCCGGCTCTAAGCCCATCGACGACTGTAACACTGGTAGTAGTTCTAATAATAATACGATTCATATAGTTCACCAAAATATACAAGGGTTTACCAGTAAAGAACTTGAAATTGGTTTATTCATAGACCACTCAAATATCCATATCCTGTGTATAACTGAACACTGGCTTAAAGGTCATGAACTTATGTTCAATTTAAATAATCATAGTTTGTAAAACGCCGCGTTTGTAAAACTCTCTAGAGTTCTTTCTCTAGAGAGTTTTACAAACGCGGCGGATCTTTAATCATGGTAAGACATGACGTAAAGTATAAAGAACGGAAGGATATTGTTAACATGTCCATTGAACGTCAAGTAGAACTGTCATGTATTGAATCAGATCAATTTATAATTATATGTGTATACAGACCCCCATCAGCGGACTATAGTATATTTGAGTCAATTATGGATAAAGTGCTCAATAGCGTATTCTCTAGTAACAAGTGTATAATTGTGTGTGGTGATTTTAATATCATCTATGAGTGTGAGTTTATTGAGCACTTTCAAATCTTCTGGCCTAGAGAATTTGTTTTGTGAGCCTACCCGAATCACAGCCACCAGTTCAACATGTATTGATAACATATTCAGTAACACGAATGCGTTGGATAAATCTATCATAAATAAACTAAGCTCTGACCACTGTGGACAACATGCATCCTTCAGTTTCAGTAGAAACAATGAAGAGAAATCACAAGACACTATGTGCAGACCTATTTCTGAGTATTGCTTAGATTTATTTAAACGGAAATTTCAGGAGAAACTGTGTTATCTTTCTTTTACTCAAAAGGATGCCGACGGCATGTGCTCGGTCTTATTTGATTGCATAAAAAAAGAATTTGATTCTTGTCTCAATCTGAAGAAAGTACAAGGCAAGGTTAAAACTACATTTAGCGACTGGGCTACGCCTGATATTCATGAAAAAAGACTTCGTCTTTACGATCTATATGATCAAAGGTCAATCGCTAAGAGACCGGAATTTCTAGAATACGTGAAGAATTTTTCCAAGTCCTTCAAACAATTGTGCGCTGCTGCTAAATCGGAATATTTGTCTAAAAAAATTATTAATTCTAGTGACAAGGTAAAGGCCGTCTGGAAGGTCATAAATGACGAAACTGGGGAAACTAAAGTAAAAAATCCTCATTTTAGCCTAAAAATCAACGATGAAACAGTAAATGCGGACATTGAAGTTGCGCATCAGTTTGAGCGGTTCTTCTCTAATATACCTGTAGAGACAACAAAATCTTTAAATTCATCGCCAGATATTGCTGAACAATATTAAAAATGTATGTACCAGAATGTAGAGACTTCTTCAAATTTACTTATGTTACTCCAAATACTATTATCAAAACCTTTAGATCGTTAAATTTGAAGAAGACTGAAGACCTGTGGGGCCTTTCCGTTAAAGTGTTACATTCAATAATAGAGGCGATTGCACCATATTTGGCTGATATATTCAACAAATGTATTGACACTGGAGTATTTCCTAATTTGATAAAGCACAGCAAGATAATTCCTTTATTTAAATCAGGAACGAAAACAGACCCCACAGATTATAGACCAATATCAATACTACCCGCATTGAGTAAAGTTTTTGAGAAACTTATTCTTAATCAACTTACATCTCATTTTAATGGATATAACCTACTTCATAGCAGTCAATTTGGATTTACCAAAGGTCGCTCCACTGCGGATGCTGGGGTAGTGCTAGTTAAACACATCTTTGATGCCTGGGAAAACGCTCAAGATGCTATTGGGATTTTTGTGACCTATCAAAGGCATTTGATTGCGTTGATCATTATAATTTAATGCGTAAGTTGGAACACTACGGAATAAAGAACGGTGCACTTGACCTCGTCTCATCATATCTTTCAGACAGAACGCAACGCGTAGTCATCAACGGGATGCAATCAACTGGGTCATCTGTTGCTATAGGGGTACCCCAGGGCTCAATTCTAGGCCCCTTTCTGTTTCTAGTGTATAGCAATGATCTACCAAACCTTTTGCAAGATAAACATGATATCGTGTTATTCGCAGATGATACTTTTCTTCTTTTTAAAGTGAAAAGAAGAGAGATTAACTTCGTTACTATAAACGATGCGCTGTCTACTATTGTACATTGGTTTACTGCAAATAACTTACTTTTAAATGCCAAGAAAACCAAGTGCATCAAATTCACATTACCGAATGTGAAACAAGTAGATTGTGCCAAGGTGACATTGAAAGGCGATGTGCTAGAATTTGAAGACAAAACAGTATTCCTGGGTGTTACTTTGGAATCTAAACTGCAATGGAATGCGCATATAGCCACTCTTGCAGGTAAACTATGCTCCGCAGCCTATGCAGTGAGGCGAATCAGACAGTTAACAAACGTCGAGACGGCAAAGCTCGTGTACTTCAGTTATTTTCATAGTGTAATGTCATATGTAATTCTATTGTGGGGCAAGGCGGCGGACATACAAACCATCTTCGTACTACAAAAACGGGCAGTACGCTCAATCTATGCACTGGGAGTTCGTGCATCACTGAGAGAAAAATTCAGGGAAACCAATATTCTCACCGTAGCATCTCAGTAGATTCTCGAGAATATTATGTATGTTCGGAAAAATCAACATGATTTCAAACACAACAGTGACATTCACCACTACAATACAAGAAATAAGAACAAGCTTGCCATGCCTGCTCATCGTCTCTGCAAGGTCGGAACTTCGTTCGTGGGGAACTGTGTACGCTTCTATAACAAAATACCTACCGATGTACTGAATTTACCTTGCAGCAAATTTAAGTCCCACATAAAACGTCACCTACTAAACAAGGCGTATTATACTGTAAATGACTTTTTAGACGATAAAGATGTCTTTAAGCCAGTAGTTTAGTCTTGTGTATGTAAAGTAAGCATTATTTTAAGAGGTAATAATAGTTCGCATTTAATGTAACACGAGAGCACATTTGTTGTTTCTCATCGGGCAATACTATTAGTGTTTAATGCCCGGCAGTGTGAGCATGTCATGCTCGCTTAAAGGTCTTTGCTTACGGTGGCGTCGTTGATCGGGTCGCAACCTTCCCTAAAATATGGTTGAGGGAGGCGATGGCTGAGATATGCGTCATGCTCGTGAACGGATGCCGTTTGTGGGGTCCGGTCTGTTCATGCTAGCAAGGGCCAAATTAATTGTATACCTAGTAACTGCCTACCAGTGTTTAATGAACTGATGACGTGTGAGACTTCATCCTGTACTCGATTGAAGTTATTCATTTTTTATTTAATTTAGAGACTGTATACATCTCTAAGAGTTTTGTTTTATTTATAGAGGTATATCCTTAAACATTTCTGAGGATTTTAATTAACTAATTTTATCTTTTTGCATGTTATGACGCCTAGAGACCATATACATCTCTAAGAAATTTAGATTTAATAATAATTTTGTTTAATGTTTTATTCACTTTGGCCCCTAAGAGACCATAAACATCTCAGTAGAATTCAGTCAAATTATTATATTTAATTTTATCGCATGTCGTGACGCCTAGAGACCTTATACATCTCTGAAAAAAAAAGTTTATATTTTATATTAACATTGATCTGGAGAATTTGTACATCTCCTCCGCGTGTATCAATTATAAATTAGTTATAACACAATTGTAAAAGTTTTTAGCATAATTAAGACAATATTGTAATAGTTAATTGGTACACGCATATTAATTGTTTTATATACTCTGACATTTAGAATTTTATTCTATACACATTCTAGATTTACTAATTATTTTAATTTTTAAAATGATGATTTTATCAATAATAAGTAAGTATTATACTTAAGTTAAATGATCTGATTAGGTTTTTCTGGGTTTCCCTAATCCTTGCAACAAATGTTGGATCATATTGTATGTTTCCCAGCAAAGACTTCTCTCATTGTAACTGACAATTCGAAAGTGCTTGTATCTAAGCCTACTTGAATAAAGGATATTTTGATTTGATTTCATTGATTTGACTTGCGATCAAGTTGATAGATCCAACACGTACTGTGCAAAGACGACCGCTTAGGCTTTCATCTGAGGAACGAAAGATAATGCGCGATAGGGTTGCAGAGTTGCAGCGTGCTAATATAGTTAGGCCAAGTAGTTCTCCGTTTGCTAGCCCCGCACTTTTAGTTAAAAAACATGATGGGTCGGACTGGTTGGTAGTAGATTACAGGGAATTGAACAGTAACACCGTCCCTGATCGTTATCCTTTACCCTTGATCTCGGACCAGATTTCACGTCTTCATGGAGCGAATTATTTTACAAAATTAGATTGTGCAACTGGCTTTCACTTAATACCGGTTCAGGAGGAATCTATTGAAAGAACAGCGTTCATAGCACCCGATGCACAATTTGAATATTTAGCAATGCCGTTTGGCCTTAAGAATGCTATATCTGTTTTCCAACGAGCAATTATTCGCGCTTTGGGTGATCTCGCGAATACGTATGTTGTTGTTTACGTTGAGGACATTTTGATATTGTCAGAGTCGATAGGCTAAGGTCTAGAACGATTGCATACTGTTCTAGATGTTCTCAAAACAGCTGGATTCTCTCTCAACCTGAATAAGTGTTCTTTCCTAAAAACGCGTATAGAATTTTTAGGTTATGAGGTAGAAGCAGGAGAAATTAAACCAAACAGACGCCAAATAAACGCATTATCCGCCTTACCTCCGCCTCAGACAATAACACAGGTTAGACAGTTCCTAGGCCTGGCGTCTTATTTTCGTCAATTTATTCCGAATTTTTCTCGTCTTATGACACCGCTTCATAAGCTCACTTCAAAGAAGTGTGCATTTGAATGGAAAGATACGCATGAAAAACTGCGACAAAAGGTAATTCAAATTCTTACCAGTGAGCCAGTGCTGATGATATATGACCCCCAGTACCCAACGGAGCTTCACGCGGATGCCAGTGCAGAAGGTTATGGCGCAATTTTGCTGCAAATAGTGGAGTCGCGTTACCATTCATACGAATTGGAAACGCTCGCCGTAGTGAAAGCGATAAAACATTTTCGACAATTCCTGCATGGTCGAAAGTTTACAATCGTCACTGATTGTAACTTTCTGAAGTCATCGTGCAAAAAGGGGGAGTTAACACCCAGAGTCCAACGCTAGTGGGCATTTTTGCAACCTTTCGAGTTCGACGTTATTTATAAAGCAGGTAAACAAATGTCACACGTAGATTTCTTCTCTCGTAATCTGCTGCCGATCGAGCCAAATCAGGCGTAATCTAAGGCAGAGCAGAAGCGTGTCTGCCTGACCGAACTTTCAAACAACTGGCTTCTCTCGGAGCAGATGCGTGACAAAGATATCTCGAAGGTTGTCGCCGACTTGACTACTGGTAAGTTAAATGATGACGTGGCGAAAACCTACGAGCTAAGGTCTGGCATTTTGTACCGCAAAGTACAACGTAATAATCGTACCAAATGCTTACCTATAGTTACTCGTGCAATGTATTGGTCGGTAATAAACAACATACACGAGTCACTTGTTCATCTCGGATGGGAGAAAACCTTGGAGAAGGTTTACGACTTCTTCTGGTTTCAAGGTATGAGCCGCTTTGTTAGGAAATTTGTGGAAAACTGTGTGACCTGCAAGGTCGCTAAATCTCAGTCTGGTAAGGTGAAAGCAGAGCTACACCCTATCCCGAAGGTTAACGTCCCTTGGCACACGGTGCATATAGATGCCACAGGAAAACTGAGTGGTAAGAGCGACCATAAGGAGTACGTGTATGTACTAATAGACGCCTTCACCAAGTACGTATTACTTGTTCACACCAAAAACATTGACTCTAAAAGCAGTGTTAAGGCCTTGAAAGACAGTGTTGCGCTATTTGGGGCACCAAATCGTGTGATCGCAGACAAGGGTCGTTGTTTCGTGAATAAAGATTTCCAGACATTTTGTACCAGTAAAAACATTACCCTCCACCTGATTGCCACTGGCTCAGCCCGTGCAAATGGCCAGGTAGAGAGGATTATGAGCGTCGTAAAATCAATGTTAACTGCGGTAGAAACCAGTAGGGATAAATACAAATTTTAGACATATATTCGTATTAAAATATTTAATGTTAAAACTTTCAGAAATTTACAATTAACAATTTGAAACATGACTGAATTCATAGCTATGATAGGGATAGATCTATATTCAATTGTGTGAATCTGCTCGAGATAAGCGTGCTATTTTTTATATTTTATGATCCAGTTTTGAATAATCAAGCTCAATGTAGCATAGGTTTTTCTAAAAGTTTTGGTTTACCAAGTGACATTTTTAAGTGATGTAGGCACCAAACCGGCTTGAAATCTAATTTCATACTTCTCATTCAACGGAATACTCTTTACCCTAGGGTCAGGTGGGGTAAAATTCATCAAGAAACAAACAAATCGCAACTTATTACAGACACTTAGGTTAGTCGAGTTTTAGACTACTTCCTGCTTTAGAAAACAGCAAATGTTTAGTGATTACTTAAAAACCAACTGCATTTTAGACGAGCCACTACTTAGGTCAGTTGTGGCTTAGACCCTTAACGTATCTTAAATATCTTGTGCACGTCCGCAGTGCTCATCTCGTACTTTTTTCCCAGTGTTCTTATCGTCATACTTTTTATTTTGCAGATTTCCAAAATATTTTTCGAACTTGTTAGGTAATATCGTCACATATTGACGTTTTGACTAGAAATCAACTGCTTTTTTTTTCTGAACTCATAGACAAGAATATAGTCCAGTATTAAAACAAAAAAATATGCCTATATCATGTACTTGTCAGTTTTTAAAGATGCCTAAAGTTGTCTACATTCTTTCCGATACGGTCCTTAATGTAACAGACAAATACCTGGGCACACTTGACTGCGAGATGTATTATATGTATATTGTCTCCAGGTCTAATAGATTACTCCATACAAACGTAACCCCCGTTTCCTCCCTGGATAATTATCTTAGAGCATTTTTTTTAATTTATATAATCTATACTAACCTCTGCCATGCCCCTATGTTTTATTTTACATAATAATTTGTTTATTTTAAGAATTAGAGACCCTCTAAAACTGCAAAAAATGCCACCATCCTGCGCCATAAGCAAACGTTCAGTAAACAAATTTAACGAATATAAAAGGAAAACAGAAAACATAGAGGCATAGCCGAAGCCCTCATTATAACATATGTGAAAGAAAAACTAAAATTAGTCCAGTTTTGGGAGAGGAAATAGGGGACTACGAAACCCTGATTTCGCCAATTTTTTGTAGGTCAGATCGTTCCCAGCTGCAGTTGTCCCTTTTGCACTGTAATACAGGGGATTAGAGGGAGGGGAGGGTTAGACTTATATGAACACGGTCACAAAAGTAATGTATCGTAGTCGATAATTAAGTTCATCGATACCCTAGGGTTGTTTATCGTTATCGACATTTTAACTCGTTGGTAAGTTGCCGTCAAAATATAAACAGGTGGGCTCAAAATTTAAATCGTTCAAGTACACATATTAGTTTAATTTTGTAGGTAATGTTTTCAGTCTTGATATTATACTTGGTCTGTCGTGTAAACTCAATATACTGTGTCTCCAGAAACGCGATTTTGAGAAAACGGTCGTTGAAACTTTTATTGTGTTCTGTCGATTATTGGGCGCACCTTAAATTTTACAGATTAGTGCCAGTATCATTACATAGGTATTTTGATTAGAGTCTGGGTAGCCAAATAATGTTGACAGATATTCCCTTGTGGCATCACTAATTGTCTATGATTTAAAAAACGGCTAAAAGTCGGTTGTCAATTTATATCATTCATTCAAATGGTCCGCGGTTTATTTACGTGCAAAATGAGAATATAAATAAGTAATATTAACAATGACTATAGCGAGTGAGGTCCGCAAACTATTATTTAAGTTCGTAAATAATTACGACGATGTGCGAAGCTGACACGGAATAATAAAAACAAGGAAAGCGGCGTACGACCCGTTTAATAAGAGAACCGATGTCGCCAAAACGCACACTATCACAATAACACACACAGATAAATCTTCAAGCTGATTGGTCAACGTTTATTGTGCAAAACGAAGTAAAAAACATTGAGTTGGTAATATAATTAAAACCTTATGCCTAAGGTATAATATCCGAATTCGAGCATACGTTTTAGGACTTGCGACTAATCGAATTCGATTATTATCACTTGACTGAGAGACCAACGCTGCCCTACCAGGCAAAATAACCATATGTTTCATACACTTTATATGGCACATATGCTTTTTTGGTTATTAAGGCAGAACGCCACTTGGCGTCGAATAGAGACACTAATTGCAAGAGATATTACTTAAAGCCATCTAGCGTCGAGTAGCCAAACTAAGAAGTATTTAGGGATGCGAAATACTTTTTTTATTACATCAATATCGATAAGACTGGCCTGGCTGCATATGAACAATGCGTTGTGTAAGTAAGATACAGGTAAGTATACCGGGTGGAAATTGTTAATACACAGCAAATATCGCTAAAAGGAAACTTTCAAAACTTTGAAAATTTTCATTTAATTCTAAATAAATCTGTGCATGCTTCTGAATAACTCCCACGATAAAGATTGCGAAATTTACTGACTTATAATTTTAACTAAGAAGTAAAAAATAAAAATAATAAAAAAAAAAGAAAACACCCGACTGCGTAAAAAAACTAAAAAGAAAAACCAAGTCCAGTACCTACCCTTGTCAAGTTATAATGGAAATGTTTCATGATTCTATGATCGATACTCACATAAAACAAATAATTAATTCTAATGTGGAACATAGCGATTTTAATCAGTCGGGACCCATTGTTGGGAAGATTCGCGTCGATCAAGTTTTCTTATGGGTCCCGAGTCCCGACTGTTTAATGCGCTATGTTCCACATCAGAATTTATTATTTGTTTTATGTGAGTATCGATCATGAATCATGAAACATTTCCATTATAACTTGACAAGGGTAGGTACTGGACTTGTTTTTTTCTTTTTAGTTTTTTAAGCAGTCGGGTGTTTTCTTTTTTTATTATTTGATGACCCGATTAACTGAAAAAGTTTTTGAAATTGCTTGAAACGTATAAAACCACAATATTCTGTTTTATTAAGATTTTTGTAAATCAAAACTTTCACTTCCAACCCTTTTTTACCCGACTGGTGTTTCGGTCTACGTATGTATGTATGTTTGTTCCTATCTGGCACTCTAGTGACCAAACGCGTGGACCGATTTTGATGATTCTTACATCAATCGATTTGTCTTAATTGTGCGAATGTCACTAAAGACATGAAAATGATGAATACTCAAAATGGCGATAATGACACGCCATATTATGAAAAAGAAAAAAATGAAAATCAACACACTATATCGAGTGGGGTGTCATTGGATAGAGATTTGAAAATTATTAGTGGGTTTCTTTTATCATTTTTAATTTTGAATGATCAGTTACAAACTATTACGATTTAAAGTTAGTTAGCAATCCGTTCTCACTAAATTTTCATTAAATTGTAAGAAATCTGTGCAAGCTTCTCTTCTCAATAACCCCCACGATAAAGATTGTGAAATTTACTGACTTATAATTTTGACTAAAAATTAGAAAATAAAAAATAATAATTAAAAAATCTAAAAACCCGACTGCGTAAAAAAACTAAAAAGAAAAAAACAAGTCCCGTACCCTAGAAATTTGTTAAGTTATAATGAAAATGTTTCATGATTCATGATCGATATTCACATAATACAAATAATAAATTCTAATGTGGAACATAGCGATTTTAAACAGTCGGGACCCATTGTTGGGAAGATTCGCGTCGATCTAGATTTCTTATCACCTACCTACTAATGGTAGTTGATTATTTTAAGTATTGGAGAGTAATTCAAAGCAATTATGTTGCAGAATTTTTGTAAAGAAATCTTTTAAATAAAAGAAATTATGATTTTTTTAAGCCGCTCCGGTCGAAATTTAGAGCATACACCTTTAAAAACCGGCCAAGAGCATGTCGGACTATGCTCAGTGTAGGGTTTCGCAGCTGTTCATAAGAAATGAAAAATGCACACTGCAGATGAAAAAAATGCGATATGAAAAAGTGCTCTAGCGCGAGCGATATAAGGAGCGTATCTCCATGGCACTTCCTTTTCCTTGTCCTCCTATCCTTTTGTTGAAAAGCGCCGTTTTTCGGCAATAACTCTAAAACAGTATGTCCGATCATGTTGAAAGCAATTTTCGTTGAAAGTATTTATCAAGCTTTATCTCTGCAATTTTTTCATATTTTTTCGACACAAGGTTTAGAGAATAGAGGGGTGGGGGGGGGGGGGCACAATATATGCTAATTTAGGAGGGATTATTTCCCAAATAATTTTTTATATATATTTTTTGTAGCAACCTCTAAATAATTTTAAAAGATCTGTCGAAATATGTGCCACACATTGAGATGTATTTTATTCAAGTAGCGGCTCACACAAGACACCTATACTCCAAATTTCACAATGTAGGTAAGGTACATCTTTTAGTTTTTGAGTAAAATACCAGTGAAATACAGACGAACGGACGGACGGACATGACGAAACAATAAGGGTTCCGAAAAAAAATTAACTATTAAACTATGAAAACTCGCTTAATATACATGGAGTATTTTCGGATACACCTACATGCTACAAATCGAAACTAAAATGTTTCGACCACCCTATATATTTCATAGGTCCGCCCGCCATTCGGACGTCAGGATGGCAGGTGAACACAGGATTTTATAGAAGGTACACGGAGAAGGTATCAAATATCTGTAAACATTTCTTTAAAATTCAGCCGTCATCCTGACATATACAAGTATTTACTTCCGCTAATAAAAATGGATATGAATATATGGTATAGTTTACCAGTGGATATAGACTTGAGCGGTGGTGCGTGCATCATGGGCGCAGGCTGGGGCAGCGGCGCGGGCGCAGCAGCGGGCGCGGGCGGCGCGGGCGGCGCCACGCCGTTGTGCCGCGCGCCCAGCGACTGCTGGCTGTTGGCACGAGACGCCAGCATCGACCGCTGCCGCCGCTCTACCAATTACACACACTAATCAAAATACTGCATTATGAAAATAAGACAACATTTATACAAGTTTCTGTCAACAATAGACAAAATGCATAAATTTTTAGTTTTGCTTTAATAAAAGCTCATTCATGCAACGAACAGTGCCGAATATAATTTCTGTGAACGAAATAGATAGGTCGTTCTTAAATTATTTGGCAATGTCCTCTAAACTTTTTCGCTTGGACGTATAGTTTTGGAGTAATATGGGTCTAAATAATGCACATCCTAATCGACCTTCACTTCCCTTCCCCCAGTACCCGCGCGATGGTCCGGGATGGTTATCGGTGTTAATCTACTTTTAACTACCTGAAAAATTGCTTGATCAAAATTCAACACCGGATCTTAAAGTGCATGACAAATATAGCAGGTCAAAAAGTACCTCAACTTTTGGAGGTTTAATAAAATTCGACACTCTACCTCTGAAAGTATTATTCCAACAATAAATATTTAAAATACCAAATTTGTAGTAAATATACTGTTGTTTATTTTTGTAAAAGCAATTGTGCCAGTATTTTTAAAAGATTTCGAGATGAAAGTAAACAACTGAAATAAGTGACATTTAAACCAAAATCCTGACGTCAGCATAGCTCCCACACCCGAGGACTTTTATTAGGGTTGTCTACATCATTATTTCATTTACTTTTGGAGATTTATTTCGGCTAAAAAATCTGTCATAATTTTTGTTCGGATACTGTGACTGATTGCCCAAAGCTGTCTGGCAGAAATCGTATTTGTTCGATGGACCTTGGGGGTACCTAACGGAACTCAGAATTGGAACAACATACTGGAACTCATTGTAAGTCCATTAAGCTAAAAAAGCACTCGTCTATGTTGATCCAATTCTGAATTCCGTTAGGTACCCCCAGGGTTCATCATCAGGACCAATTGGTGGTACCCTATCTAATTGCTCCATTATTTTAAGTTCATTAAGCTAAAAAGCATTCGTCTATGTTGATCCAGTCCTGAGTTCCGTTAGGTACCCCCAAGGTCCATCATCAGGAAGATTTGGTGGTACCCTATCTAAATGTATTTCTAATAAAATAAAAGTAAAATATATTTCTGAAGTTGTCACTTCACTCCGATGGAGGATGCGCCGGTAGAAAACGCCGATGGCAATCAACGAATTTAAAAGGGGTAAAACTAGCCTCGAAGATGCCCACCGAAGTGGTCGCCCGCAAACAGCAGTATCTGCAGAAAACGTGTGGACTACTGACATGTTGGTGCAAGAAGATCCACGAATACGATACAAAGACATAGAGAATATCTTAGGCGTCAGTTCGGGGAGCGTTAGCATCATTCTACATCAACATCTTGGAGTAAGGAAGCTCTGTTGTCGTTGTATACCACGTTTGCTCTCCGATATTGAGAAACAGGCTCGTGTAGATTGGTGTCGTGAGATGCATCTACGATTCGACAACGGGACATCGCGGCGTGTATCGGAAATAATTACAGGTCACGAAACATGGATTTACCAATATGACCCGGAAAACAAGCGGCAATCGTCAGTATGGGTCTTCTGAGAGGGAAAGTTACCAACAAAACTACAAGACCTCGTAACGTCGGCAAAAAAATGATAGCTTTCTTTTCACGGGGCGGACATTTATCAACATCAATGCTAGAAAATTATAGGTCAGTCAACTCTGATTGGTATACTACAGTAGCATTGCCGCAAGTTTTCAAAGCAGTGCGAGGGATGAGACCCAAGAATGGACTTCGGGGAATCGTGCTGCATCACGGTTACGCCTCTTCACATACGTCCCTCAGAACAAAGGCGTTTATTGAGAAAGCTGGGATAGAAACCTTACCACATCCACCCTACAGTCCTGACTTAGCTCCCTGCGATTTCTTTTGTTCCCGGTGGTGAAAGAAAAAATAAAAGGGAAGTTTTATTCGAGTGCTGAAGAAGCCGTGGCTGCATATGAAGAAGCAATTTCGGATCTATCTGATGAAGACTGGCAAAAGTGCTTCCAAAGTTGGTTCAGACGAATGGAACTTTGTATAGAGAGTAATGGAGAGTATTTTGAAAAAATGTAAAATAAATAATACTAATATCTAAAATAGTTTTTTTTTTATCTCAAAATTTATCGAGTGACCTACGTATTATATCATTGCATTTCATTTTCCACTATTTGTAGTTTGCCCGGTTGGTTTAGTCCTCGCACATTCCACGTTCCAATGCGGTGGGGACGTCGAATAGACTTGATATCGTTGTGGTAATCACCAGTAGCCGAATTTCCATGCGGAGCCTGGTGAGTCACTAGCGCATGGCCGGTAGCATATTTCACACCACCTTGCCCGGGTTCGTGGCGCCGGGCGTCATTTTTTACTTTCGGCAAGTTCCGCCGCGGTAGACTATCAAATTCAGACTAATCATCACTTTTATGGAAAACCATTATGCATTTCATCGCGGTATCAAGTCGGTTCGAAATTTTGCGGTCGGCTCTCCTACTAATGGACCGAAAACCGAAAACTTTAGGTTAGGTTAGGTTCGTATTGTGACCAGGATAGGATGGTCCAATGGGAGGGTGCGGACGGAAGGCTCCATAGCCGACGCGTCGGATGCGGTGTTCCACAGGGTTCTGTACTGTGGAAAGTCGGATTCGATTGGCTGTTGCGCGGCCCACTCTTCCGCGGGACAAGCGTGATCTGCTACGCAGATGACACGCTTGTCACAGCTCGGGGACGGACCTACAAGGAAGTACCGCAACTTGGAGAAGTGTGGCATCGTTGGTGGTGGAGCGCATTCACATGCTGGGCCATCGGGTTGCTGTGGAGAAAACAGAGGCAATTCTTTTCCACGGTCCCCGCAGAGGTCCACCGCGAGGGGCACAGATCACCCTACAAGGGTGCGAGAATTAGGGTTGGGCCTGAAATCAAATACCTCAGCTTCATCCTCGATAGTAGGTGGACTTTTAAGGCGCACTTTACGAAGCTCGTCCCTAAACTACTGGGCGCTGAAGCAGCCTTGGGAAGGATCCTCCCTAACTTAGGAGGCCCGCAAGCCGCATTGCAGGCGTCTTTACTCCGGCATCGCCCGTAGCATGGCCTTGTATGGGGCGCCCGTATGGGTGGATGCCCTCACAACGGGGAAGAAGACCCGACTGTGGAGGCCACGACGGGCAGTTGCATTGAGAGCGTGCAGAGGTTATCGCACGCTATCCTGGGTAGCAGCTACTCTACTGGCCGGGGATCCACCTTGGGAACTTCAGGCGGAGGTGCTTGCGGAGGTTTATGCCTACCGTGCGGACCTGAGGGCCCGAGGGGAGTTCCCGGCCCCCAGAGAAGTGGAGACGTTAAGAGAGGCAGGCCAGGCAGCTCTGCTCCTGAGGTAGAGGGAAGACCTCGAGGCAGCCACCGCCAGCCGAGTGACGTTGAGCGCACTCGTGCCCAGTTACGAGCGGTGGCTTGCTCGAAAGTGGGGAACGCCGGACTGCTATCTGGTGCAGGTACTTACAGGACACGGCTGTTTCGGTGAGTATCTGCACCGAGTTGAGGGCAGGGGAGAGACCCCAAAATGCCACTCGTGTGACGCGCCAATAGATACTGTACGACACACACTGGAAGAATGCGCGGTATGGGGACCACAGCGGCACTCCTTAACTGCCGTAGCGGGAGTGGCGAGAGGTGCTGGCAAGCAATGGCTTCCTTTTGCAGCACCGTTATGAAGATGAAGGAGGACGCGGAGAGGAGACGAGAGGATGACCCTTTCGCTGATCCTAACCGCAGATGGAGGGCGGGGCAAGCGTGCCGGCGCTTAGCGCATATGCTCCTTCCGCCGCTATAGCGACGAAGGCGGCAGGGGCGGAGGCCTAGAGGCTAGAGCCGTCCACGACAACTCAAAGGAGTGGAGCGCCCAAATTTGTACCGGGACGCTCCCACCATGGTCGGGGCTCGACCATGGTGGGCATACCGCGAGAACCACAGTAGAATGCGCAAGCGATCCTGTGTCCTCATAAACGCGAATGGGAGGTAAAAACGCTGGATTTTTAGTAGGTACTCCGGGTCTGACCGGGAGTCCCACATACCTGCTCGGATATATTGCATATTTGTTAGATATATGTTAAAGTTGTGTAAGTATCAACAATATTAGGAAATAGATAATTATGCACTTTCATCATTCGATCGTTTAACCATCAACCACATCAACCATCAACATGTTTACATATTCGGAGATATTATTTAACGAGTAAGTTCTGGCTTAAAGCGAAATCATGTGCTAAGAATATCACAATAGAGTCCAAGCAGCTAGCAATGCTAACCACAAACACATATTGGTAATGGTTACTGGTAGAGAATGCCTTTATGGCATTAAGTCCGCCATTTGTAGTTTCTTATATTGTGCAATAAAGTTTAAATAAATAATAAATAAATAAATATTGGGGACGTAAGCCTTTATTAATTCTGGCTCACGAGTTTTTGGAAAATATACCAATACATAGTTCTAATCAACTTGAACTATTCACGCTGGACACCAGGACCAGCAGCGTGGATCTCTCTAACATAATCTGTTTTTATATCGAAGGTATACAAGTATCAAAAAGGCAAAATGATAAGCGTGTTTTAAAAGAGAATTGTGAACTATTTTTAACTCACTAATATCCTGATTCTTATTTTGTGTATACTGATGGCTCTAAACTAGTGATGTGCCGTTCCCGGGAATATTCCCTTAGTGGGAAAATTCGCGGGAATGTTCCCACACGAAGGAATATTCCCATCGTTCGAGGGATTGTTCCCCTAGTCAAAATATAATAAATTTTAGAAAAAATCTTCTTTAATTCATACTAATATTATAAATGCGAAAGTGTGTCTGTCTGTCTGTCTGTTACCTCTTCACGCTTAAACCGCTGAACCGATTTGGATGAAATTTGGTATGGAGATAGTTTGAGTCCCGGGGAAAGACATAGGCTACTTTAGGCTAGGTTATCCGCGATAACGAATTTAAGGCGGACGAAGTCGCGGGCAGAAGCTTGTCATTTATAAGTATAATCATCACAGTTAAATTTAAAATACCCAAAAAACAAAAAATTAAATTCGTATGTACTAAAGTGGTTACAAACAAAATAATGTTAATTAAAATGTATTTTTGCGCATTTACTTAAATGGAGAGCGAATTGGTTCACATTTTTAAATAAATACACATTATTTAAATAAAACAATTTAACGGATTATACCGCGTGTATTATCTCATTTGAGTTCCCGACGTTTCGGAAGCTTTTCAGCTTTCCATGGTCACGGGTGGACTGAGAAAAGATATATTTTCCTCTGCCAAAGTTGCAAACTACCCACTTACATGCCAGATGGGCCTAAGCTGTAAAGACAGTTACACATGTGCCAGAAGGGCTTAAATATTTTATTTTAGTAATTTACCAAGCAGAGCAGCATTTCACAAATGAGGCATACTGAGGAGGAATGTATAACAGGTACACGGTTTATCTTTTTAGAGGAAGTGCGACGACCGATATATAAAGAAAGAGATATAAACATAAACGCTATAAAGACGTAAGTGTAAAATATTGCAAATAAAATGCATCGCTTAAAGCTTAAACGATTTTGTAATCAAAAGTTAACCTTATTTCTTAGAGTATAAAACTATATACATATTTTTAAAATATATATAACCAGTGTAAAGACATAGTTCTTTAGCGAAAGTCATTTTATTTTACTGAGTATTACTAACGTGAATTAAAATATGAATTTGCCCAATGTGTAATGCAATATTCGCTTATTATGGGAATATTCCCGTTCCCGGAAATGTTCCCACGGCACAACGCTACTCTAAACACTTAAACGGTGCAGGTTTGGCAATCTATGACCCACCGACGAATGAGTGTATAAAGCTACAGATAAATGAAAATATTTTTATTATGTTCATAGAACTAATGGCGCTGGCAGAGGCAATTTCTTATATTGAATCCTTTGGAGTCCGGTAACTTTGTTATATGTTCAGATTCTCGAAGTGCTTTACAGTACATACTTTGCTTAATGCATCTCGATGTTTCGAGGAGCACCGATAGCCTATAGAATCTCAGTCTGTCTATGATTTGTCAACATCAAAATTAAAGATTAACTTTCAATGGGTGCCATCTCGCATCAGCCTGAGAGGAAATGAACAGGTTGATTGTCTTGCTAGAGAAGCATCTACAAATGGAATGATATCTACAGTTTGACCATATCATACTGATTGTCTAAGCTCGGTACAATCTAAATGCAAAGATTTATGGAAAGAGCATTTCGATGAGCGATCTCTGAATAAGGGAATATGGAACAACGAGATAGAAACAGCCCTCAGGTTTCGATCTGAACACATTCCACTAAATACTTTTGCACATTTTGTAGGCAAGAGTGCTTTGGGCTTATAACTACTAAATTGCATTTTACCTCTTTAAAAAATATTGAATTTGTTACAATAAATACTAGTATTATAAATGCAAAAGTGTGACTGTCTGTTACCTCATCACGCTTAAACCGCTGAACCGATTTAGATGGAATTTGATACGGAGATAGTTTGAGTCCCGGGGAAGGACATAGGCTACTTTTTATCCCAGAAAAATACTTTTATCCGCGATAAAGGAATTTAAAGCGAACGAAGTCGCGGTTAGAAGCTAGTTTGCATAAATAAACATAAATATTACACGAAAATTATAACTATGTCTCTACTAGGAAATTTATTTTTTATACACGGTAAACGAGACTATGGGAAATCTACATAAACAACTGTCTGTAACACGTAAGCCAAAACCCAAAATTGGTAGTAAAATTGTGAATATCTCGGAAACTACTAATAATCGCAGAACATACATAGTAGTCCAACAACCGCCCTCTTGGGATCATCTTGGGTCTCTGAGCCACCTGTATACTATTTGTTTGGTTCGCTGTATCTACATTTTGATTTTCTGAATGACCCAATCATGTGCTTATTTTTTTAGCTGTGCTGGCAATTTTGGGTGGCATAGCCAGTAGTACAATGTGTTCTGATTAAAGTATGCAATCGTATATTTAAAGGAAAACGATAGAATTTTCCTCGTTAAACGTTTATTTTAAATATGGAATAACATTTCTAGAATAACAGTTTTGAGTGTGTACTACATAAGTAGTCATGGCATAAGTATTGCGGCTCACAATTTATCGCTATGTAAAAAAATCACGAGCAACAATCAGTGGTTTGACCCACTGCACTTGCAGTTAAAGGAGGATAAAACCAATCATCAAGCACAGCTTGGCATTTATAATATGAATAAGGAATTAAGAATCGATTCGATTCTATTTCAAAAATAAGTCATTCGCCAGAAATCGTATTGCAATTTATCACCTCAATTACGTCGCCGTTGCAAGGACAATGAAATGTCGATAAAGCAAACATTTTTTTTTCCTGTGACAGTTGACTACATATTATTGTGTTTATAGATGAAGAGCCGGTGAGCAATAAATTACATAATCAATAAACTCTTAAGTGTCTATCAAACAACACGATTTAGTGTTAGTAAACATATTTGATCCTACAAACCAATAGATATAATCAGCGAAGTATTATTTGTTATCAAACAAACTCCAGAATGGTATAGCTTGCTAAGATCGATACATAATCAGAGACAAAAAAGTATTGTAGAAAGGCATGTAAATTGGGCATTTTTGAGTAAAAAAAATATTACAAAAATGTGATAACGTAGCGCCGTGGCCGCTTATGCTATATTGTCGAGGACCAAGCTTCTGATACTCCCGCCCTTACCTGCATGCTGGGCATGAGGGACGGGTGCCGAATCTATAGCAATCAATGACACCACAATACACTTCCATGTGACTCTGTCCTTTAGGACAATAGCTCATCATCAAGTTTTCCGTTACAATAAAAGTATATTTCACGTTGATAAATAATTAATATATTTATTAAAATATTATGCTTAGCAACCAACCAAATATTAATAGTCATGAATTTCGCTATAGCTTTTTTTCACACAAAAAGTGGCAGTATTTGTGTATCTGTTCAATGAAAATATACAATTTTCAAATAAGGGTGGATTATTGATATGTAATGCCTAGTCAGTTTTTTAGTAAATTCTACAATAATATACATATAATAGGAAAATCATACCTTCTCGCTTATGCTTCCGCAGTTCAATTTTCTCAATAAGGATATTTCGGAGAACTTTAGCTTCCTCTTCATTGGCAAAATTGAACGCTGTCATATAATCCTGAAAAAATATATTTTTTGAATGATTGCAGTTTTCATAAGGGGGCTTGTTCTCCAGCAGTGGTATGCACAGGGTATTTATTTTCAAGGTAGGCGTGTTCTGTGCCTATATGGAATCATCGTCGTTCAGAGCTTCAGAGTAAGCAGTTTTGCTGTGCCTTTATGGAGCCATGATTGTTCAGGGTAGGCAGTACCTTTATGCCTATATGGACCGCATGCCACTGTTCTCCAAACCACTCAATTAAATTCTTCATGAATGAATATATAGTGGAGTTCAATAGAAATAGGAAGAAATGCAAACAAACCAATTTGCCTTCATTACATGTAATCTCTCTTTTACGGAATGAACATAGGCATATAAGCACTTTATATCCATTACCTTGGTACATACATTCATTTATAGTTAAAATATCTATTCACTATTAAAGGAAAAAATCTTAATAATATTTGGGTGTACACAGACATCGAAATTTAGAGGGCAAAGCGTTCATAAGAATGATTGAGTTTCGGATCATTTCTAGGTTCAAATGGATACTCATTCAGATTAAATAAAAATTTGGTCCTCAACTAAAGGACCTAAAACACCAAACCAGTTCCTTTAACCGATATCAGAGAGCTCCCTTTAAAGACTGGATGAGAACAACTCTAATGGAAATATCAGCCCTTAAAAATTAATAACTTATAAATAACAACAATTCTTTTGATATTGATGAGTATTTCGGATGATACACATATCTCAGGACCAATCACACATTAGAAAAATTCATGAACAAAGAATGCATCTGAATATTAACTATAAGATACTAGCTTCTGCCCGCGACTTCGTCCGCCTTAAATTCGTTTATCGCGGATAAGGGTATTTTTCCGGGATAAAAAGTAGCCTATGTCCTTCCCCGGGACTCAAACTATCTCCATATCAAATTTCATCCAAATCGGTTCAGCGGTTTAAGCGTGAAGAGGTAACAGGCAGACAGACACACTTTCGCATTTATAATATTAGTATGGATATTTCGTGCCACATCGTTCACGGAAGAAAAAAAAGTTACAACCCTTTTTTTTTACTTTTGCGTATTTGGGTAAAAAGTATCCTATGAACATCTGTAGATACCCGTTTTGGCGTGATAAAGCCACAACTACGCATGCAAACACAAAAAATCCAAAAGGAAATTATCTTTTTCTTATATATTTTCAATGTACAGACATTTCATATTTACAACTTTATAATAGTATAGATAATAATTTCATGAATATCAAATAGATTGGTTAAGTAATGTTCATAAATAAATTCCCATCATTATTTCACAATGAATCAATAGACTATAAATGCAATCCTCAATCAGGCATATTTATTTAAATTTTTTCCACTTCTATTGAATACCATTCTACTTATTTGACGACATGTTTGGCTCAGTCGGTTGTACAACGGCCTACTAAGCTGGCGGTCCCGGGTTCGAATCCCGGCCGGGGCAAGTGTTTGTGTGATGAAAAAAGTACATCCCCACTATCTGGATGCTTGGCATCCCAAAAATAAACGGGCATCACGCTCATTTTTACCACGCACTTGCAAGTTGTGGAATAAACTTTCCCCTGAAATATTTCCAGAGCTCTATAACATGGGATTCATCAAGAAGTGAGTTAACAGGGCTCTCAAAGGTTGGCAAAATATGAGCAATTCCTCCGATATTGCACATATCCATGGGCGACAATGACTACTTTCCATCAGGTGGCTTGTCTGCCTGTTTGGCACTCGTTACATAAAAAAAAAGAGAACAAATGTTTGTTCCTGGGTCTTGAATGTTTTCTATGTATTTAGGTATAATAATGTATCTTATATATATTGTCGCCTAGTACCCATAGTACAAGCTCTTCTTAGTTTGGGGCTAGGTCAATTTGTGTAAGATTGTCCCTGATATTTATTTATATATACTCACTTCAGCTTCAAATGTGTGTAAGTAAGGTCTAGGATGTTTGTACTCAATCTGCAAATACACTTCATGTTCCCATATCATGGTCTTTCTGTAGAGGCAGTAAATCCGAAAAAAATATGACCGCTTGCTGTTGTCCTTCACCAAACAGAGAATGCCTGTATCCTTTTTCTTCCATTCTGAATGTGCCGGCCCTTCAGTAGTGAACAACTGGACTACTGCTGTTGCTAGACTCTAAAATAAAATTGTAGGAAATTTAAGACAATTATGTTTATATTGAGCATTGTTGTTGTTTTATTATTTTCATTTATTTTCTAAAATTGTATTTGCACGCATTTAAGTATGTTTTATTGCAAATAAATGATTGATGATTGATATACTACAAGGTTTTTTCGGAAAATCTTTAGTTTCTGGTGGCAGTGCAATGGTCCTAGGATCATCATTATGAATACATGTCATGTCCCATGGACATGGCATAAGTACAATACATCAGAACAAACATTACCAGATCATTCAGAAGCTGGATAAAAACATGATGTATACCCCTTGTATGATTGACAATAAGGTAGTTAGTCTACATTGGGATTTCAAAAAGTTTAACTTAAATGAACTGGCTCGAGTAAGCTTACACTTCTGGGTACCAACATCTTTTTACAGGTAAAACATCAAGTGGTGCAAAAGTTTTCTTGCTTGTATATAACGTTAAATTATATATTTTTGCGCGTCGCACGCGAAACGTTGATGGTACATTATTGTGAAGATAAATAGGAAATAACACGAGAGGCAGACTATGTTGCCAATTGATTGTAATATCAAGGGAGCAGTCACTATCGCAATGGTATCAATAGATAATCCACAGACACGGCGAGATACGTAATCTTCAAGCTGAATCACGAGGCCTCGATATTGGGCTAGAGATGTACTCACCTGGCACTTCGGCCCGATGAGACCGAACACCTGCTCGTTCTCCTCGCGCGTCAGCAACACGCTAGGCCTATGTTCTCCCCTCGGCATCCTGTTGCCGCTAGTATAATGTTAAGATAACTTCAATTGCTACACACAGGCACAGCCCAGGTGGCACTCATTTCTGCTATTCAACAATTAATAAGTACTTATTTCATATGCCCTTTTATCTTGGAAATTTCTAAGATAATTATGACACTTTGAAGTTATTTAAACCTTAATTTTAAGCCCATGAACACTAAAAACTTGCAATAAACTTTCTCCCCATGAACCACATCTATCATAAAAACAATGTTGCCAGACTTCTCATTAGCTGTCAAAATAATCCAACGTATAGTTCTAATAAGGTAAACGTCACAAACTTAAAAATTCAACGCAAAGAAAAGTTTAATACTGCGTAAAGACTGCGTAAGTTACAATTTATAAATAAACGCAGCTGGCAACGATGAGGGCTCTCTTGCAAATATGGACTGTAAAATTATATACTCCTAACAAAATGCCGTAAGGCCATAACGCATACTAGAAAATTCTATCGATGATCATTCTCAATCGACAATTGTTGGATGCTATCCCTTTCGTTTAATACTTGTATGTATATAGTAGTCTTTGGTTTACTATACAAAAGAAACAAAAGGATGGCAGAAGGGCTCCTCTGAAACCCGAAAAACGAAGTTCGTATGGCGCCATCCCGCTCACTCAAATACAGCATGACATGAGAGCGAGAGGGGCAGCACGTTAATAACTTTGTTTTTCGGGTTGCGTAGTAGCCCCTCAGATGGAATGGATTTTCTTTTGATGTAGAATTGTATTAATGTGTGTTGCTGCATAGTATAACTATCAAGTTTAAAAGGAAAAAAGGTTTATGACGTCATAATTCTATACGGTCAAATTGCCTCCTTATTATTAGTTTTTGATCATTTTAAAATCAGTAAAAGCTTATAAATAAGTATTCATGAATGTTTTCTAAGTAATAACATTTATCTGCAAGCGTGACATCATTTTATGTTGACTATAGGAAAGTACCCAATCTAATAAATAAAAAAAAAAAAACAAATCTAGAGTCGGACCATTTTATCTCTTCCAAGCAAATGAACTGTCAAATATATAAAAACTGAATATGGCAATGTTTTGTATCCGTCACAGACGTCAAGCTGTTTATGTGTCTTAAGAAACAATTTATCTGTAAGTGCGTTACTTTAAAAAAAAAAAAGGTTTCACTACGCGAAAACCATATGAAAGTGGTCAGCGGAAACTGCTTTTCCGCATATTCATTAACTTCGATGCTATAAAGCAACAGCAAGAAGCGATTATCGCTGAAAAGCGGCAATGTTTACATTGCATTAAGTCTTTGGCAGGTAAGATTAACCAATCTTAGTACTTTTCAATAACGCCAATATGGTATTTGTAAAAATAATGTTCAAGTGAAGCCATTTAGCTTTTAGCAGCCTCTTAAGTGCACTGAGAATATATTATTATTGTTTCCTTTTTTTTTCCTTTTCGTCCTTTCGGACAGGCTAAGACCATAGGCCATACTGCCACGTCTTCTCGTGATTATTATTAAGTGTTAAATTATTATTGTTTCCGTCGAATCCAATAGTGACGAAAGCACAGAGCACAGAACACAACGCCACATCACAAGCTGAGTATTATGAAGAGGTCGAATTCGAATACATAGATACATCATCGACAGAATATGAAGTAGAATATTTAGAAGTCAAATAATCTAGGTATATACCACAGACTAATAAGAGATACTACGTATCAGACTGCCAACTCAGAAACTAATATTATTTGCACTAGGCAACTATATTTAATCTGTACGATTAGTGTTGACTGACGTTTATTTTTATTTTCTATTTGAGATTGCTATATTCAGCCAAAGCGGTCTAGGTTCATTGAATGAGGTCTAATATTTAGAATGAATAGTTCCCGGCACGTAACTTGAACACGTAACTTTAGTAATTTGTATTTACGTGATCAAATTCTTTGCTGAGAATTATACTGCACACGCATATCCCTCATCGCGGCACAGGTGTAGTGTGACCACAATTCTACTGTGTAGACGCTGGTGCAGTAGCTTAGGAAAATCTGTCTTTTGACACCTTTGCTGCATTTAGCGAACCTTCTGGCTAGCATATTGACTCGTGCCGCGGCAGTTCTTCTTTGCCTCCCTATATCTTTGTCGTCTTTCATGTTAGACAGTAGAATGTGGCCCAGGTACTTGACCTCGTGTACTCGCCGCAACTGCCATTCAGCAGTAACGGAGGTAAAGGTATATGTGGCGGACGGTTGACCGCTTCCATGAGCATATATTCTGACTTGTCAGGGTTGTACGCCATGTTGTGTTGGCGGGCGTATATCTCACATTCAGCCAGCAGTTCCCTCATGGCGGCCACCGATGGAGCAAGTAGGACCATGTCGTCTGCGTACGATAAGTGGTTAGTCATTGTGCCGTTAATGGAGCAGCCGACCCCGGTCCGTGTCAGGGCTTCTGACAATCCATCCATATACACGTTGAACAACGCCGGTGACATGCTGCCTCCTTGCCTTACTCCACAGTTCAATCCGGTAGCTGTGGATAGCGCTCCTTTCCATTTCACAAAGTTTCTTTGCTTGGAATACCACTTCTTCAGTACCTGAATGATGGGGGCGTTGCAAGTCATCATAATCATAACGTTTATTACAAGTAATACGCGGTTTTTTAATCGGACTACATCTGTCCCCTTTAATATTTTGTCCGTTGTGTTGCACCAATTCATAATTGTAAATCGGATAGCCAGAGCAATGAAATGACTGAGAATAGTTTTGTGCTCGGCGCAGTCAAATAAACAAAACTAATTCTTGGACATAATGTTTGCTAGTTCTGCGGGCGATAATTTTGCAACATCATCATGATTTAAACACTTCAACCACTTACTAAGTATTTCCTCAGAGCACGGGAGATGGTGTAAAATAGCGTCCTTTCGCAGTTCTACAAACACAGCACTCATAAAACATTTTGCAAAAAGCAAGACAGGATAAACACAAGGACATCACTCGATAACACTTTACTGTGACAGTGACAGAATGAATTTCGAAAAATAATATAGAGATGACAAGACGAGTGTATTGACAAAGCAACAGCTAATCACAGCAGAAAAAAATGTCAGTCAACATTAAAAACAACATGGCTCTAACGTACGTGTTTTGTTGTACGAAGATTACCAGCTGTGGTATATACCTACTGACTTCAGACCTTCAGAGAATGATAAATTAGGGAGCGTTCAAGTAACGAATTTGGGGAAGTGGAGAGTCTTGTAAAACGTTACGATGCGTTACAGGGGAGGCAAGGGGGTTAGAACTACGCGTTACGTTACATTGTTTTTCTTTAGAACGGTCGCGTACACAGATTCCCTCACGCATATTTTAACTTTTTAACGTGATAACGTCTTATAAATCGATGAACGCCCGGCCAGCCCGGCTGCACAAACGAAAAAGTGTCCTGAGCCGCTCGTTACAATTAAACCTGCTGTGCGCTAAAGTGCTCCTGGTACTGCAAAGAAACCCTGAGTCAAATTTGTTAACTCTGGACTGCGCAAGTGGCCCTTATTATGACTTGATTACGAAAGGAGTCACCCGTCTTTACTCAGCCATTAACAACTAACGGAGCATGGTGAAATTGGGCCTAAAGGTTTCTACGCAAGCTGCTGTCGTAGTACCAGGAGTACATAAATGTGAGAAGATTGTTGAAGCCGCCTATTCTTCCTGTTCTTTCCCGGTTTTACCCGGCCGCTAGGCGTCGCGCGCGGGGACGTTCAGTTTGCTCTCTCTATTACACTAGCGTAGCTCACCGCCGTAGCTCGCAGGCTAGTGTAATCACTCTTACACTATACATACCCAAACTTATAAAAGCGAGAAGCTTGCTATACGTTGTCCGGGGCTGGCGCCGAGTGCGTACGCATGCGCGTAAGCTGCGATCTGCCGTCTGGATCGATCACACACAACAATATCAAGAGAGCGAGACGCCGCGTTCACGGGCAGTGTTCGCACAGCAGCCGCGCGGCCGGCCGCAAGTGAATTAATTGTCCGATTCGTCCAGTATACGATCGATCAGAGACTAAATGCAAAATACGCTAACTTTACAGTCATTCAAGGTGCGGTGCTGCACGAAAGTGGTTTTGCATTTGAAGTAAAATGCTAAATATTGTAAGTTGGTACCTACATATACATTTCTACCTATACTTTCGTTTCTCAATAATTCGTTTGATAACATGTAATCTAAATATAATTGATAAATATTACACACATATACTATTTTACTATCCATACTAATCCATAGTTCCATACTATATACTATATACTTTATATTATATGTAATATTATTAATGAGAAAGTGTGTCTGTCTGTCTGTCCGTCTGTCTGTCTGTTACCTCTTCACGCTGAAACCGCTGAACCGATTTGGATGAAATTTGGTATGGAGATAGTTTGAGTCCTGGGGAAGGACATAGGCTACTTTTTAGATAAGGGTATTCTTCCAGGATAAAAAGTAGCCTATGTCCGTCCCCGGGACTCAAACTATCTCCATACCAAATTTCATCCAAATCGGTTCAGCGGTTTAGGCGTGAAGAGGTAACAGACAGACAGACAGACAGACAGATAGACAGACACACTTTCGCATTTATAATATTAGTATGGATTCTAACTTCTACATACCTTATTTTTGTTTTTGAACGGACACAAAAACATGAAATTTTCGATTAAGTCACTATTATTCTAAAGGTGCGCTATGTTCATCCACTGATGGACATGGGTTTGTCTTCTCTAACCAGTCTCGGCATCCTTTCGTCACGCCATATCGCCCAGAAGCGCCATGGGCGCTTAAAAGACATACGTCTGATTTTCTTAATAAAAAAAACGCGTTTTAAATAACTAAAACATAAACTTTCACCATGAAATTCACCATTTTTACCTAAAATGGTCATTTATTTCGAAATTTTGAGAAGAAAAATTGGTTGTCTGTAAGGTCGGTTTACGGACGATGATTTTATATGATAACGTGGAAGAGAAGCCTTAGGCCGATCGCACCTCTATCGCTTTTTCCGCGATCTCGCTTGCACGCGAAACGTGACAGCGGAACGTGACAATGAGTTACTTATGCTTTTTTGTGCGTGCAGCCGGCGTTCATCGATTTATTTTATGTCTGTCTATGTCAATAACCCATATAAAATTACCGATGACCGTTGACCGTGTCTCCTACCTACCTACCCCCTACCTACCTACCCCCTACCTACCTACCCACCTACCTACCTACCAATCTACCTACCTACCTACCCACCCACTGAATCGAATATCATAACGAATATAAAGTTTACCTAGAAAGTTTTTCAGGATTACGCCTATTTTGTAATAAAACTGAGAGTATAGGTAATGACCATTGAAGACATGGGTCTGAATAAAAGTGAATATTTTTCAATAAGTCATTTTATCACACTAACTTGATTGACTTATTTACTGTATTTTATTTTCCGGTCTAGGTGCCTACAATATATGGGAAAATGAAGAAAAGAGCGGATTTTATTTTGGGGAAACTGAACCATAGTGGAAGAAGGGTGAGCTTGTAATTTTTTTTGGGTAAATACATAAAGTAAGTACTTATAACGTATAGGAGATGTCAACACACACTAGTGGTCGTTGATGTTTCTAGGATAAGGATTACGATGTTGACATCAATCGAAGGCCCACATCACGACAGGGTCAGTTAACATCTGGGAAAAATAAAGTGTCGGAAATTGTAAGTATCTCGTTTAAGAAACATAAGCATGTTTTATAATTTTTCAACTCTTTATCCATTTGTTTTTCAAGACACTGTTGCTGCTGGTGATATAGATCTAGAAGTACCGTTCGTGGATAATCGCGACAAGAAAGTAAGTATTATTTGTTTCAACTATTATGAATAGAATGAACGAAATCCGGGAATTCCCATTACGTAATTGACCTAAGCAACTTTATCATCGTATCATCCCATAGCTCTTCAATACTAGACTGTTCGCCTGGTAAATCCCATCTATACATTGATCCAAAGAAGTTTCTTGCATGCAATAATAATTAGATGGGTTTTTAAATTTAGTGTACAATTTTACTTACTTAGTAAAGAATAATGTTTTATAATCGATTCCCTGACGAATCGATTACCAAGATTAAATCTTGCCTTCTGTGTTACAGGTTAACATTCAAAATACAATCGAGGAGATTTCTCAGGTCAGAAACCAAGTCCATCAGCGTTATCCACAATCCACATCTCAATAGATAATAAAATACGTGATACACCGTCTAGCAGCAGTATCAGCTGCTTGCGAGCTTGCGAATGTGGTCTTCCATACATTGGTCAAACGAAACGCATTTGTATCAACCCGCCCCCGTATTGCCTAACGCGTTTGACGCTCGCAATCGCAATCAAGTGTCATGATTTTGTATGGGCTATGACAGTTGATTCCGATACCAAGTGTCAAAATTTCGTTAGGCAATAACCCCGCGGTCGAAGGAGCACATAGCGGATGTCAAGCACCGGCGATGTAATAGGTCTGCAGTCTATGAACATGTCATTGACAAACCAAATCATTCGATTAAGTTTGCCAAAGAGATGCTACGCGAGGCAATTGAGATTAAAAACATCCCAATTTCAATAGAAAAGATGGGTTGTCGCTACCACCAGCCTGGGACACTGTAATACATCTGATCAAGGAACAAGCAAGACACAGGACTGCAAAACCTTAGTTACCGAACGGTGTAAAAATATGTTATCTGTTCAAAAGTAGTTTAGTCTTTGTTTTTAAAATAATATAATTAGTAACGAGGTAAGAAGTTTTTCTTTGCAGCGTTTCTTTTCTCCTCAGTAAGCCTCATTTTGTAAAACGCTGTTGGTAAATTATTAAAATAAAATAATCAAGCCCTTCTGGCATATGTTTAACTGTCTTTACAGATGAGCCCCATCTGGCATGTATGTAAACCTTTATTCGTTTTCTCAAAGTGGGTAGTTTGCAGAAATTGTAACTTTGACAGAGGAAAATATATCTTTTCTCAGTCAACCCGTAAACACGGAAAGCTGAGGAGCTTTCGAAACGTTGAGAACTCAAATGAGATAATATACGCGATATAATCCGTTTCAATTGTTTTATTTAAATGAGTGATAATCGCGGAAACATTAGAAAATATTACGAAAACGTATTATTATGGAACGATGTTAAGGTTCTGAAGTTTAGTAAATCTGAATGAACCGTTTGTTATTTACTATAAAACTTCGTACAATGAAAACGAGTTTACAAAAATCAATAACAAAACAAAGGGAAGAAAATGCTCGGGCCTGACGAAATAATCCCCACGAAAGAATTTGTTCACAGACTAGAATTGAGTGACATAAGAAAAAGGACTTACGCGACGTCATTAATCAAAAACTTAACAGTTATTACGCCGATTATTATCATCATCATCATCATTTCAGCCAAAGGACGTCCACTGCTGGACACAGGCCGCCTCAATAGATTTCCACATGGACCGGATAGAGGCGACCCGCATCCAGCGGCGGATTAGTATAGTTCTATATGGTTTCATACTTGTATCAATCGAAAAGTGAACATAAAGACTTAAAAGTACCATCTCGTTAGTAGGAACTGATTATCGAAAGCTTATAGCAATTTATTAAGTAGTTAAGCTTTCTGAAGACTTTATCAAAATGAAAAGAAAAATATTTATAAATATTTTTGGATTATTATTTATTTTTGTTTAGTTTTTCGTGTGTTGTTTAAAATGGAGACATTTTTGTGATTAAAATATGAATCATGTTCCACTAATGTTATGTCGTTCTTTTTTATGTACAAAAATGAACCCTTATTAAAATACCCCTAAGTTAACTATTATTTTGTCCTAAACTGAAATGGAACGGGTTATTTTCCTAAATGTTCAGAAATATAAGGACCTATGTAAAAGTAGGTCTTTAAAAAAAATACATTTACAGTCGTCTAAAGACCCAAAATGTACTCATTTTTTTTTTCAAAAAATAGAAATAGAATATTAATACGCTTGGTTTCCATAATTTTTTTTCTAAATGCATACAATATAAAAGTATAATAAAAGATAAAAATCGGTAATGCATTTTAATGTGTACCTCTACAATCTCTCTTCTTTTACAAAATCTACGAAACAGCCAACATTATTTAACGTTTTCCCTAAAACTTGTTATTTTCGGTTAGGTCACTATAATTCTAAAGGTGCGATAGGCTGCTGATGATTTTAACTTTCGTAGTTTTGAATGTGTACCAGTCTCCCAGCTGTCTCCTTGCTAAATATAATAATAAAATGTTATTTGCACTTTTTGTACAGGATTAGGATAATACATAAGTATCAAAACTATTTAGTGCCCTATAAATCAGTGTTGCCTTATACAAATGCACAGATAAAACAATTAAAATTGATATTATAGCCAGACTCTACTTCACGAGGAGGAATAAATTTAAAAAATATTCTGCATCTGTAGTTTAATTGTGACAAGAGTTATAACTAGAGTTGGTGAAAAGCGTTACTATTCAATTTGAATCACCGTGTCTCTCGTACCAGTTGTAAAAAAAACGCTGTGATTTTGTTACCCACGACTAACCCCGACTTACCACGTTAAAGGTACATAATGTAATGTATTTAGATCATTATAAAAAAATTACCGTGATTTTATCACACTTGATGCTCACATAAGCTACGTGATTTTGTAACATTCCGTCGTGACCAGAGCCAAGGACCAGAGAGCTTACTCCGAAACTCGAGATTCGATGTTCGTAACGTGCCGTCCCTCTCGATCTCATGTTAAGCTGTTTTAGAGTGAGCGGGATGGCGCCATACGAACTTCGTTTTTTCGGTTTTCGGAGTAGCCCCTCTGCCAATGTGACACGTTAACACTTTCTCAATAATTCCCAAAAAATAAATAAAGCAAAGGAATGGGGAATGAAAATTTATAAAAATCTAATCTAATCTAATAAGCCTCTTTATTGTCAGAAAAAAAACACAAATTTTTCTGTCGATTAGAAAAAAAATGAAAGGATGAAAAGTTGTCGGTGGGCCTATATGCCCGGCTTACAGGGTACGGCAAAAATACCAATACATTTACAAACATTTTAATCGAAAATATCAATGCTGCTCTTGCCGTACCGTATAACGCGGGCATACAGGCCCACCAACACCTTTTCATCTTTTTATATTTTTCGAAGCCACAGAAAGATCTGTATTTTTTTCTGAGAATATGGAGGCTTGTTCCTACTTATAAACAAAATTTCAAGATTTAGGTGTTCGTGCCTCCGCTTGAACCACATATAAGAGATAACTATCAGCCCTAAATCAGTGAATTGCTCTACTAGTAGCGCCATCTATCACGCGGCAAAGGTACTAACAGACCCCGGCTGCTCGCTCCTCAGTACGCTTTTGCTACTCAGCAGAACACCACGTACGCAAGTGAAATAAATATTGTGAATAACGAAATACATAGCTTGGTAAGTAATTCAAATGTTTTCGACTGTGATACATTCCGCTCGGTGCCCATGGCCCAGCGACGAGGCGCAGTGACCTCCCATAGGCACCGTCAAAATAATATGTGAACATGCAAGTGCATTTCGACTGTCGTCTTGTTAGACGACAACTGGCGCCTCAATGGCCGACGTCTGTTGGGTCACCTAACGGGCCGACGTCTACGCAGTCGCCCTAGGGGGCAACGTCTGCATGGTCGCCCTATGGGGTGACTAGGGAATGCAATACCCGGTCAAATTTGAAACTCTGGTATTTAGGTGTTCATGCCTCCGCTTGAACCACATATGAGATAACACCCTTGTAACTCAGCCCTAGATCAGTGAATTGTTCTACTAGTAGCGCCATCTATCACGCGGCAAAGTACTAACAGGCGCCCGGCTGCTCGCTCCCCAGTACGCTTTTGAAAAACTCAGCAGAACACCACGTACGCAAGTGAAATAAATATTGTGAATAACGAAATACATAGCTTGGTAAGTAATTCAAATGTTTTAGACTGTGTTACATTCCGCTCGGTGCCCATGGCCCAGCGACGAGACGCGGTGACCTCCCATAGGCACCGTCAAAATAATATGTGAACTTGCGAGTGCATGTCGAATGTCGTCTTGTTACACGACAACTGGCGCCTTAATGGCCGACGTCTGTGGGGTCACCTAACGGGCCGATGTCTACGCAGTCACCCTAGGGGCCAACGTTTGCACGGTCGCCCTACGGGGCGACGGTCGCCTCATTGAACGACGGTCGCCTCATATGATGATATTTAAGCGGTCGCCTATGCTGCGCAAGCGTAAACGAAATGACTTGTCGCCTTTCAAGACGACAAAAAAGCTTTGCCTGAGTCATATGACTAGTCGTCTGGTAAGACGACAACTTGTTCATGGTATAAAGCATAATCAATTACAGTCAAACCGTTGATTGCAGATAATGGCAACGAAAATAATGGGCGATTTAGCCCAATTAACCCCGGAAGAGGACGATGGAAAAGAGGTTTTCGCAGAAATAGTTCGCATCATCCGAAACAGCTACCCCATCGGCTGGGAAGAGTGATAGGTCCTTGACCTTTCACAGAAAGACTTGTTTGGGGGTGAATTATCCACTATCACTGATAGCAAGCTGCGGTTCGGCATTTCAACCGTCGACCTAGTAAGAGCGTTTTATCCAAAGTCCAAAGATCTTTCCGAGAGAACATACAGATGTATTCGGAAAATCCTATTACACTGGCCCTTAGGCAGGGCTCTGATATACGCACCTCACAACATTGTAGAGAAGCTGCGTGGCCCATCTTATAAAGTATTTATGAAAACCATAAGAGAGCTCAAAATTCAAGGGAAGCTAACAAATCGAGAAACAACTTCTAGAATACTAAGTGAAGGCAATAGTCTAAACCAGCAAGCTCTTAGTACGCCTCGATCAACTACATCCCATGGCAAAGAGAGAGGGGAGTCCTCAGTTCAAAGAAGTCTTAAGCGACGATCAGACACCGAAGGAGGCTCACGCTCTCCTGCAAAAAGTAACTCCTGTGCTATTGAACAAGGGAGTAGCGATCACCTTATGGCTTCGGTTTTACAACAACAAATGGAGCTTTTAGAAATGCAATCCGAGCAAAATAGGAAACTCGATAACATACACAATTACTCGACATATAAAGCCCCTTCTTTGATCGGCTCTTACGAGTTAGGCCGGGACAGGAGTCTTGAGCATGCAGAAAGGAATCCGGAACGCTCTCCAAATTTAGACGAGTCCAGTTGTGAAGAGGTATTACCGGATAGCGAAGATGACCAAGAAGAGATCCTAAAAGAAGAAATCAGGAAAGCTGAACAGCGTTTGAAAGAGTTTCAAATAGGAAAGCTAAGGGTGGCACACCTGGAAGACGACCTTTAACAGGGGTCTTAGCATTCAATTTCAAACTACACACGACGGAATCTGAGACAGAGTTTTCGAAAGTGGACCCAGTTTTGGCATAACAAGGCAAGGATTGCCAGAGACTAAGTACGGAAGGCTGGAGGAACATAAAATATGAGGATGTTCAAAAACAATTCCAGGCAACACCAGTATTCTCATCGCTGAAATTCAACAATCTGGAATAACTCCCAGGTGGACTTCCGTACATATATAAGAGAAAGCCGATCTTACTTTGGGCGCAATCACAAATGGCCTCTTACAACAACGAAAATTCTTCGATGAGCTGTGCGATGAGTTGCCACACAAGCTTAAACGAAAAATTGGCAAGGCATTCCTGGCCAGCAATTCAAAGTTCCGTAAAAGCTCGGATGGCTTACTTCAATATGTCTGTGGTCGTCGCGCAGAAAAAATTCAACAAAGAAGGAACACGTACAAAATTCAAAACAAATTGCTTCATGAGGTGCTCCATAGTATACCGCCTTCTGGTCCGCATTTGTTTCAAGAGCCCGAGATGTCTCAAACAATAAAAGACCAAGGAGGCATACATAAGTTTTTTTCCATTTAAGAAGTCACGTCGGCCACTCGGGGGACGACAACGGAGTCTTTCGAAAATTCAAATACAAAGACCCAAAAATATCCTGCCGAAAACGCAATAGAAACGTGGGTGGCCAAAACAAGTGGAGGGCCCAAACTTCAGAGTAGACCAGATACTAAATGAAAGATTGCCATTTAAAAATGTGGTCCCAATGAGGAGTTCTGTCGGCAGTCTTAAAATATATCATCTTGGGATTTCCCTTTCAAAGAAACTGCCTTTGGCAATTGTCAAGGCATAATTTTTTCATGATTTGTCCTACCAGAGACATGACAAGCGATATACAGACGATGTTAGAAAGCGGCGCTATTCTCGAAAGCAGACCCAAAAGGGGATTTCTTTCTACTATGTTCCTGAGAAGAAAGACCGATGAACCAAACCGGCCCATTTTCAATTTAACCAATATTTGTTCGAATGTTTGTTCCTGGGTATTGGATGATTTCTGTGTATTTAAGTATGATAATGTATCTATATATTATGTATATCGTCACCTAGTACCCATAGTACAAGCTTTGCTTAGTTTGGGACTAGGTCGATTAGTGTAAGATTGTCCCTGATATTTATTTATTTATTTAGTGTATTGCCGCCAAGTTCAAACTTTTAAAACCACTACCGGATAGCAAAAGATCTGAACCCGAACGACGACTTGATAATATATATTTTTTTAATATTAAAAGAATCGATTTCAAAATAAACTAAAATGCCAACAATAATCTTTTATGTACGGTATGGATCCCATTGAATCACCTTTTGAAGTCGGTGCCATTTATTTATTACTATTAACAGAGATAGCACGCAAGAACCGCGGCGACGAGCCTTTAATTATTACCTACCTATATATTTAGTTATAGTAATTCGTATTTTTGTTGACTACAGAACTTTACTTCAGGTTTGGCACCGACTTCAAAAGGTGATTCAAATGTGATCCGTACCGTACATAAAATATTATTGTTGGCTTTTTAGTTTATTTTGAAGTCGGTTCTTTTTTTATTTAATTTATTTTTTTATTTTTTGCCTTTTAGTGATGGATTTTAGTGATATAAAGTATTTTTTAAAGCCCAGAATGGGGAGATTGAGGACGATTTGATTGTGAATAAAAATCGAAATTATAAGAATTGGCTAGGTCAAAATGGTTAAGTCCAGTAGCTTGCTGGTTAAAAAAGAATACGACTAACAGTCTCAACTTATCCATAATATTTAAAGAATTATCTCGCAACTATTGACCGATAATAAGGACTTGTACCTTTCATCATCAGCTCAGCGTCATTAAATGATGAAAAGCAGACGAAAATAACTGAATAACTTTAGAAAAATGTATACAAAACATTGTTAGTGTCTATAATATTAGAGGGTTTCTCTCGATTTCCCTGGGATCCCATCATCAGATCCTGACTTGGTGATAAGGAGTCCACCTCAGAGACATATTATAAAGAATATGACTAACAGTCTTAACGTACGTACCTATAATACATGTAATTTTTAAGAATTATCCTTTAACTTTTAACCGTTAAGGAGTTCTCTGGTTCTCCACTATCAGCTCCACTTTGCTACCCTGATCTTAACTAACTTCTGCCTCTAAGCAAAATATGATAAAGAATTATATTGCGATTAGTGACTAAAATAACACTGGTTGAGCCCTTATTAGTGACTGGTGGCTTGTCTTTATCATCAGTTTCTCTTCACCAAATGATGACTTTCGAGTGTAAATGCTTGTTCTTCTTTAATAAACACCGAAATCGCCATAGGTGTGCCGATAATATTTGAGGAATTCCTTCGATTCCTCATCGATCTCATCATCAGATCATCACTAAAATTTTATGGGACCAACTTGAAGATTCGTACTCTTAACCGAAAAAATAATTTTCCAAATCGACTCGCGATCCGCGAATTAAATAACACTGGTAGAGCGCTCAGTGGTAACTGATGGCTGGTGTCTTCATCATTGGTTTCTTTCCACTAAATGGTGATTTTCAAATGCAAATGTTTAAACTACTGTAATAAATACCGAAATCGCCATAGATGTCCTCATAACATTCGAGGAATTCCGTCGATTTCTCATGGATCCCGGCATCAGATCTTCACTAAAATTTTATGGGACCAATTTGGATATACCTACTCATGAAAACAAAAATAATTTTCCAAATCGTCGTAATAATCATAAAAATAAAATAAAAGAAAACATACAACCGAATTGATAACCTCCGCCTTTTTTGAAGTCGGTTAAAAATATACATCTCGTGAACTCACTATCACGTACGGATAATATCAACGCATTGCAGATTCTTGTCTTTGGCATTCTAAGAACCATCTGGTTAGCACACTGGCTCAAGAATGGTAGTCGACTTCTTCCTTGTGAGTCCTCCAAGTCCAGACACGTTACAAAGCAGTCAACATTTATCGTTAAAAAACTAAAAGAACTGTGATTGTCAGTCAACAAGAAAACGTCCCAAAAGAAACCAACTCGGTGTTAAAGCATTTGGTTTTAACCTGGACAAACATCGAAAAGATGGGTTATCCATTGTTTGCCCGATATTCATATGCAATAATTTTCATTTGCCCGAATTTAACTTGCCCGAATATTTTGTTTAGTAGAGAAGTCATTTGACATACTCTGGTATTTCCGAAAGTTAGATGTCATATTGATATGAATGTTATACGTTTTGTTTTCCATATTATTAAGTGCAATAATATTATTTCACTGAATATTTAAACGCCATTCTAAATGATATTTCTTTCCGAATCCATCTTGGCTATGCATTTCCTTATTGAATTTCTGTAGGCGCTCGAAAATTTCTAGTACTTGCAAACGTTTTGATGTAATAGTAGACAATTTACGACTGTACATTCAAGCAAGCATGCAAGCAAGCAAGTATGCAAGCAAACAAGCAAGCATTTTGCATTATACATAAATGTTTTAGGGATTTTTCTACCACTCGATATAGACCTCCGCGGTTCGCTCGTTCGTTAGGGTCGCACTTCAACCTAACACTCCTCCTCGCTTCGCTCGTCGTCGTACCTAACTTAACCCAAGTCGGAACTGCCTTAAGATGAAATAGATAATATTTCTTACTACACGCAGATAATAACGACTAGTTTAATATAAGTAAAAATCCTTTCTAACACCCCTCCTCACTTCACTCATCATTGTACCTACACCGACTTGCCTTAGCCTGCCTTTCCCCGCTAGTTCTCACCTAGAGCAGCTCTAGTAGAGGTAAATAGGTATAGGTTGACTGAGGTTAGTATTTTAACCAAACCTACTTATCCGATTCGAACAGTTAAGATGGAAGGCAAATGACATTATGTCATGTGATAGCTATGGATTACAATGATTATGGAAACCAAGATTATTGAAATTGATATTGTGGGAAACAAGGATTCTGGCATATGATTAATATGGTATACAATGAGTATGGCATACGAGATTATAAGAAACTACATTATGGCAGCTGAAATTCAGTCAACTAAGAGTATACCGTTTGGACGCCAACAATTAAGTGACACCAACGAGAGAAAACCACCTTAAATTTGCAGGTTTGGACAATACAGGCTGGGCTAATGAACTTTTCGGTTGCGGTGATTCGGAATTAGACCTGTTACAAACTTCCTGCAGGAAATCCACTTTGAAGACATAACGTCCGGCACGGCGTAGATGGGCTTCCGGAAACGTTACAAATACTGCTGACCACTACGTCAGCTGGTCTAGCTGACGTAGTACGTTTTCTCCGTCATTTGTGGGAAGTGTTAAATCTGTCACGCAGTACTACTTTAGTTCATAAATCGGGGATAGTTACGTTTACCAATTCAAATGAGAAATGCTCTCGTAATTAAAGGCATCCTGTATAAGAAGCCGAAAAGTTGGGCTCCTCTAACGTGCAAATTAGATGATCTATTAAATTTCATGGAGTCCTAGTTCCGATGTAAGTTTGATTGCTGTTTCTTGTCATACTTGTACCCAGATGTTACTTGCATTAGGTCCACGACTTAACATTATATCGGCTTAAGAGAGTAATATTTTTATCGCGCGAACGTCGTGCAACAAGACAATTAGATAGCCTTTCAGCTCCATGCGAGTTGTTGTTAAAGAAGCGTCACGCGCGGTTATAGCGGCCTGGATAAAAAGCTTATTGAAAGAGGCTCACAAATCATCCTCAGGTGGAAGTATCACAGCTAATATAGCTACAAATAACTGGACACACAAGAATATGGACATAGATGAGTTCTTGAAGAGTGCTAACTGATGATCGAGGAATACCTACCTTCTTTTTTTTATTTACTTTCTATCATTATTTTAAGGAAATTTAACCATCTACTGCAGCTAGTAGTAGTGTCAACCTAAGTTATTGTTTTGTTCATATTAAGATGATCTAGTATATTATTCATAATCTTGATTTATAAAAGACTGATTATATAAATTAAGTAGTTAATTATCTCATCTCTTATATTTTGTTTAAGTTAAATCATTACATGTAGATATCGCTCTGGAGTGGCTACGTAAACATTCCTTTTGTATTTCATTTCATACATTATTTCTTTCATATCCTTATTACGTACCCTATTTCTATTATAGACATCACAGTACGCCCGGGCCAGTGCCGGCAGAGGTTAAACACGTCTCTTATGTGGTTCAAGCGGAGGCACGAACACCTAAATATAACCGTTTTTCCCCCGAAGGGTAAAAAACGGATATTTAGGTTTCTGCCGAAGCTTGAACCACACCAAAGGGCCTTGCCGGCTCTTATACGTACTGAGGAGCGAGCAGCCGGGCGCTCGCGCCGGGCGTCTGTTAGTACCTTTGCCGCGTGATAGATGGCGCTACTAGTAGAACAATTCACTGATTTAGGGCTGAGTTACACGGGTGTTATCTCTTATATGTGGTTCAAGCGGAGGCACGAACACCTAAATATCCGTTTTTTACCCGGGGGGAAAACGGTTATATTTTTTAAAATTTTCGATCCAAAAATAAAGTAAATAAAGAGCCCTATTATATCCGTGACATTTCAATAGGGAATATGCATGAATTTTTATTTTTGCTTTTTTAAAAGCTCATTCAAGTAGCAAACAGTAGACAAAAATATTTTTTCGAATAACTATAAAAATAACCAAGATATAAGCCATCAAACATTTCATTTTATCCCTTTCTAGCAAAACAGAATTTAATATGGAGTTTATATGGCCGGAGTGCACTATGACGTAACAGTGCACATCGGACCTCTCTGTTTAATTCCTAGTTTAAAATGCCTATATTATGCGTATTTCTTGGCCGATTTTAATTTTAATTCCACATTTTGAAATAGTTGAACGGTATTTTGATATTTAGTTAAGAAAAGCGATAAAAAAATGCATGCATGTACCCTATTGTAGTCACTTTAAAAAAATGACATATTTTCCATTAAGGCGAATCTGCAAACACTTATCCGTAAGTCAACATCAGGCCGACCAGCTTGGTCAGCTTCCTCGGGAAGCTATACGAGCGGCCCCCGTATTACCTTAAGGTGCGTCCACATTTGTATCATTTGCCCGTATCAGATCATCGTCGCGTGGCATGATCGCGTGTCACGATCACGCGTTCGGACGTTGCACCGATCAGATCGCTCGATATCCATATTGCTACGCGTATCAAATACTCCGATCGGACGAGCGCGGCATGATCGCGATGGTGCGACGTCCACACTAGCGATCATGACACGCGATCATGCTACGCGGTTATGATACGCCGCGATCCATCTCGAGTCGGTTTTTACCCGATCATCTTCTGTCTCGTCTATTGCAGCTACGCGTGAAAGAGATGGCCGAGAGGCACGGCTTGAGCCGCTGGCGCAGGTGTGTTACGGCGAATTTCCAAAGTACTGCCATTTTTAGTTGCTACGCGCGCGGTGCCGCTGACGCATGGGCGCTGCTGTCCACGCTGCTGCTCGGCGCTCGCGGCTTATCAGCTGTCGTGATAATGATCTTTAAGTTTCTGCACGGGGGTGTTAATCAATTTGATGTGCGATCGCAGAGTGCAACAGTTTTACACGGAACACAACGCTACTACAGAAGAACGATCACGCGAAAAATGATGATCGGCGTAATGCCAAAATGATCGGAGCGGTGAAACGATACGGCTAGCGTCCAAACTGCAGCATGCAAAATGATCGGCGCGGTGATCGGATACGATGATACGCTACGGCTTAGTGTGGACGCGTTTCTTGACGCGGCGGCGCAAATGATACGGAATGCCGACAGTGAGCGTCCAAGCAGCGCGATACGCAGTCATGCCACGGGACGATGATCGGATACGAGCAAATGATACAAGTGTGGACGCACCTCAACGCGTTTCACGCTCGCAATCAGAATCAAGTGTCATGATTTTGTATGGGCTATGAAGTTGATTCCGATACCAAGTGTCAAAATTTCGTTAGGCAATAATCCCGCCGGTCATACTGCGTCGAATACTCAACTTTACGTATTGAGCATTCGATCATTATCGACGAGCAGTTCGGCTTTAGATCCGGACACTCGTGTAACCAACAGGTGCACCGTATCACGGAGCACGTGTTGGACGGGTTCTCTAGGCTCTCAGGGTTGAAAACCGGTGCGATATTTCTCGATGTGGCAAAGGCCTTCAATAAAGTCTAGCACAACGGTCTAGTATAAAAGTTATACGCGATGGGTATTCCGGACAGACTCGTACTCATACTAGGAGATTTCATAAGGGATCGAAGCTTTCGCTACCGTTTAGAGGGAAAATACTCAGACCCTCACCCCATCCGCGCTGGCGTCCCTCAAGGCTCAGTGCTGTCCCCACTCTCTACTCCCTGTTCACAAACGACATACCCAGGCACCCAAGGTGCACCTGGGGTTGTTTGCGGACGACACGTCTATGCGACTCATTGCAAGCCTGCTCTTATTCAGCGTTACCTACAGGAAGCAATCATTGGCCTAGGTCAATGGTTCTCTCGGTGGCGTATCGAAGTCAATCCTGAAAAGAGCGCGGCTATCTTCTTCTATCCTACTAGTAAGCACATTACGAGAAGTTTAGAGCCAGTTAGACTTTTTACCCGACCCGTCCCCTGGGTGGACGAAGTTAAATATCTAGGCGTTACCCTTGACAAGAAACTGACCTTCCGTCCTCACATCAAGCGCGTTCGCGGCCGCGCGGTCTTCGTCATGAATAGGTTTGGTCTGATGACTAACAAGAGGAGTAAAATGTCACTTAGAAATAAGTTGACACTTTACGAAACTTGTATTCGTCCTGTTATGACTTATGCAAGTGTAGCCTTTGCTCACGTGCCTAAGTCCAGGCTAAAGCCTCTTCAGGTCATACAGAATAGTTTCTTGCGTAGTATTAGGGTTTGCGATATCCGTCTAGTTTTAATATTCGGATAAAATGAATAGTCAAATTTCTAAAATTCGAATATTCGGATATTTCGGATAATTTGGATATAAACGAAAATAGAACAATATAACAATTGCAAGTCGTATATTTCTAAATATACTAAGTAATAAAATTAAGAAACTAGCATCAAATCAGTACAAATAAACATCTGAAAAAGTTTTCATGTAATCGGGTTCTTTTATAGACAAACTTTTCATCGATTTTTATTTCATCGAAAACGATTTATACTCAGTTCAGTTCTCCTATTTCTTTTCAAATAATATGGTTTCATCGACTATTCATTACAATGTTTTATTATGATTAGAACAACTTACCAGGAATTATTATATGCTCGAAAATACATTTCATCGAATATTCAAGTAACAGAATAACATAATACCGATTTTCATCTCTTCTAAGCCAATACATTATATAAAAAAATAAATTCATTAATTTTAGGCTAAATTTATACATTTCGTTTGTATGATAACGATTTAATACGATTATGATCTGGATTCGCCCCCCGCATTAAAAAAAATCCAAATAAGTATTTGGCCTGGTTAAGTTCGTTAGTTACCTTGCGTCTCTCAGAGCAAAAATAGAATTCGCAGACTACACGCTCACATCCCCCAGCATAAAAAAACCATTCCAAACAAACAGATAATAGATCCATATTCGTTGACCACAGCGTATTGCGTTTAGTTGACTACATGATTTATTGTAATTGAATAACACATTTTGAAACGATTTTCAAAGACTTGTCATTTATAAAAAAAAAATCGAAACCATGAAATTAAGTTCTGCAAAATAATCTATCTACTAAATACTATTTTCACTAATTAAAAATCGGTGACTTAAAAATACGCCACTTAATTATTTGATGTAATTAATAGTCATGATTATTTAATTATATTTTGTTGCAATTGTCTTTAATGATTTCGAAGATTACTTTTGTTATTAGAAATAATCTTACAACTTTGGTAGGTTGGTTTGGGTATTTACATGACAAGTAAGTACATCATTGTGGAATAAATTACTTTGTAATATTAATGATTGCATTAGGTGGGCTTATACTTTGGATTATACTTTGGCAATTTACTGTTTCATTTAATGCAATGAAACCGTAAGTATTCTTCTATAAATGCTGGATGCTGAACAACCATACAGATAAAGATCGCTGTCGAGGTATATGAAAGTCAATAGTTCGTGGTAAATGCATATAATTACCTGTTTCACTCCTTTATTATATTTTAATATTATTATGATTTGATATAGTGTAGCCGAATAATTTGAATATCATTTTAAGCGGATATTCGGATAATACGAATATTCGGATTGCAAACCCTACGTAGGATGGCAGATACCCCAATGGTATGTGTCCAACCTAAGTCTCCACCGGGACATGGAAATTCCAACCATGTATGGTTTTCTCAAACAAGCGTCTAGACGTTTCTTCGACAATGCTCCCCACCATAGGAACCCCCTAATTAGGAAGGCAGCCGACTACCTTCCCACCAGTCCCGATCCCTCAGAGGATCCACTCCCCAGAAGAAGTCTCGAAAGAGGCCGGTATACCCGGCGTCCTAGACACGTGCTCTCTGATCCGGATGACGAGATCATTGCAGCTATCGGGAGGATGGCAGCTGCGAACTCTTCGGACGATGAAGTTTTGCGCTCCTCCCGCTAAATCCAATTACTGGTCAGGAGGTCTAGCCAGACCAATCCTGTTCAAAGTCAGGTTCTATAAAATAACTAAAAAAAAAACAACATTCGGGCAGAATAGCCTCTGCCGTCTGCTAGTACTATTATACAGTTGTAAAAATGAAATGTCTGTACAATGGAGATGTGATCTTGTTTTTTTACAGGATTTCGGGGAGAGTGCGGCGAGAAGTATGAAACTAAACGTGGATGTCGGGTCCACCCTTATGTAGCTGATATAATACCGACTCCACCGTCGGCTTCGTCGTCGCTTACCAACAGGTAAAATATATACCCGACACCTGATGTCATAATTACTCCATTATATCTGAAGAAAATTAAAGATACCTACCACAAAATTTTGCTGTGTATTTGAGACATTCAAATACGCCAAATTTAATACTAAATAATAGCATCGAAATAAAATGAAAACAATCATTTTAATAGTTTTATTTATCTGTTTGTTTCATAACAAACTAGATACAAAACATTACAAATTGGTTAGCTACTTTCTAATATTACTACTACGTACAACGCTGTGCTACGGGTACTTATACTAATGGGCTATCCTCATTTTTGTGCACACAGTAACCTTCATGGATATATTTGTTCTTTCTAATATTTAGATAAAATCACTTTTTTTATTTCATTACTGAGAATCTATGAACGTGTAACATAAGATTCATAAATCATGATATTTTCAATTTTTTCGACCGTTTGAAAATAAATATTACATCCACGGTAGTACGCGCAAAAATAAGAATAGCCCGAATTCGACATTGACATGTAGATACTTCAGATAAATGTTTAATTAAATCCATTAAATACCGATCATTTATAAATGTGATAAATGTGTCCTGATGCATATAAGATATCATTATGCTATGCCTTCTCCGGAAGCTCGGCTGGTAAGCGAGGGAGCGAGGGACCCCCGCCGATACGTGTTCTCACAAACTGCGCCTACAACTACAAACCTACGGCCACGTCACGCCTCGCCTGGCGAACAATATTGTTGAAGTGTAAATACAATATCTATGTTGAAGTTGCTCAAAAACAAGTTCAAAGGCAAAACAATATTACAGTCATTTTGCGAAGATCTTAACGATAAAGTTTACATTGTCATATTGAAATTCACGAGATTAGACTGCTGATTACAATTATTATCGTACTTAATGCAATAGGGTACATGCATGTTTTTTTTTTATCGCTTTTCTTAACTAAATATCAATATACAGTAACGAGGATTTAAAAATGTGAAATTAAAATTTAAATCGGCCAAGAAATACGCAAGATATAGGCATTTTAAACTACTAATTAGACAGAGAGGTCCGACGTGTACAGTTACGTCATAGTGCACTCTGGCCATATAAACTCCATATTAAATTCTGTTTTGCTAGAAAGAGATAGAATGAAATGTTTGATGGCTTATATCTTGGTTATTTTTACAGTTATTCAAAAAAATATTTTTGTCTACTGTTTGTTACATGAATGAGCTTTTAAAAAGCAAAAAATAAAATTCATGCATATCCCTATTCATATATAATGAGACGCGTGTGGGCGAAGGGGAGTTTTATAATAAGATCACATGAGCGTTTTAGGGCCTAATTATGTACAGTTGCATACGCGATTTTATCTACATCCATGTATTAAATTGTTTTCACGAGTTTCATGTGCAACCATTGAGCCAGGAACCATGATGGGCGGCGGCCCGGATCTGTACGGTAATAATCTGTTAACAGGTCGGTCATAACTACATCTTATACGATATAGTGAAGACCGAAGCGCGGCCTGCACGCCCGGTTATCTTAGATATCATCGCAGTTCTGAGAATGTGAACATTTAGTATTGAAAAGCTAGTCGTTAGCTACGGGTTTCGAACACATGAAAGAGGGTTTACTAAATGGGTGTAGATAAATATACATTATTACAACATTGATTTACTATACAACGTTTTTAGAACAAACAGAGCTTGTGAAATGAACATAAGCCTCGCACTTTATCTCCGTTTCCAAATATGAAATGCGTCCCGCGGCAATACAGAGCCTCACATTGAATAAAGATGTGATCGTTAACTTTGCGCGCTGTTTAAATTCCGAATACCAAATTATACTTGCGGTATCCGCGCGAATTTAGTGCCGTCAACCCCTGAAGTTAGGAGTCGCCCCGGGGAGCGCACACTCGCACTGTAATTCCTTATTACGTTTAGTCATTTTACTCTTGAGAAGTCGGTGAAAAGCCTTGAGCTGTTTGAAAATATTTATGATACAAAAATATTATTTTCGAGAGTGCGTGCGTGTTTCTCCGGGTACCTGGGTGAATCAACGTTTAGACCCACACTTTTGACGTCTCTGGCGTTACCAAACATGTCTCTGAATTTGCCAAGAAATCGGGCTTCTAATATGATATTTTTCTGATTAATAGGTTTAACAGACAGGTACATTCAACGTTTTAACGTGCACCATAAATCAAAAAAGAAAAACCATTCTTTAAAAGCGTTATTTTACAGCGAAGTTTAAAAATTGTGGACAGATTAGTGTGGGTCTAAAAGTTGATTCACCCACCCACTTGCAATGCGACTCCTGCAATCACGGTCATACCGTCCAAATGATAAGCAGCGACGATGACACGATCTGAACATGCGTGTAGCAGAATCGGTCACGTTTCTTTTCCCGTTTACGTGTTGCCGTCGACAACATGGTAGGGTATCTCAAAGGTCGGCCTATAAAATTGTTAACAGTGCCCTCTTTTTCATTTATACCAGAATAACAACATATTATAAAAGGTTTTTGTAACATGTACTAGATAGCGCTGTACAACATTTCGGCCAGTGTGGCTGTATGAAAATATATAGGTATTTTAGTATAACATTTAATAATATTTCTTTATTATTTATTTCCTGATATTTATTATTTTCCTATAGTTTTCGATTTATTGCTACTCTATATTAAAAAAAACCACTACATTCGAACACCTCATTGTAGCAAAAGCAGGAACTGTAACTGAATATGAGTAGAAATCAGTGGTTCCTTTGGCAACACTTCAAAATAATTCGAATACCCGGCACTCAAATTTGAATCTGTTGTCATCGGTCGGTCCATATGTCAGTCCGTCATATTGTAATTAATTTTGGTTTTCGGCTACTTTCAATACATTCTTGGCTAATTAACGTTGAGTTGAGTGTCCTAAATCCTCAATAAAATAACCATAATTGCTAAAAACCGTAGTGGAAGTGATTTGTGTTGAAATCAGTGTTGTGATTGTTCCTCTACGCATATCTCTCACCAACCTTCTTGTGATGGCTCCAGGACGATGTTGTGTAGGTACCGTTCTGCACAGTGATTCAAGGAGATGGTAAATTATTTGATATTTAATAACATGTGACTATGTAATAATTTTTTTGCCATAATGTATCTAGTATCTTAGAACTGGTGGGTATATATACAAAACTTATAAAACGTCAATGTACTTATTTTCAATTTTTCAGGTACGCCCCATGCATTCTTTCCCGGATCCTTGTAAACCTGATGAACTCGAGAGATTTCAAACATGGGTTATGAGAATTGGAGGTGACATTGTGGGCGAAGAAGACACTTGTTTATACACCAGAACCGAAAAGTATGGCATCGGCACTTTGAGGATATCTTTTCGTTTCCGAATAAGCGCATACTCGATTGGCTACACCGTCGCTACATATACCAGGTAAGTTTCAGTACTATATATATTACAATTTTGTAAATGAATTACGTAGTTACATATTCATATTATTATATGCATATTTTGATCCTACTGGCTTTACTGTCTTTGCAGTCCCAGTTATTTATAGTGGTTCAAAGTAAATAAATTATATTAATGAGGGCTTCTACAATGTAAAAAATCTATCCATCACATCCTGTGATTGGTGGAACTGATGATATTTCCATTTTAGCAAAACCCTTATTTAAATATACCTATTAACAAATACTACTTCAATATTTCTAGATAAATGTGTTTTTTTTAATCTGAATGACCTGATATCTATGAATGCCCCAGTACCATGGGTATAAGAGATATGACAGTGAATACTTTATGTTTAATTAGTGTTAATTTTCACGGTTGCTAAGTCTGTCACAAGGACAAGTTCCAGCATTGGGTGCTCCTCTGTCTGTATTTGTGTATGTCCTACCGTACGTCCGTTTTTATTATAAGCCGGTTTTTATTTGTGATTACACACATTAAATGCAAAGAAATTAGAAGTTATTATATAAACTAGACAGCCCGCAACTTCATTAATGTAAGAGAAAAAATAACCACTCTTTTTTACTACCCACAACTTTATGATAGTGTAGACAGTGGTACATGGGCAAATGTACGTATGTTGATAAGTATTTCTGTCTGTCTGTTCGCCCTTCCGTCCGTCTGTCATCCGTCTGTCGTCCGTCCGTCCGTCTGTCTGCATGTCTGTCTGTCTGTCTGTCTGTCGTCCGTCCGTCCGTCTGTCGTCCGTCCGTCCGTCTGTCGTCCGTCCGTCCGTCTGTCTGCATGTCTGTCTGTCTGCCTGTCTGTCTGTCGTCCGTCCGTCCGTCCGACCGACCGTCCGTCCGACCGACCGTCCGTCCGTCCGTCTGTCATCCGTCCGTCCGACAGACCGTCGGTTTTTATTGTTGGCCGGAATTTATTTGTGATATTTATTTAAATTAATTGGTATGATGTGGTACAATTTCAAGGTTTAAGTGCAAAGAAATTTAAAGTTATATGTAAATAATGAAATAATGAACTTCAGTAAGTAGGCCACAGGGGCAAATGTACACGTCAGTGTTTACCATCACCACATCACAACGTAAGATGACACTACGTTAAGAAGCGCCGCAAGAACTTAACAGTCCTAAAGTAATTTTTGGATTTCGTATCAAAATGGTATAAACTTATAAAGGTTTGTCCGTCTGTCCGCAAACAAGCTTAGTTATGCGGTTTTGTTTATTTACCACAGTTTTGTATTCCATGAAATGTTGACATCTATATCTGTTCGTCGGTCTGTCTGTCTGTTGTCTGTCAGACCGTCTGTCCGTCCTACCGTTTTTATGACACCTCAATTCCCGTGATGCGTAACTTCAACTCTTTCCAATACCGTATTAATGGACTAGCCGCTTTGCGTCGTGATTTATGATATGTATATTTATAAGCGAATAAAAAGTAAAAAAAATAATATCTATATGGGACAATACCATAGGAAAAAAATCCAATATTTTATAATTTATATTTTATGTCTAAGGGCTCCAAAGTGGACAAGGACGAGTTCCAGTATTTGGTGGACTCTCATATCATGCTGCGGTGCCTTGCCTTCCACATCCAGCGCATCAATATCTGTTGCTCACGCAAGTCCAACCTGCGGTAAGATTTTTGCTGTCTACCTGTTTGTATTCAGACATTATAACAGTATTTGGATATAGAATTGCTAAGTCGGTAGTGATCCTACTTACGAAACCGTTCGTTAATAAATAAATGAGAAATAATCTTGTATGCATGGAGAGCCGAGATCAGTCGAGCGTCATGGCGACGCTCAAGAATTTAGTTTGCTTTGACTACATTCGTAGGTCAATTAATAATATTTACGTAAAAAGGTTCCATTCGACTTTAACCTTTACTAGTCCTAGAATACTATTAGCAAAATGGATCCAAAATGTTTTACTGTAACCTACTACTACTTATTTAGATATAACAGCTAAACAGATTTCAACTTTTTTTGGGTAGCAGGGCACCCACAGATGGTTATAGGATACTTTTTATGCGATAATGCAAAAGCAAAAAAGATTTATGATTTTTCTTCCTCCGCGAACGAAGTTATTCTCTATATCTATTCTATTCTAAAGTTGTAAAAATTAAATGTAAGTGCATTGAAGATTTAAAAAAAATATATTGTTATGGACTATTCGGAGGTCACTTTTTTTGGATTTTTTGTATGTTGTCGCTTCATCACGCAAAATCGGCTAAACTATTTCTATATTTAATTATTGGTACACGGATAGCTGGGTATCTCTTGATGGTTATAGGATACTTTTTACCCGACTACGCTGAAGAAAAACGAAGGGTTACGACTTTTTCTCCTCCGCGAACGAAGTTGCGGGCGCCTTCTAGTCTTATATAAACCATTATTTTAGGCGAATGGAAGTAATGTTATATTTTTAATTTTAGGAATTGGTGATTTGCCTCAAGAAAAAGTGGACACGGCTAACAAACTCCTTTTTTTTGATAAACTTTGTGACGCTGTCAATGCCAGCTTCAGCAAACCTATGGGTGAAATATGTATAGAGCTGCTGTTACACCACGGCCGCCTCATCAGAAAACGATACTCAAAAATGAATTAAAACTAGTTCTGCAATGGCAAAAGAACAATTCGCAGCAGCCTATTGTAGTGGTTGGCTTGTAAAACTTAAAAAAAAAAAAACAAACATTATGAGACACCGCTGTAAAGACTGTATCATCGCACAAGTATCGATCTAATCGACAGCCTTGTCATAGTCCAGAAACGCTGTCGCATAGTGGTTGGTCATACTTGTCGGTCTTCTGTATAACCTGACGCGGTTCGTATGTTCGTATGGATGTGGTGTCTATCGCACCGAAGGTTTTGAGGAAATTGGCTTGTTCGGGAGGCTGGAAGTCGTCAAACCCGCGTGCGAGTGGGTTCGTGATGACTCTCAAGAACGGCTTATAGACATTGCTCAGAAATAAGATAATTATTAAATATATATCAACAAGAACAATAAGTATAATACTAGATATAATAATAAAATTGCCATTACAAAATTCCCATTTCTAGCTTTCAAAGACGAATTGAAAAAGTTTATAATGTCAAAAGCATAACTAAGAGGACTATTTAACAGACAAAGATGCATGGCCCAAATCAAAAACCAAATAACTTACTTTTACGGGGATACGGTTCTTATAAGAAGGCATATCAAACGTGCGTTTTTTTTCTATTGTAATTTAAGTATTATACATTTGATATGATTTTTTGTAGAACTACGAATAGAGTGTATACTTAAGTAAAACGATTTATATTTAAGATATGAAATGAAATGAAAATATTTTATTGCCGAACACATGTTACATAGTAGGTGTTCTTAATAACATATTGTATCAACATGTTCTGCCTTTATTGGCATGCAAAATGGCATTTGTCTATAAACATATTTCGATTGAGAAGTAAACTAATAACAATAATGCGTTATAGTAATATGTCCGCAAACTTAAAGCAATTACGTTAAATAATATATATACACTACAAACTTAAATAAAATACCTACTATTTATCTTCAGCAATTAAGTATCATTATCATTATAATTTAAGAATTCATTTATAGAATAGAAGCATTTATTCAATAACCATATATGTACCATTTTCTTAAATTTAGGTATGCTCATGTCCTAAAAATGTCTTGGTAATTTATTAAATAACTTTATACACATACAATATAATTTTTTTTTTATAGACTCAAGTTCATCCTTGGTGTACACAAGTAATTATTGTTCCTTGTACTCCGCTTCCCGTCAGCTTTGTATATTTCGAACAGGTGTTCGTTTTCTTTAACGAACAAACATATTTCTTTTATATACATGCACGGGAGCGGAAGGATGTTTAAGTCTTTAAATATAGGTCTACATGAGTCATTATATCCAGCTCCGACTATAGCTCTAACACATTTTTTTTGGGCTCTAAACACTTTTTCAATTTCATCGGAATTGCCCCATATGATCAAACCGTACTTAAGAATAGAGGTTAAACACTAATATTAAGTTCATTAAAGTTCATTATTTATTTCGTTACAGTGTAAATTTATTATTATGAAGGCTGTTATTTAAAATAAACTAATTAAGATTGTTCATTAAATTTATTTGAGTTCATTTTATGGTTCCGTACCTTGAGAAACATGCAAAATAAAGTAGAGGAGGCAAACACAGAACCTCCTCCTATCTGAAGTCGGTTAAACATTTAGTTAAGTGTCCAGCAACTAGATGGCAGCACTAGATGCGCCGCTTAAGGACTTAAAGTTGCCTATCTATTTCAGTTATCTACATTCTCATCTATGGTCGACAAAAATCGACATTGACTGGGGAGCAGGCGAGCGCTACAAGTCGTCTCTTTCGTCTCGGGGAGATATATCTGAGATTAGAGATACATTGCTATCTGCTGACTGTAAAATCGAGCTAAAATGAAGATAATAAAAAGATAATATTTTTTTATACTTAACGAGTGATCATTTTAGCTAGAGCTTATTTCTCCAATAACGTATCTGTTCTACGGTATTTTAGTTATTGCAATTATGTATTTATATGATTTTTCATTTTATATCAAAGCGTGTCCACACACGTATTATGGCTGTTGTCACACAAAACTCGTGATTTACGTCTGAATTCTATACAATTATAATCATAACTATACAATTATTTCTTTACAATACTATTAAATTTTAACACATAATCGATTATTAAATAAAAATATGTACTACAGTGATTGTGGTACGTAATGACAATTAGATTGAAAAATTACACTTCATTCAAATATCAAACGCTGACTACGAAACCTTTCATTCTAGTATTTATAAGTTTGGCGCTAAACAAATCAAAGGGCTTTTGTAGCCAGCGTTCACACTGACCCACAGTTTAAGGCGAAGGGCTGGTCAAATCACTAAAATCGATCTGCTTTTGTGCAATTTTTTTGATATTATATGTAGCATATAGAGATGTGTAAAGTTACTATTCAGGACACATATATACTTAGTTATGAGTTGATAGGGTAAGTTCGTTCCTATCTGATGTAACTAGGCCTACAAACTATTTTTAAGAAGCAGGTTTTTAAAAATATTCTACATCTTTTTTTCCGCCTGTGAGCAATTCTACATAACCAAATTTTGCACATGTCCTTTAAAACCTTGGTCTACTAACTGATAGGAAGAAACTTAGTCTAATTTGTGTAATACGGAGTTTAAACCCAAAATCAACTTTCGCCTACGACATTTCTACGAAGTCAACGTACTAAATATTTGATCAGTGTAAATCGTAGGCGCTTTAGCAGTGAAAGCGACGTTGCGTGCTCGCGCTACGCCACGGCGGCGCGGCGTGCGCTTACGCCGTTGCCAGCTTGCTTCCATCTATCCATAGCGTAGTGATAATGTTTTTGAATTCATTCCGTCAACTGATTGCGTTTGTGTTGTTTTGATGTGTTCTATTCTACGATTTAGTACCAGTATAATAGGGATGAAGACTAAATTTTAAAAATTAGTCCGTTTTGTAGATTAATAAAAATATTGGACACGTATTTTTTCTTATTTTTACTAACCCGAAAAATAAAGGCGATACATTGAGTCAAAATGTCGCGTGACGTCACTCTTAAGTACAAATTTTACTTAGGAGTGACGTGATGAGCCCCCACTCTTAAAGTTAAACGCGATTTATCAGAGTATTTTTTTATAAATATGTAAAAACGAAAAATACGTGTCCAATATTATTGTATTATCTAACTGACGGACTAATTAGAATGTTGATGTTCACACCTTTATATCAAGGTACTCGGTGTTTATTATTATTACGAACCGGTAGTCTTTGAGGCGTTGTGTATTTCGAGGATTTGTAATGTTGTTTTGTATGTTATTGTTTGTGTTATTTGACATTTTATCTTGGTAATATTTTCTTCTGTTTCCGCGATTATTACTCAACAGGGTGAAGGAGCACATAGCAGATGTCAAGCACCGTCGGTGTAATAGGTCTGCAGTCTGTGAACATGTCATTGACAAACCAAACCACTCAATTAAGTTTGATAAACCTTCTATCCTTGCCAAAGAAAAAATATATTTTCCAGGATGCTACGCGAGGCTATTGAGATTAAAAAGCATCCTAATTTCAATAGAGAAGATGGATTGTCACTACCACCAGCTTGGGATCCTGTAATACATCTCATCAAGGAACAAGCGAGACACAGGACTGCAAAACCTTAATTTCCGAACGGTGTAAAATATCTTATCTGTTTAAAAGTAGTTTAATAGTCTCTGTTTTTTAAATATTATAATTAGTAATGAGGTAGACTGGGAGTTTTTCTTTGCAGCGTTTCTTTTCTCCTCAGTACGCCTCATTTGTGAAATGCTGCTTGGTAAATTATTAGAATAAAATAATTAAGCCCTTCTGGCACATGTGTAACTGTCCTTACAGCTTAGGCCCATCTGGCATGTATGCACACCTTTATTTGTATTTTTGCAAATAATGGGTAGTTTGCACAAATTGTAACTTTGACAGAGGAAAATACATCTTTTCTCAGTCCTCCCGTGGCCATGGAAAGCTGGAAAGCTTCCGAAACGTCGGAAACTAAAATGAGATGAGAGAAACGGATTATATCGCGTATATTAATACGCGATATAATCCGTTAAATTGTTTTATTTTATCTTGGTGTTTTGTGCAGCGTGAGTCGCTCCGTGCGACGTAATTACTTGGAGATTCTGAGTCCCTAAAACTGGGGAACAAGAACGGTGGCGGTGCCGGTGATGATGGTGGTGCCGCCGTCACCACCACTACCGTCATCCACTACCATCCACCAACGTCACCATCATCATCATCACAATACAAGCATCCCAATCATCACCATCACCACCATTATCACCACCATCCCAATCATCCCCATTACCACCATCACCATCATCACCACCATGCACCAATGATCATCCAATCCTGATTACCAGTAGAAACCCCCAGGGTCCATCAGAATCTGGAAAATGGTTGACAGTCCGGAAGCTCTTTATATACTTCCGAATCCATAATTTAAAATAGGCACAAACAAAAATCTGTCTTTTTACACAACACATAATTTCAGCAAGCAGCAAGGTCAAAAAAATAAACTGGAATAAAGTAGCCTCAAAACAAGCGCCACCATACTGCAAAAGGAGTCGATAGTCCACAACTAGTCAATGCGGGATACGACGAGTCGAGAGAGAGCATCTAATATGTACTAGATGGCGCGCGCGCTCGAAGTATTACGTTTGCACTTCCCCATCTCTTCGCCTTAACAAAATATTTTGACTCGTGGAACAATATGTCAAACAGAAAAGCATTACAAGTTAAAGCCTAATTAGACATAGGTGGGTTTTATCCTAATTTTTGAAGACACGGTATGTATTATGATAATAAAACCGTCTTCTACCGATCCTTACAAAGCCAGATATTCAAAACTTGGACGTATGTCCGGAGCACAAATAAATGCAATGAATAAACGCGCCATTTAAAAACCCGCTTCGTTTTTATTTTAATTAAATTTTGTTTATAAAAATGATTATTTTATCTGTCACTAGCTGCCATAGGGAAAAAACATTAATAAAGAAAAGAAGGAAGAACTTTTAGACTCAGCGTCTGTAAATCAATGGAAATAAGACATTCGTAAATGCTCTCACCGGGCATTAAAAATTCACCACTCGCCTAAAGGTGCGTCCACACTTGTATCATTTGCTCGTATCTGATCACCGTGCCGTGGCATGACTGCGTATCGCGCTGCTTGGACGCTCACTGTCGGCGTGCCAATCATGCCGCACTCTTCCGATATAAGTGTGTGATACGCGTAGCAAATGGATTTCGAGCGATCGGATCGGCACAACGTCCAAACGCGTGATCGTGACACGCGATCATGCCACGCGACGATGATCTGATACGGGCAAATTATACAAATGTGGACGCACCTTAAGGGTTGGAGCTTTTCCTTGCAACACGAAAACTAAGTACATAATTACCTACTGTTATAAACGCACCTCGCGTATTTAGGTACATGCACTACAAAATAGTCCTCAAACTCCCATCCATCGCTCGGTCTATAGTGGAATCAGGATATAAATACAAGTGCTAGTAAGTTTATTACATACATATTGGCAGAGCATAAAACTTGACAAATCGCTGGCCCAATATTACAGCCATTTACTGGGCATTTAAAATTAGACTATATGTCACTATGACAATGTTTAAACTTCAATTCTTTAAAAGTGAAAAAATCGAACCGTGTAATAATGGGCCACGAAATATCTACGACAGATAGGGGACAAACTTCAAAACCGATTTTAACACGGGAACAATCCGTGATTATCCGTAACCAACACCAATGACTTCAGGAGGTTAAGGTCCATACGTCACTCGGAGTCAGGGTTTGCAATCTGGATATCCAAATTATCCGTCGAATCTAGGAGCCGGATCCAACGTCTCATAGGATCCGGATATTGCGGATCTCACGAATCCGTTAAATATTGGTCATGGAACTCATGGACTTATATCTTAAACAATTTTCGAATAAAATTTATGAATGATATCGTACATTTTGTCATGAATTTTTTTTTGTACATTTATTTTATTTCAATTAAAACACCTCAAGCTAGGTACGATAACGTCATAAAATAAATACAAACATTGCTTAAAAGAAACAATAGTACTAGTAACACTTAAAACTAGCTAAGTACCTGGATACCATCTGACTGGAATAAGGGTAATTATTAGTATGTTTTAAAGTAATTGTTATCAGGCTTTCGCCCACTCGCCTTTGGGTCATCTACCTGGGATGTCACTTCCTTAGCTAAGCTTCTAAAAGGTACCTAAGGTAATTTTAGTGTTTATGTTATGTAGCATAATATCATTGCATTTTTTTTTAAATAGTGATTGCTATTATTTAATTGTTAGTTTGCAAATAAATGTTTAATTTATGTTTAATACTTTTCTACACCGATTACAGTACCTTAATTTCAAATAAATCCTTCTATCCATGAAAATTGCCATTTTTTTTACCGAATCCTTGAAGAACGTCACTTTTTTATACAGATCCGTATCATCCGAAATATCCGGATATCCGGATCCGTCAAATTTTAATATCCGAAATATCCGAATCCGAAAAATCGACGGATATTGCAAACCCTACTCGGAGTGAGTAACAATTTTATTTTACAATGGCAATAATGTGTTTATGTCATGTATAGTCTAGTCAGGACAGTGTGAATTGCTTCATGGGTCATCTATATATTATGATTATACGAGTATCGTCGCCTAGTACCTATATAAGCAGTACAAGCATTGCTTACTCGTAGTTTGGAACTAGGTCGATTTGTGTAGGATTGTCTCGGTGTTATTTATCTATTTAATATTTGATGAACCAATGTCCTTTAGTCCAGCAGTTATGTACTTTTATGGAAAGTTTTTCGAATTTGATGAAACTTTATCAGGTTGTTTGGGGACACACTATGAATACTGTCCTTAGATGTCGACCTCGAGGTCCCTGTGCTGACTTGGGAGGACGGGGGAAATGGAACTATATATTTGACGACCGGTTTGGCTCAGTGGGAGTAACGTTGCCTGCGAAGCTGAGGTCCTGGGTTCAAATCCCGGTTATGGCAAATATTTTTTTGATGAGCATAAATATTTGTTTCTGAGTCTTGGATGTTTTCTATGTATATAAGTAATATATCTATTAAATATATCGTCGCCTAGTACCCATAACACAAGCCTTATTGAGCTTACCATGGGACTAGAGTGATCTGTGTAAAATTGTCCCGTAATATTTATTTATTTATATCTTTCGATTAAACATAAAAAAAATCTAGGTCTGAGAATGTACCTCCGTGGATACATCAAAGTTAACGTAAATCCAAAACCACAAGGTGTATACACTAATTTACGTTAAAAATATGTTGCTTGACTGATACAAGCTCTTACGCTTACGAATGCCCTTGCATTGCTTACTCTAATCTGATTACATAAGTATGTCTGTATAAGCAATGAAATATATCAAGGTCAAGTCTGGGCAATGGGATTGCTAGGACCACTTCTAGATGCATCGTGTACTTCTCCACTAAATAATAGATAAAGTAAATCAAAACATAATAAGTCGGTACATACGCAGTATTGAATAAGTGTAGTAGGTGACATTGAACTTTGGAGCTTAATTTGCAATATTGTCTCAACGAGAAGCGGTATTGAGTGCATCAATTTCAATAGAATCTGTCAAGAACTTTGTAACAACTGAAATCCCTTTTGTCAAGGCTTGACTGTAGTACGTACCTATGGTATAATATTTTACAAGTTTATGACGACTAGGATATGACATTTATTCTAAACCAGCTAATAAGAATATAAAATTGACTGTTACATACAATTGTCATCGTACATTTAATTAAATTAGACGAGACATCGAATAGGCCTTAGAGAACGATGAATTAAATTCGATGTTATACGATAGATTCAAGGCAGACATCTATAAGAGACTTGAAGGCATCATGGAAACATTAAGCCTTATACGGCTACACCTCCCATTTCCGAGAATATTTATGCAACAATCAATTTCTTGATTTGCCTACTTATCTTACAGTACTTGCTCAACTCCATTTTGACTACTTATGGTTTGGTTAAAGTTTTGAATAATTGGGATTTACCTACCAGTTTTTTCAAAGGTATGGCAATTCAAAAACTATTTAGAGGAATAGGTTTAATAAACCGCTTGCAATTGTCCGTCTTCCATTCGGATGAGTATATTTGTTACAATTCCTAACCTAAGTTAAGTAATCAAAACCGCGTATCTCGGTACTATCCTTAACCGAGATACGAGGTTTTGACGATTACAAAACGCCTAAATAATGACGTCACAGCAAACTTAGGTTAGGAATTGTAACAAATATACTCATCCGAATGGAAAACGGACAAAATTAGAATCTTAAATTAACCTATATTTTACGATTTTGATGTAAATCCAGGTCAATTTTTTTTGGGACATCCCAATTGGTTACATTTTGTTATGTTAATCAATAATTCTTAGTGTCAAATCAAATTTGTCTAATGTTAGATATGAATCTAAAGTCAAATAGGCAATTTGAAAATTATAAATCCTAAAGAGATTCGGATTTTTTTAAAACTTATCGAACTGTATTGTTATTGTGCTCTATAGTATTAAAAACCGAAAGGGGGAATTAAATGTATATTTTTTTCTTCTTCTGTTTATTTTTTCTGGAAATAAAAGAGCAAAATCATCAAATCCGCTCACGTTTAGGTTTAAGAATGGAGGTGGGCATTAGGAAGCGTGAGCATCAATATAACTCAGAGATATCTGTGACTTTTAAAGAAAGAAGAAATATGTAAATGGGCGGATCAACTTTTTAAGAAAGAAGCAATATATAAATGGGTGGATCATCTTTTTCTTGTTGTTATTCTATCCCGTGACCCAAGAGACAATATTGTCAGAGTTATCAACTTAAAAATGCTAATTAACTAGTCTATTAAAATACTGACGAGATAGGCCCTTGAGAAATAGACCAGTGTTGGCTAGGATGTTGCCTTTATATCGTTTACAATTGTAGTTTTAAAGGTATAGGAGAGCAGCCATAGCTGCTAGGTATAGAAAAAGTTGATGGACGAACATATTAATATTTCTAAAATCGCCTCTTCGACGTTACAACATTACTAAGACGTCTCCTAACTCTGGGAAGCCAAACTTGGTATGTTTTGAAAACATTTCACCGATTTTTAGAAAACAGGCGTCCGAAAGGTAATGTTCGATGAAGTAGGTTTATTTTTAGAACCGGCTCATATAGCCCTTTCATTTGAGACCACGCACGAAGGTATTTAGAAGAAAAAATATCCCATACAAAAAATGTACGACGTCGTAACTGGTATTTCTTTTAAGAAATCAGCTCAAAATAATTCTTTTAATCTTAAGTACCGTGTACCAAACGGCTATTCTGTACATAGATTTGCGGTTTTTATCAATATTTGCATTGTACACCACAACGGTCTGTATGCAGGGTGTCCCGTAAGTCGACAATATTCCTAAGAGGGCTGATAGAACAGCTCAAAAGCTATCGTTTTGACCCCTATGTATTTTCGGCGATTTTTAGTAGTTTTCAAGATGTTCTCAATTTTAGTAGCAATGTTGAGTTCTTTTCCTTATAACCGTTTTTCAGCGAGAAGTTAAGTTTAAGTGAAATTCCTTTTCTTTTATAAGTATCCTACATCACTCGAACCATAACGTGATTCAGAAGTTTTACAAGATACGAAAAAATAACAACCATTTGTATTGACTACTTTCCTAAAATATATGTAAATAAATCTCATTGACTCATTCACTACTCGTAGTTTTTTGCTCTATGGCGCAGAGTACTAGACTCGGACCATTTTATGTCTTCCAAGCAAATGAACTATCAAATATATAAAAACTGAATATGGCAATGTTTTGTATCTGTCACTGACGTCAAGTTGTTTATGTGTATTAAGAAACAATTTATCTTTACGTGCGTTGGTTTTAAAAAAAATAAAGGTTTAACTAGGGGTATTTAGCTTTTAGCAGCCTCTTAAGAGCACTGAGAATATATTATGTGGTGTTAATGACTTATTTATTATTCCTAAGACTATTTAGTGCCCTATATTCAATGTTGCCATTTACCAAAGCACAGATAAAACAATTAAAATTGGTGGGGTAAAGATAGTATAGCCAGACTATAATGGCATATGCAACTACACTCAAAAAATGTTTTCTGTGTGCCTTTTTTGCACAGTTAAAATTTACAGTTTAACTAACGTATATTTCAGTGAAAATTAATGTTTTTATAAGGTTAGACTAACTGAATTTTCAGTTAGAGGGCGAACAGTTATTTCATCTGATTGAACAGTTATATGAAGTCATTGGTCAGTAATAATAACGTATGATTAACAGTAATTTTAACGTTTTATAACAGGAAAGGGTATTTTACTGAGAAAACAGTTACTTATAACTATAGGAAAAGTATTTTTTACTGTTTAAGACGTTATATGTAAATAAATGAGCAGTGAAAATTATGTTTCACCACAGTTACATTAACGTTTCATACAGTTACAGTCAAAAACCTGTATATTTTACTGTTTATTCAGTGACTTTCGCTGTTCAAAACATTTACTTTTACTGTTTGAAACATTTATTTCCAAATTATTAATAAGTAACTGTGACTTTTCCTTGCAGTTGCTTTAACATTGGCACACAGTTACATAAATTACAAGCAAATGTACTGTTTAATTATTTGGTTTCACTGGTTGAAACCGTTCACTTCTTATAAATAATCAGTAAAAATAATCAATAGTTACAGTTACCTTTGATGTTTCATACAGTTACAGTCAACACCAGTTTATTTAACTGTATACACATATACTTGCACTGTTAAAACTATTATTTTTTATTGTTTGAAACATTTATATATATTATGTTGAAGTTGTTTTAACGTAGGCACAAAATAACATATATATCAAGCAAACTTACCGTTTAAACATTTGATTTTATTGATTGAAACAGTTACCTTCAAGTAAACGATCAGTAAAAATAATTCATCGCTACAGTTATTATAATGTTCCACAAAGCTAAAGTCAAAACCTTAACTGTTTTCACAGTTACTTTTACCGTTCAAATAGTTTACACAGTTACTTCGTTCTTTTAAACATTTGATTTTATTAATTGAAACAGTAACCTTCAAATGAACAGTCAGTAAAAATAATGCATTTTTACACTTACTTTAATGTTCCACACAGCTAAAATCACGTCTTAACTGTTTACACAGCTACTTTTACTGTGCAAACAGTTTACACAGTTACTTACGCTCTTTTAAACATTTGATTTTCTTGTTTGAAACATTTACTTTTAAATTATTGATAAGTAAAAGTAACGATTTGTTGCAGTTGTTTAACGTTGGCTCAAAGATAAAAGTTATGACAAGCGAATTAACTGTTTAACCATTTAATTTTAATTGAAACAGTTTCAATACACCTTCAAATAAACCAACAGTAAGAATAATTACCGTTACTTTAGTGTTTCATTAAAATAAAGTTAGCGTTAAAATTAGTTTATTTAACTGTTCAAACAATTTAATTTTATTGTTTGAAACATTTACTTTCAAATTATTGATAAGTAAGAATAACGTTTCGTTGCAGTTAATTTAAAGTTGGCACAGTTACAATACAAAATAAGCAAACTTACTGTTTAACCATTTGATTATATTGATTGAAACAGTTATCTTCAAATACACGATCAGTAAAAATAATGCATCATTACTGTACTCTAATGCTTCATACGGTTACTTTAAAAACCAATTTGTTTAACTGTTTAAACATGATACGTTCACCCTTTAAAACATTATTTTATTGTTTGAAACATTTACTTCCAAATTATTTATAAGTAAAAACAACGTTTTGTTACAGTTGTTTTAATAACAGATACAATAAGGAAAGTTACTGTTTAAGCATTTGATTTTACGTATTGAAACAGTTAGCCTTGAAATAAATGTTTAGTAATAATTATGCATCGTTTCAGTCACCTTAATGTTGCATACAGTTCAGTCATATCATTCAAAACGTTATATTTTATTGTTTGAAATATTTACTTCCAAACAATTGATAAGCAAAAATAACGTTTCGTTGCAGTTGTTTTAACGCTTGCACAAAGTTACAGACATATAACAAGCGAATTCACTGTTTAACCGTTTGATTTTACTCATTAAAACAGTAACTTATCTTCAAATAAAAGATCAGTAAAAATAATGCAACGCTAGATCGTTACAGTTAGGTACTTTAATATTCCACATAGTTACAGTTTCGTAGGTATACAGTTTGCGTAACTTTTTACATAGACACTGTCACTCTTCAAAAGATTTAATTTTATTGTCTGAAATGTATACTTCCAAATTATTGATAAATAAAAATGACGCTATTTTGCAGTTGTTTTAATGGATTATATTACATTACCTACATGCTACATTTTAAGTTCCTTTTGAAACTAGAACAGACAGATCTCACCAATCTCACCATAAGTGTTCCGTTCCGTTCCTACCTAATCCGTTATTACCTTTTGAGTTTGGAACCCTAAAAACGAATGTAAGGTGAAACATGAACACTTTTATTTATCATTTTCTACATCATTTTTTTAAATATGCTGAAAGTTGTTTGAGAATGGGGAGTATCCAATACATTTTGTCTTAAGTAAGATACTCTGGTATTTTCAACTTAATTGACTAAATTTGCTTTTTTTGAAGAAAATTATCTACTAAGACTACCACCTGTTTGAGGATTCTCTATGCCTACCTAGTATAAAGAATCCTCGAACAAGTATTTCTGCCAATTTTCTACTTTTGTCAATCTAATTATTTTTATATGTTTACCTAAGTATTTTAACCATTAATTTTTACCACTTTTAGATCTAAATTATAATATTTTGCTGTCTTAGATTCCATTTTGGACATATAGTCCTTATAACAACTACATCTAAATCAGTTCGGTAGATTAATGTGATGCATTCAATCAAACAGACAGACAATATCGCTGTATTTGGCCCCCTGATTCGCCAAGATAAAAAGTGACGGCAGCACACGATTTAAGACGGCATAATTTAATGAACGTTTATGTTACTAAGGTCACCTATCAACAATATTTTTTATATCTTCAATAAGTTCAATTTTAATGGTTCAGGTCTCGCTTTTGTACCGCACCGCAGTTTAGCAATGGAAATGTGATACTATAATTACCGCAAAATAAAAAAAGTTGTGGGTAACTTGTTAACTATAATATCACGGTACAATCTAGAATAAAACAAGTTTGATCTTTTTGATATTATTTATTGATATTTTTCTGATAATTAAAACTATAAAAATCGTTTAATCGTGGTTCGTAGTGATATTGTAACTATATATTTAAATTGCGCGGTTATTTTCAGTTGTATGTCATTATTCTGATACGGCTTTTAAGCCTAGAATGTCCCACCGTTGGCACGAGGTCTATTTTAAATCAGTAATACGATTAAATAGTGTATATAACCATCCGAAACAAATAAACTAAATGAGCAAACAGTTATAATATAGTAGATCTGTTTTATCGTAAATAATTCAGTGTTGCCACTTTTGGGATGTTTGCGCGATTTAAAGGAAATTAAGATGCACCACTTTGCTCTAGGCTCAGTTTTGCGAGAGACGGCCTGAGTGTTTCCGACAGTGTGGAGGATGTAGTGACTTATTATAATTACTATGAAGCTAAAGTTTAGTGAGTCACGCGTAGTGACGTGTTCTTCTCAAAAATTGGCTGAAATATTGGCTCGACCGTTATTTCAATTCTTTTTTAGTGTCACGCGATCGGCTGGCTGGTCGGCAATTTATTAATTTACGATAGTCACACTTTCTTACAGTCCAAATACGCGGTGGCAATCGTAAATTAATAAAGGCAAGGTTAACGTTCCGTTACCACCACATTTGGTGGTAAAGGAACTTTAACCTTGACTTTAGACTAGGTCGGTACCAAATTCCATTTTAATAGGTTTAGTAAATTAAAAGCAAATTAGCTATGACACACGAACAGACAGGTTCACTTTTTACATGCGGACGTACGAAACAATAAAAATACGAATTTTCTTATTTTCAGCTATTTCAGATTATGACAAATATAAATTACATTTAAAAAAATAATATTGACACTTATATTAAAAATATAAGCCTCTAGGAAGTGCGTTTCGCATTCTCATTTCGATGGATATTATGGAAAAAATCTACTTCTCAAAAAAAATTAAGGCAACACTGCCAGCGCAGGCATAAAAAAGCGGACACGCCGTGCGCGGGCGCTATTTTATATTCATTCACGTCACGAACGGTCCGGTATCGGTCGCCGGACCGAGCACCGGCGTCCCGTCCAGTGTTCAATTGCTTATTTTCTTTCTAATACTTAGATAAAAGTAGTCGCACTGTCTTACGTAATACTAATAACCGTGATGTAATTTTGCGTTGTGTGTGTAGTATGCGATCCAGCGAGCCAGTGTAAACAGAGCGGGAATTTACCAGATTAGCAAAACTCTTAAAATGGCAGCCCCGCTGCCTCGGGGTGCAGATTTATGGCGTCATGGGGCTACGATAAGTACTTGAAAGAATTTCTTGGTAAGTAGCTATACCTCCTACTATCTAGTTCATATGTAAAATCGGATTGTAACTTTCGTACAGTTAAGCTAAATGTGCAAACAATTACGTTTCGTCTGTACGAATAATTTATGATGATACCTATTTCAGAGAGCGTGTGGTGCCTAGTGAATCAACGACTGCAAAATCATCAGTAACTAGTTTCGTAGTATGATTAAAACACAGGGATTCTATAGAATAGAATAGAATAGAATAGATTTATTTCTCTTTGAAAATTACACAATATCTTACATGTCCTAGAAAAAAGAATGAATTCACAAAAAGATCGTCAGTTACAAAGAATTATAAATATTATATTAATATAAACAAAAACACACACTAAAAACAAGGGAAAATAATATGTCATAGTCGAAAAATATTCATTACAATCTAGATTAACCTAATCAACGCAATGTCATAAAAGAGAAATAAAAAGAAAATAAAGAATAAAAATAATTCCATAATCATAATAATATAAGATACCTGCAAGAGTAGGTACAGTTAATATAAAATAATTATTGTTATGAAAACATAAATTTAATACAATGTCAATACAATTTAATACAATGTCAGGAATTTAATACAATCTCAAAAATTTAAAAATAAAATGATAAACAGAAATTTTAAATTCAGAACTAAATAATTATTTATTATCTAAATATTTTAAAACAAAATAGAGGGTTTTTGATAACAAAAATTTCTTTACTCGGCGCTCAAATATTCGATCCGACGTCTCATTTCTGAGGCTGGCGGGTAGTCGTTCATAGAACGACGGGCCTATTACGAGCGGATTTTTTGTCGAGCAGCGCCAGCCGCCGCGACACAGGCAGTAATCGCCCCGTCTGGCGAGTTATTCTGTTAAGAATACTGGCGCGCTTGACAAATGTATATTTTGGCGCGTATATACAATGACCTCGTATACGTACAGAGAATAGTGTGTCATCATTTTATATTCTTTGAAAAGCTCTCTCGTCGGATTTACGGCTGCTATCACGCGTAGTGCTCTTTTCTGTAATTTGAAACCACGGTCAGAGTCCGTTGAGTTACCCCACAAGACAATGCCGTATGACATGAGCGAGTAGAAGTACGCGTAATAAATTTGAACCAGTGCATCACTGGAGACAACCGGCTTCAGTTTACGCAGAGCAAATACTGCACTGCCAAGCTTTTCGCATAGATGATGTATATGCGTTTTCCATTTGAGTTTGCTGTCAATTGTAAATCCGAGGAACTTGCACGACTCGCAACGCGGTATCGGACTCTGTTCCAGTGGAATGTCTTTGTGTCCTGCTGTGAAAATCATCACGTTCGATTTTGTAACGTTAATAATATACTCTAGGTATAGGTGTTAATTATATTATATTTGCCATGTGGGGACTCAGTGTTGCTTCGGAAAAAAATGCCAATAACTAGCAATATACCAACAATTCTAAGAGAAGTGTGTAATGTAAACCCACAATCTAAATCCACTTTGTCCATACTGATAATAAATAAAAACCGGCCAAGTACGAGCTGACTTACGCACCAGGGTTCCGTACAAACTTTCACAAAACCTAATATCATCTGGCGGCTGGTAAAGTCAAATTTGCACCTGGTATCTATAGTATCCCATAGATGCAAACTTAACGCAACCGGGCTGTTAAAAATGAATTTTGAATGTATTGCAAATGAAAAATTTATTTTTTATAACAATTTCAAATTGATAGCATAAGTACATTGTTCCTGAGATATAGCGCTGTAATAGTTGGACAGACAGACAGAGAGACTCGCACCACAAAAGTTCCTTTTTTACCTTTTTGTTACGGAACCCTAAAAAAGCAGTAACGTTTTGCACCTTTAAATTATCCCGATTCTTACTTTTTATTTGTTATTGATGCAATACAAGACCTTTTGTATGTTTTCCTTTTTTTCCAAATTTTGTAATAATTTTCACCTTTTAAGTATTTTTTTCACAGATATAGTTATACCTATCATATAATTAATTTGAAATATAAAAATAGAAGTTTTATGTAGGTACGTTATACGTATCTATACTTATATATATTATAAAAAATCAATTGAAGAAATGTATGTTTGTGCATCATTTGAGAAAATAAGGCTTTATATTATATATTTTATACCATAACACGTACCTTTTTCGCTCTTGTCTCGATGACAACAAGGACTAAAAAGCTATGCGTTTTAGTTTCCCTTATGTATAATCATGTGATGGAAATCTCATAAAATTACTGAAAAAACAAAAGACGGTTAACTACTCCTTACACAGCGCTCCTAGTCCCTTTAAAACTGTGGAAATGTTTGATCGACACTAAGTTGAAAATCCTGGCTAAAGGTGAATGTTTTATCTGTTTCATGATACTTAGGCGTGAAATACAGCTTGATTAAATTTGATCAGGTTCTAAATTTGTTTATTTTTACAGATGCTGAACCCCAAACGAGCACGCTTGCTGCTCTTATGCTAATTCCACATATTTTTGGGACCCATACATACACTGTGTCAAAAGACAGAAAATTTCCGCTTCAAAAACTTATATTTGTTAGTTTTAAAATTGTATCGTTTTATGAATATAATTAATTATTGTGAATTGTAGTCCATTTCATTTTGTTTCGGTTAGAAAAGTATTTTATTTAAAACAACTCAATACAACAGAGGTGCTGCTAGTCTAAAAATGGTTTTGCCAAAAAGTTATAAAATACGTTTCTAGTACCCTTCCATTTTAAATACTCTTCTGCAGGTGGTGCAGTTCATTTCTATACCCGTAACGATTATTGTCAACAGATACCCATACTGCACCACTTGCAGCAGTATATTACTCACTGTGGAGGTGCAGCACTAGTATGTACTACTGTGTCCCCAGTACCAGCGAGTGTGGACAAAACATCACCTATTACTATTCAACCACAGGAGCAGGTACTGACGAAACAGTAGCGCCAACTGCTTCTCCACGGTAGTACATCCACCACAACAGTAACAACAACTGAGGGCTCAGTTGCAGAAACTATTTGATAGCAGTATCCGCTACTGTAGCAACAGTATTATTAATTGTTTAGAAACAGTTTCAGTAACAGTGCCCTCAGTATCTATTACTGTAGAGAAATAGTAATAACAACTGAGGGCTCAGTTCCAGAAACTTCTTGATCGCAGTATCCCCTACTGTAACATCAGAATCATTAACTGTTTAGAAACAGTTTCAAAACTCGGTATCTTTTACTGTAGATAAACAGTAATAACAACTGAGGGCTCGATTTTAGAAACTGTTTGATTGCAGTACTAGCTACTGTACCAAACGTATTATTAACTGTGTAGAAACGGTTTCAGTAAATCTGCCCCCGGTATTTATTACTGCAAAAAAACAACAGTTACATCAACTGAGGGCTTGGTTTCTGAAATTGTTTAAACGCAGTACCCGCTACTGTATCAACAGTATCAATAACTGTTTATAAACAGTTTCAGCAACTGTGCCCTCAGTATCTATTACTGTAAAGAAACAGTTATAACAACTGAGGGCTCAGTTCCAGAAACTGTTAAATAGCATTACCTACTACTGTAGCATCAGTACCATTAACTGTTTAGAAACTGTTTTAACAACTGTGATCTCAGTATCTAATACTGTAGATAAACAGTAATAACAACTAAGAGCTCAGTTCCACAAACTGTCTGATCGCAGTGCCCGCTATTTTAACAGTAGTATCATTTACTGTGTAGAAATTGTTTTGACAAATGTGTCTTCAGTATCTATTACTGTAAAGAAACAGTAAACACAACTGTGGGCACAGTACCAATAACTGTTTTTTCACAGTAGCGAATACTTTGGAAACAGTCTTATCAATTGTGTGGAAAAAGTTTATGCAACTGTGCTCTCAATGTCTATTACTGTAGGGAGACAGTAATCATAATAACAGACAAAACAGTTAAAATTACTGTTTGTATATTAACTGTTGAATCAGTTATATATTATTACTGTCAATAAATAGTTAACATAATAGTTAACATGGGATCCAGATAAAACGGTACATTTAACTGTCTAAACAGTTATACTTTTTTAACTGTTCTATCAGCTATATATTACTGTCAATAAACAGTTAAAATGGAATCCGGACAAAACAGTAAATTTTACTGTTTGAACTTAACTGTTTTAAAACATTTACACAAACTGAATTAAACAGAAGGCTCTATTTTAACCGCAAAAAGCAATAAATTTTACTGGAATTTACGTTAAACTGTTTTTTTTTCAGTGTATGTGTGTCACTTCAATTCTACGCAGATAGATATGTAAATCAATCGATTAGTGCGCACTCCTCCCAGTTATGAACACGGTTGTCAAACGCTTGTATGTCCCGCTTGGCACAATCTTTATATCGCAGCATCGGGCGACCGATGCGTCTTTTGGCGTTAGCTGCAGCACCGAGCATAACACGCCGCGGCAAACGTAATGGCTGCATGCGATGCACATGCCCTAACCAACGGAGTAGCCTCTGTTTCAGCAATGCAAAGAGGCCGGGAAGCTGTGCGAGCTCAAGCACCCTTTCGTTTGTGACCCTGTCTTTCCACTAATACCCAAGGTGTTACGGATACAGCGCATATGGAAGGAGTTGAGGCGACGTTCATGCCTAACGTACGACGTCCAGGTTTCAGTACTGTACAAGAGTATGCTCAGAATGCACGTTTGATACACGATCATTCTGGTCATCCTAGTTAGGTGTCTGTTTTGCCATACCCTTGTACTTAGCTTCCCGAACATCGTCGCCGCTTTGCCGATTCGGACATCAACCTCTGCCTCCAGTAAGAGATTGTTCGACACCGTTGACACGAGGTAGCAGAATTTGTCTACCGACTCCAGCGGTACGCCATCCACCTGAATTACTGGTATTTCCACACACCCCTGCGCCATCACAACCGTTTTCCTGGCGTTGATGGACATGGAAAACAGGGCACAAGCACGAGAAAATTTGTTTATAATAAGCCAGTTCGAGTCGTAGCAATAAAAGCAGCGTCATCAGCGAAAAGCAAACTCTCAACGAACAAATTGTCTCGTTTTTGCTTTGACTTCAGGAGGGAGATATTGTAGAGTTTACCATCAGTTCTTGTGTGAAGATGAACACCCTGCTGGTCATTGCCGAAAGCCGTTTTTAAAAGCAATGAGAAGAATATACAAAACAGAGTAGGCGCCAACACGCAGCCTTGACGGACACCTCTGCGCATGAGGAACGGGTCAGATTCACCACCATCAAACACCACTGCACCCTTCATGTCATCGTGAAAGGATTTTATGAGGCACAGAAGTTTTGGAGGGCATCCAATATGCTCAAGAACAGTAAATAGCACTTTCCTGCTAACAGTGTCGAAGGCCTTATTTAGGTACACGAACGCCACAAACAGGGAGGTGTTCGGCTCTCTACATTTTTCCTGAACTTGTCGAAGTGAAAAGATCATGTCTGCAGTAGAACGCTGGGCACGGAATCCACACTGACTTTCGGGATAAACATGATCGGCAAGTTGTTGTAGTTTTGACAAGACTACTCGACCGAACAACTTACCCACTATACTTAGCAGGGAGATGCCGCGATAATTGTTACAATCCCCACGATCACCTTTCCTCTTGTACAGTGTAGTTATGTTAGCGTCGCGCTTATGCTGTGGGACTTTTCCTTGTTCCCAACATTTCTGTAACAGGTTGTATAGAATTGGACCCACACATTTGAGCTTTATGATATCTGCCAGAGTACCATCGCTTCCAGGACTTTTCCCACGTTTAAGCTGCTTAACGGCTTCAAGATAAATAAATAAATAATAAAAGATATGTTTCTATAGTGGGCGGCTCGTCTAGTTCGTTCATTGTTGCTAGTTTAAGCACATGATCTAAGGCCTCTGGATGAATAGCAACCGGATGCGAGTAGAGTTCGGTGTAGTGCTCCACCCATCGTTCAAGTTGGCGGCACCTATTAGTAATGTCAGTACCGTCTACTTCTTTTAGAGGTGCCGTCTTCTTTGATACGGGTCCTAAAACTTGTTTAATACCTGAGTAGACACCGCTGAAGTTACCGATGTCGGCACACTTTTGAATGTTCGCGCACACTTTGGTCCAGTACATGTTGGCATAGTGACGTGCACCACGCTGAAGTGCCGCGGAGGCCTTCTTAAGTTCCGCGCGTGTTTCCGGATTGGGCTTCATGCGGTGTTACAGAGCAGTTTCACGTTTATAGTCAAGCAAAGGCTGGAGATATTCCGAATTTTCAGCAAACCAATCGTTTGTCTTGCCTTTCTGATAACCGAAAACTGAACTGGCTGTGTCCGTTAGTATTGATTTGACGCTACTCCACATATCGCGATTTGTTGGATATGGTTCTGCGCCCTATGTTAAAAAAACGTGGCCCCGTCGATGCTTTTGACATTTCACTGAACATTATACTTTGTTTATGGCCGGTTATTGGCAATATACTTGTCTTCTTAATAAATTCGATGTTCGAAACTGGTATATACCCTGATGTTCTAAAAAAACACCAGGGTGTGCCCTGTTTATAAGGGAAAGGGTGACAGGTATGATGTCAATCATTATAGACCGATCACAATAGTACCTGCAATATCTAAAATATTCGAATCGATCTTATCGTCCAACCTAATGTGTTATTTGGAATCAAATAACCTGCTTACGGACAACCAGTACGCGTATAGACAGAACATGTCAACAACCATCGCGGCACAGGATATTCGATTGCATATTGACCGGGTTGGACGATAAGCAGAAGATGGCTGCGATATTGTGTGATTTGTCGAAGGCATTTGACGTCATTAGCCATACGCTGCTGCTCAATAAATTAAAATTGTATGGTATTGAGAACAACGCCTACAGACTTTTTAGTTCGCTTTTGTCAGACCGCAAGCAGGTAGTAAAGATACCGGCAGACGGCAAAATCTTAACATCTGACTCAAGGAATATTAATTTAGGTATTCCCCAAGGATTTGCACTGGGAAATACCTTTTTTTTATTATTTATTAACGACTTGCCGTCAAGCATTTTGGCCGGTCTGTCGGTATTGTTTGCAGACGACACGACTGTTTTGGATTGTGCAAAGACCTACGAACAGCTCATAGTAAAAGTTACCGAGGCTTGTGAGCAGCTGCGGACGTGGTTTACAGCAAACAGGCTTTTGCTCAACGTGACCAAATCCAACATAATGCTTTTTTCAGGTTGAAAGGTTCCGTTAACACCGTGTATGGCATGTAGCCCGATGCCACTGTGCGATGAGAGTAGGTTCCTTGGGTCCACTATTGATTCGAGTTTGAGCTGGAAGTGCCATGTCAACAGTCTATGCAATAGGTTGAGTAGTGCGGTCATCGCGCACCGAAAATTGGCACCTCTTATCACGAAAGATACGTAAAAACAGGTGCACTTTGCCCATATTCACTCCCTCATGTCGTACGGAATACTCAACTGGGGTAACTCCACTGATGCAAAAAGAGTTCTAATAATTCAGAAACGAGCTATCCGTACACTTGTGGGAGCCGCACCTAAACAACCCTGTCAACAACTCTTCGTATCGGAACGCAAATAAAAGTATCTCAAACAAATATTGCGAGTAGTGCGTCATGCACTACTCGCAATATTTTTTTGAGATACTTTTATTTGTAAGAATTAACATTTCTCCAATCGCGCGCGTAGATGTTGCGGTAAAACAGCTCCGTTCTACCGGGCGCCTAAGAACGGTTCCTCGTCGCATGGCACTTTCAGGCAAGAACCATGTTCAACCGTGTCACCGATGATTTAAGGAATGAGCCGTCTGACGAAACATTTGAGCGTCGACTGAGAAACGTTTTGTTGGAAAACCCTCTGTACTCTGTCTGTAAATGAGTACATGGGGCTAATATTATAATTAAATATTTTGTAACCAAACGACATTGAATTTTGTGTGATATTGTTTAGAATGACGATCCTCATTAGGAGATGTAATTTGATTTGAATATTAATATATTGTATTTCAAATTGTTTTGTGTGGCTGACATTGGAACACAATTATTTTAATTTACTATGTACTGATACTCGTATTCTATAATTATTATTTTATTTTTAAACTAAATGACGATCCTTATTGGGAGATAAGATTTAATTATAACTATTCTTATTTTTTACACCTTTATATTGTTAATATTCTCATTTTATTATTATTTAACTTATGTTGACGATCATGATTTAAATACGTGTAACTTTGATACTAAGCAAATTTATAGTGTTATTTTATCACGAAATAAATAAATCTAATCTAATCTAATCTATCGTCAGCTTGTGTATTCACATCCCATGTAGATGTTGCTCTCGTGATTACAGGTGCGTCCACACTTGTATCATTTGCTCGTATCCGATCACCGTGCCGTAGCATGACTGCGTATCGCGCTGCTTGGACGCCTACTGTCGGCGCGCCGATAATGCCGCACTCTTCCGATACAAGTGTGTGATACGCGTAGCAAATGGATTTCGAGTGATCGGATCGGCGCAACGTCCAAACGCGAGATCGTGACACGCGATCATGCTACGCGACGATGATCTGATACGGCCAAATGATACAAATGTGGACGCACCTTAAGGCTTCGAACTCCGAGACCTTCTCATCGTCTCTGATATTAGAAGTATTAATTTTCCTTCTGCCAGTTGGTCTGGAGAAATGGATTTTCCTCTGAACAAAAGCAATACGTGCCACCACTAAACATGATCTGTGTTACAATCAGCACTATGATAAGATCTTGTGTGGAGTGTTTCACGAACTCGCATATTACGTGCTCAATTATTATGTATGAAATGAAGAAGATTTAGTTCTTAAGTAGCTATATTAATTTTCATTAAAATGTTCACCCGTATGATTATGAAATGTAAACACTGTGTATTATGTAAAACATGTCTAGTAAAATTATGTCATAATTATCAGTGACAAGAGTACAGACGAGAGTATGGAAAGTAACCGCGAAGTGTGTTTGAGACTCTAAGGGTACGGTTCCGAAATTAACCAATCACATTCCGCAGATTCAAATTCTGGGTTTCTACAGTGATGCGCCGAACTGACGCTAACAGGTAATTTTAGTACAAATGCCAAAATGCATAAAAGGTTGAGATGTAATTTTGTCAAAAAGTACAAAATGTTTGTGCCATCCCGTCATTTTGTCTGAATATTTTAAAGGAAAAATATGCTATGTTCAACATTTCTTTTAGTGAAAATGTTTACTCGGTAGAATTAATTACGGCCTAAATGTCAGTTTGTCAGAACGTTTTCAGGACAGAATAGTCTGTGGCCAAAATGTACAAAACGCGATTGACTAAATGTGCTCTACTTGAAATGTTTTCACGATAGAATTAATTATGTTGATTATTTATTTATAGTTGTTTATTATGGGACTACTTTCTTAATAAACTAAACAATAATAACAAAACAATGTTAAATTATATTTCTCATTTGTTCATTATATCATGTTTACATTTATATACTTTTTGACCGTTGTACATTTTAACCCATTGAACATTCCGGCACTTGTACAAACGTTACCCATTACCAATTTATCGTTTTCTCTTACAAACATGTTGACATTAATATACTTTTTGACTTTTGTACAATTTGACAAAGGGATTTTCAAACCCATTGAATATTTTGGGATGTTGACCATTTATCTTTTTGTACGTTATGTCTCATACAATTAGGCTCTTAAGTGTGCGACATTTAATTGTTTTGCCTTTAGTTCATTATAACATGTTTACATTTACATACTTTTTGACCGTTGTACATTTTGATAATAAGACATTTAGAACCATTACCATTATACATTAAGACATTAGTACCAAAATTACCTGTTACCGAAATGACCCGATTACCTACTACGGAATAACATTGGTCAAGCATGGAGATGAGAATGAAAACAACTTACACAAATCAAAACACTGTCTCGAAAAACAAAAACTGAAGAAATTTACTCATCAAGTCGCAGAGAGATTCGTTACGGTGTGCCCCAAGGAAGTGTATTAGGCCCATTATTGTTTTAAATATACACATATTAACGATATTCCTAAGGCCATAATGTACCCGATCGTTCTATTTGCTAATGACAGCGCAGTCATATTTACAAGACAGAATATAGAAACATACGAATCTGACATTAACAACACATTAGAAACAATTATAAAATGGTTAACGAATAACAATTTAAAAATAAATATAGGCAAAACTAATATTATGACATTTAGACAAAGGCTCAAACCGAATAATCTAAGTATAGCTTATAAAGGACATAATGTAACTGAAACCGACGTAACAAAGTTCTTAGGGCTTAACGTAGATAATAAGTTGACGTGGAACAACCCGATTGACCTTATTTGTAAGAAACTGAGTAGATTCTCATATGTGACTGTTTCTGAGACTTATGAGTAGTTCCTAATTCTATAGATCATACGCTATCTTTTGGTGAAAGATATATGTCTCTAGGTGCTATAGTTATTTTTTTTTAATTCTTCAAATTTGCATAAGTGAAAAAGCGACAATTGAGAAAACGTTGGAAAAGGTTCGGAAGGCAAAAAACACACTTGTACATTGAAGTTATGGAGTGGTTAGTATCAAATGAATTGGCATACTTTAAGGATTTCAAATTAGTCAAAGTCATGTATATAACCTTAGTAGTTTGAATGTTACGGAGGCTTGAACATAAAAACAGAACGCAAATATGTCAATCCTGAATATAGGTTTATTTTCTATATTTATAACACGACGAGCAGATTTAACATTCAAGTTGTATTTATAAATGTATTCTCATGCTAAAAAAGACAGGAATAATTCTATTGATCCCATTAGTTAGTTATTATGTCAAAAAATTAATAAAAAATGAATTGAAAATTACAGCATAAAAAAATACAAATGGCAAGTGTATTTTAATATATAACATAAGATTACTCAAAAAAACTCACTTATCAAGCATAAAAAGTATTAATATCAAATTCTAAGTACTTTTTTATGCATTATAAAGTTTAGTGATTTTCTATAGGTAGCGTCCCACTTTGTCGATTTACTAAACTTTAGTGCTTGTTCAGTGAAAAGTATGTGTTTGGTATATTTATCCCATTTTATGTATGAGATAAAGGTTTGTTATTGTTAATCTAATAGTCATTGATACTAATGTCGTTTGTTTGTTCTTTTTTTACGGAATTTGAACCGAATTTATTTCCGACTCAAGTTTAGTGTCCCACTTTGACGGTTTGGTTTCGTTCGTATGGACATACGCAAAAAAATTACTATAAGTATAAAATCAGCTTTTAAAACATAGGTGTAACGTTTTTCGAGTTAGTATTTATATAAATGTTATTTTACATCTATCGGTTAATTATATTTTTTTAAATAATACTGTTTTTTATTTAGCGGAATCATCGATAAAAAAGTCCATTATCGATGGTTACCCAACCCTACTATTCATATTTCGTATTTTTCTTTTCTCCTGTTCAAAAAGTACGTCATATTAGCTTCGTGAAGCGAAACTAAAATAGTACATTTAGCCCCTAGGGTTTAAAAGAAAGCCATATAATCCCATACAAATTTCAATGACACTGAAAAAACAAATTGCGGTCAGCTACATACTCCTTACAAATAATTAAAAACAAGCAAAAACCAACTTGATCAGATTGGCCAAACTTACCGATAGAATTGCTCAAACTGTACTTTCAGTTTTTCATAAAATATACAATTTTAATGTTGAGTCTTTTTTATTCTCTCGCAGTCGATGTGAAAAGCAGTGTTTAACACGTGGCTAAAAGCCATTATATGACACTCAGATATATTTGTCCTCGCTCACTTCGTGAGCTCGTCCATAATAATCTTTTGTGTTATAGTGGCTTATTTTAGCCCCTTGTCAAACAAACTTCTATTTTATATTCGTATTTTTTTATGCTGTACTTTTCAATTCGTTTTTTATTAACTTTTTGTCATAATAACTAACTAAAGGGATTCATAGAATTATTTCTGTCTTTTTTAGCATGAGAATACATTTATAAATACAACTTTAATGATGAATCTGCGGGTCGTGTTATAAATATAGAAAATAAACCCATATTCAGGATTGACATATTTTCGTTCTGTATTTATGTTCAAGCCTCCGTAACATTCAAACTACTTAGGTTACATACATGATTTTGACTAATTTGAAATCCTTAAAGTATGCCAATTCATTTGATACTCACCACTCCATAACTTGAAAGTACAAGTGTGTTTTTTGCGGTCCCAAACATTAACCAACGTTTTCTCAATTGTCGCTTTTTCACTTTTGCAAGTTTGAAGAATAAAAAAAAAATAACTATAGCACTTAGAGACATATTTTTTTCACCGAAAGATAGCTTAGGCTTTGTTATATTACTAACTACTCATAACTCCATATCGACAAAGTAAAAATGTTTCCCGATAATAGCCACAAACATGATATCGACGATTTTTTTCGGTATTCGACAAAGTAGGACGCTGGGCACTAAACTTTGAGGCCTTGAAAAGGTGCTTAAATTGGTCATTTATGGGTCTAAATCAAAATCATAGGTTTATTACAGTATGTTCTATCAGTTTTCATTGAAAGTCGATTTTCGGTAAGCTTTGCCATATTTCACTAAACTGCCCGTAACTCCGAAACTAGAATCGACAAAGTGGGACGTTTTACTAAACTCCCTCACATATGCTTTGTACAATCTGAGGAAAATTGCTAATCAGTCGTCTGTATCATGCGTACGTTACTTCCACTTTAAGTTATGGAATTATGTTCTGGGGAAGTTCACCAAATAGAGATAACGCTTTCATTTCTCAAAAAAAGTGCGTTAGGTCAATGTGTGGTTTTAAGCGCACTGACTCATGCAAACCATATTTTATAAAACTAGAAATACTAACACTACCTTGTATATATATACAGTGGCGTGCATTCCATATAGGCAAATAGGCACTGCCTACCCTAGCAAAGGTGACTCCAGAACGCATATATTTCTCTTCTCTATAATATTTCTTAAAGGAAAACCTACTTGCCACCTTCTATTACGGAACGCGCTGCGATTTAAATTTGTGCGAGAATTCAGGTAAGCGAGCCTGAACGCCAAGTCAGGCAAGACAGTCCAGCGCCTAACCCACAGCACACACACGCACACAATGCGCTTGTGTAATATCGTCCGTAAACTATGCACGAATTTGCTCAGCACACACGCTTATACTCAAGACACACGCACACATACCAACAAATCCGGCCGCCGGACCTGTCAGTGTTGCCAATTTAGCATCTTTATGCTAAATTTGCTAAATTTTATGAGTCTAGCACATTTGTTTGTCGTTTAGTATAGTTTTTAGCAAACATACAAAAATATTCAAATAAAGCAAAATCATAATATTAGAAGTCTTATTAGTAATTTGAAACGTATCCGGGAGGTTGCTAAATAATTGACAATGAAAACGATGCGAGTAATCATGAAAATTCCATTTTTCGTTTCGATTAATTTTTCGTTTTTGGTGTCGCTAAATTATTTCATTTTATAATATCCCATCTACAGGTAATGGGTGACAAAAATATAGACATGTTATTTAAAAATTCAATCGAATAAAACGATTTCAGTTCAAATTTGCTTTATACAAAAAAATAAGTAGATGTAAAAATTAAGTGACGTATTATTTGACATAGAAAACTGTTAGAAGAATTTTCGGTATTAGTAAATAGTATTTTGCATAAAATTATCAAAAAACGAGCTGCAGTTTAGCAGATTTTATAATAGCCTTGTTGGTATCACTGGCAAAAGTTTGCGACCAATCAGATGCATTGATTTCATGCGGCAGATTAAAGAAGTCCCCCTTTTGCTGTAATTTGTACGTGTAATGTGGGGCGTTTTAATTTGTTTCGTTTTAAGTTGTTTTGATTTTGCTATTCTGGTGCCATAATGGATTCTTTGTTTGTTGCTACCGTTGCGACCGAATTGTGATAAAATGTAAATTTCTTGTATAGTTGTACTATTTAGTTCACTTCGGAGCGATTTTCGTTCACTATCAATTTAATTTGCCGTGAAATACTGTTTATTGTAGTAGCTAACGCTTAAATATGTGTTTTAGCTGTGATCCGTGTTTTGATAGTTAACTTTCGTCCTACTTAATAAAGGTAGGTATGTTGCATTTAACTCAAACTAAGAGCAATATTACTCGTCAATTTCACTTAAAGTAGGTATTACGAAAGTTTTAGCTGGTTGACTGGTTGTGCACACTTTGCTGTCTGTGCATTTTATTCGGGAAGTCTCCAAATGTTTGGAATGACACAGGCAGGCTATGGCAAATTCTGCCTACCCTAACTACAAACCCTATGCACGCCACTGTATATATATGAAATATCAATATTTGTGCTTACTAACCCAAACCTATTTAATAAGCTCAAAAGTCAACGGCTTCAAAACAAAATAAAAGCGCACCCAAGTAACACAGCATTGCTGCAAAATAGTATTCTTGGAATGGCACACAAAATATTTAACAAATTACCACTAACAATTGTAACAAGAAGGGAAAGTGACATGGATTTTAAAAGAGCTTTAAAAGAGTTTCTTATAGGAAAAGCCTATTATTATTCAATAAGACAATTTTTGACTGATACCAATAATTGATAATTAAATTGACATACCTAATGACTTATTTATATCCATCGACTTCTTTTTTGTATTTTCTTGTTTATGTATTGAGTTTACTTGTTTAAATAATCCGTGTTGCATGTACATGTACACTAAGCATGTGATCTTATATGTATGCCCAACGGCACCACATAGTGGTGCATAAATGCAGCTATTCTTACCTATGTTGGACAAATAAACATTTTTGACTTTGACTTTGAGGACAGACAACAATAATAAAAGCGGCGTTGTTTTTGTATCGCGGTAGGTATTACAAGAGAAAGTAAAATAAATAAACCCTAATGCACACATAATTAAAACAGTGACATCTGCTCAATACCATATTTTTAGCAGTGAGATTTTTTTCTAGAATGCCTCTCTATACGGGTCGTTTGTAAAACTGTGAGATCAAATATATCTAGCAGACATAAATGTCGCTAGAAAAATATTACGTAAAATTCATGTAAAAAAAACACTACATTATGCGCATTCGATATCAACCTCTCAATAAAATAAATAATCGAATCATAAAAAAAAATACTATACAAATGTGATACAAATAGGCATATTTTTTGTGGTAGAAGATTTCCAAAAAAGTATTTGAATGTAAGCTCTCTCCAGTCTCCATACGCACGTAATAACTGTGGTTCCGGGACGGCACGGCGTGCCGAACGCTTGCGAACTTCTCTTAGATCATCAATGGCCTGAGGAGATTAGCACCAACGAGTATTAAGCCATTCAATGGAAATTATTTGTATAGATTAGAAAATGGATAACCTCGGGTGTGGGTGCCGTGCTGACGTCAGGATTTTGGGGGAAATGTCACCTTTTTCAGTTATTTGCTATTATTTCTAAAACCCTCAAAAATACTTGCACAGTTGTTTTTACATTAATATATTACGGGAAATTTACTACAAATTAGGTTTTACCATAAATAATTTCAGAGAAAGGTCAGTTGGGGTGCTCTTCGACCTGCCGTATTGGTGGGCATGTTCTTTAACATCTCGAGCTGAATCTTGGTAAAGTTGTTTATCGGATAGTCACGAGTAGATTAACACCGATAACCATCGATACCCATCGCTCGAGCACTCCCACCGCCGTGCATCATAGATAGAGGCATATTACTCCAAAACCACGTATAGTTTTGGAGTAATATGACATAGACGTACTAAGCGGTAATACTGAGGGGACATGGCCAAATAATTTTAGAAAGATAAGGCTTTTTTAATTTATTCGGCTATTTAAAAAAATACATTCAATTAAATCCTGACGTCAGCACGGCCCCCACACCCGAGGACTTTTAGGAGGTTTATCAGACTACCTAAAAGAAGTCCTGTACCAATTTCGTAAACTACGCGAACTGTTTCCGCTGATTTATCAAATATTCTCATACTACAAAAATAGTGGTCTCGCTAACCAGAGCTTGGCATTACTCGATTTTTTTTAATTAAAAATTAATATGCGAATAATTTAATCACGAATAAATTAATCGTCCAAATTTTCTAATGAAGAATGATTTAATCGTAATTTGATCGATTAAATGTCGTTATTTAATCTCGAACAAGAATAGGAGGACTCTTTCACTTTACCAGACATTTGGACATTAAATTGTCGTGTACCATCTAGAACTAGAGATTGCGAAGTAGATAACATTAGGGTATTCCATATCTAATATTAACATATTTTTTTAGATCTTGTGATGTCTGTCAACGTAATCTCATTACAAGAAATACCTTATTTGTTCTTAATATTCTTAGTGAAAATTAATCTAATTGATCATGTGAACTCGAAAATGTATTCACTGTTGATTTATTTGACGATTACTTCATTGGCGAATAAATAAATCAATCGCAACTCTTACGACTAAAAATAATTTATCTAAGAATATTCGTCATTTTCTATCGTCATTCGCGATTAGGTAGGTTATTCTAAATCTTTATTAATTAATCTATTACATTGCGCCCATCTCTGTCCGTAATACATAGATACACGAAAATGCTAGGAGATGCACGGTTGGATTATTAATATGCCCTGTGCTGTTTAATGCGGCGAAGCTACGAATGCATGGAGACTGTAATTTATGTAGTTACAACTAATATCTAAAACGACTTAAATAAAGGCAATAAATAAAAAATCGTGTTCTATTCATTAACATTACACATGTAAATCAGTTAATTGGTGTCTTCCTAGCCCACCTTGTAAATACGGCACCAAATTAAAATACATCTTAAAAGTTAACATCACACTGAAGCATTCATAAAAACAAACCTGTACTCTTACTTTAACAGCTAACAATAAATTATATTAAACTACTTAGTGCTTTAAATGTGCATTTGGAATCAAAAGTAACTGGTACATTTTATCCAGGCACCTAAACATATTCGCTGCAAGAATAAACCGAATCGTCGAATAGGTCCCAACTTAGGTTAAAATAAACACATGTAAGTAAACTTTTGAAAATGCCTTTTTAAGGTATAACCAGTCTCTGCTCTATGTGTTTTCTATACCATACAATGTTTAGTCTACGATAACCATAACATAAATTACATTTAAAAGTTTTGTACAATAAATTGTATCTACAGTTTATAATCCAACAAAAATAACTAATCACTGTTTTCTATATTAAAATTAATGCACTGCGTTTTAATTTAGCAAAATTTAGCGAGTAAATTCGTCAAGTGCCTGGCTAAGTATCCCAAAAACCTACGCCAATGATATGGAATCTACCATCCGTTGCCTGGCAGCTCTGCGACGCAATAAGACGCTACAATAACTTATCAGCGAGCCTTCCTAAGAAGCGAAGGCGGGGCTACATACTCACGGCTAGACTATTACCTGACTGAGATTGCTTTAGCTTTGGGCAAGTCCTGCGCCGTCCGTTCTGGGACTCCTGGGAGAAAGACGCAGCTCAACTGCAGTCATTCTTGACCGTCGCTTCGTCTTCTTTGTTTATTTCAAGCTCCGATTTAGACGAACATGCTTGTGGATTATCCGAATCTGAAATTAGAGAACAGTGTAGCTGAATTGAATAAATGTGATACTTATACGAAAAATTAAATACCGTTCCCTCATTGGTATAGAAGTATTTCTTCGTGATGTGATGCGTGTGATTTTTTGACTACAGTAATCAGGGGTTGTAAAAACCGTTTTTATTTAAAATCATATATAATCATTTAAAATAAAGAAAGAAGGAATGGATTACAGACATAGTGAATAATCCGTTCTCATCGTGAAAACTCGAACACACGACAATAACTACTTAGTTGGTTAATAAGTTCTGTTACAAGGTTATTTGTAAATAAAAAAAACCGGCCAAGCGCATGTTGGGCCACGCTCAGTGTAGGGTTCCGTAGTTTCCCATCCTTAACACTAGTCGGGCCTAAAACAGCGGTTTTATTTGATACTAATGAACATAAATGGTTTTATGGCTTTAAAAATATTTGGTTTATAAATTCGAAACGGGCCAATATAGAACAATGATAACTGAAGAATGAGTAACCCGTTACCTAGTAGATTATCCGCAGGTAGGCTATATATATATATATATATATATATATATATACTATCACCCGACCACATGGTTGTCGTTGTGGTACATCTATCTGAATAGACTCATATAAAAAAATCTTTTTCAATACACTTAGGCTAGCAATGTATACAACTGTTCCAAATATGTAACATATAAGCTATAGCGACAGGCAGGCGACGGACAGACAGGCAGAGTCGCTCCGTAAGGGTTACTAATTACGGGAAAAACTTACGAAAAATAAATTAAAAATGTGCTCATTCAAAATATGATTTTTACTGCTTCTTTTACTAAGTTTGCGAAAAGTTACGTACGAATAAAAATATACAAACGAATGAACATATCCGTAATTCGGTGACATAAAAAAATTCTCCCAGATTAAATTACGTTTTACCGAAAACTATGGTTTCCCATTTTCATCGTTACTCATATATCATCAATTTCATATCAACCTCATGCATTTAATTAAATGTAGGACTTCCAAAACTTTTACGACATTGTGGAATTATATCTATGATTCCATGAAACTCCTAGTTGTAATAATATCGCTGATTACTTACACATATTACTCTTTATACCACGCGGGGCGCTGAAACGCTCTGAGCAGCACCCAATGTTATTGAATTTTAATATAAAGGATTTTTTTTTACCGTAGTAAATTATTTTATATCATTTTAATATGTTTTTTTAATACTGAAGTATTTTTTATATATTGCATTTATTTTACTGCTTGATATATATTTTTTATGTCATTATTATCATCATTGGCCATCCACGTCGGATGATTGTTGCAACGTCAATATGCGATGTTATGGATTGTTCCGGTTGACACAGCTTTTCTTGTGGCTATACAAGCCAATAGAAACAGGACACTTCTTCCCGCACAAGTTGCACGTGCATTGTCATTTTAAAAAAGGGCATATCAGTAGTGATGCTTATTTTTCTCTGATTGTCTGTCTGTGATGTCTTTTCATCCCATAAGAAATCTAGATCGACGCAAATCTTCTCAACAATGGGTAACGACTGTTTAAAATCGCTTTTAGTTTTTTTAATTATTTTTCAAATTTTAGTTTTAATTATAAGGCAGTAAATGTCGCAATCTTTCTTGTGAGGGTTATTGAGAAGCTTGCACAGATTTATTTCAATTAAATGAAAATTTTGTGAGAACGGCTTGGTAACCAACTTTAAATATTATAGATCCTAACTGGGAATTCAAAATTAAAAATAATAATTTTCAAATCCCTATTCAGTGATACCCCAGTTTTTTCTTTTTCACAATATGGCGTCTCATTAACGCGATTTTGAGTTTTCATCATTTTCATGTCTTTAGTGACATTTAAATCGACTGACGTAAGAATCATCAAAATCGACCCACGCGTTTGGTCTCTAGAGTGCCTGATAGGAAGATACATACGTACATAGACTGATAAACACATTACCCTCCTTTGCGTCGCGCAGTCGGGTAAAAATATTAATTAAGCTGGTTTTTACAATTTGTTAAGAACGCAAGCAGTATATGGTTTTCGGAAACATAGTATTCATTTCGGAAGCTTTGTGTTCTTAGTTTTCGGAAGTTTAGTTTTTCAGGTAGAAGTATAGTTTTTTATACGTTGAATTATTATGTGAACAAAATGGCTTTTTTCCGGTGTATTTTGTGTTTATTTTTCGGTTATTCATTTTAATGCAGCATAGTTAGTATTACAATCGCCCACAGATCGCTGTAGGCTCATTGGTAACAGGTGGGAAAAATAAAACCGGTCAAGCGCCAGTCTGACTCGCGCACCGAGGGTTCCGTACAAACTTTCACTTATTCTGACTTTCCGCTTGAGTTAAGTTTGCTTCCGGTATCTATGGCGTCACATAGGGGCAAACTTAACCAAACCGGGTTATTCAAAAATGATTTATAGTGATTAAAAAAAAGGAAGACAGATAAATGTATGGTTATAATTTGCGTGTAATATTCATATTAAATTATATAATTCCAGAAAGTTCCACATTTTTCGTTTGGTAAACTTCGGAGATAAAGGGGGGGAAGGTATTTTTTGCCACATTATCCTGAATAAAACGAAATTTAAGCACAATAAAAAAAATTAAAAAATGTTCGAAAATGGACAGACTCTTTCATATGATACCCCATTTGACCTACTGACTAGGCTTTTAAATTTTTTTTTGGGCTGACCATATTTATAAATATTTCAAATTTCAAATAGACAGCATAAGTAGTTTCTGAAATGTGCCGCTCTAGTAGTCGGACAGACAGACAGACAGACAGAGTCGCACCATAAGGTGTCCTTTATGTGTATCCTTCTTTATCTTTTTGGTACGGAACCCTAAAATCCCAGTAAGTAGTTACCACCACATTCATTTTAATTTTCAATTCTTAGAATAATAATAAATTATTTTCTCATAATAATACATCATAATATTTGTCAACAGTACACACTGCTCTCAATTTGAACAAATACTTTATATTTTATATTATGCTTATTACAATGTTTTAAATCATTTAATATAATTGCGGCACGTCCCTTTAAATAAGAATTACTTATCTCATTTTTAATTCCAGTTCCACATAGAAAGACGAAAATTAACCCAGAAGATAGACATATTTAAAACACAAAAAAAAAATGTTGATATAAGCTAAAAAGGGATTGCGATTCAGTTAAAACACCACGCGATGAACAATATAAGTTACCCCCTGTGTTGGCCACTCAAGAATAAAACCATGATTTGAATAACAATTCGTGAGAATAAAATCATGTCGATTTTATTTCAGTCAAAATTATTCAAATAATTTTGCACAGTGTTTTTAGGGTTCCGTAGCCAAAATGGCAAAAACGGAACCCTTATAGTTTCGTCATGTCCGTCCGCCCGTCCGTATGTCACAGGCATTTTACTCAAAAACTATAAGATGTATATTGATGAAATTTAAAACATAGAGGTGTCTCGTGTAAGCCGCTACTTAGTATGATAGTAGTTAAATAAAAAACATATATATTTCTAGGGGCGGCAATCCATACATGTAACCGAAACTGAAAAAAAAAAATCAGCAAATATGAATGAGTGGCACATCATTCGACAGTTCTTCTAAAAGCACTTTGAGGTTTCTACAAAAAAAAATGATTCAGTGAATATTTTCGGAAATATTCGACATCCCTCTATTTTCTAAACAGTACATTCAAAAAATATATGAAAAAATGTACAAATATAAAACTTAATAAATACTTCTAATGAAAACTGTTTTCAACATGATCGTTACACGCCGTTTTTAAGATATTGCAAAAAAACTGTGCTTCTCAGCAAAAGGACGTAAGTGCCGGGGAGATACGCTCTAATGTTAGTGTTTTTTTTTTCATATCGTATTTTTTCATCTGTAGTGCATTTTTTTGTATAACCGGCTGCGGAACCCTACATTGAGCATGGTCCGACATGCTCTTGGCCGATTTTTTTGACCCTCATATTGGGGCAGCCTGATTTTATTGAATTATCGAATGGCGAAATGTAGCACTAATGCAAGAGTAAAACTCCCACGAGCCTAGCAATCATAGTTTTCGAAAAAATGCGATCCGAGTAAAATTACCGGTAATGTATGTATTATGTGCACACTGTAGCCGTATAGGCATAGGGCCAAATTGTAAACCATGCACGGCGAATCTACGACGTCGCAATTTCGAAATAATCGAAAATATGACTAAATCGTATTTATTTTTGTGACTAAAGTTTTTAGTATTAGCAATTTATTTTTACTTTAAAACATAGCTACATATATGGACTACTACACTTGGAGGATTTAGTAAAGGAGTACGCATTGCTACAAATTTCCTAACAAAAAATTCTGCCGTTTTTCGAGGGGGGCGAGGTAACACACATAAATAATCTATCTACAAATGCATTTTTTCCTCTCGTTACTACGCACTCACACTAAAACAATACCATTATCCTACTTTATCGCACACTGCAATATGTAAATAGGAGCAATAAATATTCAACCTTAATACTTTAAAAATAAGCTTAATTCTTAGACAAAGGTAGACGTTTCTCCCATACTGAATTCGCTAAGCCTGATGTTTGCTTGTAATTTAATACAAAATTTAAAGGCCGGTAGACCTTATTAACCTTAAATATGGGGAGTTGTACACGTCAAACTTTCTCGATCCGTCAAAATGAAATACGAATTGTATGCGATATTTTTCAAACTAATTTTGTAATCGATTCCAAGCGATTCCAAGATGCCTGATTTTCTTGAAAACGTTTTATGTATTAATATGTTGTAATAAAAGCAAAATTATGAAATGATATTCCATCCTTTTGTATGCTTGATGTATTTGAACGCTTTTTGCACCCATACACAGCACAGCAACACACGCGTAAATAACGATTACAAGACTGCCAATAATCGATGAATGAAGTAGTTTTTATAAAACGGTTTGAACATTGTACCAACGTCTTTGGCAGAGGGGAAACGTTATGAAGGCGTCTCCATTCACTAAATACACCAAGACTACTACCACAAACAAATCGACAGCTAAACTCACAGACTTTCGGAGATATTATTTTTTAATAAAAAATATGATAGCTAAGCTCGTGAGAGTTTTACTCTTGCATGAGTGATACATTTTCCATTCGATAATTCCATAAAAACAGGCTGTCCCAAAATGAGGGTAAAAAACACCGTGTGTCGGGTTTATCCTATTCTACCAGTGGGAACTAATAATTAAATAAAAATTCCCAACTGTTACCACTAAACTAATTAGCGGTAACTACTGGGATTTTTTCCCCAGTTGTAACCACTAATTTCTTTAGTGGTAACAGATAGGGAAAAAATCCCAGTAGTTACCACCGACTACTTCAGTGGTAAAAGATGGGAAAAAAGTCCCATCTGTTACCACTGGTGACAAGTTGGTGGTAATAGGTGGGAATAACCCTTCGAAACCGAAATCCCTCAGATTGGTCCGGACTCTATTGAGTCCTGTACTTACAAAATAGTTTACACGCCCGAGCCAGCGCGGTTTTGCACGCCTGGATCTGTACAATATTAGGCTCTGTCAAAATAAAGTAATTTCGTTACCAGTAGTGGCCAGCTGCTGCAGCCGCGAGGGCAGGTCGGCCGTGGTGCACTCGGCGCCCTGGGGGTGCAGGATGTCGGGCATGGCGTTCCTACGTCCCGTTCTGCCAGTCTCAAGAAATTCCTTAGGAACTTCCTCACTTTTTCTGTCCTGCATTATTGCCATCATTCTCAGAACTGAAACGCCCAATACATATAATACTATGGTGTAGTAAAAATCACAGTCAACAATGGAAAGCTAGTGGTTGAAGCAAGGGCCAGCCTTACGCTAATTTAACTTGTATTTTACAAGTACCTAACTAGAACAAGTACTCTTTAAATACTGTACCGTTTTTCTTTATAATTTAATGAATATAGTATAAATACAATAATGTCATAAAAAAATAGTAATAAAATGAAACAATAGCTTGATTCCAACTTTAGTCTAGGTTTTATAATTTTTATTACTATAATGATTATAACATTATTGTTAACACAACACATCCCATTTCCTTTCAATGATCTAATGCAATTTTTAAAATGCTGAGTCAGACTTATTAAAACCAAGAACGGTTTGCTGTAATATACATAGCGGTGAGGAACGGGTGTGTATCCTCAAACTCCTACGCTGGGCCAATAAGCTCAGTCGCCCCATTAGTACAATGCCAGTGGGGTTACGCATAGGTAATTTCATTGCAATGCGGGAGTGCAGGAAGCACGGTGCGGTCTTAGGGGCGATCTTTAAACCAGCACCCAGCGGCTGTCCACTCACAAGCGAGCTGTAGCTTGGCAAGATGCACTGGTGTATGCAAATATAGAGAAAGACTGTGTACACGCAATTATGCGATGTCTGTTTTTTTAATGTACAGTATGTCTTATACAATAAACAAACTAGTTATCAGTATCTTATCGATTCAGAGTACGCCACAGAGGCGTAAAACTATATCAATTGCTTAAAGACCCCAAAAACGTCCGCACTCGTTAATTTTTTTCAATGAATTATAACTTAAATTATACTTTACACACACTGTTTTTGTGGGAACAAATAGTTATTCTTGGATTGAGATTACCAGGAGTTGCAGCAAACTAAGGGGTGGCTTGTGCAATAACAATGCCACCTATTTCTCCCATTTCATTTACAATTACTAACAAATGGGTGCATTTTAACTGTCGGCAAATGCCCTCTCTGGACGGAAGTTACTTGACGCCGATTGTAAGTCTTCGGCCTCTTTTACTTTCTTTCCAATTATTGCGCTTTATTTATTGGTTATTTTAGGATCACTGGCAACCTAATTCCATTTACTTCGTATACCTCTTGTCACCTTTCATTGAAAAATGATTTACGTCTAGGCAAAATATTAAGTGGCAAATACAAGTGTTTGTGTACTTTCCATAGATTCGTTATATAAAAATATAGGTCTGTTTGTTTAAAACTATAAAGTGCGACGAGTGTGCCATTTAGGTATTTTACTTTGTACAGATAGACAAAAAATATGGTATAATAGCTACTTAAATTAACGTATAGCGAATATACCGAAGGATGTAATTGAGATAGGGATGTCCTAATTTGATTTATTTATAATGAAATGAAGTACCTAATGAAACAATATTTCAGATATTCTTGAACTTGTCACTGAACTACTTAAACTACTTTAAAACTCTGAAAGTCTATTTGAGATTCTATCTGATTTTGATTTGGGAGTTTATGCATGCAATTATTAAATATATTTACTATAGCGAGTTCCAAAAATATCTTTAAATTTAAATAAGTTTACACACAGCATACAAAGCATGTGACAGTTATGTGACAGTTTCATCTTTTCACTTAAAGCTCCATTGTTCTGTTTACCTTTCATTCATAGAATCATTGTCACACATTGTAACAAATATGTATTTACTACATTTTACAGAATAATATTTCCTATCAATAAGCCATAGGATATATTTACGTTAAAAGCAACACGTGAAACATTACCTTCAAGCGTTTTTTTTTTATGTTCATCTCTAGCTACATACATATCTTTACAGTTTGATTCAAACTACCGTTCAATTGAATTTGTTTTTATTTATACTAAGGCAGAACTAAGAGTTTCCAGATCAGCATATATCATACATAATCGAGTGGTACTCGCCGAAATTGCAAAATATCTGTACAAAATATTTGTTATTAAACATATTGTAGGATCTTTTCTTGAATCCCCTGTACTCGTATATTTCAAGTAAGATACAACTATTTAAAGACGATGTCGGTCCAGCGCCATGATGTTTTTAATGTTGACTGACGTTTTTCTCTGCTGTGATTAGCTGTTGCTTTGTCAATACACCCGTCATGTCATCTATATATTATTTGTCGAAATTCATTCTATCACTGTCACAGTTATGTGTTGTCGAGGTCCTTGTGTTTATCCTGTCTTGCTTTGTGCAAAATGTTTTAAGAGTGCTGTGTTTATAGAACTTTGCGAAACGACGCTCTTTTACACCATTCCCCGTGCTCTGAGAAAATACTTAGTGGTTAAAGTGATTAAATCGTGATGATCTTGCAAAATTATCGCCCGCAGAACTAGCAAACATTATGTCCAAGAATTCATTTTGTTTATTTGACTGCGCCGAGCACAAAACTATTCTCAGTCATTTCATTGCTCTGACTGACCGATAGATGGTTACAATTATGAATCGGTGCAACATAACCAACAAAATATTAAAGGGGACAGACGTATTACTTGCAATACAGAAGAAAGCTTACGACAAATTTAAAAAGAAATTTAAAAATATATCTTAACAAATAATGTGCGTTTTATTTTTCTGCCACTGAGGTATAATTCTAAGTATATAATTTGATCACGTAAATACAATTACTGAAGTTACATGTTCAAATGTACGTGACGGGAACTATTCGTTCTAAATATTAGACCTCATTCAATGAACCTAGACCACTTTGGCTGAATACGTTACGATCCCTTGCCATATTGCAATCTCGAATAAAAAAAAAATTAACGTCAGTCAACACTAATCGTACAGATTAAATATAGTTGCCTAGTGCAAACAATATTTGTTTCTGAGTTTGCAGTCTGATACGTAGTATCTCTTATTATTCTGTGGTCCATACACTTGAGAGCCATACTCATAATAATAATGTCACAGACAGACACACAGACACACACACGCTTAAAAAATATCATCATCATCATTGGTCTCTTGCATCTATGAAAGATGAAAAAATATAAGCAAATTATTAAAATAAAGGAAGAACCATATAATATGACATGAGAATGCAATATCAATATTCAAATTAAGAACGGTTCAATCAAGCAGTAAATATGTTCATCATTTATGTTTATGGGTTACTCGTAGAAAAAGTATAATGTATGCACAGACTAATAAGAGATACTACGTAGCAGACTGCCAACTCAGAAACAAATATCATTTGCACTAGGCAACTATATTTGATCTGTACGATTAGTGTGACTGACGTTTATTTTTTTTTCTATTCGAGATTGCTACATGGCAGGGGATCGTAACGTATTCAGCCAAAGCGGTCTAGGTTCATTGAATGAGGTCTAATATTTAGAATGAATAATTCCCGGCACGTAAATTGAACACGTAACTTCAGTAATTGTGTATATTGTGATCAAATTCTATGCTGAAAATTATACCTCAGTGGCGAAAAAAATAAAAAAACACATTACTTGTTAAGATTTATTTTTCATATTCTTTTTAAATTTGTCGTAAGCTTTCCTCTGCATTGCAAGTAATACGCGGTTTTTTAATCGGAGAACATCTATCCCCTTTAATATTTTGTTGGTTGTGTTGCACCAATTCAAAATTGTAAATCGGACAGTCAGAGCAATAAAATGACTGAGAATAGTTTTGTGCTCGGCGCCGTCAAAAAATAAAATGAATTCTTGGACATAATGTTTGCTAGTTCTGCGGGCGATAATTTTGCAAGATCATTACGATTTAAACACTTCAACCTATTAATAAGTATTTTCTCAGAGTACGGGAAAGGGTGTAAAATTGCGTCCTTTCGCAAAGTTCTACAAACACAGCACTTATAAAACATTTTGCAAAAAGCAAGACAGGATAAACACAAGGACATCACTAGATAACACTTTACTGTGACAGTGACAGAATTAATTTCGACAAATAATATATAGATGACAAGACGAGTGTATTGACGAATGCAACAGCCAATCACATCAGAGAAAAACGTCAGTCAACATTAAAAACAACATGGCGCTATAACGTACGCGTTTTGTTGTACGAAGATTACCAGCTGTGAATGTATGCCATAGTTATATAATTCGCTTTTAAAGTCTCGTACCTTAATTAGGCCGCTGAACAAGCTTCGTGGCCTAAACGCGGTACTCCACTCGACTGAATAAGCATATATTATATAAAGATTGCATAAAATACTATTATATAGCAATAGGTGTAAGTATTAAAATGTATGTTTAAATGTAAAGCTTCAAGTAGGCACCACTTCTAATGTAAACATATTAATGTCGCATTGAAAGGAAATATTGTTCTGTAACATGCAATGTAAACTAATATTAGGCAAAATGTGTGATAATTTGTGACAGTTGACTCATAACTCCATATCGACAAAGTGGGACCTTTTCCTAAGAAAAGGTCCCACTTTGTCGATATGGAGTTATGAGTAGTTCCTAATACTACAGATCAATACGTCGTTATCGCGGGTACAATTACCAATCAGATAAAGAGCAGATAAAACAGAATGTCTATTTAGTAGAAACGGACGTATTCTGCCTACAGCTACTAAACGTCTAAGAAGCTCTTTACATGTGGAGAGTTTTATCTAGAAAAGATCAATAAAAAATACAGCCGCAAAGGGGTATGGGTTTAAACTGTTGTCATATGTTTCCATCTGTTTAGTTAACAAGTTCATACATAGGAAATAAGTAAATTTAATTATCTTTTAACGTCTTTTTTTAACAATTTTAACAATATATACGTACTTGTGTGAAGATAACTGTTATTGTCTACTAATTAAACGCTTACCTACTTAGAAGAAAGTCTATTTAAAAAATAAGAAGACAACGTGTGTAATTTTTACTAACGTGTATTTTTCACATCTATTATTTGGTTTTCGTAATAGATTACAAAGATTTTTTCTAAATTTTCCGCAGTCAATTTGCGGCGACTAGCAGTAAATATCCATTTTAATTGACTAAATGATCTTTCAACATCAACCGTTGTTGTAGGTGCATACTTGAAACGATGGAAATAATCTAGAGTAGTGTGACAAACTCGTAATGATGATTCAAGTATTATCTCCTTCCCTTGTATCAATTCATTTTTTTTTTATTATGTCAAATCCAGTATTTTTCTTCAAGACATGTTTCATCTTTTTAAATATTCTTTTTCCATTAGCACTCAAATTTAATTTCGATATATGCTTGTATGTTTTTTGAACGATGGCTAAACTTTCACTGAGAGATAGATTCGGGCACTGCAATTTGTTTCTAGCGTCTGGAAGTACCTGAAGATATTTCGCTATAAATTTAAATCGTTCCGAATTTTCGCACTGCGAAATGCTTTTTTTGCCGTTGTGATAACATGCTGCGTCAGAATCACGAAATGTGTCCACAACGCCTTTTATTTCCTCGAAATACTTGTTATAGTATGTCGCAGCCTCAATCCACGTTCCCCAACGAATAATCGTTGGATTTGGAGGTAAGGGTATTCCATTAACCATTTCTTTAAATGTTTTTATTCTTTTTGGCGATTTTCGAAAAACTTTTTTTACATTTGATATTAATTTATTCACTACTGGAAAAAGAACGCGATTTGATCAGCAACTCTGTTAAGACCATGAGCCAAACATGTAACATGGAGAAGGTTTGGGTAATTTTTTTTCAATGTTCTACCCGCTTTTTGCATGTACCCTACACCACCAGTTAATAATAACAACACTTTCTCATGTTTATTGTGGTCGGGACCCCACAAATTATCCAGTGCATTATTGACGGTATCCGTTATAGTTATATTGTTAGTTTGTTCCAATTTTTTGCTTGACAATACATGTGGAGTTCCAACTGCATCTTCAAGCAATGCACCGACTATCACATTAGCAATTTGACGACCCCTGGCAACTGTTGTTTCATCAACACTCACATAAATAAAATAATTTTCTAACTCCTTTTTAATTTTTTGCATTTGTTTGTCGTATATTTGGTTTACGTAATTCTGTCTCAACAAACATTCCGAAGGGATCTCCTTTCCAGACGCAGTTATTGATAAAATTTTTGAATATGGGATTTTCTAACTGAGACCATGGTATATTACAGCTTACCATAAATTTGGTCAATTCCATCCTAAAATCTTTTTTGACGGATGTATGCTTTTCAGAGTTGAAATGTCGTTCCATAGAAGCTTTTCTCTGGGGGAAACTAACATTGCACTTAGTCCAATATAATTTTGTATCGCGAGCCTGTAATTCAGGATAATCCATTGGCCACAACTCCACAAATTCATCGCACGTTTTTTTCCTTCGCGGCATTTTAAAAGCACTCGGCAATAAATATATTACACACAGTTATCAGTACGGATAATTGATAATGTACTTACTAACAAATGACAATGTCAAATAGGAAAAAATATTAAAGAGTTTGCATTGCGACTGCATATTTAATCTATTTAAGTTGTATTGGTACTCAAGTCAAGTATACATCAAAATTTTAATACTTTGGCACCTAACATCAAAATTTTATCTAAGGAGAATCTGTTCCTCCTTGGCTCGCCCATCTTCGATGAGGCCATCCCCCTGCTTTTGAGCAATTCGTTTCCAAAATTCAGCAACCATTCCGAACGTTTAATCAAAATTAGTAGTCATTCTGCCCTGTTCATCCTAAAATTCTGTTTGCTCATTCCTAAATTTACGTACCCGCTCCGCTGCTGCCCTATCTGGAAATTCCCCAACCTAATTCGACCCATAGATTTATCTTTAAAATTCCAAATTGAATCCATGATTAATATTAGTCTCAGCGAACAGGCATGGACCCAAGCTTCCCTACCGATAAGGTACGGTGATTTAGGTACCCGCCAAATTTCCAGTATTGCCCTACCGGCGTTCTTATCTTCAATCTATAGTACTTCCGATCACGCAGGTAAAATTCTCAAAGTCAATACGACTGCATACTGCGAGATCGCGTGCTTGGCTGAGGCTAAGAACGCCTGGCTGGCTGGACCGAACCCAATTTTACCGGACTCACCCAAAAACCAAAGGGCCTGGGATACCATAGTATCAGACGCCACCTTAAACACTCTCATTCACTGTTCCTCCGGCAAAGATCAGGCTAGGCTGCTGGCAGTGTCCCGGACAGAATCTGGACACTGGTTGCACGCCTACCCATGTCCCAATACAGGAACATACATCGACCCCAACACACTTTGCATTGCGGCGGGTCTTCAACTTGGTGCTGACGTGTGCGAAGCGAAGAACATGCCTGCGCCTCCTGTGGAGCCAGTGTGAACCGCCTCGGCCACCACGGGCTTGTTTGCTCCTCGGGTGTCGGCCGCCACTCTCGCCATGCTTCTGTCAATGACATCCTGAGAAGGGCACTTGTCAGCGCCAACGTTCCAGCTGTCCTTGAGCCACAGATCGCGCGGGACGATGGCAAACGCCCTGGCGGGATGTCATTGATACCGTGGAGGATGGGCCGCGCGCTGGTGTGGGACGCGACATGCGCCGACACACTAGCAGCGTCCTACCTCTCGGCCACGAGCATGCGGGCGGGTGCGGCGGCGGACGCCCGGGAGCGAATAAAGATTACGAAGTACAGTTGTCTCGGCGCCCAATACGACTTTATACCCTTTGGCGTCGAGACACTTGGACCGTGGGGTCAGGGTGCACGCGGGCTCCACAAGGAATTGAGTAAGCGTCTGAGGGAGGCAACAGGGGACCCACGCGCAGGCAGCTTTCTCGCACAAAGGCTTTCAATAGCCATACAGCGCGGGAATGCTGCCTGTGTCATGGGCACCCTACCGAAGGGACCAAATTTTTTAAGTAATTTTTAATAATCCTAGTTTAATTAGTTGTTATTAGTATGGAGGTAGGGTGTTAGAAATAACTAATGTGTGATACATTTTAAACTCGTAGGAGTAGGCATAGATGTTCCTCAAAATGAGTTTCGCGTCTGTTATTGCTTGTTTTTCATAATCTTTCTGTACAGTCAAATCGTTTTTGTACCCGCGATAACGACGTAAGATCATACGCTATCTTTTGGTGAAAGATATATGTCTCTAGGTGCTATAGTTATTTTTTTTAATTCTTCAAATTTGTATAAGTGAAAAAGCGATAATTGAGAAAACGTTGGTTAAAGTTTGGGACGGCAGAAAACACACTTGTACTTTGAAGTTATGGAGTGGTTAGTATCAAATGAATTGGCACTTTAAGGATTTCAAATTAGTCAAAATCATGTATATAACCTTAGTAGTTTGAATGTTACGGACACCTGAACATAAAAACAGAACGAAAATATGTCAATCCTGAATATGGGTTTATTTTCTATATTTATAACACGACGAGCAGATTTAACATTAAAGTTGTATTTATAAATGTATTCTCATGCTAAAAACGACAGAAATAATTCTATGGATCCCTTTAGTTAGTTATTATGTGAAAAAAGTAATAAAAACTAAATTGAAAATTACAGCTTAAAAAAATACAAATTACATGTGTATTTTAATATTTAACATAAGATTACTTAAAAAACACACTTATCAAGCATAAAAAGTATTAATATCAAATTCTAAGTACTTTTTTATGCATTATAAAGTTTAGTGATTTTCTATAGGTAGCGTCCCACTTTGTCGAATTACTAAACTTTAGTGCTTGTTCAGTGAAATGTATGTGTTTGGTATATTTCTCCCATTTTATGTATGAGATAAAGGTTTGTTATTTTTAATATAATAGTCATTGATACCAATATCGTTTGTTTGATCTTTTTTTACGGAATTTATTTCCGACTCAAGTTTAGTGTCCCACTTTGACGGTTTGGTTTCGTTCGTATGGACATACGCTAATAAATGACTACAAGTATAAAATCAGCTTTTAAAACACAGGTGTAATGTTTTTCTAGTTAGTATTTATATATTTGTTATTTTATATCTATCGGTTAATTATATTTTTTTTAAATAACACTGTTTTTTATTTGGCGATATCAGCGATGGTTACCCAACCCGACTATTCATATTTCGTATTTTTCACTTCCCTGCTCAAAAAGTACGTCATATTAGATTCGCGAAGCGAGACTAAAATAACACATTTAGGCCCTAGGGTTTAAAAGAAAGCCATATAATCCCATACAAATTTCAATGACACTGAAAAAAAAACTTGCGGCCAGCTACATACTCCTTACTAATAATTAAAAACAAACAAACCAACCTGATCAGATTGGCCAAACTTTGATAGATAGATAGAATTAGATATATAGATAGAATAGCTCAAACTGTACTTTTAGTTTTTCATGAAATATACAATTTTAATGTTGTCTTTTTTATTCTCTCGCAGTCGAAGTGAAAAGCAGAGTGTTTAACACTTGGCTAAAAGCCATTATATGACACTCAGATATATTTGTCCTCGCTCACTTCGTGAGCTCGTCCAAACAATCACTTTGTGTCATAATGGCTTATTTTACCCCTTGTCAAACAATCTTCTATTTTTTATTTGTATTTTTTATGCTGTACTTTTCAATTATTTTTTTATTAACTTCTTGACATAATAACTAACTAAAGGGATCCATAGAATTATTTCTGTCTTTTTTAGAGCATGAGAATACATTTATAAATACAACTTTAATGATGAATCTGCGGGTCGTGTTATAAATATAGAAAATAAACTTGTGCTTGTGGGTGGGTAGGCAGACAAACAACACATATGATATTGACTGCTCAGTATTTATTTTCGGAAATAATCTTATTTTGGTAATAATACATCCAAATTTAACTTACATGCAGTAATTAAGCCCTCACTGCCGCCCTCAGTTATTTTCACTACTCAATTCCACTTATTGAACAAAACAAGTAGTAAGTTCCAAAGGTCACTTTTTTGTGCAAAACTGAAATATTCAGGATGGATCACTTGCACCAACTTCAGAAGAAAATGGAAGAGCTTAAGGAGATGTTCACATCCCAAATGGCCTCATTTGAAAGCTCCGTCTCAACCCATGGCTCTGATACGCCTTCAGTGATAAGTGAATACAAGACATTCAAGACCCTCATTTGGAAGGCTGTGGAGAGCCTGCAGCAGCAGATGGGCTATGTGCTGGCGTCCTTGGAGGAGTTGGAAACCAGGTCTCGCTCAGGCATCCTGTTGCTTCATGGTGTTGTGGAAGCAAAGAATGAAGATGTTACCGAGAAGGTGACAAATTTTTTCAACCAGACTCTCCAGGTACAGTCTGTCAAGAACTCTAAGCCAAGACCTATTATGATCAAGTTTGGATGCTTGAGAACCCGAGATGCAGTATGGTCAGCGAAGAGGAAATTCAAGGGCTCTGGCAAAACAGATTCAGAATTTCTCACAGCATCACGTCATGAGGTTTTCGTGGAGGCTCGCCGTATCTTCGGGATCCAGGGCAGCTGGACTAGTGATGGCCGGGTTGTGGTACAGTTTCAAGACGGATCGCGCCGCAAAGTCACGACACTCGCGGAGCTGCGCTCGTTGCCTGCGCCGGCGGCGGCTGCTGTGGCTTGCCCTGTCATCCCTTCCTCAAACTCCGCTAAAGTACCTGTGAACGCTTCTACTGCAAACTCCGCTGAAGTTTCTGGTGTAAACCGCGCCGGCACAGGTGGGGCCGACCGGTCCCGCACTGCGTGCCCGCAATAGTAAGAAGAGTCCCGTTCCGTCTGCATCTCGATAAATGTGTATTGTTTCCTTTTCTGTGCTTACGATTGTTCCTGTTGTGTTCTGCATAGTATCTCCATTTATTCTCTGGAATACCTTCGTCCTAGTAGCAATAATAATTCATTGTGACCTGTGCGTTTAACGATATGCAGGTAATTTCCTATTAGCTGTCAGTGTCACCGACTGACGTTTTACGTTTTGTTTCTGCTGGGATGCACCCGTATTTTTCTGAGTGAAACATATTTGATATTTTTGTTACTTCGAGTTTTGCGTGTAATTTAGTGATTCTCATTTCATTAATGTGTCCTTTTGTTAATTTATGTTTTGTCTAATTATGTTAACTGCTGGCGAGCAAACAAGGTTACATCTCCAGGTTGTAATTAGTTTGTTCTTTTCTTTTTTCTTTTGAACGTATATTTTGCATACACATACTTATTATACTCATATATTCACATTTATATATATTTATTCTTATTCATTTTATTTATTACAGTATTCACTCTTATTAATAATGTCTGACGTTTTTAACGCGAGTCTGGAGAGCGAATTCTTCTCCTTGTCGTCTCCCAGCCACTATGACTCTTTGAGTGATGTTCCGAATATGCCAGACCTGTGTGACCGGCTTAATTTTACTTTCGTCTCATCTCAGAAACAATTCAATATAGTTCACATAAATGCGCAGTGTGCCAGCGCACTATCCGGACCTACTGGCATCTTTCAGTCCTGTAACATCGATGCTATCCTAATTTCTGAGTCATGGCTCAAACCATCCTTACCCTCCACTCTCTTTCCCCTGCCAGGCTATCGCCTCATACGCAATGACAGGGCCGGCTCTAAGGATGGCGGATCTGGTACCATCCGTGGAGGAGATGTTGCCATTTATTTAAAATGTGATCTAGCTTGTGAAGTAGTTGCACAGTCACCAAATCTCCTTCCGAACTCCCCTGAGTATCTCTTTCTCAATGTGTCTTTGCATCACTCTAAGGTTCTTCTTGGTGTTTTCTATAGCCCATCCTGTCATATTAATTATTTTGATACCCTTGAGAAGACGTTGGAGGACCTTAGCCCGCAGTTTGACCACCGCATAATCATGGGTGACTTTAACACATGCCTCCTTAAAGAAGATCTTCGTTCCCGTAAACTTCAGTCACTTGCGACCTCCCTAAATATTAGCTTTCTGCCTTTTGGTCCCACTCATTTTCCACACAATGGTCCCCCTTTTCTTTTAGACCTTGTCTTGACCTCTTCTCCTGATTTAGTATCTTTTCACGGCCAATTTAATGCTGCTGCCTTCTCCTGTCATGACTTGATTTTTGCCTCATTTTAAAATTCGTCCCCCTAAGCAGAGACATAAAATTATATCACGTCGCAACATTCGTGGCATCGATCTGCAGGCGCTCCACGTTGACATCTGCAATGTTGACTGGCACAGCATCGACCTCCTCGATAACATTGACCACAAGCTGGAAACTTTCAATTCCATATTGCTTGCGATTTTCGATAAGCATGCCCCGTTAAAACCGATGCGTGTTAAACATGTTCCTGCGCCCTGGCTCACATCCGATATAAAGGCTCTCATGGCCAAACGAAATAAAGCTCGCATCAAACTTAGATCCCATCCTTCGGAGGAGACCCATCTTCATTATATTTCGCTGCGTAACCGTTGCAACAGAGCTTGCCGCGATGCTAGACGCCGGTACATTCATGAGTCTATCAACGACTGCCCTCCATCCAAGCTCTGGAATTTTTTGAAGTCACTTGGAGTGGGCAAAGTTTCGCATTGTCCTACCGGTCTTCTAGATCTAGACGCCGTCAATCAGCATTTCAGTACCCCCCAGTTACTCTAAACACTTCTATCAAGAAAAATACTCTAGCCTCCCTTGCCATAACCCAACACCCCGACTCATGTACATTTGAGCTTGGAAGCATTTCTCCGCAAGAGGTTCTTGCCATTCTCAAAACTATTAAGACGAAGACTGTTGGTGAAGATAACCTTAGCTTGGACATGCTCATGCTCGTGGCGGACTATATCGTTCCCATAATCTCGGACATTATTAATTTCTCTTTTACCTCGGGAACGTTTCCTTCAATCTGGGGAAATATGCTCAAATTATACCACTTCCCAAAACCTCGAACCCAATTGATCTGTCTCAATATCGTCCAATTTCCATTCTCCCCGTGTTGTCAAAAAATATTGAACATTTTGTCAATCGTCGCCTCTTATCGCATCTCAACAGGCACAATATGTTCAATCCGTCTCAATCTGGTTTCCGTCCCGGGAATAGTACCGTCACTGCTTTGGTTAAAGACACCGATGACATTCGCTTTAATATTGAAAATAAAAAGTTAACCCTTCTTGTACTTCTAGATTTTAGCAGTGCCTTCAATTCTGTAAATTTTGATATCCTTTTAGGAATCCTACGCTCGCTTAATTTTTCCCCTACTGCTTTATCGTGGTTCAGGGAGTACCTTTTTGGAAGGCGTCAACGTGTTAGAGTTGAAAATAACATTTCAGAGTGGTGCAACCTCTCCGCTGGTGTCCCACAGGGGGGTGTATTCTCGCCACTTCTGTTCTCTATTTTTATTGATGGCATTACTAAAACATTAAAGTCCAGCTATCATCTTTACGCAGATGATCTTCAAATCTATGCTGCGGCCAGCATGAATGATCTCCCATCACTGGTTAGTAAAATCAATGGAGACCTGGAATCCATTCGTGGGTGGGCTACTAATTTTGGTTTAAAAATTAATGCAAAGAAATCGCAGGAAATTGTTATTGGAAGTCCTCACTTTGTTTCCAAACTGGCTGAAATGGTGATGCCAGTGTTATTTTTGATGGAACAACAATCCCGCTCTCCTCTACTGTAAAAAATCTAGGCATTACCATGGACCAGACTCTTTCTTGGTCACCGCACTTATCTGAGGTGAGCAGGAAACTGTTTGCGTCACTGCATTCTTTAAGGCGTCTGCAGAATTTCCTTCCACTGCATACTAAGATTACTCTCGCCAGCTCTCTTTTACTTCCTCTTCTCGATTATGGTGAAATTGCTTTTTTGGACCTCAAGGAAGAGCTACTTGATAAGCTTGAGCGTCTGCAAAATTGATTTGATTTGATTTGATTTTTGGCCTGAGAAAGTTTGATCATGTCTCTCAGTACCGTTCTCAGCTAGAGTGCCTTCCGATTCGTCGTCGTAGGGACGTGCATGTGCTGTCATTGCTGTACAATGTATTATTCAATCCCGCGTCCCCATCCTATCTCTCTGGAAGATTTACGTATATGGCGGCTGGCAGTGGCCACCGGCTGCGCTCAAGTGCCAATCTTTCTCTCGCCTTTCCGCCCAATAAGTCGCGCACATATAGGAGATCTTTCACAGTCCACTCAGTTAAATTATGGAACGCGTTGCCGGTGTCCGTTAAGCAGTCACAATCGGTGGCATCATTTAAAGATAACTTACAAAAGTTATGGCTTTCAGACCCATGACCTCGTCTTTTAATATTTATCCGTTTGTGTATATTTATTACGTATATAAATATATATTTACACACGTATATTTATTTATCTAGATAATATATATGCTATTTTATTACCATTTATTATTTAGGGTTTATGTGTATGTGTATGCTACATTAGCTTTTAAGTTTTAATGTCATTGTGCATATTAACTTGTTGGTTTATCTATCTGCGTTGATGTTTACTCTTCTCTTTCATTTGCTCTAAGGTTAACTGGAAGAGATCCCTTAAAGGGATAAGTTCGCCTTTGTAGAAATATGTTACTTTAATTACTTTGTTTTATTGTTTTTATGTACAATAAAGTGTTTACAATACAATACAATAAACCCATATTCAGGATTGACACATTTTCGTTCTGTTTTTATATTCAAGCCTCCGCCATAACATTCAAACTACTAAGGTTACATACATGATTTTGACTAATTTTAAATCCTTAAAGTACGCCAACTCATTTGATACTAACCACTCCATAACTTCAAAGTACAAGTGTGTTTTTTGCGGTCCCAAACTGGTTAAAGTTTTCTCAATTGTCGCTTTTTCACTTTTGCAAGTTTAAAGAATTAAAAAAAGATAACTATTGCACTTAGAGGCATATTTTTTTTACCGAAAGATAGCGTATGCTTTGTTTTATTACGAACTATTCATAACTCCATACCGACAAAGTGGATTTTTTTCCCTAAAACAGGCACAAATATGGTATCGAAGATTTTTTTAGGTATTCGACAGTGAGACGCTGGGCACTAAACTTTGAGGCCTTAAAAAGGTGCTTAAATTGGTCATTTATGGGTCGACATCAAAATCATAGGTTCATTACAGTATGTTCTATCAGTCTTAATTGAAAGTCGATTTTCGGTAGGTTTTGCCATATTTCACTAAACTGCCCGTAAATCCGTAACTGTAACGGGACGTTTTACTAAACTCACTCACATTTATCCATGGAAGAAAGATAGCAATGTCATGTATGTTGTAAGCATGTATTTGTCATACTGTGTGTAAACTTATTTAAATGTAAAATATGTTTGTAACTCTCAATTGTAAATTATATCTTTGACCTTGACTGTACCTACATAATTATATACATTTAAATTCGTCTTGTCGACACCATACTGTAATATGTCGTAAACTATACAATTATTTTTGTATCTAAGTCGACTAATCCCAGCAAAAGGCACTAGTTTCTGTTATGCTAATTATTAGACAGTACAATGCACAGCAGAACATCCATTCACACTCTCTTGGATAATGACTAGGTATCTACTTCACTGTACAAAACAATAGTACGATGAAAAGCTATTCGCATGACTTAAACACGTACCACCAACCACACACTCAACTGGCCATTCATAGACCTTATTGTCATCAACATAAGGCCTACAGGTGGTCATTTAACTGTGTTGCTGTTTGTATTACTATTCTTATTTTACGCGGTAGGAACACGAAGCCTCAACTACGTCTCAGTGCCTATGAGCAACAATATTATTCCTTTTTGTTGTAACTCATGGTCTTTCAAATCTGGTTTAATAAATAAGCTATTTTGATACTAAGTTTAAGTACTCAGAAGGCGTAACCCTACTACTAAGCTTGTCTGTTCATTTGTCATACTTTTAATATAAAGGGACTTCTATAATCTAAGCTGTAAAAAATATGTGGTTTGTTGATTATATTTTTCACAATTAACATGGTATGTACTTATATCATCAATTCAACAACCTTTCTTGTTTTTTAGGTTTTCCGTACCTCAAAAGGAAAAACTGGCCAAGAGCATGTCGGACCATGCTCAGTGTAGGATTCCGCAGCCGTTGATACGAAAAAATGCACTAAAGAAAAAAAAAAAAGATATATACACTAACAAAAGAACGTAGGTATCTCCACGGCACTTGCGTCTTTTTGTTGAGAAGCGCCGGTTTTCGGCAATAACTCAAAAATGGTATAACCGATCATATTGAAAATAATTTACGTTCAATGAATTTTTTTTTAGTTACATGTATTTATTTTTATTGTTTAACTATCAAACTAAGTAGCGGGTTACGCAAGACACCTATAGTCTAAATTTTATCAGGATACATCTTGTAATTTTTGAGTATAATACCTGTGTCATACGGATGGACATGAATAAACTTTTGTACGCCAATCGGCAGAACATAGTGGAACATAAAACAATTGAACATGGCTGTATGTATGCAGCCATCACCTATGTTTAGGGTTGCCATCCATATGGGTTTCCCGGGCTTGTTTTAGTTTGGAGGCTGTCCGGGGGCTGTCTGGGCGGGTTTTTAGAATGTGTACAGGTAAAACCCGGAATCTGTTTATATCAGGGAAAACCTTATTTAACTGAATAAAATCTAACATATCTGGGGAAAAATTAGATTTCCTCCGAATATTCACATTATTTGAAGTTTTTGTGCTGGGTTCCCGGCCCGGTATAATCAAGATGGCAGCCCTACCTATGTATAACAAATAAAACACTTTGACTTTGAAATTATAAGGGTTCTTTTTTGCCATTTTGGCTACGGAACCCTAAAAACAAAGAATTGTAATATAATATTAACTTAGTCTGTTTCTGTGGTTGATAATATATGTCACTTATAGGATTCCCGTTCCTTACAGCCAAATGTCATAATTCCCTTTTTCATATTTTATTTAATCTCAAATTGTCTTATTTCCAAAATGCTTAAATTCCCAAATTGACTTATTTTCAATACAATAATAGGTCATAATAACATTTACACATTACATCCGATATCCAAATTGCAGTTGGTAAAATGAACAATTAACTAAACTTCAAATACTGAATTATTATTAAGACTGAAAGTGAAAATGCATTAGTTTCATAATTACCAAAATTCAAAAATACCTTTTGTTGACAGGCCCAAAGATCAAAATGACACTGTGTATATGACAAAATGATACTATATCCATGCAATCCATAGTAAGATTAATATTTTTTTCATTAGGTACTTGTATGTAATAGGGATACTAGTATTCATGTAAAATGTTTTTGTTTTGTTCTGGGAAGGAACATGTATTCAGGAGTGAGTATCAAAAATTACTAAAGGACAGCCCAGTACATAGCTTCAATAGATCATCATGTTAATCAGTTATATCTTTCTTTCTCTCTTGAGCATAAGAGACAATGTTTTATGTAAAAAGAATTGAAAGAATTGAAGATTTTTTTTAATTTTAAAGAAAAATTCCATCAGTATAGACCTGCAACCTTTTAGGGAATCATAACTGTTATTTTAACTGTGTCTAGATATTATGGAACAAGCATAACCAAAAAGAAAAATACATGCATGACATAGTTTGTATTCAAACCAATAAATGTATTTAAAGTACTAACAACGTAAGTATGATTTATTCTAAGAGTTTTAAGGTTTGGAGGCTCACTGACCACTTAACATCAAATGATATAAATACAGCAACACAATATAAGTATGTGTAATTATGTAGAAGTGTAGCACATGTGGGTGGACCAGTATATAGAGTACAATATATTCAGAATGTACCATTTCATCCCAGAGAGTCTTCAGCAGTGGGTGGAGTGATACCTCAACTGCTCCCAACTTGAGTTATGAGACCATCACTCTATGCACATCATGCACCTGTATCAAGTCAAGTTAATCTGTTAGTAACTATAAAGACATCCATGTTATTAGGGCAACCATCAGTATAATCTGAGTAGCTGGAATAAAATATAATTAAATAAATGTGTTTCGAATATGGGTTGGCATCTTTTAAATTAACAAGCTGCGTACTACTAAATGAAAATCATCAAGCAGAAATCAAACCCCGCTGTGTACGAGAGTGAGAAGCGAAACACTGGCATGCGAGATTTGGAATACCTGGCCGAGTCTTCATACGAGGGCCTCTCCTATGTTTACTCACGCGGCCGGTGCGCATCCCAGACATTATTCCGTGTTAGACTCACGGCAATGTATTGCTGGAACTTACTCCAGTAAAAGAAAAGGTAATAATATCGATTTAGGTGAAACTCACTATCTTTACAAATGTTCGGTATCGTCACAAAGACTTTCACAGTCAAAATAATTGCTCGTAAAAACTGTTTTCAATTAACACAAGATAATAAATGTGATATCACTAACCTCTAACTAAATTTATTTTTGCACTGTATATCCAGAACCAGAATATTTCAGTATTCACCACAGTACATACAAAAGCAGACAGAGTGAAAAAGAAAAGATGACATGCATGACATTGACAAGACAAGACTTTTTTATAGTAACCTAGGTTGTTATTGTTGTCTCATGAAATCTGAGGTGAATTGCTATTTGCTCATTACAATGGGGAATGTGGGGAATGGATGAAAATTTTCAAAAAATCTTGAAATTTTGTTTATAGGTAGGCATTATAATTAAAAGATAAAATATCGTTCTGAAACGTAAATAACAAACAAATAGGCTAAAAGGCAAGAATTTGAACCTTATTATTAAAAGAAACCACATAATGACATAATATGACAGTGACAGCGGTGCTGATGGGCTGTCATGTTTGGGCAGCACTTGTCAGACAAATCCGAACGAAATTACCAATAAAACCGAGTATATTGTTAGTATTTATGTAATTTTTATAAAAGTTCATCTCTAGAGAGGTATATTTTTTAGTATATATTTCAAGACAAGTACGTTAGTGAATACATTGTCTTAAAATTCCATTTTTGTTCAGATGCTGCGTACAGTCGTGTTAGGTTCTGGTTTGGTGACAATGATACCATCAGTGAACGCTGCTACTCCTGTTAAGAAAGATCCGGCGGACCCTGCAAGACCGCCGGTAATGAGACCCTCGGAACTGCCAATATACGAGTCACCGCATGCTGATTACAGGGAGTATGTATATTTTGACTTAATACAAGCATGTGTGTTATATAATTCTGTCAAATTCATTCTACAATCCGTCAATAAACATTCCCACAATGTTTGTGATTGGCTGCATTCTATTATCAATTACACTGTTCTGTTTGGCAGGTTTGAAGAAGCAAAAAAGCATTCACAGAAAACCAGCTACATCAGGACGGCTCTGCAGGCCCCAGTACGTGTAGTGCGCGAACAAATACAGACGGTGTGGGCCCAGACAGACTCCCTCAAAAATGCAGTGCAAGACAACTATAATGAATTCCAAGACAGAAGTGAATGTAAGACGTTCGTAATTCTCTATTCAGCAGCTTCACATTCTTAAGGAGATAGTAGAGACATCCCATGTTAAGATACTGCTACTCTTATAATACTCTAGAAGGTGCCTGCAACTTGATACATGTAGGGAAAATGGTTGTAAACCTTTTTTTCTTCAGCTTAGTCTAGTAAAAAATATACTTTAACCAATCTGTGGATATCCAGCTACCCATGTACCACAAATAATTGATATTGAGCCGTTTTGGTGTGATGTAGCCACAATGACACATACAAACATACATAAATAAAAAACAAATCATTCATAGAATTATTCCTGTCTTTTTTAGCATGACAATACATTTATAAATACAACTTTAATGTTAAATCCGCTCGTCATGTTATAAATATACAAAATAAACCCATATTCATGATGATGACATATTTTCGTTCTGTTTTTATGTTCAAGCCTCCGTAACATTCAAACTACTAAGGTTATATACATGATTTTGACTAATTTGTAATCCTTAAAGTATGCCAATTCATTTGATACTAACCACTCCATTACTTCAATGTACAAGTGTGTTTTTTGCCGTTCCAAACTTTAACCAATGTTTTCTCAATTGTTGCTTTTTCACTTTTGCAAATTTGAAGAATTTAAAAAAAATAAGTATAGCACCTAGAGACATATATCTTTCACCAAAAGATAGCGTATGATCTGTAGTATTAAGAACTACTCATAAGTCCATATCGACAAAGTGGACCTTTTACCAAAAACAGTCACAAATAATGAAAATAAATGAATAGGAGTTCTCATACAAAAAAAAGCGTTTTTAAGCAGTTCTTGCATAGTATTTTGAACCACAACAAGTTTACACTTGAAATTGTCACAAATTGTGTATTATTGTAGCTGCTATAACACTTTGGCATACCTCAGAAAAAAGGTAATGATCTTCAAATGGCTCAGCCAATTATCTTCAATCATAGATATCTGCCCAATCGAGATTCTGCCGTACGTCGATCGCCAGAGGGTCTCAATTGAGTTCCCTTTCAAACAAAGAAGCTCGTTATTTCTTCGTTGGGGTTTTAATAGAATAAAGTTAACAAATTCAGAAAACCATTTACAGAATAAATAATTTAGTCTGCCATTTGTACTTTATTGTATTGTGGAATAAAATTTAAATAAATAAATGGTAAAATACGGAACCCTAACAACTAAATGTTTTGTGTATAGTGGTTTCTATGAAACCCTTTATTTATTAGTGTGAATCGCTTTTGATCTGTTTTTTTATAATGTAGCTATGGGAATAAAAGTTAAACTCGTAAAAACTAAAGGTCACGCAATTACTTGTCAGAAGTCTATGCTTCCACTGTAGAGTCATGTCTCCATACTGGATGCGAAATTAGACTTATGTATGACATAGTCAGATCGTTTTGTACGGGGACAGTGAATGTGTTAATTTATACAACTTATTGTTATTTTTATTATATTGCTAGTTCACCTGCAGAAATCTTAATCTCGACGAAAAAAGAGGGTTGTTATAACTTTGACGTATGCCTCTGTCTGCTTGTGGTATCTTCGGGCTTTAATGAACGGACCGGTTTTGATTTAGTCTTTTGTGGTGATTTCATGGACTGTTGTTCGCTATGGTTCAACAAAATCGGTTTAGCCTTTTAAAAATACCTACCAGCATTTTCAGGGTCAGGGTTTTTTGTTTCTTATCAGTTCACCCATTACTTGTATCTTGTGACTATGTGTAAATGATTATATGGTATCTTATGATTACGTACTCCGACTACATAAACAATGCATTCATCACATTATTGCAGGGATTGTAAGATATCTACGTGAAGAAGAAAACAAACAAGTGCGCACGGGTGCAGTGGCAATGGGGGGTCTCACCGGGTTCGTCTTCGGGCTTAGAGGCGGAATTATCAGGGTAAGTATATAATAGCACATTTTGATGCAAGTGCGGAAAGTATGTCGTAACGTCACGAGTCTGAGAGACTAGGGACGAGTGCAAATGATATTTCCGCGCGTGTATCTAACCAAACGACGGTTTTTAGGGTTCCGTAGCCAAAATGGCAAAAACGGAACTCTTATAGATTCGTCATGTCTGTCTGTCTGTCCGTCCGTATGTCACAGTTATTTTACTCAAAAACTATAAGATGTATATTGATGGAATTTGGAGCATAGGTTGTAATATATTATTTTAAGAAAATGGGGTGTTGTCTTAAAGCGACAAATGTAATGTTTAATATAGAATTCACAGGGCAACAGAGGGAGCCACTGTGAGGATAAGGTTATTGCCAATAAAAAAATATATAAATTTAATCATTAAACAAAAAGGTTTCGGGCGCCAGGCAGCACACCTTAGAGAAATGCCAGATAGCTAAAAATAAGTCGTAGAGATCTACCTTTAATCTCAAGCCAGAGGGGACTGATCACAGGATTCTTTAGAAAAATAAAACCAGAAAAATACTCAATACAACATGCCTTTATATTCAAATTTACTGTTATATACTATCTTAATTACAACCAAATTTAAGATATTCCTTAGGCTATCTAAGCTAAGTTTAAATACTAACTTTTTGATCTGAGGCACTCTTCAATATTTAAATAAGAAATATGTCACCGACCTTCTTAGGAGGTTTACACTCGAAGCAAACCTCTCCGTAAAAGCTAGAGGCTTCCGGAACTCTTCTCTGAGGTGCAGCAGCCAATCCGGTTACAGCTACACTGTCCCGAAGAACCCGTATGACCACGTGCTTGCCCGCAGAGGCCTACCCCGCCGGCGACGCCCCAAGAGAAAATAATGGGTATTATGTTTACCCTAACTCATATATGGAAAAAGAGATTGGGAAAAAGTAAAAAGTTAACTACCAAGTGGAAACTCGAATGGAAATGGAAAAGAAAAAACTATAAATATGAGAACTACGCTCATCTACATGATGGCGTCTAGTTACATAACACACGAGTGGAAAAACTCGGTGGAAATAGAAAAGAACAAGGCTATACGTCCCCCCAACACGACACCTCGTGTTCAGACACCGTCACCCCTCAGGCATGACCCCAAACCAATCGCAGTCACGATGGGCCTATCGAACGCAGTATCGAACGCAGTGTCGAACGGGTGCCACCATTTGTTGGACCTGGAGAAACAAAAACATTTATAAGAAAATCGTCTCGAAAGACTTACGAGGAATTAACCTAAGATCGGGAAAGTTTGTACTTACACCCGTCCGACATAATTGCGGCGGTCCTCCGCTGCATCGCGAAAAAGAGATTGGGAAAAAGTAAAAAGTTAACTATGAGGGAAATGCACTAACACCAGGTGGCAAGGCATCCGAAATAATAAGCGAGTGGAAACTCGAATGGAAATGGAAAAGAAAAAGGCTATAAATATGAGAACTACGCTCATCTACATGATGGCGTCTAGTTACATAACACACGAGTGGAAAAACTCGGTGGAAATAGAAAAGAAAAAGGCTATACGTCCCCCACACGACACCTCGTGTTCAGCCATCGTCACCCCTCAGGCATGACCCCAAACCAATCGCAGTCACGATGGGCCTATCGAACGCAGTATCGAACGCAGTATCGAACGCAGTATCGAACACAGTATCGAACGCAGTATCGAACGGGTGCCACCATTTGGTGGACCTGGAGAAACAAAAACATTTATAAGAAAATCGTCTCGAAAGACTTACGAGGAATTAACCTAAGATCGGGGAAGTTTGTACTTACACCCGTCCGACATAATTCCGGCGGTCCTCCGCTGCATCGCGGAGGCCGCAAAACCAATAACTAAAACAAATCATTCCCAATGAAATCCTAGCGAAAATTCGATCGCCATGAGCAATCCATTAAAAGTATTAATTGACGAGAAATTACACAAAATATGCTCACCTCTAGAAGAAATGTAGTGTTCCTTCAGCTCCCAACGAAGAAAAACAAGATAACTTTCTCTATTTAAGAGATTATACACGATTCAAAAAGAATGACAATTCACGGTGTCTGTTCGACGCAAATCCAACAAGAAAAAAACATATTTGACAGAACGACGAAATGCGTTTGAGTCAACGTTTAAACGCGCGGAAAGGTTTAAGTAATGCCGTAAGGCTTTAACTGTCAAATGAATGTTTGAAAATACTACTTCAAATAGGTTTCTAAACGGAACGCATTTAATAATGTCAAAAAGTTACAAGAAAATTAGACGTAAATGTCGTATGTGACGTGAAGTAAAAAAAACACGTTACAAGGTGTCTTGTGTAAACCGCTACTTAAGTTTCATAGTTAAATAAAAAATATATATATTTCTTCACAAATTCAACTGCAAAAGGTTATTCAAATGTGATTCATACCGTATATAAAAGATTATTTTTGGCTTTTTAGTTTATTTTGAAGTCGCTTATTTTTTTATTTAAAAAAATATTTTATTTTGCTTTTTAGTTATTTTGACGATCGAAGCCACACATAATACACGACTTTTATACGGCACTTACAGCCATAATGCATTCTAATGTTAATTGCTCACGACCTTTAGCTGAACGTTGCTATTTCAGAATCAGTGCCGTTAACCGTTGAGGAGTTCTCTGGTTCTCCACTGTCAGCTTCACTTTGCTAGCCTGATCTTAACTAACTTCTGCCTCTAAGCAAAATATGATAAATAATTATATTGCGATTAGTGAATTAAATAACAATGGTTGAGGCCTAATTAGTGACTGGTGGCTTGTGTCTTCATTATCAGTTTCTCTTCACCAAATGATAATGTTCGAGTGTAAATGCTTGTTTTACTTTAATAAACACCGAAATCGCCATAGATGTGCCCATAACATTTCAGGAATTCCTTCGATTCCACATCGATCTCATCATCAGATCTTCACCAATATTTTATGGGACTAACTTGGAGATTCCTACTCTTAACCGAAAAAATATTTTTCCAAATCGACTTGCGATCCGCGAATTAAATAATACTGATATAGCCCTCAGTGGTAACTGATGGCTTGTGTCTTCATCATCGGTTTCTCTTCACCAAATGGTGATTTTCAAATGTAAATGCTTAAACTAGTATAATAAATACCGAAATCGCCATAGATGTCCTCATAATATTCGAGGAACTCCTTCGATTCCTCATGGATCCCGGCATCAGATCTTCACCAAAATTTTATGGGACCAATTTGGATATACATGAACAAAAAAATAATTTTCCAAATCATCGTGTAAATGACGGAGTTCTGAGGTAACAAACATAAAAAAAAATACAACCGAATTGAGAACCCCCTCCTTTTTTGAAGTCGGTTAAAAAGGGGACCCTATTACTAAAACTCCCATGTCAGTCCGTCCATCTGTCCACCTGTCCGTCTGTCACCAGGGTGTATCTCATGAAACGTGATAGTTAGAGAGCTGAAATTTTCAGAGATGATGTATTTCTGTTGCCGCTTTAACAACAAATACTAAAAATAGTATTATTTTATGTATGTCTGTCTATATCAGTAACCAATATAAAATGATCGAATACCGCGTACATTTCGCGTAGGTAGGAGTAAGGCTCTGCTAACACTGGATTATCATACATACAGCCGTTTGTAGCATGTATTTCGCACGGACCTCATCGTGCGCGAGTATGACTCACAATTGACCGGTTTTTATCCTCGTTTGGATTTCATTGGAAATATCCTGATAGCAAAAAAAATATTTGTTGTGCATTGGTAATAATACGAATGTATATTTCAGAGAGTTCTCTACGCCGGTCTCGGCACCACAGCCATGGGTATGGTTTGTTTCCCTGAAGAAACCAGCCAACTCTTCAAGAATAATGGAGTACTTGCAAAACAGTACATCAATATTGCATACAACTTTCTGTATGGAGGTAAATACATTTCTATTAATTGGCTTGAAAATGATCATGCCTACAAATTTCTGACGGTAAAGAGTTTTTTACGCTATTTTGACATATATATATTTACGATTTCTTTCTCAATAATCTCTTAATTGATAAAAATGTTCTCAGCATACTTTTTAAATACAACTTTGAACAATGTATTTTTGTTGTTTGTGTAGTAAAACCAGGCGACCCTCAGCTGGAAGTCCATTTCCCCGAGTTATCTTTTCCAAAAGATTTTTCTGAGTTTGTGGACTTGACTGCCTCAGTGGCTTCCTCTGTGAAGCAGGCTGTCATGCCGCCTCCGCCCAAAGAAGCAGCTGAATCCAAAACAACAGACAAGAATAATTAGGTGCAATTATCACTTGGTTTCATATTTAAGCATGAAAATTGATGTTCTGCTTTAAGGTTTCTTTATGTGCTATTTGTTTATTCTTGACGTTTTGCTTTCCTAATATTTTTTGTTTTGGGATTCTGATATGCTATCATACTAATTATTTCGTTTAGTGAAGCATTAACTTTCCTTAATTTAGCCATTTTTTCTCTGCATGTGGTGCATCATTGGTGGTTGGCGTTCAAGGGTTCAAAAAGTTTGACGATGAAAATGTTTCAAACGGGTTTATTAACAAATTACTAGTTAAGTTCTCTTGTATCGGCCTGCTAAAATATATCTGACTTTTTGATAACAAATTATCACAATACTGTGATGTATTAGTAACACTTTCTTGAACAAAATTCGCAAAATATAAGTTGGGTAAACCGTAAAGTTATTGGCCACGATCAGAGATAGTGAAAAACTGTATTTTTATGACAGAAAATAATATATTTGGTTTTAATCTAGTATTTTTTATCATTTATTAAAGTTATTCTGATTCCTTGAAACCCAAAATTGAAGTTGGCATTCACTGATCGTGACCAATAACTGTACGGTTTACCTACAAAGTTTAATGCAACTATAAGTTTATCATTATCTTCGATTTGGTTACCAGAGACAACGATTAGATCTCTTATAATTATCAGCAGAGTTCGGTCATCAGGTCAGGTCATCGCAAAAACAAATATGGAAATAGAACAAGGCTCTATAGAGGCGAAACTTAAGATTATGATTATCTAAACCGGATATTATCGTAATTTATAATTTAACATTTGACCATTTTTGGTTGCATAGGTACCTATCTGACATGATTTTGTTAAACTGGCTTTCATGAAACAGTTTTGTGATAATTTAAATTAGTCAAATTATTTTCTTATGGTGGTTTCGAAATATTTTAAATATGGTAAAAATAAAAACGATTAATATGTGGATTAAGAACTATCCCGAGCTCTCATATAATGAAGATCACAAAGAAATATTGTGTACCGCAAGTGACATTCGAATTAAAATCTTAAAGAAAGATAATGTTAATAAACAACTTAAATTAAACTGTAATAGTTTAATTTGTTTAACATGTAATAGTTTTTATTGCTTATGTGTTTTTTTAATGTTGAAAATAGTAAAAATTAAGTATCACAAAGAACTAAATAAAAATATAGGTTTATTGCAGAAAATGCAGGAGTTGATGGTTGCATATGTTCAATACAACCATCAGCATTAAAAAAACTTGATGGAAATATGGTGAATTTTGGGTTACCTACCGTTGTAAATGTAATTGATAAATATAATTAAATAAAGTCTGGCTACTGAAATCGTACCCAAATTTTTGGCGCGAAATTCAAAATATCTTGGGCTGGTCACACTTTGCGAAGTAGGTATTATAGTTTTGATATCAGAAAATATTTTTTAATTTTCTGTAAACACCTAAACCTAAGAAAATAAGTAAATAAAATATACGTTGCGTGCACTCAAAGTCAGCTCACATAATTTCTTCCACTATATGTACAGTACAGTGAACGAAAAAGACATATGTTTACACTTTCTCACCATATACCATTGTAACAAGGCAAAAAATAAATAAGATCTAGCTTGATAATACCATAATATTAATCGATCACCAATGTCTGTGGTTAGATTAAGTAGGTGGTATAGACATGGGTTAGGTTAGAGTAATGTTGCACCGGCACGATGGGCCATGTGCGGGATTCTATCGACACGCTCGTGGCTCATATATAGAAATTTTCGGCCAAGACATTTTTATATCAAATTACTACTGACCAGTCCACAGGTTTCTTCTGAATATTGGTACGTTCCGATGTTTTGATTTTATTTATATTTTCTAGAATTTCTAGTTTATCCGTTTCTTTACACATTCTGTCCTGTGTGTGATATTCAGGTATTAATAAATTCATGTACCTATTCATAGTTATAGGCAAATTTTAGAAGTAGTACACAAAGTATCAAAATATTTATAGAGCACCAACCTACTAAATTGACAACAGACTTTTAGCTGTTTCTTAAATCATTGACAATTGGTGATACCACCAAGGAAATATCTGTCAACAATATTTGGCTAGGCAGACTCTAATACTGTACATAGTACGACTCTATTAATCTTGTTCTATCGGCGTGTTGCGATTGTTTTGCGATGACCTGTCCGATCTCTGATTATCAGCAACTATTTTCTAAACCGGGCCGGGCACTGTTTGCCCTGCAACTGCATTTGCGAAATGTAGAACCAAACAAGAATGAGTAGTTCAGGACAAAAAAGGAAATTATTACATTGGATAAAACTGAAAGTCAAATTGTTTATAGTTACGAATTTTTACTTAAAATAGTGAATTATTATTAAATGCTAATTTCTGCAGATACTTTTCAATCAAAACCGCAAGCCGCAATTAAAATATATATCTAATTAATGAAATAAAACAAATACTTAAAACCCACCTACTGTGCACGTTTTAGGTCGTCAGAGCAGCTGAATACCTAGCACAATATCATTCTCGTTAATAATGTGTTTCATTAAAATATGTTATAGTAATACCGGCCGAACCGGGCGATATCTGATTCAGTGCCTCAAAACGTAAACATAAAATATTTAAAATGTATTAAAAACTGTTTGCCATGATACTTTATACACATTTTAGACGAAAAATTATAAATTCGATCATGATAAATATAGATACATGGCAAAATACTTTCACCTCACTGACTCGCTCGGGTAAGTTCTATTTACAGCGCCAATTCTTCGTGGAAAAGCGCCTTTTATCCGCTAGAGTGTAATACTATTTTATGCAATCGTTATACATATAATGTCTGCTTTTTCAGTCGAGTAAACTTCGTGGCCTAATTAAGGTACGAGATTTAAAAAGCTAATTATATAGGTAACTATTTTATACAATACTTTTCCTACGAGTAACCCATAAACACAAATAATAAGTAAATAAAACATAGCTAAAGCCATAAATGTAAATTAAACGTAGATAAAAAAAATCATTGCAAAAACACTGCGTTCTTTTTTGAAATTGATTATAGTTCTGTGCTGAGTTGTATAATATAAACCATAGAGTATAGACGGATGGTCCAATCTAACAAGTCTGCCTTTTTAGTATGAGTCGCGCAGTTCTTATTCAAAGAATAATAAGTTCACGAGTAGAAACAAGTCATTTGAAGTGCGAATTTATATTTCTATTATGTTTGTGTTGTAGGTCCGTTATCACTAGTTTTAAATGAAAAAATAATCTGTTTGTTATGATTTCATAGGTTTTCTTACATCTCACATTTTCCTCGCTGAGTGAGTTGAAAAGTTGGGTGTTTCGCACGGCCGCAAAATTATTTAACTTCTCGTGCCTTGAAAGCCTCGTTACGCTCAGGAAACTATATTTGAACCACTCGCACCGCTCGTGGTTCAATTTTAAATTCCTTCGCTTAATCGGCATTCAATTCAATCACTCGCGCCAAATAACAACTTTGCAGCCTTGCGTAAGAAATAACTATTTACCAGTAGATGTCCGAACCCGACCCAAATTCCTATTTTCCTGGCTTTTATGAACTGGTCCCTGCCATGTCGGTCAATTTGGGTTTATTGGAGTTTGATGTTTTACAGTTAATTTCATAAGTTCAGTAGACGGCGGATACCAGAGAAGTTCCCGTTAGTCGAGCATTCTACTGCCTTCGTAACCCATTTTGAAGCTTCTTCCTTGGAGTATAATTTCTGTTTTCTTTTTCTTTTGCCATTTTTACGGTATTTCTTTTACTCTTTAATAATATTATATTACTAATACTAGTTAGAGACTGAACCTAACGTTTAGAGTACGCGTAGCAATCAACATGCAGGGATGCTCGTGTTAAAGGGGCTGATGGCTATCCAGAGAGACTGTTTATTTATTGGACGCAAGTGTGATTGAAGTCTACAGCCTTTCTAACTTGGGTTAGAATTTTACGCAGGTACTCCACACTACTGTAGAATGAGTACTTCCTGCGGACTAAAAGTAGTGCACTATTTAATTTGCGCACTTGAGGTTCCTGGTGCATTTCCGTCTCTTCCAGCACACTGTCCAAATGTAGTGATGATGTTTAGCTATCGTATTGTGACAAATATAATATATAATAATAATAAATAAATATGAGGGACAATCTTACACAAATCGACCTAGTACCAAACTAAGCAAAGCTTGTACTATGGGTACTAGGCAAAGATACACATAATATATAGATATATTATAATACTTAAATACATAAAAAAGCATCCAAGACCCAGGAACAAACATCCGTGCTCATCACACAAACACTTGCCCTGGCCGGGATTCGAACCCGGGACCGTCAGCTTCCTAGGCCGTTGTACAACCCACTGAGCAAACGTGTCGTTATTACCATAACAATGCCAAAAAATCCACAACGATGCAAGATAAATCATTTTTAACACAAATGAATATATATGTCAGAAGAAGAACGAAGGCTAGTAGAATATCGATAATATGTTTTGTAATTGGCAGTGATCGTAAATTTGGTAGCATTTTTGGTGCAGCGATCATGGTATTGTGCTAAAGAAGTGGATGATACCACAATCCATCATTTCGATTGAAATTTGCCACAGCTATGGCACTCTACCATGATCGCTACACCACAAGTGCTACCCCGCCGCACTCGCCCGACTAGCCGCCTTAGGCTCCTCGTCGCCGGTCCCTCTACTGTACCGCGGCCCCCGTGTGCCGCACGCTGCTGCAGCCGCACACCGCGCCCCACTTCTCCACCGCCCCGCCGCACTTGCCCGACTAGCTGCCCGCCGGCTCCTCGTCGCCGGTCCCTCTACTGTACCGCGGCCCCCCGTATCTTCACAATGTAAAAAGCATCTGATGATCTCATGTTTCTAGAGTGTGGTATCTTGCTACTCTAATGCCATTGTGGATGGATTTGAAACTATTATTTACTGCTTTCCGTCGGACGCTTTTTCATGTCTTCCTATTTTTTGTGCTCCTTATCTCTATACTCCATGATTTAGTGTTTTCAGTGCTATGCATGATCCACTCTCCCACAAAAAAATACATTTCTTTGGGAGTACGTACGTGGCAGAGTTTCAATGACTCATACCATTCTCATGTGACATCGCGGTTGGTTATTATTGGGTACCGTCACGATAGTGGTTGTGAACCGGCCAAGTTTTTATTTAAATTAAGCTGCAAACATCAATGCATAGGGTAACTTTACCTTCAACTAGTGAAAAATCGTCTTTTTTCTTTCAGATTACGCTGACGACGGGGAAATAGATGACCCTAGTAAGTGTATTTACAATAAACTCCTAATATAATTTTATTACATATTCACAAAAGGAAACAATTTAGTAGTTACAAAAATACCGACTACTAGTAACTAGTTATTTGTAATAACAACTTGGAACAGTCAGCTGCAAAAAGATCGCCCGTTCAAAAATATCTTCTCTTAACTCCGTTGATGGGCAATAGAGTCTAGCGTAGATGTTTTTGAACGGACTAAAAGTGTATGTCTTTTTGCAACTGACAGTACCTACAGCATTGCATTTTTGACCTGACAGCATGCTACTATTGCATTTTGACCTGAATGACGGTATGCTACTAATTCATTTTTGACCTGACGGCATGCTACTACACTTGACTGGGAAGAGAGAGGTCGGAACCCTCGAAGCGATTATTACAAGCTTTTATTTAACTTGCAATGTTTTGTACCTATGTGATCGGGTCAAACCTTGTATGTTAAATTTGAACCACTATGTCATACTTAGGTATGTAAGTTAGGTGATAATACAATATTAATGATGACACCATCAAGCTAATCTGGTGGTGGTGTCGGATGGTGGTCATATTCAGTAATACAATAACGCAAACCTACCGAGACTGAGCTCTTTAGTATCGTCTCCATGGGTAGTTAATGGATGTTCAAAGAATAATGCAGTCATCTCTAAAAGCTTCTCACAAGAATGTCGCTTTTGACAGTAACTTATTGACTATTGGTATGTTGACTGTATTTAAATATAAATAAAATTTTGATGAGAAATGGTAGTTTCTATGATAGAAAACCTAAAAAAAAATTGAGTTTGATACCTTGCGTGTAGCAGCTTGTTTTATGAGCCTTTAAAGTTGGGTGGGAAAGTTTAAAGTATGAAAAGATGAATAACTAATAATGCCATTGAATAACCCATGAAATGTATAGTAACTTTTGTTATCATATCATAGCTGCAGAATAAAAATATTAATTTCCTCATACAAGGAGGGAAGGTGTGACGTCACACTTACCTTGGCTTTTGTATGGAGCGTTTTTGGGAAATACTAAAAATGTGATTTTAACATTGTTGTACCTCGGTGAGTTTTTATGAGATTGAAGTAGTTTTTTCACCAATGTATTAATTATTGAGAAGTCGTTCTATAACATACCACATACTCAGACGTGTTTATATGGAATGACTGCATGTGCCGGAGTTAGAGTACTTTATGCCATTAGGTTTGGAATTACTTTTCCTGTCTGATTGCTTTATACCACTCCGGCACACACTATTTTTAACCGACTTCCAAAAAAGGAGGAGGTTATATGTTCGATAGTTTGTATTTTTTTTAATGTATGTTCACCGATTACTCCGCCAATTGTGAACCGATTTTAATCTTTTATTTTTATTTGAAAGGATATACTCCTGAGGTGGTCCCATTGCCACCAAGTTGGGAGCTGTTGATGGGATCCCAGCGAAATCGAGGGCAATCCTCAATTTTTATAGGCACTTATAATGTTTTTCATATATTTTCTTAAGCTATTTAAGTATTTGCATATGATAGTCATCATCTTATCATGCTTAGCTAGTTAAGAGTTAGAGGATAATTCTTAAAAAAAACATCTATTATAGGTAGATACGTTAAGACTGGTAGTCTTAACGTATATATTCTTTATAGTGTGTCCCTGAAGTAGTCTCCTTACTTATCACCAAGTCAGGATCAGATGATGAAATACCAGGGAAATCGAGAGAAACCCTCAAATATATTAGGCACTAACAATGTTTTGTATATATTTTTCTAAAGTTATCAGTTGTTTTCCTCTGGTTGTCATCGTTTCATGCTGAGCTGATTATGGAAGGTACAATGAACTAACCAACTTTTAGATTTCTTACTACCAAACACTCGAGATGAGTGCAAAATGCCTCCTCAATCTTCCCATTCTGGGCTCTACAAAATACTTTATAGCACTACTAAAATCCATCACTAAAAAGCAAATATTTTTTTTTTTAATAAAAAAGAACCGACTTCAAAATAAACTAAAAAGTCAAAAATAATCTGTTATGTTCGATACGGATCACATTTGAATCACCTTTTGAAGTCGGTGCCAAACCTGAAGTAAATAAAATTCCTTATTCAACAAAAATACGAATTACTATGACTAAATATGTATGTAGGTTGATAAAAACTCAAGGCTCGCCGCCGCGGTTCTTAATAGTAATAAAATAATGGTTTGGCACCGACTTCAAAAGGTGATTCAAATGTGATCCGTATCGTACATAAAAGATTATTTTGGCTTTTTAGTTTATTTTGAAGTCGGTTCTTTTTTTATTTTATTTTTTTTAACTTAGGGTTTGGTCTACTACTTTAGCCGGCGGTTTTGCGACATACTTTATATTGAAAATGCAAAACGTCACTGAAAAAAACTCGTATTTCACAAATCACACAAAAGGATAGGATATAGTAGTACTCGTATGCACTTACTACCTTTTGGTTTTCGATACAAGCTTTACGAAATAAACTGTCCTTCAACTCTGAATAGAAATAAGTGGTGTGTTGGCATATACAGCCACCCTAATTATTTTATTTTTATTTTTCAGGTACGTTTACATCACGGCAATGAAATCACTGATCTACACTAAACCCAAGACCTATATTATCTGAATTCAGATACCTAAGCTATCAAGGATGTATTTAAATAAAACTATCGAATTCATCTGAAATCTTTATTTATTGATTCCAAATCCATACCATTAAGCAAATATCATTTCTTCCCGTCTCTTTTTAGTTACTACTGTTCCAGGCTTATGTTGGGCCTCAGGATGATTCATGAGCTCTGGTGGGCAAGTGGAAACAGAGCTTTGCAGCAACACTTGCTTAAGGTCGTAGAACAATGCCGAATCTTCTTTGGTCACAAATGAAACAGCTTTGCCAGTTTTACCGGCGCGACCAGTACGACCAATACGATGTGTATAATCTTCAATTGTCTTTGCCATATCATAGTTAATTACCATGCTCACGTCTTTGATGTCAATACCACGACCTGCTACATCAGTAGCCACCAGGATGTCCTTTGACCCATTCTTAAGGCTTGCCAGTGCAAAGTCACGTTGCTCTTGTCCTTTCCCGCCGTGTAAAGTGCAAGCATTAAAGCCAAGCTTCTCAAGACCTTTAGCCAATACATCGGCTCCTTTCTTTTGGTTGACAAATATGATTATAGGTGGTTCAACATTACGTTGTAATATCTCTGTCAGTTTTCTGCGCTTCTCATTTTCGCCTATCATAAAAACAACTTGCTCTGTTCTATCAACAGGCTTTCCAACAGATCCAATATAGACAATAGCTGGCCTTCTGAGGTAACTTCGGGCCAATCGCTCCACAGCGGGAGGCATAGTTGCAGTGAACATGACAGTTTGTCTGTATTTCTTCTTAGAATTATAATTGGCCAGTAAAATAGAAGCATCTTCTGCTGCATCTGAATCGGGTTTGATATTTGATACAGGCATATATTCGAGAATTTTTTGTACGTCAGGTTCAAAGCCCATGTCTATCATACGATCAGCTTCATCTAAGACGACATATGTACAGCGATTCAAAACCAAGTATCTATTCTCCAGCACATCAATCAGGCGACCAGGTGTGGCAATAACAATTTCACAGCCTAACCTTAGCTTAAATCCTTGGTCCTCTCTAGAAAGACCACCAACTACCACAACTGAAGTGATTCCTAAAGGTATTCCAAACTTGTTTGTCTCTTCTTCTATTTGTTGTGCCAATTCTCTTGTGGGTGCCAAAATAATAGCATATGGTCCTTGATCCGCATCTTCCATGCGCTCACTCTTTGGAAGTGACTGAATCCAAGTCAACAATGGTATTAAGAATGCCAATGTCTTACCAGATCCAGTCTCAGCAACACCAATAATATCTCTGTTCTGTAAACCTATAGGAATAGCTTGGCGTTGAATTGGAGTAGGGCTCTTGTATCCAACCTTGTTAATAATGTCCATAATATCATTGTGAAAACCAGCTTCTTTCCAAGATCTAATGGGATTAGGAATCTTGCCTCCCTTGATGGTAATGTTATAATCTTCTCTGAAAATTCTCCAATCCCTTTCAGTCATTTCATCATGATCCTTCTCTGACCAATGTCGATCATCCCATTTCTGTTTATCTTCCTTCTTTTTTACTTTTTTGAGACGTAACTTTTCCTGTTCTTTTTCTAATTCAGTTCTACGTTTTTCCAAGAGATTCCCATAGAACTTACTGTGATCCTTTTTCTGAGCTTTAATATCAATACCGGCAATATGGCCACGGCCGAAGAATTGTACTTGATGTCTATCTTTGTATAGAGCATTGTAATCATTTGATGTGTCTTCAGAGGCATCCCAATCAAACACAAACTTACGATCATTTAATCTTCTCACACGCCTTTTCTTTTTCACAATACCTAAGTAGCGTGCTTTAATAGCTTCTTCTTCTCGTTCTTTGTCCTTGGTCTTACCATAGTCTTCATTCTTGTCTTTTTTATCATCTCTGCGATCTGTGGCTGATTTTCTATCATCATATTTGCGGTCCCGCTCTCTGTCTCTATCCCTTTCCCTATCTCTGTCTCTATCTCGTTCTCTCTCCCTTTCTCTATCTCGGTCTCTTTCCTCCCTGTGTTTTCTGTCATCGTCTTTCTTAGAAGGTCCTGTAAGATCAATAGTTGTAATGGCAGGCTTATTCACATTAGCCCGCAATGCTTCAACTTGTTCCCGACGTCTTTCCAGTGCGAGTGCAGCCCTCTGCTCTTTTGTTAGAAAAACTGGCTTGCTCCTTGCTTCTTCTTCAGCTTTTTTCTTGGCCAACAATTCTTCTAAGGACAAAGGCTCACGCTTGACAGGCTTGTGAATCTCCTCATCTGTTTTCACTTCCTGTGACTCATCACTGGGTTTACCGTCCTCTTTTCTTCCTTTAGATTTATCCTTATCTTCCTGCCGTCTATCCTTTTCCTTACCATCTCGTTTCTTTGGGCTTCTGGATCGAGCGCGATCTTTCCTAACAGGGCTTCTTGAGCGGGCTCTATCTTTTCTGCTAGCGGGACTCTTAGACCTATCGCGTTCCTTTCTCGGGCTTCGAGAACGCTCGCGACGCTTTGCCTTTTCTCGGTGCGACTCACGGTCATCGTAGCGTTCTCGTTCACGTCTTTCCCGGGAACGAGACCTGCGTCGTTCCGGGCTTCTCTCGCGACCCATTTTTGCCAAAAATACTCACTGTTTAAGTGCTTTATATCGTTCTTCTAACTTTACTTACTTCTAACCAAATCACTCGAATTAGAATCAGCGACCTGCGCCGCAATCTTAAAACAGAGAGAATATAATATAACCACTACGTTTTAAGACTTAAGAGACGGGAGTGCCATACATTGACTTAACATTCTGAGTAGTAAGAAACGTAGGCTAGAATGCAGTACCAACAGGACAGAAATTGTGACAGCTTGATGACAGAAGCTGTGCTGCCAACATGAGCAAAAAAAAGGGATGTGCTGCACACACTATTAGACATTTTTATCGACATCGATAACTTATAACGTTAAAAAAAAATAGCGTTGCTTTTCGACTAATTATTAAGCTTTCGTTAAATTACTAGTAATATTTTCTTCTGCTAAAACCGTTTTAACAGGCAAAAATAGACGTTATGAAAAGTATGATTTTACTAAATAATAACATCATTTTTTTTTGTTTAGGTTATGTTTTTAAATATTAATCTGTACCGTTATTCGAAGGCTAAATTAATATTTGAGAGTGGCAACACTATCTGTCTCATGACGCAGCGGTTCCTGATTGGCTGACTTTTCCCGCTTCGGTTTCCCTTGTCAACCACCAGGGGGGGCCGCAGCGCCTGGGCGCGGAGCGCGGCCTTTTGCGTCATTGGCGTTCTGATTGACGAAACCTACGGTTCCTTACAAAAAATCTGAAATACTTTTTTGTAAGTGCTGAATAATATTTATTTCTTAAACGGTGTAACCGTTCGAATTTTAATATAAATTTATGTTACAGAATATGACAGACTCTAGCTCAAGTTCAAGCTCAAGTTCATCAGACTCTGAAGAAGAGCTGACACCCGTCCCGGGTACGTCGAAAGTGCAAACGCCGCCTTCACGTTTAAAAAGGAATGCTAAAAAGTCCAAATCAGAATCCAAAAGAAAACGGCCGCGACGTGATAATTACAGCGAAAAAAATCGTGTCTTGTCCGAACAGGTTAGTGCGATTAGGAATCTGATTGGGAACATGTGGCACCCGGAGGCCCCATGGTTGCATGGCCCATTCTTCTGAAATTGGAGACGAGATTGCTGCTGACGTGAGTGGTGAATTGTTCGTCGAGAACGAGGAGGCACCACCAATTTCTGGTGGACAAGAAAACGCTTTAAAATTGTCTTTGTGCACTGTGTTAAAAGAACCAGTGATGCCTAAATCCTTACCAGCTCACGTCAGTTTCATAAATTCAATTCACCATTTTGACTCAGAAAATTGGTCCAGTGTTCGATTCGGAAGTGCAAAAGCAATATTGTTCCCAGCCAGCTTTTACGGAGCTGGAAACAAACGATGAACTTAAGCCCTAGAAGGGCTTTATTTCATCGTTTTCAAATATAAAAGGTCAGGTTTTCAAATTTAAGTGTCACTGAACGGGGTTTCGCTTCCCTTACTCAAACTCTCGTAAAATAGAGCGTAGCGGCCGATTCCGCTTTTGAATCTCTTTTAGAATGGTCTCGTTCAGGTGCAGAGTTATCCGCACAATCGTTACAAGATAAACTTAAAGAATTTTTTATTTAAGGTAGTTTCCTAAAAATCTCCAACGATGCCCTGCAATTGGCATGTGGCCATCGAGCTGATCTCATTCAGCAACGAAAAGACAGCATTCTTTGCTCAGTGAAGGATAAATTCTTCAAGAAAACCTTGAGAAAAATCCCGCCAAGTTCGCCGTTTCTTTTCCAGAAAGAGGCTTTTTCAGCGGCCAGTGAAAAACAAGGCGGTGTCGTTAAAGCTTTTTGGCCAGTACGCACGACTAATCAATCTAAACCTGCTGCGCAAGCAAGCTCTAACCAAAACACCCGTAGACTGCCCGCGCAGGGTGTCTTTGATCCAACTAGTTACATTATGCCTATGCCTTTGCCTAGGCCCTTTTCACTGCCACCTGCGCAAGGTGTTCACAATTTCTATCCCACGGGTTGGCGTGAAATGTTTCGCCCACCTAGACCACCCACAAATCCTCAGGGAAAATCCAGCCGACAAAAGAGTATCCGCAATCAGGGCCCATATACCTATCACCAGGCCCCTAGAGGCCAGGGTAGAAATTCTAGCTCCAATGCCCCACGCAGGGATTACGCACAAAAAAGAAAATTCTGACTCGAGCAGTTTTCAGGCGGGGCAACTAGCAAAATTTGTACGAAAATGGGAGTCTCAATGGGAAAAAAGGTCGTGACCCTTCCACGCTGATGAAACTAATCCAAGGATTTCGAAACCCATTTTGCATCAAACCTCCATTAATACTGCCAAGTTCGGACAATTTTCAAACTCCTCTCTCAAGAGAGATGAAAATCGAAATTCAGAAGTTACTGGACATGGGAGCTCTGGAACCTGCAGTCCGCTGTCCCAGTTTCATTTCCACATTGTTTTTGACGCTCAAAAACGACGGGTCTTTCCGCCCCATTTTTAATCACAAATATCTAAATTTCTACCTCCCAACTCTAACGTTCCGCCTTGTTTTTCTACAGCCGTCAGACTGGCTCTTGAAGATCAATCTCTCGAACGCGTATTTTCATCTGCCCATTGCATAGAGCCACAAACGCTTCCTAAGGTTACTGTTAAGGTAATGTTCTGCACAAATTCTAACGGACAAAGGGTTTCGCGTCCTAGTATATCTCGACGACTTTCTGCTAGCAAATCATTACCCTTCTACCTTGACAAAGCAAGGCCTAGAGACTGTTTGCCTTCTTCAAGACTTGGGCTGGCATGTAAATCACGAAATGTCTATTCTAGTACCTCAAAAGGCACAAGAATATTTGGGCATTTGTTGGGATCCCCATTCCAACCTAAAATATCTCCCTACAAAAAATGCCTAGGTGTAGTGCAGAAGCTGAAAAATGTATTGAAACGAAAATCTGCGAATTCAAAGGAAATCCAGAGCATTGTAGGATCAGTAAACTTTGCCAGTTTCTCAGACTCACGAGGATGTCTAAACTACCGTGCCCTGTTGAAGCACTGTCGATAACTACTTCACCACAACCCTCGCAATCGATTTCCAATCCCCAGGAAGCCCTAAACGAATTGGTGTGGTGACTGGCCAATGCCAACAGCCATTCAAAGATTCACCCCCCACCCCGCCGTGTCTCAATATCTTGTGACCACCGCCTCGGAATTGGTATGGCGACCTCAGATAGTCAACGAAAGAATGGACGGCTAATGGTCGAACGGGGAAGTAGGCCTTCATTCCAATCAGCGAGAGATGTTGGCCGTCCTATATGCCTTGAAAGGTCATTGTCTTTACCTATCAGACTAGTCATTAATGATTCAGAGCGACAATATGTCTGTGGTTTCTTACCTGAAAAACGAGGGTGGGATGAAATCCACCACCCTGATGAATATTTGCTACGAAATTTTTCACCTCCCAGACATATACAATATTCATTTCGAGATCCATTAACTCCCCGGGAGGTTCAATTCCGAAGCAGATCAGATGTCCCGTTTATGTCCTGTACCGGAATGACATCCCTCACACGAAACGACGGAGACCATTTTTCAAAATTGGGGAACTCCTTACATAGACCTATTTGACTCAGCGACTGCTCACGTAGTTCCCAAGTATGTTTCTCTGGACATAAGAGATCAGCAAGCCTAATTCTACGACGCCTTCAGCCAGACCTGGGACTACCAACTGGCGTGGTTATTTCCGCCCCCGTTCCTAATTCCGCGAGTATTAGCACACTTGAACAGCTCAGCAGGCATATACTTGTTAGTGGCCCCACGGTGGCCAAAGGTATTTTGGAGACCCGATCTGAGCAACCGAGCGCCAGCCCCCCATTTACCATTCAGAACCTGGTCAGAGTCCTAATAGACACAGCAACGGCCCGTCCACCTCCCAGGGTCCAGGACATGATCCTGGAGGGATGGAAATGTGGGGGTGGTCGGAAAGTGTAAAGGATTGATCCCTAGAACAGAGAGATATTCTATGTGCTAGCTGGCGAAAATCTTCACTTAAGACATACCAACCAGCCTGGAAAAGATGAAAGTCGTGGTGCTATGAAAATAAAGTTGATATGTTTACACCTCCGGGGTCTGATTTTGCAAGATTTCTGATAGATTTACACAAGACTCATGGCTTATCTTACGGCACTATTTTGGTTTATAAGTCTGCTATTGCCACTTTGTGATCCGAATCATAACATTAAATTACGCTCGCATGTCCTTGTAAAGCACGCTTTGAAGGCTATTTCTAACATAAATCCTAAAACAACTAAGATCCCAATATGGGATACAAATGTTTTAATACAGTGGTTACAAGGTCATACTGAAATGAAAATAGCCTATTCGAATGCACGAAACGGGCCTCAATATTGCTTTTGTTGTGTTCAGGGCACAGGGTTCACGATCTTACTTTGTTAGCCATTGATTCTGATAGCTATATCGTGGATGAAAATGATATTATTTTCTGGCCAGTCTTTGGATCTAAAACGGACTGCGCTACCTATAGGCAGTCTGGATGGCGATTACTAAAAAAATAAGGAATGTAACAATTGGGATCCAGTTTTTCGGGTTACTAGAGTGATATCCTTATCAGCTGAAAGACGTACTGTATGTAATAGTAATTCTCTGTTTTTGACTGCTTGTGGTCCCAACGTGGTCTCCCTAAAGCTGCATCGCGCACAGTTATCGCGAACTAGGTCAGTAAGGTACTCCTGGAAACGGGCATCCGGGCCAGTCCCGGCAGCAGTCGTCCTGCGGTAGTCTCTAATGTTGGATACAGGACTATCCCCTTGATGAGATCCTAGCTCGCGGCAACTGGCGCACGCAAAATACTTTTAGAAAGTTTTATTGCAGAGAAATAACACAATCAGAATCTTTTTCTAGTTCTGCACATGTTATAAGTAATTATTTTAACGTATAGGTAATTAACCTGTTATTTAACTGTTATAAGAGTGTTATCTCATTTCGATATTGTTTACTCTCAATCATATTAAAGCTTAATACTTAACCTATGTAATTAGTACACCAAATTACTACTGCTTCCTTATGAGTATGTATAATAAACTAAGATCTCAATCGTAAAGCATTGTTAATGTCATTTTCAGTAGAGTTTGTATAAATTAAAAAACTAATCAATGACATGTATGATTTTTAATAGAAATACCTTTGTTTACAAAAAACTTGTTTGATATTCTCCTTTCTTATTATCTATAGATTGTACAAAATAATAATTTCCACTTATGAGTATCACTTGTTAATCACTCTGTTGTTGCTGTTTACGATGACGAAGTAACCACACTCAACCCACTAAGTGCATGTGCACTCGATAATATACCACAGGTTTACTTGTCCAAAGCAATTTTCTTATAATGTAGATCACATTGTCGTCTGACCACCAGGCGATAACAGACAGATCTCAAATATTAATTTAGGCTTCGAATAACGGTACAAAAGCATAATAGCAGCGTTTTACCTTACAATAAAACGCTTATTAAGCGAAATACCTTATTCAAAGCCAAAACTTATATCTCTGCCTGGCGTTTTTAGCTATCTTCGCAATAGACCATATTAATAACTTAACATTCACTAATATAGGTAGTTTTTTATTAGTCATATATACAAACGTAAGAAAGAGTTAACACTCCCACGCACACGTAAATCGAGGTAACCTATAAGTTATCAGTATCACTACATGATAAAAACTAGTATATTTATGTGGTATATTGCAAAATAATAGTTATTTATGTTTGAGATCCAATGACGCGAATAGCCGCGCTCCGTGCCCAGGCGCTGCGGCCCTCCCTGGTGGTCGACAAGGGAAACCGGAGCGGGAAAAGTTAGCCGATGAGGAACCGCCACGTCATGAGACAGATAGTGTTGCCACTCTCAAATATTAATTTAGGCTTCGAATAAGGTATTTCGCTTAATAAGCGTTTTATTGTAAGGTAAACCGCTGCTAATAAGTACTACTTTCATATACCCTTTGATTTTTGACCGAGGATTGAAGAATACTTTTTAATACAGGTAATTCAGATGTAACTTTTTCTATTACACTATTTTTTTTATTCTGATACTTTATTTCATATTTGATTTTCTTTAATTTTTTCTGTAGTTTGATTTTCGAGGGGACATTTGGTTCACAGATACCGTTTCCATAGAAGATTCTGTAACAACCGAAAGTGTGTTATGCATGTCCACTTATTATTATAAGACAAAAAAACACGGATGCTGTTCGTATATTTGTATAAAGTTTATCGTTGTCTCATTGTCTCACTTAGCCATTTTATCGAAATAATCGTACAATTAAACAAACAAAAGCACGTTGCCAGAGGTGCGCGGTTGCACGGCCGCTCGCTACAACGACGCTACTGGCGAGTGATCGTGTTAATGTTCATACCTGTCGAGCGAGTCGGCGCGGGGTATGCTGAGAGAAGTGCGGGGTGGGCACTCGGCCTAGTAAACAAACCAAGGTCCGAGTACTAGGCCGAGTACTCGTCACATAGTACACACGAACCGCGCACTTGGCCGAAGACACTCTCTCTCGCCACTCTACTTGGTACGTGTGATCAGAGCATAAGAACTGTTCAGAAAAAATATCGATATTATCTGGGTACCGCACTAACTTTTACAATAATATTATTTTATTCCAGAATGTCTTCTAAGTTCTAAAGAAACATGCTTTTTGTGTCTCATGTAGAAAAACAAAAAGATTTTTGAACTTACCTATCTTCATCCAATGGAAATTTAGCCATATATGTTCGTTTTTGACCGCCAACAAGACTGGCCTTTATACCACAAATCTCACACGTTTTGTAGTGCATATTTGTTGCACAACACAGAATACGGGTTGTAACCCAGTTACGGTCGTAACTGTTACGTCGAAATAAGTTAGTTCTAACAAATACAAACACAAAAATGCACGATTCAAAAAGCCCGGCGAAACGTAAACATAAATCATGGCGGACAGTGGCGGATGTGTAATTGAGTGAGAAAGGAATACCGCTGTTAGAGCAAGATAGATATATCTGCCATAGCAGCTAGCTTACGTTTCATACAACGTTTTTTATGAGGGGACTTGCGCCAGACTGCTTAATACACTTATACAGATAATAAAAATCATGAATTTAACCACCTACTTTATTGACAGACGATATAGCTGCACCACACAATACAATTTCTCGCGCGGCACGTACTGAAATTATAGATTTTTTAAGTGTAAGGTATAATGTCCGAAAGAGCGAAAAAAAAAAGTTTGAGGTTTAAGTCGGACTTGCCATTTAGTGTACTCTTGCGACATTATGCTTTTCATTTTTATTTCTTTTCGAGTTCATTTATAATAACAATAACTATAGCAAAAACGGGAATTAGCATTCCAAGCACCACGATAGTTGGGATGTTGTCTATTTATTTAAACTTTTTAAAAATACTTCATCCTCTTAAAAACTCACGACACATAAATGTTAAAATCACATTTTTGAACTTTTCCAATAAACACTCCATACTAAGCCTTCAACGTGTAACGTCACACGTTCCTACCATGTATGGGGAAATTAAGAAATTAGTCAAAAATTGAGAATATCAAAACGGTTTGATAACAAGTTACTATATATTTTATACAATGGTATAACTAGGTATTATTATTTTTTAATTTAAAAGTACAAAACACTAAATGTACGGGATGGAACATATTTTTTATATTCATAAAATGAAAAGTACCATTTTGCATCAAAACTTTATTTTCATTTGAGTCCAGAAGAGCTACTCCGAAACCCAAAAAACGAAGTACGTATGGCGCCATCCCGGTCATTCAAATATAACTTAATATGAGAGCGTGACACGTTACGAACTTCGAATTTCGAGTTTCGGAGTAACCCCCCCCCCAGTCAACATTATAATTTATTGAACAATACAATAACATTCCTGTAAATTCGACGTAGGTAATTACGGGCCATCCGCCTCGCTCTCCGGTTGAACAATATTTGGGTAGTAAGACGGCACAAAACGAACTCCGGATTTCAAACTTACGGAGAAAACCTCTGTCCTTCTACTGCTACAGTGCCAGGCAACCTTAATTGGCCAATCTAATCGTATCGTCTGGAAGCAATACGACACTCCTGTGACGTTGTCAACATGACAATAGGTTCTGTGGTTCGTTTGACTGGTTTGGTAATCGTATTTTTTAATTAATATATTAATGAAAGAGGGGTAAGTATTTATGCATTTAAATTTCATATGTGACACTTTAAAGATGGAAGCAATTGTAATGCATAAACGTAGCGTAGTTATCGCTATAATAACAGTATGCTGCGCGGTCGTTGTTTATACCGTTTTAAAACATAAACGGAGACTAAGTAAGGCCTCTAAAGCTTTACATTATATGAATATAACGATAGTTACTAACGAAGAAGCATGTAATGAAGTTGTCGCCGACATTAGAAGGTTAGTTTTGTGATGTGTTAGATGTAAACATGGTTCTACCACAGTGTAAAAAACATTCAGTGGGCCGACTTATGATGTTTGTGAATATGACAATGACATGTCCTGAGCTACTAAACTAATACGGGCTATGCAGCTCGGGCTCGCCCCACCTGCGTCGCGCCCCGTGCACCCCGTATGATTGCTCTGTTTAGACGGCTTCGTCGGATGACTGTATTGATTTCTAGACTGTGGTTATATGATTCATATTTATGTATATTGTAAGAAATATTACTTGTATCATTGATTTGAGTTAATGTGTGGGTAATTTTGAAGGAGGTGTAAACATCAGAATGCAGTTGGGTTTGACTGTGAATGGGTGACTGTAGCAGGCAAGAGGCAGGCTGTGGCATTGTTGCAGCTGTCAACAATTGATGGCTTTTGTGGTCTGTTCCGGTTGAATCAGATGAAAGCTATCCCTGATTCTTTAAAGGTGAGTAAATAATTTTCTTTTAAATTTAATTAACTTGGTCTATCTGGGTTGGTCATAGATTTATTTGTGTTAACTGTGATCCATTTGGAATAGGATTTAGGCACTAGAGAATATTTTGGCCATATTCATGTTCAGAGCAAATTTTTCATAAATTGATTCTTTAGGGGGTTATGATCCATGTAAATTCAGTAAAATAAGAACAAAACAATATAACATATTTAATAAATGTCAAAACGGTTTCCGGAAGCAAAGGTCTACAGTCCTAGCAGTTTATAAGTACATCCAGAAGATACTAAATATCTTAAACTCAAAACAATATGCTATAGGTATACTCTTGGATATGATGAAAGTGTACGACAAGGTCCAACACAATATACTATTACAAAAGTTGTATGGAATAGGAATTCATGGAAATGCCTTTAAATGGCTGTCATCGTACCTAAAAGATAGAAAACAGCTTGTGGAAATAGAACACTTTAATCATAAAACCGGAAAAATAATGCTTGTACAATCGGAAACAAAAATCCTTAATGCTACTATACCGCAAAGTAGTGTTATAGGATGTTTGTTGTACTCCCAAAAGTAACAAAAGAACCGTGCGTACTATTCGCCGATGATGTTTCATTAATTACAGCTTGCGAAAACGACATAAACATCAACAAAAAGCTCAACTCCGTATTTAACCAAATAACTACATGGATGAGAAACCATAACCTTGAAATAAACTTCCCAAAAACGAGAATTATGACCTGTATCAGATAACCCCTCTAAATATCAACTATAAATACAATAACATCCAACTAGAACTTGTAAAAAGCTTTACACTAGTGGGCATAGATATAGATAGGCATACTCGTATTACGTGGAAATTCCACATAAACAAATTTAAAGCTAAATTGTCGAAATTCGTTTATGTGCTTCGGGAAGTTAAAAAGACCACTAACCTGGAAACCGCGCTTTCAACTTATTATGCTTTCGCTTACGCATAGCTCACGTATGGCATAATGCTCTGGGGAAACAGCTCTGACGCGCCTTCTGTCTTCACCATCCAGAAAAAACTTATCCGAATATTGGTCAATATCAAGCAAACTGACAGCTGCATACCCTATTTTGAAAAACATAAATTACTAACTCTTCCTAGTATATACATCTTTGAGACCTGTAAGTTTGTACGGAAACATAAAGAGTTGTATGTAAAACGCGATGACATTCCCTCTTCACGACCTATCCGTCATAAAGATAGACTCGTTCGACCGCCCGCCAAACTGAAAAAGAAGAAGAAGACGATAAAAAGTACATAAATAAAATAAGGCAATTACTACTGACTAAATCCTATTACACGCTAAATGAATACTTAGAAGATAAATTATAAACGCTCAGTAAGTCCTCCTCTCCCTAACATTGCAGTGCCCAACAGGGTTTACAATGATCTGTAGCTTTAAGTTGACATCTGTACATACCTACTTTTGTGATATTGCAATAAATATTTAGTAATTGAGTAACATACTACACCACATATCCTTGTTACTACTATTTTAAAAAGTTATTTCCAGATTTTATGTCGTAATAACCATACCCTGCAACCGAACTAGCAAGTCTGTAGCAGATGTATGTCAGGGTGGTCACTATGTACCTACAGTCAAGGTCAAAGACGTTTACAACTAGAAGGTGCCCTTGCAATGCAACTTCTTTCGCGGAGGAGAAAAAGTCAGAACCCCTCTGTTTTCAGCGTATATAAGTAAAAAGTATCCTATAACCATCTGAAGATACCCAGCTACCCATATACAAAACATAGTTGAAATCCGTTTAGCCGATTTGGCGTGATGAAGCCACAACAACACATACAAACATTAAAAAAATAAAAATATAATATTTATCAGTTTTGTGACCTCCAAATGTCCGGTACAATTATTTTTTTGTGAATATCTGCATTGTACAGACATTTATTTTTTACAACTTTATAATAGTACTAGAAGATGCCCGCAACTTCGTTCGCGGAGGAGAAAAAGTCATAACGCGTCGTTTTTTGTTCGTCGTAGTCGAGTAAAAAGTATCCTATAACCATCTGGAGACACCCAGCTACCCGTGTACCAAAAATTGTGTAAATATGTTTAGCCGATTTTGCGTGATGAAGCCACAACGACACATACAAACATACATAAAATCCAAAAAATATATTTTTCATTTTAGTGACCTCCACATAGTCCGTAACAATTATTTTTTGGAAATATCTTCAATGTACAGACATTTCATTTTTACAACTTTATAATAGTATAGATAGAATTAAGAGTTCCAAAAATATTTTTACAATTAAAGAAGTTTAAACACAGTATAACAAATACTTGCTTACAAAGCATGTGACAGCTTCATCTTTCAATCAATACTCCGCAGTCATGTTTAATTGTTCATTGAACGAAACCTTCATCCAAGACAGTGTTAATGGAATTATATACTGCCTGTTCACCTTCGATTTCCGCCAATATCCGTTCATTAACGGCTCTCTCACAAACTGAAGAGTTCTCACGTCGCGTCACCTGGCTCAGGTCTCCGTATACGCTCCGAATGTGGTCTTCAACGGACGGAACGATCTTGCATAACGTCTCTGGTTATCGAATAAGGCCGTTGGTTTCCTCCAGAAGTCTTTCTCCAACCTGAAGCAGTACCTGGGCAAATCTTGTACATGTGAGCCTCCTCCTTGTTGATACCACCGAGCCACGTATCTCGTACTTTGTTGTACTATTAAATCAATTATTCAATTAAATTTGTAAATATCCGTACCCTCTCTTCTAAACTTAGAGTTAATTCGGCAAAAAGATATTAATTTTAGCGCTATCTGTTAGTTTAGAAGAGTACTCGATACTCGGCTCGTAGTACATATTTGAGAAAAGTTTGCACCTCCATCCTAAGTAGCGCCATACGATTCAGGTGCAAATTTAACTCAATCAAGTGTAGTCCCTACCCCCCCTTTTAGGGGTTGAATTTTTATAGCCTATAACATTTTTGTAAAATGTGATGCGCGCACAAATAAGCAGACAAACAGATAAACAGACAAAATTCTAAAAACTGTTCGAACGTGTTCTGTTATCAATTTTAAGTATCCCCGGCCAATTTTTTTTCGAATATCTTCTATGTACAGACTTTTGACACTCTTCAGCTTTATTATATGTATAGATGTATAGAAGATAGAAGATCGATGTATAGATGAGGAAAGATTCACGGAATCATCATTGAAACATAAATGCAAGAAAAATAATAATGCATATTTAAAGAGTAAAATCTAAACGTCCGGGACGAGATCAACTGAAAAATGAAACCCTATAAATAGGAGGACCCCTACTAGCTGAATACATAGCAAAAGTCATGAACTTAATACATAGCTGTAGCCTTAAGTCAACATCAAAAAGTAAATACAGTTCAGGACCTAGGTGTGACCAGTTATACACATTATCATCTATGGGTGTGACTGGACACAAAATTAACTTTTCATCAACACATTGACAAAATAGGATATACCTATCATAAATTTGATAATTGTAATTCCGAATATTGGGCTATCCCAGAAGTAAAGAGGCAAGATTCCAATGAAAATACTTAATGAAAAAATAAAGACTATTTAACCGATTTCAATATTTATTTTTTGTGTTATACGAGGTACTTCCAAGTTGGTCCCATATAATTCTGCTGAAGATCTGATGATGCAATCCACGAGGAATTGAAGGAACTCCTCAAATATTGTAGGCATACATATGGCGATTTTGGTATTATAAGAAACATAATAAGCATTTTCATTCAAAAAATGTAAATTGGTGAAGTGGAACTGATGAAGAAGACCACAGAATGCCATCGGAACTCCTCAATGATAAATGATTTACGGGTGGCGATATGATATCTTGATTAATTTAGCTAGGCAACTTCATAGTCACAAACTTAAATGTTCCTCATGAGTATGGTACCATCGAATTCATTTGATGATGGAGCCGGAAGGTAGGCACCAGATCTATGTAATAAAATAATGTAACCTAGCCGTGTTTGGGCTTGTTCGAATCGTCACGAGATACACTTTCAAGTAACGAGTAACTAAAAAGTGTAAAATGTATAAACTTTTTAACAAAAAAATAAAACCGACTCCAAAAAAAAATAAGTATATTCAATTAATGTTATTTTGAAGTCGGTGCCATCGTGTCACAACTTACTAAAATCGTCAATTTTCAATATTTTACACATTCTTTATATGGCACCGACGCCAAAATAAGATTAATTGTATATACTGTATAGATTGAGTATACAAACGGTTACTTGTAAGTAATTAGAATTTAATAGAATTATAGCGTTTTTTTTTTTTTTTGGAGTCGCTTTTATTTTTTTGTTATAAAGTTTTATATTAAACTAGCTTCTGCCCGCGACTTCGTCCGCCTTAAATTCATTTATCGCGGATAAGGGTATTTTTACGGAATAAAAAGTAGCCTATGTCCTTCCCCGGGACTCATATTATCTCCATATCAAATTTCATCCAAATCGGTTCAGCGGTTTAAGCGTGAAGAGGTAACAGACAGACAGACAGACACACTTTCGCATTTATAATATTAGTATGGAAGTATGGATTTGCTTGTGCAATGCCTTTATAGCCAATTTTTCAGGGATAAGTTCGCCTTTGTACTTATATCTTTTAAGTTTATTGCTTTTGTAACTGGTTACTATGTACAATAAAGTGTTTACATACATACATACATTTTTCTGATGTTTATTGCTGCTCCCCTCATTACAGCTTTTCCTGACCTAGTTGCCACAATTTTAGCCAATCTAGCCCATTGATGTTTAAATACAGCCAACGATTTGGGTTTTCTGTTTGTTTTTTATATTCTCGTTTGCATAAAGACCAAAAAGTTTCAATACCACGAGCTTGGGGAACATTTAAGGCGTTATTATGTTTTCGTATAAAATCTGTGACTTCCATGGCGTAGTGGCATGACGGCATATCCGGCCAGAATATAATTTCTTCCCTTTGGTAATATTTATCAATGCAGGGAATCAATCGCTTTATTTTACATTCTCTCAGGTAAATGCGTGCGTTCATAGACCCTGTGCAAATATATGGTTCAGACATATTACCACTCTGCTCTATGGCTTGCCAAACGAGGTATTTGTTGAAAAATTTGGCCTTCGGTATGATTTTTTGTGAATAGTAAGTGTACAGCGTCCCGATTTTTCGCATGGTAGTATTGCTTTCCAGGAACATCCATCGGATCCACGGGCACGTAGGTCTCGTCATCGCTTATAAGAACTTTTCTCCGTGTTTTTTCATACACTCTTCGGCATCCTCTTTTAGCACGCACTTTCTGGTCTTCAATATATTTAGGAGCAGATAATTTTGCAAACGCTTTAAGCTGTAGGTCATGTGTTTTCATTCGAGATATACTTGACTTCGATATTTTCAATTTATCCGCAGCAACTCTAACACACATCGAGGGATTCCGTTTATAAACTTTTTTTACTTTATTTATATTCTTAGCTGACGAAACAGAACTTTTTCTTCCGGGAATGTTTTTATAAATATCTTCGTGCGTTTCTTCAAATCGCTTTATAATTCGATATAAAGTAGTTCTTCTGACTCCCTTTGGAGGAAAATGACGTATCGTGTCCGTTTATCCATGATGTTTATAAAATTGAATAACTCTTTTTGCAAATACTTCGTGTTCAGCTCTCTTCATTATTAAAACTTTAAAAATACTTTAACAATACTGGACAATAAATAATACTGGACAATTTTACACAAATCGAACTAGTCCCATGGTAAGCTCAATAAGGCTTGTGTTATGGGTACTAGACGACGATATATTTAATAGATATATAACTTAAATACATAGAAAACATCCAAGACTCAGGAACAAATATTTATCTGACAGATACAATGCCTACGGCGGCCATGACAGTTATTTTTCTTAAAAAAAATAAAATCTTTTCTACCAGATCGAAATTTGAAATGTGTCTCTTTACTTCTGGGACAGCCTTTATTAAAATCCCAAAAACATTTCCTATATGATTACCCGAGGTAGGTAGGTAAAAACAGCAACAGGAAGTCCTGACGTAATGTTTACATGTATACCTATTAAGATAATGTATGTATGTGGTGTAAGGCTAGACAAATCCAAGTGAATGGTTTTTATTTATATAATCTTTACTATTATAAAGTTGTAAAAATGAAATGTTTCTATGTGTAGTTGTGGCTTCATAACGCCAAATCGGCTAAACGAATTTCGACTATTATGATACACGGGCAGCGGGGTGTCTCCAGATGGTTATAGGATACTTTTACCCGACTATGGTAAAGAAGAAAATAAATATATATGTTTTTTTTCTTCTATTATATTATATATATATATATATATATATATATATATATATATATATAATAGTAGTATATGTATTATATTAAAGTATATATATAAAGGTTAGGAGATGTTAAATACTTAAATATAAGAATTTATTATATTTCAGTATTGCCGATATTTTATTTTAAAAGTGCTCAAAGTTTGGGAATTTCTAATAGGAGGTGGGATATTGTTCCAGCATTTCGTGACAGAATAGCGAAAACTGCCTCGAAACGCAGCGGTTTTTCCAGGCCGAGAGCAAATGAGGCGGATGGCCTCTCTAGTCGGACGCGTTGAGAAACCCAACTTTTCAAAAAGGTATTTGGGTTGTTGAGTGTGGACTACACCGAAAAGCAAAGAGGCGAAATGTAACGAGCGTCGTGCCTCCATCTTTAGCAAATTGCTAGTATTAAAAAAGGGGGTTCTAAGTGGAATGGGGAAGCAGAAACGAGCACAAGCGTTTTGAACACGTTGAATAAGAGCTTTCGAGCGAGCTAGTAGACACCCGTTGATCACAGTGTCAACATAGTTAAGCTTAGACAAGATCAAGGAGTTACAAAGCTGTATTCTAAGGTCTATGCTAAGATAGCTTCGAAGCTGGTATAACACCCTTAGTCGGTAAAAACAGTTCTTAACAGTGTCCAGCACATGCTGCTCGAAGCGTAATTTGTCATCCAAGAGAATACCGAGATTTCGGGCCTCAGAAACACGCTCAAGCCGTTCCCCTCCCAGCATCACCTGAGGGTCACAACTGATAGCTTTGTCTATCTGACCTTTGGTACCAAGAATCAACAGCTTTGACTTAGTGGGGTTAAGCACTAAACCATTACGAACTGACCAATTGGCAACTCGATCCAAATCCTGATTCAACAGATGCACAGCAGTTGGAGTTTCACGAGGATAGAAAGATGTGTAGATTTGCAGATCATCTGCATATAAATGGTAATTACAGTTTTTAATGTTGGTAATAATGTCAGAGATATACAAAATGAACAACACCGGACCAAGGATAGATCCCTGCGGAACTCCGCAGTTCACAGAAATATTTTGAGAGTAATCAGTTAATCCAGAAGAATTAGACAATCCTACACACTGAGACCGACCTGACAAGTAACTCGAGAACCACTTCAACGTCTTATTATCAAAGCCATAATACGCAAGTTTGGAGAGGAATAACGAAACATTTACTGTGTCATACGCACGAGAGAAGTCTAATAACACCAGTAAAGATGCCTCACCCTTATCCTGAGCGGACAGTATATCGTCAATTACGTCAAACAGAGCAGTTGCAGTGCTGCGCCCTCTGCGAAATCCAGACTGTTTACTCGGTAGTATATTATTTGCTTCTAAGTTCTCAGTCATTTGTAGGCACACCACCTTTTCTAAGATTTTGGACACGAAACACAAAATGCTTATTGGTCTGCGATCTTTTAAATCGGTCGGTTCTGATTTTTTAGGTATTGGTTTGACAATAGCGGATTTCCATGTATCAGGAAAGCAACTGGTATGTATAGACTGATTAATTATTGCGGTAATGATAGATAAAGTTCTAGGCAAGGTCAGCTCAATCATATCTAAAGAAATGCCGTCAGTACCAACAGCATTACTCGAGAAGGACTTAATAATATTCAAAATAATGATTTCGTCAACGGGGCGGAGCTGAACCTGTGAAATTCGTAGAATGTCATGTCAGATAAGGTAACGCCAGGTCGGGAGGGCAGATTAAGGAAATTACTGTTGATTTGATCTGGATTATTAAAAGTTAATGGCAAATCATTATGCTTTTTGAAATCAACAACGTTGCGCTTAATATTTTTCCAATGATTACGAGGATTTTTAGCATTGTTATTAATATAAAACTGGAAGAAAGCAGACTTTTCTGTAAAAAGGGCTGTGTTGACGACACTCTAATTTGGTGCGACGGCTTCTCGCGTACGCGTCATCGCGGAGTCGCATCATCTCCTTTACAGTAGGAGTTATCCAAGGATAACTCCTCTCTTTAATCAGAACCCTTTTTAAAGGCGCGTGCTGTTCAAACAGGTCCAAGATGAAGAGATTGAAGTAATAAAGCGATTCATTAACATTATCGCATAGTAAGCGCTGCCAGTTTACAGAATTTAGGTCATTATTAAATGTTACTGTATCAATATCTTTAGTAGGACGATAGACTGTCCATCTAGGTGTAGATTTAATTTTTTTTATATTTATCTCACAAGTTAGAAACGCGTGACTGCTGAGATCTCGGATATGGTGGACACAGACGTTGTCTAAATTTGTATTTGAACACATTAAATCTATAAGTGTCTCTGAATGGTCAGTAAAATGGGTCGGCTGGCCAACAAATTGCTTAAGTTTTAAAGGCTAAAAATTCTGTCAACAACTTAATATTGGATCTTGACGTCCACGGGTGTTTATATTAAAATCACTCAATAACACAACGTGGTCATATGCCGACAATGAGCATATGGACGCGCTAAGTGCGTCGAAAAACACGTCTACACTTTGCCAAGGGCGACGATATGCGGTACCAATAGCTATCTTCTTGCAATTAAGATTAGTACCCAACCACATTTGCTCAACTAAAGGAGCCACTGGGGTAGTTAGTACACGTGCGTTAATACCCTGCCGGATGTAAAAACCAACACCACCACCACGCGTGCGCTGCCCAGCGGGACGCGGCGTGTGCCGCAGGCGGAACCCGGGCGGCGACGGCGCGCGCGCCTCTTCACCTGTGCGCAGCCATGTTTCGTTTATAGCTAAGACATCCACAGGATGGCGGGCCAAAGCCACTAAGAACTCGTCGTGGTGAGTTCCAAGTGAGCCAGCATTTAATAAACCCAATGTGAAATTCTTAATATTTTTAATAAATTGAATAATAAAGGAATAAACAAGTTCACAGTACATACAACATGCAAGGAACCATTTTAAAACCGTCATGTGTCGCCATTGAATGAGTAATAAAAATAAAGAGGATAACTGATAAAAATATTTGCATACTGTTCCATGTACTGTAGCAAGATTTATATATATTGTTTATAGGAGATTTACGGATGTAAACAACATGCAACGTAATTTGAGGAATATTTATTTTGTAAGTAGTACTAAAATACTTATTATATATTATGGATATAAAATACATGGGATGGTTGAGTACGGTGTATATTCCGAAATAAGTGTCCTTTGTTTCAGCAGAATTCGTAGGGTAATTTATACATAATGCATTTTCTGACCTTGCATTATTATTCCGGGCCGGTTTTATAAAATTTGTATTCATAAAAGATACGCAAACAAAACAGTTAATAAATATGAACAATATATTATAGCCCAGTAAATACCAAAACTTCATACATACAAAAAAGTTATAAACATAGCTACGACAGATGTGACAAATAGTTTTAAACATATTAGACCTAATAACTATACTAGGTGCTAACTTATTCGTTAGTAAAAACCCTGCTAATATCTGCATCAGAGCGAATTCTCTGGGGTGGATAATTAGCATCGCGCCTTACGAAAATATTACCGCGGCTTGTCCACGGTGCCCGCCATTGCAGGCGCCTGGCCGCCATACGGGTTTTTTAAAAACTTGCCGGTTCACAGCTGTTAGTCGCTCGTTGATATACACTCGACTCTGTTCGAAGGGCAAATCGAGGCCTGCGAATTGAGTAAAATTATTTAAATATAATTTTTATATTAATTTAATTATTCCGCGCGACATATTCGCTGTGCGCAGCGTTTCTTGTTTTTGATACATTAATTAAAAATATGCATTAAACTTATACTTTTATTTACTTACTTATTCAATGCTTACTTGTTCAATAGCAAAATAAGACCCGCCATAAAGTCAGTATCGGAAGCCAAGTCGAACCTGGGCGGCTCGCTCGCTTCGCTCGCTCGTTAGGGTCGCAGTTTAACCTAAAACTCCTCCTCGCTTCCCTCGTCGTCGTACCTAACATAAGCCAAGTCGGACCTCCCTTAGAACTACATTAATGGGTTTTTAATCGTGACGGTAAAATGATATTAGAGAAAATGAGATTTCGATTTGATGTAGCATCGGAATTATGAAAAGGGGGTTAACAAAGCAGTTGTCAAATAATAAAGTTGGCAAACGTTCTTCTGGTTATCGAGTTCCGGAAAACAAACTAGCGATATTTCAAAAGTATGGCATACAAAGTATATGGATTATAAGAATTCGGTTAACTGTTTTCACACAAGTGTGTTTCGGAACTTCGACAGGTTACGGACAGAGTAGTTACTATCTATAGCTTTTCGTAATCTGGGTTTTGTTTTTAGGGTGTGCAGTGACTTTCACGACACCAGCTGCATTAAAGTTGTATACTTTGCCTATGTCAGGAGTATTTTGGAATATGCCAGTTTCATATATGGAGCCCCCAGTATGTGATGCATAAAGAAAATATCGAAAAACTTTAGCGCTTATTTGAGCGTCATTTAAATGATAAAGTCAAAAAATGGGATGCAAACTAGTCTGGAGGACCGGCGCCTCTTGCTTGACGTCACTATACTATATGATGTACTGTCTGGTCGTATTGATGGCTCCTCACTCCTTGCCGAAATTGGTTGCTCAGTGCCAACCATTCGAACACAGCGCTCCAAGCGTCGACTTTTTAACCTTCCCGAGGTTCCTACTAGGTACACTCAGAATTTCCCAATTTTGCGTATTCTGACGAAATACAATTCCAATTTTAATACCGTCGATCTATTTGACTGCTCCAAATCAGTTCTGAAAAACCGTGCTCGAAAATTTATTTTGCAAGGTGGATGACGTGACAGCATGGAGTTGCATAGGTACTTATAACAAACATGCTTATAATTGAAATAAAACAATTTAACGGATTATATCGCGTATATTATCTCATTTTAGTTCCCGACGTTTCGGAAGCTTTCCAGCTTTCCATGGTCACGGGTGGACTGAGAAAAGATGTATTTTCCTCTGTCAAAGTTACAATTTGTGCAAACTACACATTTTTGAAAAAACAAATAAAGGTGTACATACATGCCAGATGGGCCTAAGCGGTAAAGACAGTTACACATGTGCTAGAAGGGCTTAATTATTTTATTCTAATAATTTACCAAGCAGCATTTCACAACTGAGGCGTACTGAGGAAAAAAGAAACGCTGCAAAGAAAAACTCCCAGTACCGCATTACTAATTATAATATTTAAAAAACAGACTATTCAACTACTTTTTAAACATATGAGATATTTTACACCGTTCGGAAATTAAGGTTTTGCAGTCCTGTGTCTCGCTTGTTTCTTGAAGAGATGTATTACAGGATCCCAAGCTGGTGGTAGTGACAATCCATCTTCTCTATTGAAATTAGGATGCTTTTTAATCTCAATAGCCTCGCGTAGCATTCTGGGAAAACATCTTTGGCAAGGATAGAAGGTTTATCAAACTTAATTGAGTGGTTTGGTTTGTCAATGACATGTTCACAGACTGCAGACCTATTACACCGACGGTGTTTGACATCTACTATGTGCTGCTTCACCCGGGTTGATACACTGCGTTTCGTTTGACCAATGTATGAAAGACCTTAAATTGTTTTATTTCAATGAGTAATAATCGCGGAAACAGAAGAAAATATTATGCTTATAATTTACAAACCTATTTATATATGTATGCTTTCACACACATACATATACACACACACAGGGTGTATGCTTTGTTTTGTTTTGGGTGTCTCACCTTTCTCGAATTTATACATGGTCTTAAATTTATACAATTGCGAGGTTCCAATCTGAAACAATTAGTACCGTTGCCTACTTTTTATGGCTTTTTAAGTTATCCGTAATGCTGTTATTGGCTTTATGTATTAGATTTGGTTTAATAAAATAAAATAAAACTTAGCCATACAAAAAGAAAACCAACCAAGTGCGAGTCGAACTCGTGCACCGAGTGTTTCGTACAAACTTTTGCTTAACCTAACCTAACTGGCCGGTAAAGTTAGGTTTGCACCTGGTATCTATAGCGTTGCATACGAATGAGGTGCAAACCGGAACTTAACTAAACCGGAGATTCACAGCTGATTTCTGAAAATTAAAAAGTAAAATATTTATTTTATTCTGTCACGCCTCATGGTTCATGAGATGCAGCCTGGTGACAGACGTACAGACAAACGGACGGACGGACAGTTGAGTCTTAGTAATAGGGTCCCAGTTTACCCTTTTGTTACGGTACCTTAGGAAATAGCAATACAGTGGTGTAAATCAAAAGTATAATATAACTATACAAAAAAGGAAAATCTCTCATCATAAGTATCTATTGGCCTATCAGTCAATTATCCACGATCTATAAACTTATCTCATCATTTATTTAAAGTAGAATAGCACCAGAAAGCAAATCAATCAGTGGAACAGGCACGCTTCCTCCAGATTACTCCATAATCAGCCACATACATGCCACTGAACAGATGATTGAAATTTTCAGCGGGGTCAACACTTGTAGTATTTATGGACTACTCCAAAGCCTTTGACAGCATATCACACTCTTCTATTTGGAAAGTGTTAAGAAATAATAACATAAACAGGAAATACTTAAACATTATTATGAATATTTTACTCAAAGAGTTTAAGTAGAGTGAAACTGGAGAAACGGCGAAAAGTTTGCAATAAAAGATGGACGGACCCCCAGGAAAAAGGAGGGCAGACAGAAGACAAGTTGGGCAGGTGAAGAAAGATGGAAATGAAGTTGCCGAGACAACAGGAATATGTTGGATGACTACTGCTACTAATACACAGAGGTGTATTCAGCTGGAGGAGGCTTTCATTCGAATGGGACCACACATGAAGACAGCCAATAAATAATCTTTAGCATGAAGGAGAAAAAAAAGAGAGAAAAAATTATATGTGTGGAATAACAAAAAACTAATAATAAATCTAAATAAAACAATTTAACGGATTGTATCGCGTATATAATCTCATTGAGTTCCCGACGTTTCCATGGAAAGCTGAAAAGCTTCCGAAACGTCGGGAACTCAAATAAGATAATATACGCGATATAATCCGTTAAATTGTTTTATTTAAACGACTAATAATTGCGGAAACAGAAGAATTTTTTTTTAAATAAATCTGTTACGCATCTGCTCTAAATACTTCTAAGATTGTCATACGTATATTATATCCGATTTTGTCCGACAATAGTCGAATCCTATTCTAACTTCTCACAGATTGCACTTTTTGGTGTGACCATTAATATATTTGGGCTGGAGGTAACCTTGAGCTTAGGGTAGACCAATAGGGGTGGTTCTTATCCAACATAAAGATCTTAATCCTATTGTTATAATGTCATAATGCTGTCACAATTAGAGCATCGTAGGGTATTTATTTTACGGATCACAGTGCCAATACTATCTTGCTCATGTTTCTTTTTACATTAACCTTGAGATATTTCTTTCTTTCAAAGAAACTAGTTAAACCTCTGTATTTTTTATTTCTAAATGACTGCCCATAGCAAATTAAACTAATTTATTTCTTGGATAGAACTAGTAGTTTTTACTAAATTCAAAGAATATTCTTGCCTATAATCTTTCGTGTTTACTAAAGTAGTAAAATCTGTACAATGAAAATATTTTGCAAAAAATGAATAAGGTGACATAGGTTAATTAATTGTTCTTGACATAGGTTATTTTGGTATAAGGATAGGAGGCTGGATATGCTAGTATGGGTAAATGATACTTTTTATAAAACTATGAGAAAGGATAAAGAAGTTATAATTTTCTCTGTGATCGGGAGAAGGTGGATAGCACCTTCTATTTAAATATAACAGCTAAACGCTATCATCTTAAAACAAACATTGAATTTCTACATCAACTTGATATTTTTGTTATTATGACAAAGATCAATTTCTTCAATTAGATATAATAGCCCTGTATTCAGTCAGCATCTATTTGTTTTTCATTATATTGATCTTTGTGTTTATAAATGTTACAGCAAAGTTGTTGGATTTACTTCATTATTAATTCAATTAACATTGCACTCAACTTTATCAGGCCTGAATATGTTTCCGTAAAGACAAAAACAGCAATATTAAATATTAACAGTGTTATGTAGCGATAATGTAATAGATATATTTTTACACTGGATTTGTTTCTAGGCTTTACTTGAAGATAACACTGTCTACAAGGTAGGTGTGGCCCCGTCTGACGATGGAAAGTATCTCTACCAAGACTATGCTTCCAAACTCAGGGGCTCTCTAGACGTGCGCCATTTGGCCCGGAGCCGTGGATACAAGGCTGGTGGTCTGGCAAGTCTCTCTGAGGGATTATTGCATATACATTTGGATAAACACTGGAAGGTAAACATAATGAAATCTTGCATAGGAATACGTATATTATAGCTATTATAATTTGAACTGAATAGAGCATTTTTTGCTTTAGGTGCGCTGCAGTGATTGGGAGGCCGATCAGTTGACGGACAGACAAATAGCTTATGCAGCGGCTGATGCACATGTCGCCGTTAAGATATTCGAGAAATTAATAAATGAATTTACAAACAGATCGTCCAGTTTCAACTGGGTTAATTTAAAGTTGAAAAACTGGCTAGTAAACGAGAATTCGCGGCATCTCGTTGATCATCTATGTCGAGAATATTCTGACGTTGCTTTTAAAGCAGCACACAATGCCACTCAGAAAGCTAACAAAATGTGAGTTCTAATGTAATCAATACTTTCTCCGAGCTGTTTATTCGTCGTTGACACTATTACATATGTATGATGGGGAGCTAATATAATAAAAAATGTGACTTCAGAAAGTGTGACTTACAAGTAATCGGTGCGCCGACGTATACTCCCCGACAATGTCAATTTATTATGAAACACTTTGTTTGTTTGCGCTTTGATCTTTGTATCTATATCAGAATAAGTTGACAATTTTCAAACGGCTGAATCGATTTTCATGAACCATAATTAAGTACACTGGATAAATTCATCTTTCGAACACATAAAAGTAAATCAAAATAGTTCCATCGCATCCGACATCAGCTCGAATCATATTCTGTAGAGTACACCACAGGTCTCCGAGATTATTTGCCAGTCATGACATATGAATCAGTCACAGGAATATGACGTGTTACATATTAATAAAGGTGAACGTCCCGTTATTTGCCAGCTTCAGTCCAATAATTGACACCCTGTAATTGTATCCCACCCCTATTTGTACGAATTAAGGTTGAAGGTGCCATTTTATGGGCCTGCGTCGGGCACTGGGATATTTCCCTTGTGAGCAGATAAAACTAAAATAAATAAATGTTCATACAGGAAGAAGGGTAATATGAGCAATAAAGAAGATGCGGCGCTAAGCAAGAGGTACCCGCACGCGACCCGCACCAAGCCCCTGTACAACAACTGCTTCCTGCAGGCGCCCGACGGCGAACTACTCTGCACGTGCGACAACAAGAAGGCTCTCTGGTAATTCACCTCAATAACATCACGTCCAACTCAGTATAGATTACAAAACGATAAAATAAATTTGCTACGTCTTCGGAAAATAATTGTAATTAATATAGTAAGTCCTTGAACGTTTAGTATTTCAGCAACTTACTTTTCTTGTCAGTTCGGTTATAGTACGACTTCAGCTCTCGTAAATATTACGGATGATATGCGGTCGGGTATGATTGACCAGAAACTGACGGTGCTAACGCCTCTGGATTTCAACAACGCGTTCAACACTGTTGATTTTGAAAGTTTGTTGGCTATATTACGTGCTCTTAACATATCTCCTGCGGTTATTGAATGCTTTCATAGTTACCTAACTAATCGTCGGCAGCGTATAAAGGTGGATACTTCCCGTTCTCCTTGGTACAGCATACTTTCCGGCGTTCCGCAAGGCGGTGTGCTGTCTCCATTGCTATTTTAAATTTTTATTCATTCCACCACTCATAATCTATGTTCTTTTTATCGCCTTTATGTCGCCGACCTTCAAATCTATTCTCAGGGTGTGCTCGGCGATCTCACATCGGTCATAACCATGACAAATTGTGACTTATAGTTCATTTCGGATTAGTCTAAAAGCTATGGCCTAAGTCAATCCTACGAAGACGCCAGTTATCATCATTGGCAGCTTAAAAATGATTTCTCAAGTTGACTTTGATAGCCTCCCATGAATTGTTCAATGGTGGTCAAATTCCTTTTTCTCACCAGGCAAAGAATTTAGGTATAATCTTGGATCGCACTCTTTCCTGGGTGACGCAGCTGAATGAGATTAGCAGGAGGGTGTGTGCCGCAGTGGGTTCACTGAGACACTTTGTAATTTTCTTCCTATCGCCACTAAAATTGCACTTGCTCAAACACTACTTCTTCCAATTTTTGACTACGTCGATGTTACCTATCTGGATCTTTCGGACGAGTAACTTAAAAACTTGAGCGAATTCAAATATATGCATTACCGAAACCGAATATAATGACATCGTTTATAACGACAGATCGGTTATAACAACCGAATGGCAAGGCCCAGGCCGAATCTCTATATGCTTAAACTAATAAGTAATTAGATTGTGTGTTACCATGTCGCAAGCAAAAGTGTTTAATATTGAAGAAAAACCACATATTATAATGGAGATTAGAAAATGGCGAGTCAAGTTTGTATATGTATGTTTATGTATGTATTTATTTTTGTATTATTTATAATCTTATCTCACCACCTACTCATTCCTAGCTCTTCTGTGTCATTTCCGCTACCCAAATTTTGGAATATCCCGCCTCCCTATTGCCTAACACGTTTGACGCTCGGAATCAGAATCAAGTATCATGATTTTGTATGGGCTATGACAGTTGATTCGGATACCAAGTGTCAAATTTTTTTTAAGCAATAACCTCCCCGGTTTGCCCCTCATTTGTATGTGACGCCATAGATACCAAAGGCAAACTTAACTCAACCGGCAAGTTAAGTAGGGATAAGTGAAAGTTTGGACGGGGCCCGCGGCGCGTGAGTCAGACGCGCACTTGACCGGTTTTTTCTTGATTTCGTCACGCAAACGCTGCAATAAGTAGTTTTTCGTAGTATACTCGTCGTTGATGGTTTTGCCTTTATGAAGCTAATCAATAACAATAACATGCGATAACACTTTTAGAAATGCCTACCACGTCTACTAACTCGCGCACTTTTACTCTACTATACGGTCTTCCAGTCCTAATTCGTGGATTTTTCACCATTTCTGGCGTAGGCACGTAATTTGGTCGATCGCTGCGATGTCCATCTTTGCAGCTCGTGCGACCTCTTTCAAACTGAACAACCCAATGCATAAAGAGCAGACTCTCCCAGAGTAGAATCCAGCTCGACTTTAATATCAGTTGGACTTACACCTTTCAAATGGAAGTATTATATCACATATCGAAGACCAATTTTGTCCATGTTTGGAAAATCACTCAGAGCATACTCTATTAATGACTGTGAAACAAAAACAAAAGAACGGAGCATCTTCTTTTTTTACAAACGCGCAATAAAATACGAAATTTTTTTTGGAGGTCGAATATTTTTGGTACCAACCCTCGTAGCTATGTTATTGTATTTTAAGGTACGTCAAGAAGGGTCTGGCAAAGGTGGTCTCGGAACAGCCGCAGACGGTTCGGCTGCACTTCGAGCCGGCCGGGCGCTCCGTAGGCGACGTCGGCCGCTACTACCAGCTCGCCAAAGAGAACAAATGCGTTGTATGCGGAAGCACGGACTCTTATATTAGAAAAAATGTCGTGCCCAGAGAGTACAGGAAGTACTTTCCTGGTGAGTTTTCATCTGTAATATTTTTGGATGTTTTCTTGCCAAATGAGTATCCAAACAATATGCGGGTATGAAAATATTTACATTTAGTATTTTTTTACTATTACAAAATGTATTACAGTGTATGTAGTACAAAATAGTAATAAATAATATAAATATGGTTGAAAACTCCTCGCTTATTAGTATTTATCATCCTCAGTATCTAAAATTTATTTTTTTATACATGTTTCAACTAATCGCTTGTCATATAAATAAATCATTCAAAAATACTTAACGTAAATATTTTCAAAATTGCTTTCTTGGGGTTGCATATGAGGCTATTACATATCATTTTAGGTATATTTTACAAATAATGATTCAACCGTATCTTATCTAGAGGAGCCCAAACTTGGTATGTTTTGATAACGATTTTAATTTTAATTTAAAACAAGTGACAGAAATATAATGATGATATATAGTTTTAGAATCGGCTTATCGGTCCTTTTATTAGATACCACACACAAAATAATATTTTTTCCCATAAAAAAAAGATGACGATTATATCTATATTAGAGATTCCATGGTCACGGGTTGACATCCATCGGGCCAACCCGTGACCGTGGTCCAACCCCGAAACTTCGGGAACTCAAATGACATAATATACGCGATATAATCCGTTAAATTAGAAATTAAAAACTAGGCGTAAAAATTACTTTTTTTTGTAGCCTTATTGCCTATTGCCCACTGCTGGGCAAAGGCCTCTCCCTTAGATCTCCACGACTCTCTATCAGATGCTACATCCGGTCAGTTGAAAAAATACTTATAAATAAAAAAAATGCCAAGATCGCCGTCGATTGGCAACCGTGCCCAGAAGGCTGGCAGCATTGCCGCGTTGTATGGCAATGCAGATCCGCTGTGCGAGATATGAGCCAGCCCTCTGGTCACGTGTCAACTCCACCTATTGTCATGTAAATAGGACCCTAGCAGAGGGGGTACCTACCACGGAAGTAAATAAGTAAGTCAGGTTTCAATAAATAATAAAGGCATTTATTGCTCTAAGCGGGGGTGGTTCTGAACCTAGGTTTGGGCTACGCAGTAGGTGCTTGGTCTGTTAGAGGGTGGCCGCTTTCCAGGTAGCATCTCCAGTGCTCTAAAGCTGTCAAAACGGCCAAGGCTTCCCGTTCGGTCACGCTGTAGTTTCGTTCTGGGCCAGATAATGACTTGCTCGTTTATGCCACCGGATTTTCGACACCATCTATAGTCTGTGATAGCATCGCTCCAACTCCATAGTTACTTGCGTCTGTGTGGACTTCTAAAGGAATATCAAAGTTAGGGCAGGCTAACACTGGTGCCTGGACAAGGCGGGATTTCAGCTCCACAAAAGCTTTGTCAGCCTCTGGTGTCCAGAGAAATGATGATGGTTTGTTTCTGGTCGATGTGAGTTAATTAAGTGGCCGTGCTATGGTACTAAAGTTTGGGATGAAACGTCTATACCAAGAAGCCGTGCTAAGAAAACGCTTAATCTCCTTTATATTCGTCGGGACAGGGTAATTCAAGATGGCTTCTACTTTATCTGGATCCGTTCTAAGTCCGTGACGGTCCACGACGTACCCTAAATATTGTAGAGAGTCCCTAAAGAAACGACACTTTTCAAAGTTGATGGTCAGGTTTGCCTTTTTCAGTTTATCTAGGACTTGCAAAAGTACTGAAACGTGTTCGTCCAACGAATCACTAACTATTATAACATCGTCAAGATAGCAGAAGGCTTTGTGTTCAGGGTCAGACATGAACAGAGAGTCTACCAGGCGTTGCTGAGTGGGGGCATTGGTTAAACCAAAGGCGGTAACATTAAACATATAGGTCCCTCTGCCTGCGGCGTAAAACGCAGTTTTTTCCCGGTCAGCCTCATGAATAGGCCTCATCTGCCAAAAAGCCTTTGATAGGTCGAGACTAGTCAGGTACTTAGCGTTCTTCAAATTGTCTAGTATTTCGGATACGTGAGGAATATTATGCGCATCCTTCTTTGTTACTGAGTTTAGTTTTCGGCTATCAAGACAGAATCGGGGTTTACCATCCTTTTTACCAACCACCAACACAGTGGAGGACCATGGGCTTTCGCAAGGAGATATAACACATAATGATAACATCTCGTCTACTTGCTCCATAATAATGCGCTTTTTGTCTGGAGATAGGCGGTAATATCTTTGCTTTATAGGTTCCGCGTTCCCTGTATCAATACGGTTAGAAATATGCGAGGTCCTACCCAATCCTTTCTTTTCAAATGAGATATTATTAAATTGTTCAATAATGTTATCTCCTATAAGTTTTTCAGAGGCACTAAGAATGTAAATGCACTTCAGATGTGTCAAGAGTTTATTTGCGATAAGGAAGGTTCAGACAAGGAAATATAGTTAACATTATTTAAAATTTCGGACATATCTGAAACGCTTTCCAGAAGTCGACCCCCAGAATCAAGTTGGATTCAATTTCCGGAACGATATAAGCTTTTATAATGTGCCTATTATTCTCAAAAGTTACTGGTAACAATATATAACCGCGCGATTTTCTGACCGCCAGCTGTTATAACTGAAAGTTGCTCATCTGTAAATAATTTGTATTCGAAGTCAAGAAAATATAAGTGGGAATTATTACCGAGGATCGTAACAACGGAGCCCGAGTCTAGCAAGCCATAAAGAGTAAAATCAGGGATATTGTCTATAGAGACTTTAACATAGAGACGAGGATCATTTGAAGGCTTTCTATCGAAAATTGTTGCGACTTTATATGTGCTAAAGATTTTTTTCTTATTGTTGATAACCGGCTGGACCAGCCAACCGCATCGAACTTAGGCTCGCAACAATTTTCAGTATCTAGTTTTTTGGCAGAGGATCTTTATGTGGCTGGGCCTTAAGGTCAGGTTTCTGTGACTTCGTACTACAGTTAGGGCAGTCCACCAAACGATAGTCTTTAAGACCACACTTCAACAAAAAAATGGAGCGATCTGCTGGACATTGCGCCATTGTATGAGTATTGACACGACAGCGATAACAAAACACGTCTTTAGTCATGGCTGCAACATATGAGGATCGACTAGGACTAGGCTTTGTGTGCGGTGGGTTACTAGAGGATCCAGCCTGTGGATGCGAATGGTGGTTATGGCTAAAATTGCTCTTAATTACATCCCTACGACTATATGCGTATTTTGGAGCCAACGTATTACTAGAAGCCGAACGCGGTTCTCTGAAATTACCTGAGTAGACCTTAATCTGCTCATAGTTCCTACATAGTTTTCTCAAATCTGCTAGGTTGTCTAAATCGGGGCGTGTTCTTGCCCGTACACTAGAGTAAAACTGCCTGATATTGTACAAAACTATTTCAAGCCCTCCCTTTCGCTCAGTTTCCGAGATAGCCTATTGAACATGCCGTGCATTATAGCCAGATAAATTGTAATGTTTTCGGTTTGTCCCTGACTACGGTTCCTGATCTCACTTAACATGTGGTAATCGTAATCTACAATGTCAAAATCATCCCTTAGAAATCCAAGAAGGCTCTACGAAGAAATAACACTATCCTTCATACTGTGGTACCAGTGGAGAGCATCGCCGGTCAGTATCTCCGCTGCATGCGAAAGCATGATCGAGTCTGCCACACCCCTAGCCTCGCGGAACTCTTCCACGTGGGAAATAAAAGATCTGACGCACAATTTGCCGTCATATTTTAGTTTTGAGATCTCAGAGCTGAGACAAGTGACTTTAATATTTTTAAGAGCAGCGCTTTGAGACCTCAAATCCGCGAGCGTTGCAGCCAGCTCTTCACTACCTGTCATAGCAGGATTTGAGGCAGACTCAATCCGCGGAACAGCATCCCGAGAAGCCTTACTATCGAGTAGCCCGAGAGTTTTGAGAACTTGTTGCAACTTTGACCATTGATCAGAATAAACCTCCTTGGTTTCGCGCAACAAGGCCTGATCATCCGGTTGCTCAGGTGGTGGAATCCTATTCAACCTATGATAAATGTGATTTAAGTAGGTATTTGTTCGCTCGAGGAGGCTCTTTTGATGAGGATCCGACTGAAGAGAAGCTAGATTTAATGCTGATTTCGCCAAGGTGATCTTAATGCCAGCCATATCTTCACCAAATTCATAACAAGAGTCCAGAACGTCTTCAGCGGGATATCTAACCGAAAGTTGAGAGATTTGTTGCCTTAAATCTTCGACCCTGTCCTGAGGCTCAGCCGCACGGATTCTAACCTCGTACTGAAGCTCTGATTTAGTTAGTTGTAGGTATTTGATAAGCCGCGACATTGTAATTTTTTTTAAATATACCGATTTAATAAAATTGCAAAATAATGATTGGCCGAGAAACCTAGAACTTAGAACTGTAAATATAGCTTTAAGTTATTAATATTAATTAATTTAAGATAATTTAGTTTTAAGTTAAGTTAAAATAAAATTAAGTTTACAGTCCCACGAGATTTCAGGGCCAAAAGTAAAAAATGCGATGTTGCTGTGACAGGTAATTAGCCACTAAAACCCTATCCCTTAGTCGACTTCTACGACACCCACAGGAAGAGATGGGGTGGTGCTACTCTAACCCGACACCACACGGGGATGTTGGTGGTGATTTTATCTTATATGGAACCAAAGAAAAACAATAATATCCCACTGTATGTAGGTAAATGTTGCACAAGAAATTCAATCAGCCTTATAATCTAAAAACAAGCCAAGTGAAAAAACAGGTGGGATAGATAGGGGCAATGTGTCGCATATAATTATCTAACAGCTACGAAGCCGCAGCAAAATAGCTCTAGTTGATCAAATGTCAAAACAAATTGTTGATAAATGCTTATTTTTTGTTCTTAAAAGAAAAACAATAATAATAATTATTAAGAAAACAATTACTTATATGGACACAATGCCACTGAAAAAAACTTAACAAATTCGAACAAAATATATAAAGCCCGCTGAAATGATAGTTAAGAGCTGCGACGTGCACGCACACACACACACCACCAAGAATGCTTAGAAGGAAAAACCAAACCTCAAACAGACCAAAGCCCGAAGAACCTATTAAAAAAACACGTATGGGCGCCAATTTGTCACGTAAATGGGACCCTAGCAGAGGGGGTACCTATCACGGGAGCAAATAAGTAAGTCAGGTTTCAATAAATATTAAGGCATTTATTGCTCTAAGCGGGGGTGGTTCTGAACCTAGGTTTGGGCTACGCAGTAGGTGCTTGGTCTGTTAGAGGGTGGCCGCTCCCTTCCGGTACCCTTACGCCCCTTGCGTGGCTCGATGACAATGGCCGGAGGTGGAAAGTGGGCGCGCAGATGTTGGTGACGTGTCAGCTTCAGGCGCGCAGGAAAGGTGACGCAGCAGCGTCTTGCCGAAATTCAGTGCTTCACCGCCCAGAACCCTCCATTAAGTTTCCGCCTGGGGTGAGCATCGACCGTGGTCTTAACCCGGCGGGTGTTCCCGGTTACAGGATAAACACTGAATTTACTTTAGTATATCAACACTAAATTAGGTCTTTACGTCAAATATAAAACACGTCCGCCCGGACGGCGGCGCTCGAGAGGCAAGTTCTAGGTAACAGTGGCGGCGGCCGGCTCCTGTAAGCGCTCGGCGCCCAATGAAGGAGAGGAACCGAGTCTGCAAATAGGCGTAGCAGATCGGGGAACTTCGTATGAACTCGGCTAACGCTTATCGCACGGTGGCTGCGCGAGCTACGTATACTGAAGCGTTAATTACGGTATCATTTAGTTTCCAACTTAGAGATATTATTGAGCCGAGGCTTTTACTTATTTAGTACTAACTACTGGTACGATCTTATCCGGGGTGTTCGGCTAGCACTATAACAGAAAGTATTCCAAATCTCGCATGCCAATGTTTCGCTTCTCACTCTCGTACCAGCGGGGTTTGATTTCTGCTTGATGATTTTCATTTAGTAGTACGCAGCTTGTTAATTTAAAAGATGCCAACCCATATTCGAAACACATTTATTTATTGAAATAAAACAATTTAACGGATTATATCGCGTATATTATCTCATTTTAGTTCCCGACGTTTTGGAAGCTTTCCAGCTTTCCATGGTCACGGGTGGACTGAGAAAAGATGTATTTTCCTCTGTCAGTTACAATTTTATTTTAGAGGTATACAATTTTATTTCACGCTTTTTAGTTCCTTTTATGTCGGTTTACTTTTTTGTTAAATGTTTGTATGTTACCGGTCCTTTAAAACCAAGTAGCATAATGCCAGGTTACAGGCTTAGTTCCAAAATACCAAAAAACTGAAATAAATTTGTTTTCAATATAATAAATTGTTATAATAACGTTTGCATGTTACATCCGCTATCCAAATTGTATAGTGGGTAAAAAGGGCAATTTGTTCAAATGCCAAATTATAATTAAGACTAAAGGTTAAAACGCAATAGTTTCATAATTACCCAAATTCAAAAATACCTTTAACTGTCAGGCCCAAAGATCAAAATGACATTGTCTCATAATACCTAAAATTTGGACTATGTAAATTAAAATTTGACTAGTTTTATTAAAACTAAATGAAAAATATTATTTTAGAAATTGAATGAAACCAGTAATTTGATAATTAGTTTAATGACTCACATGAAAATTTAACAATCACATGAAACAGTAATTCCGAAAATTAGTAATTTTTCCATATGAATTGAATTTTAAGTATTTTGAGTATTTGATGTTTTAACCTCGTGACAGTTTTGTATCAAGGTAAAATAAGTTTAAGTCATTTTGGGACGTGGTCGAGTTGAAAATTAGTTAATTCACGATAAAGTTAATTTGAATTATAGTTATATCAAGAGTATGGTATTTTAAGAAGTAGGTGTAATGCATTTCAACTTTTAGATATTTTGAAACTAGTCTGTTTTGACAATGAGACGTAATAGGAACATGGTATTATGATATTTGGTTGTAGCGAACCGGTAACGTTTTTTATTTTATGACACGATGATTGCCGTGATCCGACGAACATCACATGCTTACAAATTTCCACGAAACCCTCGGTGCGTGAATCCGACTCGCACTAGGCCGTTTTTATTAAACCAGAGTACCTTTTAAAATAACTTTTAAAGTTAGTGAAGGTCTCCTTAGCTCACTTACGCGTGTTAACAAGGGTTCTAGTCGCTGTTATTAACCCATATATACGTTCCACGATCCACACATATAGGAACATTGCAAAATTTATTAAAGCTTGTAAAAACTATGTAGCACCGTCAACAAATTTCAGAGGTGATGAAGGACCACTCTTCCCACGACGTGGTGCTTCTGTGCGTACGCTGCCACCAACTTTCCAACATGCGCGATCTACGCATGCGCGAACAGCTCGCGGCCAAGTGCGACGCACCGTTGTCCAGCCATGACAAGACCAAGTTCAAAGACGACATCAGTGTCAAGTAAGTAACATTAATAGTCCAATGGTGTTGCGCATGCGCGAGCAGCTCGCGGCCTTCTGCGCTGCGACGTGCCGCTGTCCAGCCGCCAACGAAATACGAGGATGTTACCGCTAACATGCCACTAGACAAAACTGTATAAGCGCTATTGATGTGCTTTCGTTTATTGGTGCGCAATGTAGAACTATTTCACTTTCAAATATAATAATCATCGGCAACTTTATTTGCAATTCGCGACCAATTGTAAAGGCGGCAAGGGATTTACGAGGGTGGTCTCAGAAGTAACCAGCCTAGCAAAGAAAACACAAAATCATTGAAAAAAAATATTTCAATATGGTCTCCTTTTAACGCAAATACACTTACCAGCAATGTTCAATAGCTTCGATTTAGCTTCCCTGTTTATAGGGGTCAGTGTCAAGCTCCTCAAAATAGCCATCAACAGCAGACTATCTCTTGATTATTGACAAATCTTTTACCGCCGAGCCACTTTTTAGGGTTGCGTACCAAAAAGGTACAAAAGGAACCCTTATGGTGCGACTCTGTCGGTCTGCCTGTCTGTCCGACTGTTAGAGCGCCATATCTCAAAAACTACTTACGCTATTTGAAATTTGGAATATTTATAAACATGGTCAGCCCACATGTGTTGCACAAGAAATATTTAACAATAAATGTTTAATTTCTAAAAAAACTATGAATATGCGGCGGGGCAAAAGTAAAAAGTCTAGCTTCTGGGTCGAGTAGGGTATCATATGAAAGGGCTTGACCTGCACATCCTTGGACAATTTTTTTTATTGTGATTAGATATTGTTTTATTAAGGAAAACTTGAAAATAAAAACACCATAATTTATCTCCGAAGTTTACCGAAAGGAAAATTTTGAAATTATCACAATTTGTATAAATAATCATAAATATTACACGAAAATTATAGCCATGTCTCTAACTGGCTACATTTTTTTTTAATTTGAAAAAACCTATTTGAACAACGCGGTTGCGTTAACCGATACCGGGTAAGAAAATAAGGGTAAGTAAAATTTTGTACGGAACCCTCGGTGCGCGAGTCCGACTCGCACATGGCCGGTTTTATTTAAGTTAGAAAACAGAAAATAATCCTGGCGAATAAGGTGCGTGAGGAAGCAATTCGAACTTCTACTCATTAATTTTAGCCATTGCAATGTGTGAATTGGCGCATTGTCCTGCTGAAAAAACACTTTCTTTCTTTTTCGCTAACAGCGGCCGTTTTTTCTTAATTTTGTCACGCAAACACTGCAATAGTTTTGCATATAGTACTCGCCGTTGATGGTTTTGCCTTTTTGAAGATAATAATAGCTATCCCAAAATACTGACGCCATGACCTTGCCAGCAGATGAAACTGTTTTCGCCTTCTTTGAGGCCGGTTCTCCCTTTTCAGTTCAATAATTCTACTGTTCCTTCGTTTCAGGGGTGAAGTGGTAGTGTTCGTCCATGTTTCGTCTATCGTGATGAATCGTCGTAAAAAGCCTGCTTCTTTTCTCTCAATGACATATCTCCAAATACTAGATTGAAACATCTTCACGACGCTGCTTTTGTTCAATGGTGAGCAATCGTGGCACCCATCTTGCGCACTGCGTTCTCATGTCCAAATTTTCAGTCAATATGCGATGTGTAGCTCTTATAGAAATGCCTACGTCTGCTAACTCGCGCACTTTTAGTCTACGGTCTGCTAGTACTAATTTGTGGATTTTTTACACCATTTCTGGCGTATGACTACTTCATTTGTTCAACCGCTGCGATGTTCATATTTGCAGCTCGTGCGACCTCTTTTAAACTCAGTAACCCAATATTTTACATTTGTAAATGAAGGAGCAGACTCCAGCAGTTAGCTTTGAACAGAGGAATCCAGCTAATATCAGTTGGACTTATACGCTTCAAATGGAAGTATTGTATCACATATTCAAGACCGATTTTGTCCATTGATTTAAACTTACACGCTGAGATCGGAACCGGTATTCATTTACCTGTTAGTATCGTTCCAATACCGTATCATTATATAGTTCAGTCGTTAACCGGTAAATGGATGAACGATAAAATATAATTCGAGATTTTCTCTTTTACCGGTAAGTAGAAAGAACGAAATTTCAAAGTTCGTTTAACTATATTACACCGGTTAAACCACAGAACAAGAGAATAAGGTTAGAACGGCGATGTGGGCGCGGTAGGCGCGCCACAAGTTTGTGCAAATGTTCTAACTTGTACCGACCGACACGCGGCCGCTCGCAGTTGCTCGCCGACCTTGCGTCAGAATGTATTAAAAATAAATATTAAAAAAGTGGTGGAAAATGCCGAGTTGTGCTATTGTAACTTGCAGGGCAAGAAGTGGCTACTTTAGCCAAAGGAGGAATAACATTCCATCGGTAAGCGTAAATATCTTCATTTAATTGAAATTTTAAAGAAAAACGGTTTGGTACTAAAGGTTTTACAATAATAACGATACTTGTTAAATTTTGTATACATTGCTCGCATAGTGCTACAGTGCCGACTTAACTTTGGCTGTTGAAAGAGCAATGTATTGCGCTCAATGCGACCATTTCTCAATCGCTTGACATTCGTGGTGCGCAGGGCTCGATCACGTGTAGCGTAGTGTTAACTTCCGTTTGTGTGGGTGAGCGCGCATTAAATTCCGTTTGTGTGGGTGAGCCGTGAACGGATCATAGCGCTCCGAGTGCCATTGTTCGCGTGTTTGATTGACTGTATTTATTTTCTTTACGTGAGTCATAGTAGAAGTAGAAGGGATTTAGTGGCGACATTGGTTCTGATACAAATTGTACTCGATAGCCTTTCTAACCTTATTCTCTTGTTCTGTGGGTTAAACCCAGCCGGCTGTATTATGCGAGCAACGGTGATGCCCAACGCGGAGGTTACGTGTTTGACTCTCATTTTGGTTTTTGTGTTTTTGGTTCCTGTTTTTATTGAATTATCGAATGGTGAAATGTATCCCTAATGCAAGAGTAAAGCTCCCACAAGCTTAGATAGCATGGTTTTCGAAGAAATGCAATCTGAGTAAAAATACCGGTAGTTTATGTATTTAAAAAAAACTTATCTATATTTCTATGAATGTGGCACTTGATTTTGCACTGTGGCCGTATAGGCCTACCATAGGGCCAAACTGTAAACCATGCACGGGGAAGCTACGAAGTCACATTTTCAAGATAATCGAAAATATGACTAAATCGTTTTTTTTTGTAACTAAAGTTTTCAGTATTACGAATTGATTTTCACTTTAAAACATAGCTACATACATGGACTACTACCACTTAAGCTCACAGAATTTCAGAGATATTACTTTTTAAATAACGTACCAATTCGGTACCGATTTTTGGTCAATGTTCTCAATGTCACTTTTTAGCAATATCAAATGCGCTTTATCCTATTCTACCAGTGGGAACTAATGGGAATAAAAGTTCCCAACTGTTATCACTTAACTAAACACAATATGTTTACAAAAATCTTATCTTTTTAAAGCCCCTTGAAGTTGTGAACATATTGGGTAATTTTATCATTCTTGACATTTAATTTTTTTTATTCCATTCAAAGATCTAACGATAGTAAATGTTACCATACTGAATTGGCCTATCTATCAGCTTAGCACACAAAAAAAATCAAGCATCTACCGCAATAATTCACGTTACCATAAATAAAAATCTCATCGTACTCGGCGATAGGTGAAAAATTAAAAAAAAAAGTCATAAACTCCGAAAATACGAAAAATCGCGGTACATACATGGGGGTGATTTAGATAGCCCTCTAGGTCCTCTACCTCCCAGCTTCAGTATATCACTACTTCTTGGGACACCCTGTATACACACTCTTTTTAGTAGGTTGTATAACTGGAAAATAAGTGTAGGAATGTAAAAAAAATGGAGACAAAACTATTATGATTGGTTTACGTATCCAGAAGTTTCGTCCACATCTTAAACAATCTCCAGAATCGTTGAAAAATATTACCCTAAAAAGTATTGCTAAAATTTTAAATGGCAACATAGACATTTATCATCTTAACGTTGTTGAAGAAGTAAGTTTTTAAACATATGAACTCATTATACCGAACATTTTGATACTCTTTTTTCTATTTATTTACTCTGTATTGTTTAAGATGATCAATATTTGGGAATGGGTATATCGTTTGGATATGCCAAAAACCTTATGCACTGAATTATATTTAGTGGCATAAGCATGTACCTATCTCATAGAATAAAAAGATAATTTCTATGGAAGATTGTTTTATTTTCGTACAAAAAGAACATAACTAACAAAATTTTACAAAAACAGCATAAGGGACAAACATATTTTTATTTATTTTTTCAAAAAATACTGCTCATTGAAATGTGTAATCGTATATTTCTGAAATTGGCCACTTACTGAAATCACCTATACAATATTTATCTCTAATAACTAGTGTATATAAGAAGACATTTCGGTTTTTCCTTTTCCTGTAAAATCATGTCTAGTTTAGTTATGTTGTTTGTGTAAACATGTCTTCAATTTGTGTTAACTACTGGGTTTTTTTTCCCAGTTGTTACAACCAATTTTATTAGTGGTGATAGATGGTAGAAAAAATCCCAGTAGTTACCACCGACTACTTTAGTGTCGAAGCTGTTACCGCTGGTGACAAGTTGGTGGTAACAGGTGGAAATAACCCAATTTTATTTAAAATGGAGCGTTTCACGGGAAAACAACGGGCTTTATGTTTTAAAGAGTTTTTTTAAAAGATGATGAGATAGCCGCGATCCCTCGCAGAGAGAGAGATTTCCAAAGTTCGCATAGTCTACTGCAAGAGTGCCAGCGACGATACGGAGGACATCTGGATAATGTATTTTTTTTAATAAATTGCAATTATCTGTTACTAGGTTAAATAAATAAAGTATAGAAAAACATGTATAGTTTAATTTTTATCCATGTTTCAAAAGTGCAAAAATGTTTGGCCCGCCCTATAGAAACATCCGTTCAGCTGCCAGGGCGCTGCTCTACCAGTCCCAGAAGCACCTGCTGCCGGAGGCGCGGCGCAAGGCGCTGGAGGACACGTTACTGCAGCACTACCCGCAGCGCGAGGAGATCACCCGGGAGCTGCTCGAAGAAGCGGCCGTATTACAGGATGAGTAAGTATCAGGATTATTGTCCCATCCGGTCCTTATTTATACCAGTGAATAAGTGTTTGATTTTTGGCCTAGAATTTGTATAGTAAATGAACATAAACCTTTTGTATATTGGCGCGAAATCCATAACCCATTCTTAAACCAACCGTCGCGTCACTTCACTATATCTGTCATTCCTGCATAACCGACACATAAAACATAAGGAGGAAGTGTGGAGGAACTAAGTAGTTAACAGCAACACTTGTTAATTGTTTTATTTAAATACTAGAAGGCGCCCGCAACTTCGTTCGCGGACGAGAAAAAAACATGACCCTTCATTTTTTCTTCAGCGTAGTCGGGTAAAAAGTATCCTATTTGGTACACGGGTAGCTGGGTATCTGGAGATACGTGATGAAGCCACAACGACACATACAAACATAGATAAAATCCAAACAAACATTTTTCGTATTAATGACCTCCAAATAGTCCAAAACAATCATTTTTTTAAATATCTTCAATGTACAGAAATTTCATTTTTACAACTTTATATTTCTTGGACGATTTAAATTTTAATTTCACATTTTGAAATAGTTTTTACGTATTTTGATATTTAGTTAAGAAAAGCGATAAAAAAAATTCATGCATGTACACTTTTGCATAACAGGGTATTGATATTATATTCGGAGTCTGAACAATGAAATTTGGTCGGCATATGCCGGCGCTGCCGTCAGTGACACGAATTTTCGATGACGTAATTTGCCGAGTGGCGCTTAATAGGTTAAAATAATGAAATCGCTATATCTATACTATATCACCTGTAAATCATGGTTGCTCTTAATTTCCTTGGGATTCCATCATCAGGTCCTGAGACTTAGTGCCAACGGGACCACCTCAGGAGTGTACACTTTTGAATAAAAAAAGAAGAATGGAAGAATTTTGAAAATCGGTTCACAATTATTTAACCTTTACTTCAATCGCGTACAGTGCTTATTATGTCTTGTATATTAAGTGTTGGATTCGTTAAAACTAAACATAATTATTGGTTGTGCCATGGCTCGGTATCAAAATAACTTAGATGCTTAGTGAATCATTTTTAAAAAGGTCTTGGCTGTGTAATACTTATTAGAACAAGTGTTCACGGCTCAACAGGCACGACGGCTGCGTATGAAAATATAAATCCTAATTAGTCCGTCTGTTAGATACTACAACAATATTGGACACGTATTTTTTGCTTTTTGTAAATAATAAGAAAATACTCAGATAAATCGCATTAAAGTTTAGGCGTCGGGGCTCGTGACGTCACTCCTAGGTAAAATTTGTACTAGAAGTGACGTCACGCGACATTTTGACTCAGTGTATCTATCGCCTTTATTTCTGATTACATAAAAAAGTGTCCAATACTTTTTATTAATCTACAAGACGGACTAATTATTACAATTTAGTCATCATCCCTATCAAAAGTTTATATTGCCGTAGGACTAGTCATGTGGACGAGGAGACCCACGGGATGAAAGTAGTAGAGTACCACCTGAAGCACGAAGGTCTGCTTCGCCTGGAAGAGTACTGGCGAGAGCACTTTCTCACTTCGATGGATCCCAACTTTATGCCCGAGCTTTGGTCTACCAAACATAATGAAGAAAGGTGAGAAGTTCACTTCGATGTTAACATCATTATCAAGCTATTTTAGTCCGGATTAACAAACTGATCTGACTTTTTTTATACACGGTTTCCGCATTCCTGAAGTCATTAGGAGTAAAAAATGGTATATGAACGCAAGTCATATTCAGCAAAAAAAATGGCATAATTTTTGCTTATCTATTGAAATTGTCTTTGTTTTCAAGTAACTTTGACTTCTGTAAATAGCGATATGAAACTTGGATATATACGTAGCTATCCATACTAATATTATTAATGCGAAAGTGTGTCTGTCTGTGTGTTACCTCTTCACGCTTAAACCGCTGAACTGATTGAGATGAATTTTGATACGGAGATAGTTTGAGTTCCGGGGAAGGACTTAGGCTACTTTTTGGTCCGGAAACATACTTATATCCGCGATAAAGGAATTTAAGGCGGACGAAGTCGCGGGCAGATTTTTCATGTAAACTATTTATTGTGGTAGTCCACAATAAATAGTTTACATGAAAATTGACAGTATCCTCAAAACTAAGCCGGATGTTCATTTGACCCTTTGAACGCCACAGTCGGCTTTGGTCGACAACGGAAAATCGTGCCCCAGACGCGAATGTCGGCTATACCCGTCGAGTGTGTCAGTGTTATAGCGACCTACGTGCATTCGCGAAAGTTTCAAGTTCATGTTGGCGTCAAGATGGCGTGGCGCCTGAGTTGACAACTTTTACATTTAGATGTGGCGTTTAAAAGGTTAAAATTGTTGGTCCTTTAGACTGCGTGGTTAAATCTTTCGGATTCCTCGCGGGCACCTTGTATATTTTGGCAGAGGAGAATGTTCCCGTATGGCATCTTCAGTGGTTTAATACCCCACTTTCATTACTGGGAGGGGTTTATCATTCATCGTGAATCAACAATTTGAAATCTGTCTCCATTCTGCCATGACCTTCTCTAAACTAACACAACTTGATTAAAAATGAACTTAAAACACAAGACACGATATAACTTAGCCAATGACGTGTCAATTATGTGACGATAAAATGCGTATTTAATTTTCAGGCTCGGTGTAAAATTCGACGAAGGACGTCTATCCAAAACAGACCTGCTATCAATTGGGCTCACCGGGTGGTCATCTCCATGAGTGACAAGACGTGCCTTATAATAAATACCAGAAGTACTGATGTGCAAATTGCGGAAACTTTCCAAAATGCAAAACGTCTTTTAAACAGGTAAGTTAACACTAGACTTAAGACCTTCTATGTACAAAAAGTGACTTGTGAAGACCTTTTTTAAGCATTTTGGAATGTTTCCGCAATTTGCACATCAGTTACCAGAAGGCGCTCGCAACTTCGTCAACATTGTTTTTTTTAACCCTTCAGAACGGTCGCGTACACAGATTCTCACGCATACTTTAACTTTTTTTTCTTAAAATTCATAAGAGCAAGTGTGATGGATGGCAGCGCAGCAAGCTATGCATTTTGCATAGCTTTAAAAGCTATACCTACTTAATTAATTGATAAGTTTATACGTTGTAGTGAAATAGTAATAAATATACAATCAATTATCTTTATAGTTATATTTAGCATAAAAATAGGATAAAAAAGATTTTTACAACTTCAGTAAACAACAATATTGGTTTGACATTGCAAGTAAACACACGACCTAATAAATATTCCACAGTAACACATCATCATTTACGAGAAAGAACGGGAGACGCATGCTAGAAGTTTTAATGCTAAATACATAAATAAATTAAAGAATAAAGTCATGTATACTGAATTTACGAATAATATTGCACAAAAGGTACGTAAGCAAAATAAATAGGCGTGGTAACCAGAATTGACAAGGCCTGTCCCGCTGCTCGGTGGAGCTCAGCATGCACCGAGAGCACTGCCTTGCGTTTGTGACAGGGTTTGAGCTGTGATGACTTGCGCCCGTTAAAATATTACATTCAAGAAGATCGAATATAAAAAAGAGACGATCTTATTTTATTAACATACCTAGCATACATTTTGCAGCGCCTACAGCTACGATTCCTATACCATATTTTGTGCTCTAACTTTTCAAAGAATATCCCTTAAGGTAGTTATGGAAAAGTTAATTTATTTAAAAAATAACTACTATAAACGGAAATACAAAATATTTACCTTTACATTAATTACAAGGATTAACTTAGTATATCATATCAAGATTTTAAAGGACTGATTATGTACAGTCAGCATCAGACATGTATAGAAGATTCAAAAATTGTAAGTTCCTGCTGCTTTCAATGTAGCTTTTTTTAGATCTTTTGTCCGATTAATTGTATCTGTCGCTGGCTGTACCAGCTTGTTCTACGGGTTTTATAGTTAAGATAACGATAAACTTTTTTAACCTACGGTTTTTAGATCCGCCAGCTTAATTTAGATAAACATTTTTATAATTAATTAGTTAATTGAAACAAAAATTCCGTTTGTAATTTTATTCGGAAAAGACTAATCACATCTTTTCCCTTTTTAGTGTTTCTAACAACGTAGATTGACAACATTTATATTTTCCATATGATTAAACTTAGACTTCTGTAAGTTTCCTCTGAATACATGACTACATCCATATAACGTTAATGTACTTGTTTCATTGAAGCTTTAAATAAAATATTCAATAATTGACAACATTCCTTTTTTTTTTACATCCTAATTTTATCGAAATATCTAATAATATTTGCAAAATTACGAGGAACATATTTTGTATTTTTAATTTTAGCCACTGATTTTAATGAAACAAAACTACCTCATTCGGCCTAAGCGCAATTCGAGGAGGAATATGTTAAAAGTGAAAAATATTCTGCATATGTGGGCTCACTGTGACAAGTGTCATAACTAGAGATGGCGATAAGCCTTACAATTCAATTTCAATCACCGTGACTCGTGTACCAGTTGTAAAAAAAACACTGCGTTTTTGTTACCCACGACTAACCCTGACTTAAACGTTATAAAACAATTTCACCGCGATTTTATCGCACTTGTTGCTTACATATCCTACATGAATTTGTATCGTTCCGTCGTGACCAGCCACAGTGATACTGCTCCACACCGGCCGATCACAGTGATTTTTTTATCGTGTTGTTATTATTACCTGCCACTCGTTTTGACACAAACGTAAACTGCCAATATGACATGTTAATACTTTTTTTATAATTGCCAAAGAAATAAAGCAAAGGAATTAACTTTGTACCGCCTACAGATCACCATTTACCAATAATATCCATTTTTTTCCAAAAAAAATTGATCCAAAAATTCAATTAATGTTAATGTGTTCAGAGAGCCCAAATCGATCCGTCACATTTCAATTGTTGTCACTTTCAAAAAATGAAATGTTGTCCATTATTAAGCTTCACAAGCATTTAAAAAAAGGTTATCCTTCATGCTCATTTTAGCACCAATCAAATGTAGGAATGTTGTTTTTTTTTCTAGCATATAATATATAACTTCAGTTGATGCGTATCAACTTTTTTATTTTATTTTAGAGCTGTAATGAAATCCTTCTTTGCGATTCTCATGTCAACTGAGTAAATCGGTGAATATAATAATTCAATAGTTCGCTTCGAAAAATGGATCAGTTTTCATATTGCGTTTATTCTTTCTAAACTAATAATCAGAGCCTCATCACCAAAGGGCGGATAGTGGATGCAATAACGTCAAAATCATGTCAAACGATGTACGTAATATGGATATTACTACAAACCCTGCATACATAAATGTTTTATGAAATGTAATAAAAGTCTTATCCATCTTATGATTTCGTCACCATATTGCATCTACTGTCCGCCCATTACTCATCACTGATGTACGAGATTGGACAACTGTCAAAGTAAACTGGTACAAATTGCCAAGTATGTACACACATACTTTCGCTATGACCGCTGGCTCCAAAAAAACGGATTTTAAAACACCATCTAATATTTGTGTATCGGATCATCAAAAAAATCAATGTATTTTAGTTACAAATGATGCCATGTTCGTTAAAATGCTCTGAGTACCCCTAAGAGCGCTTTCACATATAGACGTTTTTGTCGCGCGACTCAAGCGCTGCACAGCGAATCACTTCACATCACAACGGTTGTAGCGCGGCTTTGTCGCGACGCCGTCGCTAGCCACAGCCGCGCTTCACAGTCGCGCTGAACTTGGGGTGATTAACTTATTACCAAATTTCTTGCCAGGCATCCTTTTTCTTGATTTTTTTGCTAAAATCTAGCATCTTGATTTCCAAAAGACAGGCCAAGATTGAATTTCAGCTATAAATGTTTTGTTATCAAACTTGACGTAGATATGTAATTTGCAATGCAACTTGCTACACAATACACATGTGCTCGCAACACTGATCAAACGTCGCCTGATCGCACGCGAATACGGCGAATCTACCACCAATAGTTCGGAGTGTTGCAGTCGCGCTTCTGTCGCGCGACCATCGCGCTGCAGCTGCTATGGATACGAGTCGCGCTACTGCAGCGCAACAAAAACGCCTTTATGTGAATGCACTCTAACAGTCCGCGTGCGCACGGCTGTTCGCTATATCTCTAGCTAATTCATTTATTGTAAAGATTTGGATGAGCAATTTTTACAGACGGGTGAATGCTGCGACATTACGACCTGTGGTGTGGCTGTTTCTGTTGAAGTCCTAAATTTCGATTGATGTGTGTAGCAAATTAACCTCCTAGAAAATCAATATCAAGCCTGATATTTTATTACTATCTATTGGAGATGAAATTCTTATTATGCCTTTACTTATTTAAGCATTAAGTCAGTCGAATTATTTATGCTACAGTTCTTATGAAAAGGTTCAAAAAACTTAAAAAAAATTAAGCCAGGACTGCAGTGTTGGTGAAAACGCCGAATTACGGTCAGTGAGCATTTAAAATGGGATTCGGACCCTGAGTTGGGTTTGGTTATTGCCGGAGGTACGCGAATACTGTATAAACTTTATACAAGTATTTTAAAAATAAGTCAAATTTACACTATTGCAAAATAAACCATAATTCCATACATAATAATCATCGTCTGATTGTTGACGTTGTTTCCATGGACGTCACGTGTGGAGTGGGTCTTGAAAGATAGATTACAATACTTTACTTTCATTCATTCGTTGTATTACAAAAATATTCAGCGCTGTGAGATCACCGGGTGATAATTCTCGGGCATTTCTTCATTTGCCGCGATGATTTTATTACACGAATATATCCGACAGTAGCTGAATCTTATTCCAAATGCTCAAGAACTGTAGAGAGGTGAATGTTTGTGTTTACGTCTCGCTTTATCTCATTCAAAGCAAACGTAACTAAACGAAAAGCAATTCATTCTACATAATTACACATATATTAAACCTTCCACCAATACAGCAGATTTCTGGAAAGTGTTTTTTGTTGTTGGATGGCATATACTTTACGAAAGAATATAAGAAGCGTAACACATCTTCAGTCTATACATATCGTTTATATAATTATTTGCCTATATTTATGTACGGAAGATGTTCAATGCGCTCGCATGTAAGAAACGAATTGAATTAGTTTCTCAACGACCCCTAAGTCCGAGCGATATTTTAGAGTTGGTGTTGATAAGGTTTGTTTTAAGCACCGCGGTTGGGCAGAGGTTTGACCTTATAAATGCGTACGAGCCAGTGCTCGGTGGTGTAGGCCTCCTCCAGCACGTCCAGGTTGAAGTCCTTGTTGCCGATCTCGGCGCCGCGCACGCGGTCGAAGCCCGGCGGCCGCCCTGCAACCAATCAGTACACCCCTTATATTATCAGTTCCCAAAAAAAACATAGACCAATCATTTCATCTTATATTCATTCATTTTGACTTGTTTTTGGAATTCATTCCCATGCATGTCAAAATTAAAGAAACGCCTGACTCGTAATATTTGCAATTCGCATTTTATACGAGCCCCAATGCAAATGAGTTCTTTTGGCAGGATAAAAAGATATTATCCTGATTTAAATCTTAAAATTCAGGGTGACTTAGATGTTTAGTAGAACATCTATACTATTATGACTGTACATTGAAGATATTAAAAAAAACTCTCACTGAAACGAAAAATATTTTTTTGTATGCTTGTATGTGTTGTTGTGGCTTCATCAAGCAAAATTGGCTAAGCGGATTTCAACTATTTTTCGTACACGGGTAGCTGGGTATCTCCAGATGGTTATAGAATATTTTTTACCCGACTACGCTTAAGAAAAAAAGAGGGGTTATGACTTTCTACTCCGCGAACGAAGTTGCGGGCGCCCTCTAGTGTAACATTAAAACAATATATTTTATAAATAATATTTTATTTGCCAAATGACATAAAAATACAACTTTCCAGAGTGATAGAAAAAAAAACAATCAACCAATCTCGCAAAAAACTTCGTCTTCAGTTTAGCAGACGCAGGTAGAACGTCTTGGTACAACCACTTGGTGGTTGTCGCCTTTTGCATCCAAAACGACTTTGATCCAGAGCGGCATTGAATCTACCAACTCTCTACACTCTTCACGGATTATTCCATTCCAGACACAGGTAAGTTTCCAGTACCTTAGTTTTTCGTTCCAAACAAAATGTGGATATCTAATAGCGTAATAAACACGAGAAAAAAATAACTACGGTTATTTTTTGGTGAAATTTGTACTACTAATCACAATGTCGATACAGCTTACATTAGGCATTCCTCGCAAAACCAAATAGTCTTATACACGGCCTATGACATATCTGAAACCCAAAATGTGTAGGTATGATTTAAACGTTTTCGGAAATATATGCACGTAATTAACATAACATAATATCGCCCCATTTCCCTCACGGGGTGGCAGAGCATCGAAGATGCAATAGAGTTGAGCAAGTCTTGCATTGATTTATTGAGCTCAGTTATTATGAAATGAAATGAAAAAAAAAATATTTTCAGGAAGTTGTCCCTACTTGTACTATACGGCGAAAACACAGTGGCAGTTTGCGAGCCCATGGCCTACATAGTTTCCGCAAGTGCCCTGACCCTCGATAGGTTTACTATGTGCACGGGAAGATAAATGCAGCTGGCCAATTCTATGTTTTCTCTTCACTTCCAGACTAGGATGGGAGTCCACGTAATTACACCTGGGACTATTACTACTAGCTATAGCGGTTAAGTTTTTTCCCATAGTATATTGTGAAAAGTTACAGTTATATGCGGAGATATGTAATTCACCTGTATGTAGTAATACTTTCCACAAAATCCATGTGAACGAATACTATAGCCACAAAAAATAGTAGAGTAAAGGTTTGGACTTTATGGAATCTCAAACAGCGGTGTGCCTAGGGTTGTAGACAAGGGCAAGGCGATAGATATGTTATTGCAATTAATTCAACATACTGCCAGCCATGTGTCAAATAATTGTCGAGATAGATATTCCTTGTTGTTAATGTTGCTTATTATCAAAAAACTCACTATCCATGTGTTTTTGAGAGTTTATGTACATTTTAAGGAATTTAATTGCACTAGTAGGTATTTTCCTTTAGGCGGATCCGGTCATATTCAGATTTTTCCGGTTTGGTTTTAGGTCACAGTCTGAGTAAGTAAGATTCTGGTCATAATAGATTCGCCATAAGTCTGTTTCTGGTTCAGACGGATTTGGAATATGACTTATGAAGTCGAAGTCACTTTCTCTGGAAGTGAATTTCTGAGTAGGTCAGATTGTGAGTGGGTCACGGTCATGATAGTATTACGTCGTATTAGCTATAAGGTAGTTTAAAATCATTTTCTTATTAGGTCAGATTCTTATCGCGTCGTTTTTTAAATAAATCTGAATCTTATGTCAATTAATTCTGAAAAGTATTATTTTTTAGTAGGCCAGATTTTATACAAGTATAAATCTGACATGGATAGGTATAATTCGCAAGAAAAAAAAAACATGGAGTACTTACTAAGACTCATAATAAATGGTAATTAGATACATATTTAAGATATTGGCAACTTAGAATCATATAACACGATAAGCATAGTACTTATTGTTCTCAATGACAATGTCATAATATTTCTGTTTGGAAGGCGTTCGTAAAATAGAAGAGGAAAGCTTTATATTCATTAAAACTGCTAAAGATCGACCCTGCCTTCTTTTAAATGGCTTTAAGTATTGCTACCAACTAAAAAATAAATCAGGTACAGTAAACTTCAGATGTTCTAACCGAAATATGTGCAGTGCGTCCTTGACGATGAATTCAGAGATGACTATAGTTTGTCGAGACTGCGGCAGCCCAAATGTGGCATGTTTCGAAAATGTTTTTAACCGACTTCCAAAAAAGGAGGTTATATATTCGATAGTTTGTAATTTTTTTTATGTATGTTCACCGATTACTCCGCCAATTGTGGAACGATTTTTTTTTAGATTTTTGGAAAACAGGTGGCTAAAAGGTATATATTTCTAGAATCGTCTCAGAATGTTCTTTCATTTGATACCGCACACTATAGCTTTTGAAAATAATAAATAAATCCCATACAAACATTTGATGACGTCATTACGATATACGATACTATATTATACGGCTTAAAATTTCGCACAAATTGCTATACGAACCTACAAATATGTCGCATTATGGTAGTTTTCATCTGAACGGTAGGTCCGTTTTGGCGCAAGAACTTAATCTATATGTTTATAACCGTATTTTTTTGTAATACATTCTAGTCTTTTTTGTTTACTTTTTGTCTCTTCTACATTGAATTGTTTTACTTTTAGACCGCCACGCAGCAAAATAATACGACGTGACCAGACGCAAAAGCAAAAAAAAATATAACTATGTGTTCCTATTGTAAATCGGAGTTTTTGAACGCACGTCAGCATATGTCGACGTTGGCGCCAGTGGCACGAATTTTCTATACCATGAAACCATGATTTGCCAACTGTGGCCGTCAAAAGGTTAAAATAGATGTTTATTGTTTATTTCAACTTGTTTGTTTTCTGCTCTTAAGTAAGTAACGGATTCTCTTTAGCAGTGTAAGAACCGGTTCTCATTCTCTTCGTTACTGTCTTGCATGCAGGTATCGCTGAACTGTTCCTTTTAATCCCGTTACGGCCTGGTACGGTATATTCTCCTGCTCTTGCACGACGACTGTTCTTGATGATCTTCTCCAGAAACATGTTTTCTGCTTTGCTGGTTATTCGTAGAAGATCTCTTTAAACGGGAGACTGTTCCGTACACGTCGGTGATGCTCGATGATCGTTTGAATTGTATATCTAGCAACGAAAGGTCCTTGGATATTTGGTACGTAGATTTGCAGTTATTGTTACTGGAAATTATAATTTCCCGCACTTCTTCAATCACTGGTCTACGTCTTGCCATTGCCTTCGTGAATAATGATTACGAAGTAATGACAATTTACTCTTAATTTGCCTTTTTATATACCCTTCTGTCATTTTAGATGTCAGAAAATATTCTATATTCAATTTAATATATTTTTTTATAGTAAACAACATAAAAAAACCACTTGTTTTTATCTTAAATGGACGATTTGTCTTGCTTCAACTATCAACTAGACGTACTTTCTTGCGCAATGTTAACTTCATGATATAATTATATTACATTAAATAACATTATCCTTCTATCCTTGCCAAAGAGAAAATATATTTTCCCAGAAGGCTAAGCGAGGTTAATAAGCATCCTAATTTCAATAGAGAAGATGGGTTGTTGTGGTTACCACCAGCTTGGGATACTATAATACATCTGATCAAGGAACAAGCAAGACACAGTACTACAAAACCTTAATTTCCGAACGGTGTAAAAATATGTTATCTGTTTAAAAGCAGTTTAGTAGTCTTTGTTTTTAAAATAGTATAATTAGTAACGAGTTAGTATGGGAGTCTTTTTTCTTTGCAGTTTCTTTTCTCCTCAGTAAGTCTCATTTTGTGAAATGCTGCTGGTAAATTATTAAAATAAAGTATTTAAACCCTTCTGGCACATGTGTAAAACTGTCTTTACAGATTACGCCCATCGGGCATGTATGTACACCTTTATTTGTTTTCTCAAAGTGGGTAATTTGCACAAATTGTAACTTTGATCGAGAAAAATATATCATTTCTCAATCAACTCGTGAACACGGAAAGCCTCTGAAACGTCGGGAAGTCAAATGAGATACGCCGATACAAAAGAAAATATTAAATAACATTATTACACTTTGCACAACGCAAGATTTAACTACTTTTAATGTCTTCGAGTGTAGCGTATTCCAATATATATTATATAGAATATTACGCTACAGCGAGTTAAATGTTACGTTTTAATTATACCTTACAAGTGGGATTTAATAACATCTCACTTTTACGAAACTAATTTTACTTAAATCTTTGTAATTTACAAGGTTAATGTTCAGTTTTCAACTACCATCATATTTTAACATTGTATACGTCGGAAAGTGTGGTGGACTGATTATTATTGTTATGATCATATTAGCTAAAACATCCGCTGCTGGAGAAAGGTCTTTCCAAAGAACTCCACGTAGGACTGGTCTCTGTGGAGATCCTCAAGGTGGCGATCCTTGCGCTACTCTCATACATGTTCCGGTGGGTGGTCGCCATTTAAGAACAGCTTAGATAGTAGCGAGTCATGAGTGGCAATGGCAGTGACATTGCTCGTAGAGCCGTTGGCCGTCGGGGCAGAAAGATCCTTGAGTATAATTAGGGTACGGTATAGAGTAGTACTTACCCCCCTCGGTGTAGACAAGGCCGAACTTGTAGTAGCTCATCTTGTACATGAGGCAGTTGAGCAGCGTGTGCGAGCCGTCGGCGTCGACGCGGAACTCGCCCGCGCCCGTGTAGTAGTCCGCCTCGCGGATGTGCGCGCCGCGCTCCGTGCTGCCGCCGATGCGCACCATCCACAGGAACTTGTTGATGTCTGACACGCCACGGAAAGGGTCAATATCCACAATGCCAGATCCAACGACGAGCCACCACACATATAACACTAAACTGATCTCATTTATTATTCACATGTTACAAAAACTCGGTATATGGTCTGATCTTCCAATTCCATTCAATGTTTCCAATACACTATGAAAAGAAGTATATTGAATGTCCAGAAATCCTGTCATCAATCATGTCATCTATATCTATAGTATTATATTATAAATTTGTAAAAATGAAATGTCTGTACATTAAAGATATTTAAAAAAAAAATATTGTTATGGACTATTTGGAGGTCACTATAACGAAAAAATTTTTTTTTTGGATTTTATGTATGTTTGTATGTGTCGTGGTGGCTTCATCACGCAAAATCGGCTAAACGGATTTCAACTATTTTTGGTACACGGGTAGCTGGGTATCTCCAGATGGTTATAGGATACTTTTTACCCGACTACGCTGAAGAAAAAACGAAGGCTTATGACTTTTTCTCCTCCGCGAACGAAGTTGCGGACGCCTTCTAGTCTATCTATACTATTATAAAGCTGTAAAAACGAAATGTCCGTACATTGAAGATATTTAAAAAAAACATTGTAAGGGACTATTTGGAGGTCACAGCAGCGAAAAAAATATTTTTTTTTTATATTTTGTATGTTGGTATGTTCGTATACGCCTAAGAAAAAAGAGGGGTTATCACTATTTCTCCCCGCGAACCAAGTTCGCGCGTTCTAGTTATATATATTATTCTCTTTATTTATTTTCATTCGTAGGCTGCGGTTTTTACAATAAGCATATAAAAAGTAAAATACAAAAAGCAAATAGAAAATATAAACACATTATAAAAAACCTAACCTAGGTTGCCGCCGGCAGCGAGGCAGGGCTCAAGCTACCGGTGGTTAGGGCTGCACAGAGAGGAACCTCCTGACAATGCGGGCCGTGTCCAGGATTACTGCCTTCTGTATCTGACCCTTGATCCAGCCATCTAGCGAGTCTCTTGAGGTGTTGGTCGAGACTCATCATCATCATCATCTCCCTGCCCTTATCCTACTTATGTAGGGTCGGCACAACATGTTTTCTTCTTCCATTCATCTCTATTATTCGTTATTTCAGCGCTTACTCCTTTCTTTCTCATATCCTCTCTCACACAATCCATACATCGTTTTTTTGGCCTACCGATCACTCTTCGTCCTTTAACACTCATCTCCAACATTCTTCTACCAATATGACCCTCATCCCTCCTCATTACATGCCCATACCATGCTAACCTTCTGCTCCTCATTTTGTCCGTCATGGGTGCTACTTTCAAACTTCCCCTTATATACTCATTTCTAATCTGATCTTTTCTCGTCACTCCACACACCCATCTCAACATTCCCATCTCGGCTGCGTGCACTCGTCTTTCGTCCGTCACTTTCGTTGCCCAACATTCTGATCCATACATTAGGACAGGTCTTATGATCACTTTATAGATTTTCCCCTTAAGTTTAAGGGGCATTCTTGGATCACAAGCTGTTCCAGAGACCAGTCGCCATTTCATCCATCCCGCATTTATTCTATTTTTCACGTCACGGTCTATATTGCCCTCATTTTTGATTAATGAACCGAGACACCGGAAGTCAGAGCAGACTGGTCCACAATCCAAGTCAATATGGGAAAAACTGGATAAGCCGCTGAAATCGCAGAACAAGTGCTCCGTTTTGGTTCTACATTTTAGGCCCACGTTCTCCAGTCTTTCCTGCCATTTTCCTAGTCTACTCTGGACCTCAAGAGCATTGTCCCCGACAAGAACAACGTCGTCGGCAAACAGCATACACCAGGGTGCTTCCTCCTGTATGTCTGATGTTAGTGCATCCATAACCAGGAGGAACAAATACGGGCTTAAAGCCGAAAACTGGTGCAGACCGCAGCTTCGGACCGGACGTGAGTACTAGCTTTATCATACATCGCCTGAACATTCGTACATACTTCTCTGGCACACCTTTCCCTTTCATAGCCCACCACAGAACCTTACGGGGGACCCTATAGTATGCTTTTTCCAGGTGTTGGTCGAGACTATCTAAATATAATTATTATTGTATGGTCTGGTACTATAAGAACATCATAAAACCGGTTCTTCTGTATGGCAGCGAGACGTAGGTAGTAACCAAAAAGCATTTGCATACCATGTCGAGAACAGAGCGAAACAGAGGGGACGAGTTCTATTAGTTGACCCCGCCACCACGTGGGATAGTAGCTACGACGACACAGAGAGAAGGAAAACACTATATGGGTTCCTGGAACGGTCAGTTCAATGACCTTCAGCACCTACAGCATAACTGTGATACGCGACTGTGCCACGCGACATACACCGTCTGTCCGTGATTCCTTTACATACAGTGCGAAAGCCGGGTGATGCCTTGTCGCACGACAGGCGATGTCACGCAAAAGCTAGCCCGGCAGTACTAGACTTCTACCATTGGCTTGCTACTTTGAATTTATACATTCACTTAGTGCCTTCAACGACTATGCAATCTCGTATCTTATTTTATATGTGTTTAAGGTACTGAGCGATGTTCTACATTCGGCAAAAAATCGGAAAAAAAGCCGGCAGTGAATGCCATAATATAAAGATGCAAAAAAAAAACAGGCAAGAAAATATGATTACCATCGGATGAATAGCCCACTAGCCCGCCGAATATGACCAACACGTAGTCCACATCCAGCTCCCGCATGATCTCGTAGGCGCGGTCCTCGGTGGAGGCCATGGCCTGCCCCACTCGCGAAATGTGCGTGTTGTTCCACGTGTTGTTGTCCACTATCACCGTCCGGTTCGCCATCGCCGTTATCTGATAGCCGTAGTCCCACCACGACATCACTTTAGCGTCCTGGGGGCAGTAACGGTTGATGGATTAACATAATTTTATCCGTTCAGGTGTTCCGTTAGGTTGGCGCCACGTTGAATAAGAGAATATTCAAATTTAAATACAGGTTTTCATGACATTTAGAACGGATGTTATTTTCTAGCTGAGGAAAAGCGATCAACACTTCAAACAAAATGGACCTGTATGCATGTGTATAGTTATTTAATAATTAAAGTAGCGCTTGTTTCTTTTATTTATATTTTGATTTAAAACGTTGTGCAATACTTAAACTGAAATGTTTTGATATCTATCATAGTAGTATATCGCGACAAAAATACTATAATAGAGCTAACAATATTGCAGAAAAGTTCAAAAATATTGTATTATCCTCAATTTACAACAAATGAAAAGCCAATTTATCGTGACGTGTAATTTTATGTTCCGATATTCGACTCACAGAAGACGCCTGGGTTTTCGGTCCGAGCTTCAGTGTTCTGACACTGCACAGATATATTGATAGTGTCATATCCAGAACATCCTTTAAGAAACGAAGTCTTGCCTTAGCCTGGCTTCATCCTTCTAACTGTCATAGTTCACTAAATCTTCATTAAGCAAAAAAAAAAATATTAATCAGAATTCATACTAATTAAATTTAACCTAGTTAAGTCAAAGGATTTTGAGTACCTACTAACATAACATGTACATATGAGATCTTCAAATATATAAAGTGAGCCTTTTGGGTCAATGACTGTGGACAGCAGTGTTCTTATGTGGAACAAAATTAAATTATTATATTTTTGGGCGACATCAATCCCGTTACTTTGCACAAAGCACGAAATCATTGAGTCTTGATGAAAACTGCTGAAAATTCAATGAAAAATTATTTTGGCGGGAATAGAAAAAGAAAACAAATACTTATACGGTTTATTTATACCTAAAACGACCGGTTTTTAATTAAAATACGTGTTATTGCTACCGACATGAGTTCATTATCAAGTGATATGGAAATTGATTGCACACCGCCAGATCTAAGAGCGGAAGAAGAGTAATCCTTGTACTAAGTACTTAAGGCGAAGAGATAGGGAAATGACCTTGCTCGTTCGGCCCGAACGTAATACTTCGAGCGCGCGCGCCATCTAGTACATATTAGATGCTCTCTCTCGACTCGTCGTATCGCGCATTGACTAGTTGTGAACTATCGACTCCTTTTGCAGTATGGTGGCGCTTGTTTTGAGGCTACTTTATTCCAGTTTGTTTTTTTGACCTTGCTGCTTGCTGAAATTACGAGTATGTGTTGTGTCAATGGAAATATTTTTGTTGGTGCCTATTTTAAATTATGGATTCGGAAGGATATAAAGACCTTCCGGACTGTCAACCATTTTCCAGATTCTGATGGACCCTGGGAGTATCTACTGGTATTCAGGATTGGATGATCATTGGTGTATGGTGGTGGTGATCGTGGTGATGATGGTGGTGGTGGTGGTGGTAATGGTGATGATTGGGATGGTGGTGATGGTGATGATGGTGACGACGGTGGGTTTTAGTGGATAATGGTGGTGGTGGTGGCGGTGGTGATGATAATTATGGTGGTGGTGGTGGCGTTGATGGTGATGATGGTGGTGATGACGATGGTCAAAGTCATGGTGTCAAAGGTGTCAGTTAAAGATGGTGGTGATGATGTTGGTGATGGTGGTGGTGATGATGGTAGTGATGGTGGTGGTATGGTAGTGGTGGTGTTGATGGTGATGATGGTGGTGATGATGGACTATCCCCACTACCACCGTCATCCACTACCATCCACCACCATCACCATCATCACCATTACCACCATCAGAACCACCACCATCTCCACCATCAGAACCACCACCATCTCCACCATCATCACTATCAACACTACCACTACCATACTACCACCTTCACTACCATCATCAGCACCATCACCACTACCATCAGCACCACCACCGTCACTACCATCATCACCACCACCACCATCATCACCACCAACACCACCACCACCATCATTACCATTACCACCACCGCCACCGTTCTAGTTCCCCAGTTTTAGGGACTCAAGAATTTCCAAGTAACTACATCGCACGGAGCAACTCACGCCGCTCAAAACACCGAGATCAATGTCAAATAACACAAACAATAACATACAAAACAACATAACAAATCCCCGAAATAAACAACGCCTCAAAGACTACCGGTTCGTAATAATAATAAACACAGAGTACCTTGATATAAAGGCGTGACGACGGGGTGTGAACATCAACATTCTAATTAGTCCGTCAGTTAGATAATACAAAAATATTGGACACGTATTTTTTGTTTTTACATAATAATAAAAAAATACTCAGATAAATCGCGTTTAAGTTTAGGAGTGGGGGCTCGTGACGTCACTTCTAAGTAAAATTTGTATTTAAGAGTGACGTCACGCGACATTTTGACTCAATGTATCGCCTTTATTTTTCGATTAAGTAAAAAAAGAAAAAATACGTGTCCAATATTTTTATTAATCTACAAGACGGACTAATTTTTAAAATTTAGGCATCATTCCTATTATACTGGTACTAAATCGTAGAATAGAACACATCAAAACAAAAAAAACGCAATCAGTTGACGGAATGAATTCAAAAACATTATCGCTATGGATAGATGGAAGCGAGCTGGCGACAGCGTAAGCGCACGCCGCGCCGCCGTGGCGTAGCGCGAGCACGCAACGTCGCTTTCACTGCTAAAGCGCCTACGCTTTTACACTGATCAAATATTTAGTACGTTGACTTCGTAGAAATGTCGTAGGCGAAATTTGATTTTGGGTCTAAACTCCGTATGACACAAATTAGACTAAGTTTTTTCCTATCAGTTAGTAGATCAAGGTTTTTAAAGTACATGTGCAAAATTTGGTAATGTAGAATTGCTCACAGGCGGAAAAAAAGATGTAGAAGATTTTTAAAAACCTGCTTCTTAAATAAACATATACATTTGTCAGTGACGCACATGGGTCAAAGAGATGGTTAGACCATTGTGTATGCACTAAATCAGCTGTCAGGTCCATTTATAACATATACGTAAAATACGATGTAATATGGTCTGATCATTTCCCACTAATAATAATGTGATTTATGTGAGGTTCGACCTAAATAAACCGAAAATAATCATTGCGTGATAAACAAGGTTATTTGGGGCGACAAGACGCCCGAACAGATTGATTTGTTTTCTACGAAATGCCATGAAAAATTAAAACAAATAGATTTTCCCGTGGAGTTTCGAAGCTGCAGTAATTATATGTGTAGTAATATAGGTCACCGACATGTAATTGACACTTTATACAAAAATATTATACAAGCACTGAGTGAGCCAGCAATTGAAAGTTTCAATGGTCGCTCTGGTAGCAAAAAGAGGAAACCTGTAGTGGGCTGGAGTTTATTCCATGTGGGTGAAGCTCATAGGGAGGCAAGGTCAAAGTTTAAGCTATGGCAATGGTACGGGGAGCCCACTTCGGGCCCTGTGTATGATAACATGTACGAAAGCCGCAGGATCTTTAGGTCTCGTTTGAAATGGTGCCATAAAAACGCTGAGCAAATAAAAATGGACATGATTGCGTCACACCACTCTAAACGAGACTTCCGTAATTTTTGGAAGGCTACAAATAAATTAAATCGTAAGCCCGGCCTCCCTGTGAGTGTTGGCGGGGTGAGTGAGAATGAGCTTATAGCTAACTTGTTTAAGACACATTTTGCAGTAAAATCGCCTTTGGGTCCCTCTCAGCCTCACATGAATGATGCTGGGTCTCATGGACGGGAGATGGATACTAGGTTTACGGTGAAGGATGTCAACGACGCAATTAAGTCAATATCTAGAGGTAAGTCTCCCGGTCATGACGGGCTCAGTGTCGAACATCTTCACCACGCCGGCCCACATGTTGCACGAGTGCTCGCAATGTTCTACACGCTTTGTGTGGGACACTCCTACTTGCCTGCCGATATGATGAGGACTGTGGTGGTCCCAATAGTGAAAAATAAAACTGGTGACGTCAGCGATATAAACAATTATAGGCCTATCTCACTCGCCACCAGAGTCGCTAAGGTGTTTGACAGTTTGCTAAACTCACAACTCAATAGAAACTTAATATTGCACGATTACCAGTTCGGCTTTAGGCCTGGTTTATCAACAGAAACAGCAATTTTGGGGCTAAAGCGAACTGTCAGATTTTGTTTTATTACAGCTGTTATATACAGCTGTTTTATGGACCTATCCATGGCATTCGACCTGGTACATTACGATATCTTGTGGAATAAGTTGAACAACATTAATCTGCCTTTTGGAATAAACAGGATATTTCAATTCTGGTACCACAACCAGGTCAATGTCGTGAGATGGGCAGACTCGTGCTCGGAACCATACGGATTGGAGTGTGGAGTGAGGCAGGGTGGATTGACCTCACCCAGCCTTTTTAATCTATATGTGAACTCCTTAATAGAGGAGCTTAGCAGCACTCATGTCGGATGCCATATTGACGGCGTATGTGTTAATAATATAAGTTATGCAGACGACATGGTGCTGCTGAGCGCTTCTGTTTGTGGGCTCAATAAACTTATTGGTATTTGCGAGAAGTACGCGTCTTAAGTATAATGTAAAGAAAACTGAGTGTATGGTCTTTGCAGCTAAAGGCAAGTGCCCACTGGATGTACCCCCAATAAAATTGAATGGTGTACCACTCCGAATAGTGGACCAATTTAAATACTTAGGGCACTTGGTAACATCTGGCTTAAAAGACGATGCCGATATCGAACGTGAGCGCAGAGCGTTGTCTGTTCGAGCTAATATGATAGCCCGCAGGTTTGCTCGCTGTTCTAAGGAAGTAAAGGTCACTCTTGTTAAAGCCTATTGTACAAACTTCTATACGAGCAGCCTGTGGGTGAGTTATACGCAGAAACAGTACAACGCTCTGCGTGTGCAATACAATAACGCGTTCAGGATGCTGATGGGGCTGCCTCGTTTCTGCAGTGCGTCGGGGATGTTTTCGGAGGCTCGAGTAGACTGTTTTTACAGCACTATGCGTAAACGATGCGCATCCCTGGTGCGCAGAGTTCGTGATAGTGCCAACAGCATCCTGAGCATGGTCGCGAGCAGGCTAGACTGTCCGTACATGAACCATTGTTGCCAGCTTCATGTACGTGGCGCTACATAAACGGTCGTATATTAGATTAAGTTAGATTAGGTAAAATGTTTTACTAACAATAATATATAAGTACAAATAATGTCCTAACTAACACCATGATCCCAGTTGGTCGAAAATAAATAATAATAATAATAATTATTATTATTATTATTATTATAAATATAGTTTCTAGGCCTAGTTACATCAGATAGGACATCTCAATTTCAGTGATTTGGCCACCCCTTCGCCTTAAAACAGCGTCCCAATATTATTTGAATTAAAAATATCACTATATAAGTTGAACATTTGTATCATCTGCTTGGATTTATTTGAGAAAAGCACTATGCAAGCCTCACCGGGAATAGGGATTGTCGTCCTCGTATCTCTAGATGGCCTTGCAAGTCTTGCAACGAGCGGATCTAGCCAGGAGACTCCTATATTTAACTCCTTATTACTTTTTTGAGCACTAGTAATATAGTTATGGTGTTCGCTATCTCGATGTTTTACCTCGGGCGTGTTCATCTTGAGCCAGGTGTAAGCCTCGCGGAAGTCGTCGAAGATGATGCGCGCGCCGTCGTGCGCGCGCGCGGACAGCACGATGGACGGCGACGAGTAGGCCTCTGACGTCACCCACGTGCAGTGGAACACGTACGACACGAGCAGGCAGCCCAGCACGCACACGAACAGCGCGCCCACCTACACGAATAAATATTCATAATATCTTACGAACCGTTAATTCTCAGTATTAGGACTTGATTATGGAAAAAATGAAATAATTACCGGATATTGGCCGTATCGAAATAATTAGCTGTGCTTAAGAGTCATAGAAGAGTCATTTTCGGTTGGAAAGGTAATCTCTATTCCAAAGTACTGGTACCATTATCAAAAGGAAAATTGTTCATCATATCATAGATTCAATTGCAGCCTATCTAACTTTGTATTCTGTATTTACAATACAATATTCTATCTAACTTTGTGTTCTGTATTTACAATGTAATTGCATACCTGATATCTGGGCGTGTTTCCAAATCTAACGAAATTTAGTAAAGTCGTAACCTCTTTTTAAGTCTGGTGGCTTAAGTGATATGTATGCTACTTAAAGTACTTAACTGGTTTACTATTAATAATCTGCTATTGAATGCTAAGAAAACGAAATTTGTTAGATTGGCTCTACCTAATGTTAGAGCAGTGGATTCTACTATATTACTCAATGGTGAATGTTTAGAAATGGTGGATAGGGCATTATTTTTAGGTCTAACATAAGACCAAAACTTGCAATGGGGTCCCCATTTAGCAGTACTTGCAGGTAAATTAAGTTCAGCAGCTTACGCTATTAGAAAAATTAGTCAATTGACCAATGTTGAAACTGCTCGCCTATTAGTTTATCATAGTTGTTTTCATAGTATCACGTCATACTGTATTCTGGTTTATGGCAAAGCAGCTGACATACAGACTATATTTGTTATATATATTCCCGTGACTCCTTAAGATAAATTTTTAAAGACATCAACATATTAAGCGTAGTGTCCCAATATATTTATGTTATTAAGAACCCAGACTCTTTTACTAAGAATTCAGATTATTTTCCGATATATACCAATTCGACCACTAGAAATAAACACACAATTGCTATCAGAAAGTTCCGCGTTCATAAATTATCCAAGTCATGCGTACGCCAATGTATACAAAGTAGCTAATATGTAATTCAAATATTCGCAGTATTTTTGGTTATATTTATGATTTACGTTTATAGCGTTTGTATTATCATGCTGAAACCTCAAATTAGATGAAAACGCTCCTTCAGTCCTGGAAATAATATTGACACCCTGTATTTTTTATCTGAAAATAGCCATGATTCTCAATATTTTGGCAAAGCTCAACAACAAGAAAATACTATAAGAAACCTACAATAAGTAAAGTAATAAACTAGGAGGAAGTTAACGAGAAAAATAAAAATTTAAGTCTAAATAATGTTAAGTTAGGTAGACCACGCAAAAATTTCCATCCAGATTTTAATGACTTTGATTACGCAGCGCAGCCTATGGTTTCCTGGCCCTAAAGTCCAAATTGTTGGAAACGGATTGATTATATCAGTACCAGATGAAGCTTTAAAATTACGTTTTTCCGCTCTCAAAAAGTTCTAATGGCAAAGGCATATTATACGATAGAGGACTTTTTAACAGACAAAAATGCATGGCCCAAAACAGAAACCATATAACTTACTTTTACCGGGACACGATTCTTATAGGATAGCATATCAAACGTGCGAAACTTTACAAAAAATATATTTAGCTTTTTTCGTTGTATTATATTTATACTTTTATAAGTTTTGAGATGCTTTCTTAGAAAACTACGCATTGAGTTTGTACTTAAAAACATATATCTAAGATAGGCTACGTACCAATATTGTAATAGATAAGATTTATTTACAAAAATGACTGACTGTTGAGTTTGTTTCGGGTTTCTTCTCAACAGTGGTCTCCTCTTGGGAAATGCCGTAAAGTCAGACTTGTTAAAGGGCCCTTGTGGCCTACTCACAGAATAAAGATCACTATTTCATTAAGAAAGGTTTCCGGGCAGATGTTTTGCTCACCTCGGAGCGGAACACCAGATTATTCTCGTGCTTCTTCTTTTTCTCGTGCTTCTCAACTTTGGGCTCGATGTCCTTGACGTGCAGGCTCAGCAGGCTGGAGGCGGCGACGCCCGACACGATGCACATCACCGGCGCCAGCACCAGCATCAGGCGCACCATCACGCCCTGCGATAATCTCTACATCTGAATACCCGAACCAGTTGTCTCTGCCGACATCCATAGCCGAGGTACATTCAGAGAGCAAAGTGTACAAGAATCATCGCGCGGAGTCAACGGAATGGTGACACTCAACATTGCCTTCCACGCGCTCAAGCTTCTCCATCATCATATATTAAGTAATCATAACCATATTTTAGATTATGGTCAAGTCTATCGACGATGTTGACATTGTTATCGTAAAAACATATTAAGCTCTCTTTCCATTGAAATTAAGAAAGTTTAGGACTTTAAGCATTCCGAGGTTTAATTCTCATATAATTATTCTACTCGGTTACAAAAGGATCCTTTTTTTGTCATACATATTTTCGCAATTATGGACGGGTTTGGTCAGCAATATTTCTCCTGACAAATTTTCAAAGGTTTCTACGTCCAGTTGAGAATCGTCATAGACAAAAAGGTTTAGCTTACCGCAAAATAGATACTGAGGACTCCATAGAGTATAATGAAGATGTTGGCGTCGGTGAGTTTGGCGAAGCAGAAGTAGAGGCCGGCGGGGAACAGGAACACGAGCACCTGCAGGTCGAAGTAAAACGACGACCACGAGGTCGGCTGGTGCTCCGACACCGATGCTGCGGGAAACCAATATTGTTCACAACATCTGTTCTAATAAAGCTGTACAATAATGATACCGACTATATTCGACGGTAGCTGAATCGAAAAATATTTTAACTTGTTTATGTTTGTAAGTGACGTTGTGGCTTCAGCACGTCAAAACGGCCAAACGGAATAAAAAAATGTTGCACGGGATATTCACAGATGGTTATAGGATACTTTTTACTACGTGTGGATGCCCAGCTACCCGTGTACCAAAAATAATTGAAAGCCGTTTAGCCGATTTGGCATGATGAATCCACCACAACACATACAAACATACAAAAAATCCAAAAAATATATTTTTCGATTCAGTGCTCTCGAATAGTCTGTTACAATAACGGACTATTTGGAGGTCACCGAGTTGAAAAATATTTTTTAGGATTTTTTGTATGTTTGTATGAGTCGTTTTGGCTTCATCCCGCCAAACGGCTAAACGGTTTTCAACTATTTTTGGTACACGGGTAGCTGGGTTATATCCAGATGGTTATAGGATACTTTTTACCTGACTCCGCTTCTTGCTTCTCCTTCGCAAACTTCTAGTGTTAAATACAAGTTCATATATTATTCATTATTATTGAGACTGTTTATCTTTGTAGACGTCCGTTTGTTGCAAGCCCAGTATTTAATTTAATTTCATTGCATTTAGTCATTCCTTAACAATTTATATTGTGTTGTATACAAAATAAAATAGCAATACTTAATTAATTAAAACGTCATACTAATGTGATACATTTTAGATTATCATTTATAAAACAAGAATTACTGTTTACTAGAAACATTAAAAAAACAAATAAATAGATGCCAAATATATATATATATATATATATATATATATATATATATATATATATATATATATTGTGTCGAGTGGAGTTACCCAAGTTCAAGCCACACCTGATTCATTGACAAATTCACCTACATAGTACAAAACTTTTTTTAGCAAATAGTCCCTATGTCGGCACTTAAATTTTTTTATATTATTTATCGTCTCGAGTTCATTAGGAAGGCTGTTATAAAGTGTGATCGCTTGATGCCGTACACTGTGTTTGTCCGCCCTTAGTCTAGGTGGAATCTCTCTCACTAAATCCTTCCTGCGCTTGCTTCGCCGCGACTCTCTCTCTTCACTGGTTTCGTACCTTGCACGGATGTGGGCACACGGTACTGTCAGAATCTTCAATTGAGCATAGTGTTCTTTGCACGACTGCCAGGATGGTATCCTGGCCATTACTCTTATAGCGCGTTTTTATAAGGCAAAAGCTTTTTCAATCCTCGATTTCACTCCCATAAGCTATATATTGAAACCACAACAGTTTCTGGCATCTCGTTTCAGAGTCGCATGGCACGGGTAAGGACAGCACCCGCGCGATGAAACTCTCATTTCATTAAATGATCGAAACTACACGTTAACTTCGATCCCACGCAGGTCCTCTATAAGTCTGGGACACCATTGTCCCAAGAGCGGGCGATATAATTATATTCAGATTCATTTTTTTATTTAAGTATACAAAAATATGGACGCATGAGACGATTCACGGGTAAATTATTATAGTCTAAATAAATAAATTGGCAATGTTAACGGCTTACCGATGATAGGAATGTGATTCTTAGCGTACGAGGGATCCAACAACGAGTAGAACCTGCCAGTCCACGGCGAGATTTTACCTGTAATAATAAACATTAAATAGCGAGATAGCCAACTTTGAAGATAAATATTGAAATTGAGAGCATGGCTTAGTTTACCACTCTGGGCGCTCTGCCACGCTACCGTTAGCGGCAGTAGGCTTGCTATCGTTGTCGTTATTGTCGCACGCAGGTTACAATAAAGAATCTAGCAGGATGACAAAGGAGATGTCGCCCCGATATAAATCATTTTAATGTAGATTGATTGCCGGCTCAAAATTAAGAAATAATTCTAAATTCAGACCACTATCTTGAACCGTCACTGAGATAATATCAAGAACGTCATTCATTCACACATTTTTCATTGAACGAAGCTAATGTAATGAAACCAATTACAAAGCTTTATTTTTGGTTTATTAAAAGCTCATTCATGTAACAAACAGTAGACAATAATAATTTATCGAATAGCTATAAAAATAACCAAGATATAGGCCATCAAACATTTAATTTTATCTCTTTCTTGCAAAACAGAATTAATAATGGAGTTTATATGGCCGGAGAGCACTGTGACGTAACAGTGCATATCGGACCTCACTGCCTAATTACTAGTTGAAAATGCCAACATTATGCGTATTTCTTGGCCGATTTTAATTTCACATTTTGAAATAGTTTTTACGGTATCTTGATATTTAGTTAAAAAGTACCCTATTGAGTAAGAGTATGACCCTCCATATTCTCAGTATTTTATCCTGAAAATGATTTTTTTTTAACAATTACTCCCGATTGAAGTTTAAAAATAATTAATGACATTTTTTATTTTGGATAATATTTCTATATCACGTAAAAAATAAGTTTCTTCGAAAAAATTTTTTGAGTCAAGCTTTCACTGCCGACTGAATTTTTGAACACTCGTCAACTACTCATTGAGACATTTTAACAGAGCCTAAACTCCTTAGGATTGCGTCCTTTTGTTATAGAGTTCCTATGACCTTCATCCACCTCCATCATCAGATCAGCTCGACACCGAACTTATCGGAAAGCGGGCCAATTTAACTTGCAAGATTTTACCTAACAAACACGGCAATTTAACCATTTGAGCGTCCGGCGTATTGACGGGAAACCGTGCGCCACACGTCAACCAATAAACCTATTGTATCATGCCGTATAGCGGCAGATGACGTCATGGCGGCTGAGACACAAATATCCGTTGACGTGATTTGCCGTCTTAGGCGCTCAAAGGGTTAAATAAAAGGTAGTAGTAAAAAAAATATTTTTAATAATTAACAAAATGGCTGTCATCAATTTAATATTACTACTTGGAAATTTGAAACGTCGTCAATTAAGATTTGCAAAGGTACACTCATGAAATTAAATTAACAACCATTTAAAATTCGAGGTCGCGGTCAGCGGACGACTGCTCATGAGATAAAAAATGAGTCAAATGTTTACCAGTGATGGTGAGCGCGACGACGGCGGTGCCGAGCGTGGCGAGCAAGGTGGTGACGAGCGCCTTGAAGAGCAGCTCGAAGTTGGCGGGCGACAGCCGCGCGCGCAGGTACTGCGCGAACGCGTACAGCTGGCACAGCCCGAACGTGGCCAGCGCCTAGCGCACAACACACGCAAGTGTAAAAAGTTAAGTTCATATAGTTTCATTACAATTTTTTTTTACCAAAAATTTATTTCTACTTTTTAAATCAGAGATTTGGCAAGTGATGCAAATGAGTGATACCTTAAGAGAAAAGGTATGTTTTTAAGTGTTTAAATATATAAAAGATCATTATTTATTATGGCTAAGAATAATGAGTCCGTTCCAACCTAGGACATTATTTATTTATGGCATCAATTAAATATAAGAAGATATGCCAACACCATACATTCAAATAAACCGCCTTAATTCCGCTGAGCACAAGGGGGCGTTAATTAACGGTGTATGCTCAGCACTGGATGGCGCCAATATCAATCAATACGCCTTTTACGGAAATACGAATACACCTATGACATCTATATGTCAGCAGGTGATGTTGTAATAATCTGTATTCTCAGTCAATAGATGTCGCTTTGCAAACCACTGATAAAAAAATGATATCTCGAATGAAATGTTATACTTAGCAATACATTTCCAATTTTGAAAAATGACAATCACCGAAAAGAGTACCATACTGTCAAACGATGCATTTGTCTCTTTTAGTTTGACAGTGACGTCATAAAAGTCCCATTAATCTTTCCTTGCTCTTTATTACATATTTTTGTTATTTTCGATTTACATGCGACTTGAAAGAGGTTTGATCATAAATGCTGATATCAAACCTCTCAAATCAAACTCAAACTTACAGGTTTCCCTGTGAGTAGCAACTTTGTCCACTTACAAGCTAAATTGCATAAAGGTCAAGGTAGTTTCTACAAATTGTACTAGATGGCGCATAAGACAATGATTGTCTTTATTACCATAAATAAATAAAAAACGATCGAGGGATAATTCTGGTTGATCTTAACAAAATAAGTTAAAGTAAAAATCTGCAAATGCGATTAATTGATAAGACTTTAGATTTCCAATGAAATTAAATATAAATAGACGTCAGCGCTGCTCCAAGCGACATCTCTTAAAATTCGTCAACACTATTCGACCGCAGTATGGGGTAGTCTCTCTTGTTATATTTTCTCTATGTTTATGGCTAAGAATAATGACTCCGTCCCAACCTATGGCATTTTTTATTAATGGCTAAGAATAATGACTCCGTCCCAACTCAGGACATTTTTTATTTATGGTTAAGAATAATGACTCCGTTCCAACCTAGGTAATTTTTAGGGTTCCTTAGCCAAAATGACAAAAACGGAACCCTTATAGTTAAGTCATGTCCGTCCGTCCGTCCGTCCATCCGTATGTCACAGGCTTTTGCCCAAAAACTACTTTTTGGGGCACTCCGTACATATAACCAAAACTGAAGAAAAAAAAACTGCAAATATCAATGTGGCACATTTCGATAGCTCTTTTAAAACAATTTGATGTTTCTAACTTCTTTTGATTTAGTGGATATTTCTGGAAATAATCGCTCTGAAAGTAGCATAAATAGTGACCCCCCCCTATTTTGTAAATGGTATGATCAAAAAATATGAACAAAATTACAAAAATAAAGCTCAATAAATACTTTCAACGAAAATTGTTTTGAAGATGATCGATTATAGGGTTTTCTGAGTTATTGCCAAAAAACTACGCTTCTCAGCAAATCAATCAATCAATCAATCAATCAATCAAAATATCCATATATCCATAAGAGAAGTCTTTGCTGGGAAACATACAATATGATCCAACATTTGTTGCAAGGATTAGGGAAACCCAGAAAAACCTAATCAGATCATTTAACTTAAGTATAATACTTACTTATTATTGATAAAATCATCATTTTAAAAATTAAAATAATTAGTAAATCTAGAATGTGTCTAGAATAAAATTCTAAATGTCAGAGTATATAAAACAATTAATATGCGTGTACCAATTAACTATTACAATATTGTCTTAATTATACTTAAAACTTTTACAATTGTGTTATAACTAATTTATAATTGATACACGTAGAGGAGATGTACAAATTCTCCAGATCAATGTTAATATAAAATATAATCTTTTTTTTTTTTTAGAGATGTATAAGGTCTCTAGACGTCACGACATGCGATAAAATTAAATATAATAATTTGACTGAATTCTACTGAGATGTTTAAGGTCTCTTAGGGGTCAAAGTGAATAATACATTAAACATAATTATTATTAAATCTAAATTTCTTAGAGATGTATATGGTCTCTAGGCGTCATAACATGCAAAAAGATAAAATTAGTTAATTAAAATCCTCAGAATTTTTTTAAGGATATACCTCTATAAATAAAACAAAACTCTTAGAGATGTAAACAGTCACTAAATCAAATAAAAAAAGAATAACTTCAATCGAGTACAGGATGAAGTCTCTCACGTCATCAGTTCATTAAACACTGGTAGGCAGTTACTAGGTATACAATTAATTTGGCCCTTGCTAGCATGAACAGACCGGACCCCACAAACGGCACCCGTTCACGAGCATGACGCATATCTCAGCCATCGCCTCCCTCAACCATATTTTAGGGAAGGTTGCGACCCGATCAACGACGCCACCGTAAGCAAAGACCTTTAAGCGAGCATGACATGCTCACACTGCCGGGCATTAAACACTAATAGTATTGCCCGGTGAGAAACAACAAATGTGCTCTCATGTTACATTAAATGCGAACTATTATTACCTCTTAAAATAATGCTTACTTTACATACACAAGACTAAACTACAAAGGACGTAAGTGCCGTGGAGAGACGTACTTTTTCTAGTGCCCTTTTTTATATCATATTTTTTTCATTTATAGTTCATTTTTGTGTATGAACGGCTGCGGAATCCTCCACTGAGCATGGTCCGACAAGCTATTGGCCGGTTTTTTTATTTATGGCTAAGAATAATGACTCCGTCCCAACATAGGTTTTTTTTTTATTATTGCTAATAATAATGACGATGGCCCAACTTAGGACATTTTTATTCTTGACTAAGAATAATGACTCCGTCTCAAACTAGCAGATTTTTATTTATGGCTAAGAATAATGACTCCGTCTCAACCTAGGACATTTTTATTTATGGCTAAGATTAATGACTTCGTCCCAACCTAGGACTTTTTATTTATAGCTAAGATTAATGACTTAACTTAATAAACCCCATAGAAAATGTATGGGGTTTAATACGAGGGCTGCTATTTATATATCCGGAAACCGGGATTACAATCTTCTTAAATAGCATATTTGACCGCCATGGTAAAATTTGAACTTTTTTAAGTATATAAGGTATATTTTTTCTTCCTAATTAACGCTCGTGTTTTGTTTTTGACGGGTTTTAAATGTCATCTCGCAGCAAGAATGGAACTCACTCGTGAAAATATTCGTGCTATGATTTATTATGATTTTCGGCGTGGTTTAACGCAACAACAGTGCATAGATCAACTAACTTCAACTTTTGGTGATGAAGCCCCATCTAAAACTACTGTGTATCACTGGTTTAGTGAGTTCAATCGTGGACGTAGTATGCTTACGGACGAAGTTAAGGCAGGTCGCCCGAAATCGGTCGTTGTACAACAAAATATCGAGGCTGTGCGAAAACTTATAATGGACGACCGACATGTTACGTACCGCGAGATAGAGGCGACTCTGGGTATTTCTATGACCAGCATTAATAGCATATTACATAATTATTTGGCTGTAAAAAAAATTTGTTCGCGTTGGATACCCCACAACTTAACAAATGAGCAAAAACATGCTCGCGTCGAATGGTGCAATAAAATGTTAAAAAAATATAACCGTGGTGACTCAAAAGCCGTTTATAACATCTATACAGGTGACGAATCCTGGATCTATGCATACGATCCCGAAACGAAGCAACAATCAACGGTATGGGTGTTTCAAAATGAGCCGAACCCTACGAAAGTTACTCGTGCAAAAAGTACATTGAAACAAATGGTGGCCTGCTTCTTCGGTATTAATGGCCATGTAGCTACAGTGCCACTAGAAAACCGTAGAACGGTTAATTCAGAGTGGTACACGACCATTTGCTTACCGGAAGTATTTGAACAAATTCGTAAAACTAACCAGCGACGAAGAATCATTCTTCATCATGACAATGCCAGCTGTCATACGTCACGCGAAACAACTCTATTTTTGGAGGGTCAAAATGTGGAATTAACGGGTCATCCGCCGTACAGCCCTGACTTGGCACCCAACGATTTTTATTTATTTCCAAATATAAAGAATAAATTACGCGGTCAACGATTTTCGACCGCTGAAGATGCTGTCGACGCATTCAAACAACACGTTATGGAGGTACCTCAGGCGGAGTGGCAGAAGTGCTTTAAAAATTGGTTCACGCGAATGCAAAAGTGCATAGATCATCAAGGGGAATACTTTGAAAAACAATAAAACTATTTTCAGCCGTGTACGTTTGTTTGTTTTTTTGTTTCCGGATATATAAGTAGCAACCCTCGTAGTGCAGCGGTGGATAAATAATAACGAGAGAACTAAGACAGTTGGCGTAGAGCATTGCCGAAATGTTTGGTGGATTCAGAGGCACGGACATATGCTCTCGCCTAGTTAGCTCGATGCCGACGCGACTGCAATCCGTGATTGATGCGAATGGCGGATATACTCGTTTTTGATCCTTTGCTATAGGCTCCAGCTCGGCCGAGAACATAGATCATATGCCAGTAGGCTTACACACTTCAACGTATCATCCCTGTCATCCCGCAGAAAATGCAATGATTTAATCATACTTTATAAAATTTTACACTCACATATTGACTGTCCTTCCCTTCTTTCTCTTCTGAACTTCATTACCCGATATAAATCACGTAACCCCTCGCATAAATTATTCCTGCTTCAAATTTATAAAAATAACACCTCATTCTATAACCCTATTATACGAATGTGCCGATTGTATAATGAAACGGTGTCTGAACATCCTTCTTTGGACATTTTTAAAAACAGCTTACTCTCATTTAAAAACACTGTAAAAAAATATTTTAGGTCATTTAGTTTTAAGCAAATGTATAAGAGGTAAAGTTTAATTAGTTAATACTGTAAACACAATGTTAAATTGTTGTTATCCCTAAATATTAAGAAATTTTATATAATTTGTCTCTAGCGATTAATTTTTCACTAAATTTTATTAGTCTTTCTGTGCACACATTGTTTAGAGTTATAGTCCAGACCTTAACTTTAAGCTTTTTATGTTGATTTTTATGCGACTGTAACTTGTTGTGTGAGCCTAATAAATAAATAAATAAATATACGTATTTTGATTGCATGCCATGATGATCTGATTTGGAAAAGTGCTTATATAATATTCCGAGTGCTAAACGGTCGGTGGAACTGTTTAATTTGCTATCCGCATAGTTTTATATAATTACCGCGTGATATTCTATTATAACAATCATCTCACGCTTTGTGTGAGTTTAGCAACGCAGAGATTCATCATTGTCGCATCTCAACATTTCTCCGGCGCCCCAGACATCGTCTGACAGGTCGTCAGAAACAGCGGTGAGCGGCAGGTCACGAAGACTACGCATTAGCTAAAGGGAAGAATCATTTCTGCGTCTATAGAAGATCACCGACGGATCAGTGATCATACGTGCGGTTCGGGTGACGAGTAGAGCTCTATAATTTCTTAGTGGTTATCCAGGATCATCCACCGTATATCAAAAGAAAACCCATTTTCATTATTTATATAGATAAAATGCATATAATTAATTATATATAAATTATTGATAATGAGGTCAATCAACTTTTTCGGTAACTCATTGCTACAGTTACATCTCATGAAACCATTTCGTCAATATGTTGACAGCCGGGTTTGTTGGCAATTTTTTCTATATAATTCGATCGATATTGTCTCCTAAAGTATGGAACTAAATAATAATAAAAAGTTGATCCACCCAGTTAAAATGACAATAATGATTAACCGATTCCGTGCGGATGGCACGACAGGCGTGTCATGGACGTTTTTAACGTGTGGCGTATGACACGAGAGGAGTGTCATTTTAAAATCGATTATAATTTCTTCAAATTAAGTTTCAGAAGGGTTTACCCCGAACGAAACTATTATTGTTTGTCACGTAGAACAAGCCTGTAGCCTTCGTTTCTGGATATTGTTAAAATTTTACAAAATCAGTTGTTAACAACCTTTTCAAGTTGCATTATTTTACGACTAAAACATTACTTACCGATTCATGGCGGATGGCACGACAGGCGTGTCATCAATGTTATTAATGTATGACACGAGAGGAGTGTCATTATACTAACATTACTTATTATAGTATTTTATGCAACTGTTGTATAAGAAGGGTCTTAAAACGCGAGTGGCGTGAGTTGCGATGTGAGCCTTGGCGAGCATCGCAAGTAAAGACGCCACGAGCGAGTGTTTTTAGACCACTTATACACCGTTGCATACAATACTTTTTCTACGACTACTTTTAAATAAAACAATTAGAAAGTTAAAATTTTTGGTGGGAACTCAAATATGACAACGCTTGTCTATGGTTTGTGTTTTCTTTTTATATTTGTATATTAAAATGTATCTAATGTATATATATACAATTTTAGAAGGTTATCTTGTAAATAATTAATAATTTAATTTTCACAGAACATTTAAATATTTAATATAAGGTCTTATCATATTGTATGGTCATAAGAATACGGGTGCGGGTGCATTGTATATGACAGAAAGGTTGTATGAAGAAATTTCTATAGACCTTAATCCCTTTATAGTGTTCATTGAATGTAATGAATGACATATCTGTGTAGCAAATCAAATGAAACACAGTCAGTTGAAAGTAATATAATTAAACTCAATTATATGTAAATATTGTGTATATGCTTATTTGCTGACCATATCAGTCAGTAGGAAGACAGATAATATATGGGCACTTTTATAATGTTTTTCTTTGTTCACATATTACGATCCATTGGAGACAACACGCTGCATGCTGATGACTTCCTGTCATCAGGCCACCACGTGGCAATGAGGAGCAGCAGATGACATCCTGTCATCCCAAAGATGACATCATGTCAGCCCAATGATGACATCAGGACGAGAAGTATGCTACTAAGCATACTCTTCGCCAACCGGGCGAGATGACCATGGCACCGTCATGTTGCGTTATGGAATCTTCGCTGAATCTTCACACGCTGCACGATATGGCGCAGCACAAACCATGATGGTCTAGCAGGATGTGATTGTATCACAAACATCCACTTCACTAGCTTAAGATAGGATAAGTTAGATTGTATAGATTTTTTATTCAATCCTGTTGAAATTTATATGAAATATCGAACTTGATAAGTAGGTAGGAAATAAAATGATTTTTCTTCTGGTTTACTATTAATAAATTTTACGGATTATTTTGAAAGATAAATAATGACAGTAATGACAAGAGACGTTAGTGACGTCCGATATCCGAAAGGTATATAGCATATAGGTATCTACAAAGGTTTGACTACAATAATAAGGTACGACAGAGGTATGAAATGGAATATAAAATCGTCTACGTCTGACATTCCGTCAAATTTTTCCGACTCCATTTTATGAAACACAGCACAACAATTCTTTATCTATATGTCTTACGACGGTGAGCTTTAAAATGTGGCTATCTATCTTGCGAATAGTATTTATATCCTTTACAATATTTCAAGCCTTGGATAATTATATCCAGCGCGTAGAATTATTGATTACTGGCAGTTCTTTGGCAACGCGCTACGTATGAATGAGGTGACGTGATATTTAATCTAGAAATACACTTAAAAACATCACCAGATAACTTCTTCGCTGGCACACTTCCGTGCTCAATACTATTAAAAACGCCACGCATTAGTATGTAGTGTAAAATTATGTCGATATGTGTTATCGATAATATTACTATGAAGCCCTCTTTGCCCGTGGTACAGTTAGCTAGTTCAGTTGACCGGACAGGCGGTAAAATTTTTTTTCCATGGTACTGTTGACCGGACTACAGAAAAACATATCTTCCTTGGTACCGTTGACCGGACTATGGAAAAAAAAAATTGTTCCTTAATACGGTTAACCGGACTATGGAAGAAATACTTTTTTCTCTGGTACACCTAACCGAACTATCGAAAAGTAACTTTTCCCGGGTACAGTCATAATTAATAGAAGATGGAATACTTTTTCATTTAATTGTACTACCTATATCACCTCTTAGTACAAGTGACACTTACTGATTATGACAGTTCTACAGTTAATTGTCAAGATATGATTTTGTCAGATATACTTATGGTTGTATAATTAATTATTATTAGTATCTATTAATATTATGTCTGAGGAAAGTGGTTCAAGTGCCGGAGTGGGAATAAATTACATAGCTAGATAGGGCGGAACTGTTTTGTTATACAATGGACATCAATACTACAAAAACAGTAAATACAAAAGTGGATCGGAGCTATGGAGGTGTTCATCATTTAAAAAACTTAAGTGCACTGGATTTATAACCGTAAATGTAAGTATTACTAAATTGATGCAAGTATCATCATTTCAGCCATAGGACGTCCACTGCTGGACACAGGCCTCCTCAATTGACTTCCACATGGGCCGGACAGAAGCGACCCGTATGTTATACATTAATTTATGTCTATGAAAAATATACTTCGTAATATTTAGTGGAGTGGAATTTAGTTAAGTATTTATGTTAATAAAATGAAAGGGCTCTACATTTCGAACCTGCCGTCCCGGCGGCACAGGGCCCGCAGTTAGTCGGTGGCTCCACATCTTTGCGAGTATCCCTTCCTGGCCGTGGTCAACAACAAACCACCTCCTCCTCGATTCGGTTCGGTGTGTAGAGCCCAATAGTATTAGGTACAATACAATAGAAATACTCTTTAAGCTTGCTCTTTCAGCAAGAGTATTTAAAAGTAAGTGCGGCCTAGCCAGCTATATCAGATCAAAGTCCACAATAGACGAAGTCCATAATGTTTGCGTAGGGGCGGTCGCCGTCACCGAAATCGATGAGGAGGACTACATAACAAAAATTACCTTCCACAGGATGAACGAGTAATTAAGGAACGCGAGCACATAGGGATGTGCACAAGTGACCACGCTAAAAACGAAGTAGATGTTGCGATGTCTGTTTTGAAAGAAAATGTAAAAAAATCAGACCTTCCCATTCCAAAAATGTACAACGAGACAGTGGTAAAACTACAAGATACCGGAATTGAATTAGTTCGTAAATTACCAGAATTTCGAAATGTGCAACACGGCTTATACGATGCTAGGAATAAAAGTTTAGGGGTCCATAAAATTATTTGCGAAAACACAGAAGATATCGAAATTCCTCAAAAGTTTACAGATTTTATTTTAGCTGACTATTATTACGCAGGAAACCGAATTATCCTGTTTTGCTCACAGAAAACCAAAGGATTGATTCACAAAATAAAAGATATTTTTTTTGACGCTACGTATAAAATCTATCCACGTCCGTTTTATCAATTATTTACTATCCATGGCGAAATGGGTAGTTCGACCGAAACTACGAATGTGGTTCCCCTTATATACGTATTAATGTGCGACAAAAAACAAACAAGTTATGAAATAGTACATAATTTGATAAAATCACAAGTGCAATGGAATCCTTCTAAATTGCACTGTGACTATGAACTAGCAGCCATTAATGCTGTTACGAAATTATTTCCAGATATAACTATAATAGGCTGCTATTATCACTGGACACAATGCATGTGGCGTAAAGCAAAAAGTTTAGGTTATACAAAAACAAGCGTTGAAAGACGAATTGTTTCTTTATGTGCTGCAATACCACTTATACCTAAGGAAAGGAAGTTAAGCGGTTGGCAATATATTAAAGATGAGGCATTGTCGGATATGGCACCTTTTTTTCAGTACGTTGAGAAAAACTGGATTAACAGTAAATGGCGTGAAATTATTAGTGGTTTTGGCGAACGTCATCGCACTAATAACAGCGTGGAGGCCTGGAATTCAAAATTAAATCGCTCAATAAATAAAAACACAGTAAATTTGACTCCTGAACACTTTAGAAGATATTGACAAAGAAACACAAATCAAAATTCTGAAAAATCAAATGAAGAAACAAGCCAACAAACGCAAGCGGGAATATATAATGAGAGATGACGCTATACGACAAATCCAGCTGGAACTTATAAACAATGAAATTACATTAGGCCATGCCCTGGAAAAACTTCGTCGATGATAGATGTGTAAAGTGTTTTAAACGGTTCAAACAGTTATGACTACTTTTTGAATGGGACTACTTGTTTATTAGTGAAAAATAATAATAATAATAACAATATAATTTACTAGCGTTTAATTTTTAGGCATAAGTGAACCATTAAACACTTTTAACGGGAGCTCGTGTGAGAAGAGGTCGATCGCGAGATGCCGTCACTTCGCCCATGTTTGTTTCGCCCAATTTCCAATTTATAATTGATCTATGTGAAATACAATTTCAGGAAATTGTTGACAAACTGATTGACATAATAATTATTTACGATACAAGGGTTGTAAAACAAAGAAAGGCCGATATCGCAGAGGGTCATAAATATGCGAGAGAGGGCTTTCTGTTTTATGACCCGTGTATTGTACACAATTTTACATCACCACTTGCCCAAAACGGACGCACAGCGTGCGGAAAAACGCGCTTTTTGGCAAGGTGTGGTGTAAAATAAGTTTCTGTCGAAAATTTCACTTTTGTGACAAGTATTTATAGCTGACTGTACATTTCTTTGAACATCCATCAATTGCTCACCGAGACAATTCTAAAGAGCCCAAACGGTACGATTCCTTTATTTATTACAGAGTTCCTAGGACCACCATCCAGCTCCATCATCAGACCAGCCCCATGGTACCATATTATTGTATTATCATCCAAGTCACGTAGATATGCAAAATTTAAGCTTAATTGGTTGAGGATATCTGCTTCAAAATTGCGTAGCAAGATTCCACCCGAATAAACATACATACATAGATACATTCATATGTACATACAATACATACATTGCAAATTCATAAAAAGCTTGTAATAAGAGAATTTCACCGCGTTCACCAAAGAGTATTATAAAAAAAGTTGTTATATTATCTGGTTTTGTGCAAAAAATAGTTATTAACACTTTTTAACTATACATTCCGTCCACAATTTTATTACAGTACTATAGTTACAAAAAAATTAACTCTGGTCCGGTCAACTGTACCACGGTTGACAGAAAAACAAATGGTCCAGTCAACTGTAACACTGTTAAAAAAATCTACCATAGTCCGGTCAACCGGACCAAGCCAACTGTACCACGGGCAAAGAGGGCTATGAAGTAAATAATATATTATGTATAAAATTATAAAAGTACAGACTAATAAGTAATAATAATAAGCCGGATGAGGTGGCAGTGTGATAACCATCCAAGTTTTATTTTTGTGTTACTATCATATGTATGATGAACGTTTTTGTATAAAAACCTGACCAATGTCGTCCCTATAAGTATTATGTTAAATCTCTTTGATCTACTACTCCCTTCATACCCTTCATATAAAGAAACTTTATCACCACTCTTTGTTCGATTCCATTTCCATTTCGAAAACAATCTACACAATTGAAAATCAAATGACAGCAAAACAATAAAAAATTCACGCCAGTAAATTCAAATTCCGAACTGACATATAGCCAGAGACACGAAATTAAAAATAAGGCAGTTTATTTTTAAAGTAAAACTTTTTAAATAGCTAATTACTTATCATGCCGCCTACGTACAAACCTAATTTTGGTGTTCAGGTGTGTTATGTTTATTTGTAATAATAATTAATTACTATTCATAGTCTATAATATAATGTTCAGATCCTATAGAAATGTTTTAAAACCGTCTAGTGCTAGGGGTTCTAAAAAAAGTCAGTCCGGTATTAGGTGCCACTTGCAGACTGGAGGTTTTTTTCAGCAAAATTGTATTAATCTTATTGAATATGTTTATGAAGAAATTGCATGTTTGTTGAGTTATTTCTATTTTAAAGTTTATAGAATTAAGAATATATGGAAATAAAAGAAGATAAAATGAACATAAACTAAAATAAATTAAAAAGTACAAAATAAAAATTGTGTATGAGTTAACAAAATGATAAATAAACATATATTTTTTTTATGATTTGATTATTTTTACTAAAAACCTTAGGTGTCAGATACTAGGGGACTTCGCTACTTCAATCTACGTACTGATTTAAGTTAGTAAAATAAAATTAGAAGCATAAGAACATTTGCATGCATTTGCTATTTGCAGGAATTACATAGAGAAAATAACAAATAAAATCCGATATTAATAATTACCAACGGGAAAAAATTCTATTTATAAGAGGGTGCAGCTCAAGTGCATTTTGGACACCCGTTCTTGTGTGTTATGAAATTTCTACGGATAAAACCTTCTGTTTGAAATCCTGCACAATCTACAAATAGCGTTTTTCTACTCGTGTACTGTAATCTGTGAATTAGAACTCCGCGCATCCGCTCCTGAGCCGCACCCGAAAAACGTTTTACAACGATGGTTCGTCAAAATAAACGATAATTTTCGAAAAGGGAATGTATAATGTTACCAGCATGTGCTCGGAGCTTTGCACCGGCTGGAATCCGACGAAGGAAATCTGCATGGAGAGGATGGTGCCGACGCAGTAGAGCGCGCTGTAGGCTACGTACACGCGCGCCGAGAACCGCCCCAGCAACATCAGCGCCAGCACGTGCAACGGAATTAGATTTATCAGGAACACGTACCCGCCCCAGGATGACACCTGAAAACATTTAACAATACATTTTTTTATTCGGACAAAATGTGATTCTGAGGAATTGTCAACATCCGCCCATAATTACTAAGAATATGGGGACGTTATTAGAAACCCTTGAAATTTTTGCCTACATAAAATACTAGCGCGACTTCTTGCGCGTAAATTTTAGGTAAAAACAAAGATATAAATGAGGAAAACTGTTTTCTGTCTGTTGTCCGATAATGTTGTCCTTAATCTCTGTAAAAAAATACTCAGAAGATAGTCAGCGACGAACGCATTAAGAGTGAGAAAAATGGGGATATTGAACATTATTCCATTAGCAGGCAACACTGGCATTTTTTATTTTAATGCCTGCTAGACTATGAGAAGAAGAGACAGGCGAAGTTCCGGACACTGGCCAAAATTAAATGTTCTAGATGGTGGTAGCTCGGCGTTTCAAAAGGATAGTATTTTAAGGCATACCCAAAAATTGTTGTCTGTAAAGTCGGTTTACGAACGATAATTTTACGTGTTGACATCATGAGAAAACCGGCGTCATAATTTTACAACACCATTTTTGTCTCTCCCTACCTCCCTCACTCTTCCTCCCTCCCTCCCTTTTTTCATGTTTCTAAATCCAAACATTTTACATACAAACTTCCATCCCTTGTTTTACCTCTATAGGGGATGAATTTCTAAAAATCAAGAATATAAGTTTCTTGGTTTTAAACACACAATCTTTTTACGAAATTTCAAGTTTCTAAGTCCAAAGATTTTACGTTTCAAATAAAAAGTCCCATCCCCTGTTTCTCCCCTTAAGGGTTGAATGGTCACGGATCATATAAACTACCATTTCGCATTAAAATTTCATTTTTATTTGAGTACAGTTAACATACCAATTGGTAATAAACGTCCAGGCGACCAATACCCAATACCTCGATGAAATAACCATCGCTAGACTCATTAAATATTATGATAATGGAGAACTTGCATAAATTCTACTATATACATTTTTACACTTTATTGAAGAAAAATATATATATAACAACTATGTATATAGTATGAAAACTACGTTTAAGTACTTTCAGTTACGTAGCTTCGCACGGCCTAAAATTAGACTTGATTTAACAGTACAGCTTTACTGCCCGCTATTAACGAATGATGTCATAACTTATGTCCATTTTGTATAGGGTGTTTTGACGCTCGGCAGATATTGACTGACTTTGACTGTCATTTCTGACGTTCTTAATGCTCCCTTTATATACATATTATGCTTATAAGAATACATTTAATGGACGATGGATATTGAAAAAAAATACACATATTCCTAATTATTAAAGAGTAAGCTGGGCTCAAAAGTTTATTAAATACATAAGCAAAAGTGCAAATAAAGTAAAAGAAACATCAAACGATTATAGGGAAGACGAGTACCATGAGAGCTATCGTCTTTATGTTCACTAACGAGTCCGGGAAAATAGCCCTAAATTATACATTGTTTACTTTTAATCACTTTAGTTTAGTGTAAGTTTTAGTTATTCTTTAACATGTTCCCTGTCCCGGTGCCTGCTATGGTGAGTCACGCAAGTTGCGTGACTCACAAGCAACTGCTTGGCAGGATCCAATGCCTCCGTAATGGAGTGACTTCTCCATACTGTATGCGCATTTAGACTTATGACAGTGTCCAATCATTTTGTACGGGGACAGTGAACAAGTTAAGCCCGCTTAGCATTATCACCATTTTTCTTAGCTCCTGTTAACATTCATTGAGATGCGCCGTATACCTGCTATAATAAATCAGGAATGGTAAAATATTTATAACAATATTGAACGGTTTGTAAAACATCGCGAGGAAGATCGCAAATAGCAAAAGTTCAGCGCATTTGACATTTCTAAAGACTTCGCTCTACACTAGCGCCTCTAGAGGTGAGAGAAGCGCGGCAGCTCTTATTTTATATTGCAAAGCTAGATATTATCTAATATTATTATAATAACTATGATTTTTGGCCTTTTACAAATGTTGATGTTACCAGCTGACGTTATTCTGGCTAGATTTTTTTTTATCGAACATTTACAGTAACAATTTTGCTACGTCATTACACAAACGCGTGCCGGTGACAACTAGAGTGGCGAGCAACTCGGTATTATGATGATTATGAGATAAGGTGTTAACTATCCTGAGATACCTAACTATTCTTATACATAATCAACATGCATATCTACATGCAGAAAATTTCAAAACTCTAGTTCTGATTAAGGCACATCTTATTAATTTTCATAATAATATCTTAATAAATTCAATAAATATACACATTTTGTAAACTGATTATTAGAGGTCTGGTTGTATAGTATCTAAAATTAGCGTCAGTTAATAACCATAGGTTTCGGTTTTAGCCATAAGACAGACTGATAGTCCACAAATAATGTAAGATTTAAAAATGTATATTTTTATGATTATATCTTAATATGATAACTTCCCATGGTTGCTCCCCGTCCACTGCGGGTGGGATATTCAAAGAGGTGAGCATGACTTCAGATTAGATCAAATTAATTCTTCAATCGCAATGTGCCTTAGTTTGTGTAACAGTTAAAATTACTTCAAGAAATAAGCAGATACCACTATCTTGTATGAAAGAGCAAAAACTGAAAAATGCACATACACATAATCAGGGTGAAACCTTCATCTGAATGATTTATGATTGGCATCTAAGATGAGTACTATTAATCAGTACAAATCTTTGTTTGTAGTTACCCAATCAGCCATAAGCTATATAGTCTGAATAAATTATTCATCTTAGTTAGTGACCATGCCCATGGTACATACACTCAGTATGAAAATAAGCTGTCCTTTATTACTTCAAGTCGGAGAGATATGACAGTGAGACTTTTTAACAGTACCCAGAAAGCTACAAAAATAAATTACATAATAAAACAATTTCATACAAGTTTTCTTTTGACACATATATTTAAAGCTAATAGCAGAAATTACATGTGTTGTTTAGCATCTTTAACTTACCATATAAAAGTAAGCAAGAGCCGTCATAGTTGCCCACAGCAAGGTTCCAGTGTTGACCGCTTTGATCCAGAAATAGTATGTAAGTAGCATGCAGAATATAGCAATTCCTTCATTGTCATAACTCCCAGCCACAGAACGGCTTATATAGCCTGGCACAATAGCTATCATTGCTGCTGCAACTAATCCTGCACCTTCATCCTGTCAATATTAACAATATATCATTACAACTAAAAATAATATTATTTTTACTGATCAGTTATAATATCCTCCTGGATCCTGGTTCCCGCTTAAGGACCTAACATTAATTAAAATCTACAGCCAAATGTTAAACCGGCTAACAAGTTAACACACATAGAACATTTTTGAACGAAACTGTCAAACTAAAATAATAAACATAGAGTGATAGTTAGTCACGTCCACACCTAAGCACAGTCAAGTGAGGACCATGGGATCCAGGAGGATATTACAGTAGTAGAAGTAGCAAGCTAATAGTTTAAATCGGCTGAAATAAATAATTTGGTTGAGTGAGGCTGTTACAATTCTGTGACATTAATGAGACCCAACAGAGAGTAAATGCACCATTTTATTAATTTATAACTAAAAATCGGAAAAATTCAAATTGCTAAAGAGATTATGCACCCCTCCAGCTTACTCGAATATACAGTTATGTTAACCACTCCAATGCTTTCTGTAACTGCAGTTACATCAACACTCTTATTTCAAGTATCAATAGAGCTCAAACCAAAATCACAACCATCTGAGTGGCTATATATTAAAATATGTCCATACCTTCAGTTCTTTAGTCAAAAGATATGTGACTATGGTTGTCAGTGAAGAGAAAAATGGGGCCAGGAAAACACACACATTTCGGATGTCAATAGTAATGTTCATAAACTGCATAATGTTGTAGAGGGTTGTGGAAGTGACCATCAGCCCAGGGTAGATAGTACCTGCAAGTAAGACCAAATATTTGATACTAGACAAAGCAGTGAACTGCTACACCGATATCCAATTTGCTGTTATATACTGTTCATAAATATAACAGTGCTAGGATTCTCAGTGACTCACTCTGACAGTAAAATGTTCAGTATAACAATAATTAAAGTCTTACCACCAATAATCCTGCCCAATGGATACCATGCTCTATCATCGAACCAGTTGTGGAACTTGTAGAAACCTTCCTCCGTGAGGTACCGGGTGGTTCTGTAGTTGAAGTAAGGGTCGAACTCATGGATAACACTTTCAAAACGTAATACAGAGAACAGACGCGTGGCAAAAGCTAAAAAATAAATAAACACTTCAGTTGCAAATGGTTTAGTACATTGTTGATAAAATTTGTAGTAACTTTAAATATTGCTGCAGTGGTGGGCTATTGTTTCTTGAGATATTATTTATATGGAAAACAACCGAAAGAAAAAAATAATATTAAGACATAATATTTTCTTCTGTTTCCGCGATTATTACTCATTGAAATAAAACAATTTAACAGATTATATCCCATATATTATCTCATAACTAAAATGAGATAATATACGCAATATAATCCCTTACATTGTTTTATTTCAATATTAAGACATGTTTCACAAAATACAAGGAAAATGTATTACATAAGATCACTGTGGCTAAGACACATACTTTATTTATTTTTTATTTGGGGTGAGCTAGCTGCATAAACTATTAATGTATGTTAACGGTTGTCATCACCCACAATAGAATTTTTTGTAAACAACAGTTTTAGTGACACAACATAATAATCACAAATAAAGCCAAAAATCTGTGTTTTTGTAAATCTCGGTGTGTAGTCTTTCCGGGTAGTTGAAGGTAAGTCTGTCTAGTGGTTTCTCATATAACTTCATTGCTAATAAGTTTAGACACAAGTTTGTCAATATAACAATTTATGATAACGAAAAGTATATTTTAAACTCACCGACATAGACTTCAAATTCGAAGTAAATATTAGTTGTCTAAATTTAAAGATAAAACCGGCATATATTACTGAAACATGTCGTAAACCTTTTTTGGCAAATAATCGGTTGCTCTTTTTTGGGTTACAAATTATATCTATACCTTGCAAGTTAGCAGTAGGAAATTATAAAACAATTGATGCGTCAAAAATAATATAAATAAATAAATAACACAGAATAAGGCAGTTTATGTTAGTTTAAACACATAATTGAGATGGCTAGTTATTAAATTACTTTGCATTTACTTTTTGCTAGAAAACTCCCTAACATTCAGTTTTTTAATAAAAAATATTAGTTGGATTGCCACACTATAACTTCAAGTTTAAATACTAAATGACCTGTTTAGGTGAATTGCTCTGAAGTTAGTAGTCACAGCGGTATCTATTTTAGCGATTTTTGTGCATAGAAACTAGAATGAAAAACTGCTTATCTAAATGGTTGTTAAAGCGGCATACAATTCCAAATTCAAAACTTATGACATGTTGACGGACTTGCCCTGTAGACAGTGACCTTAATGTGTTACACACTTATTGAGTTGCAAATATTCTTTCAGAGAGAGGCAACTTTCAGTTAGCAAATTGAATCTAAAATAATATTCTTTGACAACCTCTCTTCTTCCCAAGCTGCAAATTTATTGACGGATTTGTATATGCAGTAATTATCTGAGGAACGTAATGTGATTTTTCGAACTGAACAATGTGTTTGTTTTTTACTTGTGAGGCATAACACTACTGAAAATAAGAATAAGAAATACTAATGCTTACACAAAATTGCTGCCATTGACAAAACAGCCAATTTTATAAAAGTGAGCTGCTTATCAGAGGAAAGGTGCGGCAGTTTTGCCTTAATTTGCGTCTCCGCAGTCATCTTGATTGTGTAATGGTCGACGGTTCTCGATATTGTATTTTACATAAGTGATATCGTTAAATTCAGTAAATTATTCGCCGGCAACCTATCCTACCCAATATTTTCTGCAAGAACCGACGCAAAATTGACAGATCCCGAGCGGCGTGGCACGCTTTATTGCCAGCTTGCAATAATCAATTCTATAACTCTGACGTGTAACAATCTGTGTTCCTCTAACCCTTAGATCCACCAGTTGGACACCAAAATTAAAAAGTTTATTATGTCTACAGCATGTTCACAATACAAAGGCATGAACTGGCAATAAGGTTCAAATTCAATTGCAGTTAACCCGCACGATCGTATCAGCTCGGTTGGCAAGGGTTAAGTCTAGTGTATGCATTGAATAGTGCTTCTTGACGAAACAATTCAGTTGGCCAAACAAAGTGAACATTTTACTTATATGTACATAATATTCATCTTAATCTAAACAACTGAATAATGTCACTAGTGTCAGTCGCGTAAAAGCAATTTATGTTGCATATCATTTTTTATGATCAATATAGCGAAAGAACATCGATGCTTATGTTGTATAAAAAATGAATACTGTTTTGATAACGAATAAATTTCTTTACTCTACTCCACCACTTTATTGTTTGAATAATTTTAATTTTGAATTAAAAAAAGAATTGTTTGCATTTTTTTACAGAGACATTAGAATTTGCAGTATAGTAACATTGATTTTATGTCAATTTGTCAATCACTGCAGCCACAGCTGTGTGCTGTACTCTGTACTTTTCTATCTATATTTTAATATTATTATTTCTTGTCATTGAGTTCTGTTATTAACATTTATGGGATTTCCATTGTATTTATCACATTTGCTGTTTGTAATAACCATATAATGTTTATATAGTTTCATAAAATTAAATCACACAAAGTGGTACAGCACACAGTGACTAATCACCGAAAGTCACCTCCGTTTTGAATGGATATTAACATCTCCTTATAAGACTTTAAACAAAGCTCAAAGTTCAAGAATTATATGTGATGTCCGACGGCGACCCATCGCTCGAAGAAGATATACCAAAACCTTTACTAGAGAAGGTGGAGGAGAATAATGTGTTTACGCCGAAGATAGCGACGCCAATATATGCGGGGAGCGTAAAGTTACACCACAAAAGATCTGACGCGGCGGAGACGGACAGTTTCCTGTCTGATGCCCAGCGTAATGAGCTTGCGTTCCAGCAGCTATTCCAAGATGGAGATGGAGACTTTAACCAGGTAAGTCTTCATAAACGACCACCCATCAGGTTAAGAATGGCTATAAATAATTGCCACGGACTATTTGAAGATCACTGAATCGAAAATTATTTAATAATATATTTTTTGTATATGTCTGCGGCTTCATCACATCAAAACAGCTGATTTCATTTAAACCATTTTTGGTACAAAGGTAGCTGGTCATCCACAGATGGTTATTATTTTTACCTGGCCACACTGAAGAAAAAATGGCTAAACTTCCAGCTGGTGTTCTGTTTCACCAGGACAGTACAACCTGTCACAAGGCCAGGGTTTCCATGGATGCCATCCATGATGCAGTGTTTGAATTGCAGGAACACCCCCCATATTCGCCAGATCTAGCCCCCAGCGACTTTCACCGCTTTCCATGGCTGAAGGAAAATCTTACACGCAACAAATTTTTGGATGATAGCTAGGTAATGGCTGCTTTGGAGGCATTTTTAAAGGGTCAAAATTAATATATTTTTTTAAAGGAAATCATGGTCTAGAGAAACAATGGTCTTAGTGTGTATGTTTGTAGACTAGCTAAGAGACTACATTGATTTTTTTTTTTACATTTGATGTATCTTTTATACTGATTAATGATTATCAAATAATATTGGTCAAAATATGTTTGACTAGTCTAGGGTTTCATAGTAGGAAGTAGGTAGGTAAACTAGGTATACTCAATAAAAACAATGTTTGATGCAGTCATATTCAAATAGCCAGCATCACTTATTTATTATGAAAATGTCTTTAATGTGCAGAGATTTTTAATAATTGACATAAAAAATATTTATAATTATAATGTCTATAATTCATTGATTTAAACTTATACAATCTTCACTCATTAGCACAACACAACAAAACTGGGCTTAATCGCGTATAAATAAGATTTATTTAATTAGCTTTTGGTGGTAATTCTTCGACATTTCGGACGTGGCGTTATGTCCATGATCTCGAAGGAAACTGGAGCGGCAAAGCAACGTCTTCTAGCCACACTTGGATGTTTATCATTAGGTTGAACACTACGGTCGTCACTAGACTGACACACTACACTCACGACGTCAGGTGATTTATCGGATGTTATTTGATTTTGTTTACATTTACTAATTACTGGATTCCACAAAGATGAAAGTTTGAAACAATCTTCCCAGTTGAAATTTCGGTGTTTCTTGATTTCAATTGCTTCACGTACGATTCTACTATAGTAATTACGTTCCGTAGAAAGGATTTTGGGATTATGAAGCTCAATCCAGTGGTTTGGACCCGCTTCTAATAAACGTAACGCCACGTCCGAAACGTCGAAGAATGACCACCGAAAGGTAATTAAATAAATCATATTTATACGCGATTAAGCTTCGTTTTGTTGTTCTGTGATGTCTATAATTTGTATAGATAATGTTATAAAGTTATGCATTACCAATCATATGTAAATGGGTAACTAGGCAGTCTGTAGGTATCTATGTTACTTAGTTATAAGCAATGTTTGATTTTATTTAAAATATATAAAGATGAAGAATTGTAAATATAATATGGTATGTAATGATAATGATGGTTCAAATCATCTTAATTTTTCGATATTATCAAAACACTCTGTTAGTACAATGTTTGTAGGAAAATACAGATGTGTGATGTTGCAGCCCATATGCTATCCCTTTCCAGTTTTTGTAAAATTAAAAATACTCTAAAGTGCCATGATTAGTGACCGTTTTTGTTATTACTTGTATTTCTAAATATTTCATCAAGTGTTTTGTGTAAAATATTTTGTTAACTTCCGTCACATGCCCTAATACAGTGTTATCAATTATCAAAAACATTATCAGGAAAATGTATTTTTATGTTTTATACTGGACTTTGCTCAGCAGTGGGACATAATGGGCTCTGAATAATAATAACAATCAGGCCGTAGGACAGCTTTAGCAAGCTGTTGGTGAGTAGCCACACCACGGACCTGATTGCTCCATGGGGATCCGATTTTGGGATACCCAGGTCTGGCTTGCCTTAATTGGCTAGTAAGGGTGGAAGTGTTGCTCCCTTGTCGCCAGGGGTGACGGCTGTTTAGTGGGCCCACCAGTAGTTCTGTTGGCTACGAACCCAGACATGCCTTCCAAATGGCCGGGCCACTTGGCTTGTGACTCACGGAAATTGAGGCTACATAATAATTATAATCGAGGACCGAGAAGGACAAACAAAGCAAGTACTTGGCTCACGAGGTGACCGCCATGTGGGATGTTGGTTCGACGACAGTTGTGCACATGGTTTTTGGCCAAGGTAGGCGGTTTTTCTGTGCCTATGTGGAACCATGGTCGTTCAAGGGTTCAGGGTAGGCAGTTTATCTGTGCCTTTATGGAACTGTGGTCGTGCAGGGTAGGCAGTGCCTTTGTGCCTCCGAGTATATGGACCGCACGCCACTGTCCGGCGATCATTGTCCAGATAGTCGTTTCGGTAAACGGTCTTATATAATATAAAGCCTTAAGAGACTCTTGTAAAAGGGATCGATGATAGAATGTTATAAAACAACGTTAGTTGATGTTTAACAGTTTTATTGGCACTATAAGTACAATACACGTTCAAGAACATTTAAACGGCATAGCACAATCTTATTTAATATGTAAAATAACTCGGACCTGTACTTCCTCCAGCAGGATCAAATGAAAATACACACTTTCCAAACAGCACTTCACATCGCTACTACTTGTCGCCTCTGATGCCAACCATAGACTGAGCAGCAACGGCTGGCCACCATCGCTGGAGGCGGGAAGATCGGTCACGTGATCAGATCACGTGGCCGATCATTACTGTGTCTTATAATAAGTAATTTAATCAACAAATCTTAAATAGATGTGCATTAATTCCTAAAAAAATATGTGATTTTATCTGTTATCCTTACACTTGCTAGATGGTTGGATCAGGGTCAGATACAGAAGGCAGTAATTCTTAACACAGCAAATGCATTGTCAGGAGGTTCCTCTAGCCCTAAGGCTGCACAGCAGAAAGGACCTTCCGGTAGCTTGAGCCCTGCTTTTTTATTGTTTCTTGAGGTCTCTTCTGGTCAGTTCTGGCCATTTTAGAGGTGCTGTATTGGGCGCTTCGCTCCGAAGAAGCGTGGTGCCAAGGAGAAACTTTAGTCTTCGCCTAGCAGCCGGATGGTTACTAGGACTTTTGAATAAGCTTCGGGATGTGCTTGGCATATGCAGCTGTCTTGAGTTTGAGATAGCCGCTTTCCAGCCTTTTCTCTTCTCTTCTTGTTTTCATGATGTGAGGTCTTCTAGAGTCTTCCAAGAGCAGGAAACGAGTCTCTCCCATTTACTTCACGTCGCGCAAAGGGAGCGCGCAGCTCAACCTACGTGGGTAGCTTTCGCCGCTACGCAGGGAAGGTGGAAAAAGTGCGGGTCACCGCTCTTGAAAAAATCGTCCGGAAATTCAGAACGGGGCACGGGCGGGGAACGAGCCCCTCCGAGCCCCCCGCAGATCCTCTTCTGCCCTGGGAGAATGTTTCCTCAACCCGCCTCGCCGTGGCGAGGGCGACTATGTGGCGCCGCTGCTGTAGGTGATGTGCAGGGAGCCCAAATGAGATCGTCCCTCGCGGAGTCTTCTTTCTTCATTACAAAATCCTGCTCAACTGGTGAGCTTTGATGATGTAAGCTTTACCGCCAGGGAGCTGAGCTCAACCCGGCAGCGCGCGGATGTTGGTGCGACTGCGCGCCGTGCTCGCAACAAACACGGAGTGTTGATGAGCCCTGCCCCGTTGCCGGCGGCACCCTAGGTTAGGTTTTTATAATATGTTTATATTTTGTATTTAACTTTTTACATTCATATTGTAAAACACCTAACTTATGACCTTAAATAAATAAAGTGAATAATAATAACTGTGTAGGTTCGTGTTGCTGTTGCCCTCTTGTCGCCAGGGTCGGTGGCCATTTTAGTGGCCCACCAGACCGACAGCCGGACACCGCCTGCCTGCATCAATTTGTGGTGACATATTGATTTGGCAGGTGTCCGCGAATCTCACTCCAAAGCCCGTACAACTGGTCCATTTAACATTCTCACCATGGAAGTTAGTTTGTTTCTTTTATTTTCCCATAGTTCTACACCGTGAGGGAATTGTCTGTGTCTGTGTTTACATGATGCAGAGAGGGATAAGTCGTAATCTCTCGAAAACGCCCCTGTACGTTGGCTTGAGCCCCAGGCATGCCTTCCAAATGACCGCGGTCTTTGGCCCATGACTCACGGAAGTTGACACTACATAATAATAATACCCGCGAATATGAAGTTAACCTGTGGTTCTTGGTAGCTAAAGTTGTAAAGACTGATAACTTATTATGAAACGTCGCCAAAATTGACAGTTTATCAATTACAGCTGGTTTTTTTTAGGGTTCCGTAGCCAATAATGCAAAAACGGAACTCTTATAGTTTTGTCATGTCCGTCCGTTCGTATGTCACAGGCATTTTACTCAAAAACTTCATGATGCATATTAATGAAGTTTAGAGTATAGTTGTCTTGTATAAGCCGCTACTTAGTTTTATAGCTAAAACTATATACAGGGTGGCCCAAAAAAACGTTGACAAAGTTTTTTTCGTTTTATTTGTTACACATTTTTAACCATTTGCAATTTGAAGTAAATAGTTTAATCGTTTTTATATGCCTTTTATTAATTGTCTTCAAAATATCCGCCATTGGCTTTGATACACAATTGCAAACGTTTGTAAAAGTTATCCACGATATGCCGCAGCTCCTACGGGGTTATATTTGTCCACTCCTTGGTTAGTGTCGCTTTCAGAGCGTCGACACTTTTGTGTTTAGTCTCTAAGATTGACCACAAACTGTAATCCATTGGATTTAGATCAGGTGAATAGGGTGGCCACTCTTTTGAGCTTATAAACCCGGGGAAATTGTCCTTACACCACTGCTGCACACTATGGGCCCTCTGGGATGGAGCTGAGTCTTGCTGGAATTTCCAGGGCTGATTGCCAAAATGTTGATTGCCAAAATGTTGATTGCCAAAATGTTGTTGACTCCTAGAAAGAACTACAGCTTCAAGAATGTCTCTTTTGTATATATCTTGATTAATTTTGACACCTTTTCTGTAAAAATCAGGGGAGTTTTACCTGTGGAGCAAATACCACCCCAAACCATAACTGATTCTGGCTTTTGGCGGTGAGGAACGACTGCTGCCTCTCCAGGATGACTAGAAGAATAAATTCTGTCATTTTGGTGGCTATGGACTTGTTCAATGCAAAAAAGTTTTTCATCAGAAAACAAGATGTTCTGCCAATTTTCAGCAGCGGCACGCTGATTAAGTAAACGGCATCGCTACAGGCTAACTTTATTATCTTTATCTTCAAGAAGTTGTGACTTACGCAGTTTGTATGCTTTAAATTTGAGATCATTAGTTGCTCCGTTGAACGACTTACACCTAGCTCCTGAGCTATTTTTCTAACTTTGGTCCGTGGATTGCGAGTAAGCTGTTTTTTTATAATGTTTCGGAGCCTAGGAGTTCTAACAGTCCTCTTTCTTCCTCTTCCTGGACGGCAGCGGTATTTCTGAGCTCTATATATCGCTTAATAGTTTTGGACAGGACAGTTGACGACTGACACTGAGCGATCTAACTATCTCACACTCGCGTTTCCCCGCTTTGTGTAAGGAAATTATAGCTTTCCGTTGCGAAGACATCATAAAAAGCAATAATAATGAAATAATTTAAAGAGCCTTTCTATTCGAAATTGTTGCCAAAATGTGTTAAAATATAATAAATAAACAAACGAGCTCGGTTCGTGTTCCAATTTCATTTTTTTTACTTTTTAATTTTGTCAACGTAATTTTGGGCCACGGTGTATATAAAAGAAGAAGTCCTGACTGACTGACTGACTGACTCATCAACGCACAGCCGAAACTAGTAATGCTAGAGAATTGATTATTATTATTATTATTGTATCTCACCGTTAGTCACGGGCTCATACATACCCGGATTTTTGGTAGGCTTGCGTGGGGATATGGATGCAACACGTAGTGGCCCTTTCGAGAAGTTTGCTGTGGCTGTACTCCTGATGGGACCCGCTCTTGACCATATCAATGAGAGGATACGTCCATGAGCGCTTCCCAGCAGATGTTGGAACTTATTATTATTATTATCAAGGAATAAGAAAGTATTTTTCGAAATTCATCCCCTAAGGGTATAAAACAAGGGATGGAAGTTTATATGGGAAACGTAAAATCTTTACACGTAGAATCTTGTAATTTCGCAATAAGATTACGTGTTTAAAATAAAAAAACTTAAATTCTTGATTTTTCGAAATTCATCCCCTAAGGGGGTAAAGCAAGGGATGGAAGTTTATATGGGAAACGTAAAATCCTTGGACTTAGAAACTCGAAATTTCGTAAAAAGATTTTATGCTTAAAATTAAGAAACTTAAATTTCTGATTTTCCAAAATTCATCCCCTAAGGATGAAAGTTTGTATGGGAAATGTAAAGTCTTTGGACTCAGAAATTTGAAATTCCGAAAAAAAAACCTTGGTTTTCAAAATTCATACCCTATGAGGGTAAAACAAGGGACAGAAGTTTATATGGGAAACTGTTTGGACTTCGAAACTCAAAATTTCGTAAAAATATTGTGTGCATAAAATATACAAACGTAGTCTTGATTTTTCGAAATTCATCCCCTAACGGCCAAGCCGCACCGGATGCGTGTGCGTGGCGTGCACGTAGATGCGCGCGTGGCGTGTGCGTTGTAAACTACGAATACCCATAAGAGATGACACACCGCTGCGCACGTGCACGCCACGCAAGCGGTGTGCCATCTACTATGACATTTCATACGATACAACGCGCACGCCACGCACACGTGCACGTGCTGCGCACGCATCCGGTGTGGCTTGGCCTTAAGGGGATATATCGAGGGATCTTATCTTATCTGATATATCGCAAAGTTTGTGTATTGAATGTCATGATACCTAAATTCTTATTTTTGTTTAATTCATCCCCTTAGAGGGTAAAACAATGAATGGAAGTTTGTACAGGAATCGTGAAATTTTTGAACTTCGGAAGTGGAGCTCGAAAAATGACAATTTTGCCCTTATTAATCATTTACAATCAGTTACAACAAATACTTCTGAAGCTGAGATCGCTCAATGCAAATCTTTTGATTCCGTTGTACAGAGTGATGACGCCGTACACTTAAGTATCCCGAGAAAGTTATTAAATAGTTTAAACCCTTCTAGCCTTCCTCACATATTAAATATTAAATTTGGAGCACCTGTTATAGTAATTAGGAATCTAGACTGCCTAAATTACGAGGGGCACACCGAAATGATCGGGAATAGAGTACTTTAAACTGAGTTACATTAAATCCTTTTTTGTCACATGCATACTGGCGACTTACAATCACGATGCCGTTTTTACAATTAAAAAAAAGAACGATATATTTTTTTAATTCCATTTTTAAATTGACAACTCGATGAACAAAATGGAGCTGACGCGTGAAAATTTTCGTGCAATTATTTACCATAACTTTCGTCGTGGCTTATCTCCAGATGAATGTCGCAATGAGCTTGTTACTATATACGAAATTGAAGCACCTAGTCAGACGACAATATATCGGTGGTAGGTATGCTGAGTTTCGACGGGGTCGTGCCTCTCTTGGCACCGTACCTTCATCAGGTCGGCCGAAAACGGCGGTTTCGCCTGAAAACATCGCGGCTGTGGAAAAACTACTAAAAGAAGATAGACATGTGACATACGAGCAGATTCGGGCAACCATAGGCATTGGAATGACTGCAATTCACACTATTTTGCATGGTGAGTTGGGTGTCAGAAAATTGATTTCCCGATGGGTACCCCATAATTTGTCTGAAGAGCAAAAGGCGGCTCGTGTTGATTGGTGCCGATCTATTCTGAAATGCTACAATTTAGGAAACTCAAAAGCCGTTTATAATATGGTCTCGGGTGACGAATCCTGGATTTATTCTTATGAGCCTGAAAGAAAGCACCAGTCGGCAGTATGGGTCTTCGATGACGAGGTCAAACCAACGAAAGTTGTGCGTTCTCGAAGCGTGTCGAAGAAGATGGTGGCTTCGTTCGTCTCAAAAAAGGGGCATGTTGCCACAATTCCTCTAGAAGAACAAAGAACCGTTACCGCTGATTGGTATATCACAGTTTGTTTGCCGGAGGTGCTGGCCGAACTTCGCCAAGGGAACCCGAGACGCCGCGTCATCTTACACCACGACAATGCGAGCTCCCACACCGCCCACAAAACAACTAAATTTTTGAACGACGAAAACGTTGAGTTGATGTCCCATCCTCCATACAGCCCTGACCTGAGTCCAAATGATTTTTTTACGTTCCCTAGAATTAAAGATTTATTGCGTGGTCAGCGGTTTGAGAACCCAGAAGCCGCTGTGGAAGCCTATAAATCGGCCATTTTGGCAATGCCTACTTCAAACTGGAATTATTGTTTTAATGACTGGTTTAAAAGAATGCAAAAGTGCATTGAATGTAACGGAGAATACTTCGAAAAACAATAAAATATAATTTATGTATATAGTGCACATAGTTTTTTAAATTCCCGATCATTTCGGTTTGCCCCTCGTATATAATGAAATTAGACTACAAATAAAAGTTCCATAAAAGCGATGTCGAAGCTACAGTAAAATCAGTGGTTGCGCTCGATGCGAAATAATGTTCATTCCTAGAATACCGTTAATTCCATCACACTACCCTATCTTGTTCAAAAGAACACTATTCCCTCTTAAGTTATGCTTTGCAATGACTATTAATAACTCTCAAGGACAGTCACCGAAAATGACAGGCATTGATTTAAGAGATGATTGTTTTGCTCACGGTCAATTTTACGTCGCATATTCCAGTCCAGGGTGAATTCTGCCAGCACTGCCAGCAGTCTGGTCATCTTCGCCCCTAAAGGAAACACCGCTAATGTTATTTATAAAGAGGTGCTAAGGTGTCAAGCTTATTTTTTTTCCTCTCTTCCCGTGAAAACGTATTTTCCTCTTTTATCTCACAAAATTGCACCCGTTATTTGCCCTATGGTTGACTGACAACAATATTTTCTTAGTGCTTCTTTATGTGATATGATATATAATAATTATGTGTACCAAACTTTCCGTTTCTATATTTAGCGATACTTTCTGTTAGTTGTCTATCAGCACATCAAATGTCTATGTACTTTATTGTACTTTTCAAGCTTCTTAAGCAATTTAGGAAATTGCAACATTCCAAAATAAAAATATTTCATCGTTCTCATATTAGCCTGTAGACCAAAAGACGAACCGCATGATTTATATCGCTTACGTGCATTTAATTTGGCCGGTGTGCAATTCAGCACATTTTAAGTTTTAGACATTTTTTGCTATGCCTTAACTTTACTATCCTTTTGAAACGCCGAGGTACCTTCTAGAACATTTCATTTTGGCCAGTGTCGGGAACTTCGCATGTCTCTTCTTTTCATATTTTTCTAGCCTATTCTCTGGCCGGCGTTAAAAGTGCCGAGGTTGCCTTCTTATGGAATAATGTTCAATATCCCCATTTTCTTACTCTAAATCTGTTGGTCGCTGAAAATCTTCTGAAAAAAGTTGACCTCTATTTTCACGTAAAGTGTACGTGGACGAAGTTCCGCGCGGCCGCTAGTAACAAAATAAATATGTTTCTAGTAAGTAAATAAAAAAGAAACTGAATTATGGCGTTATTTTTTACTTTTTAGTTTTTTTTGGAGTCGGTTATTTTTTTGTTAAAAAGTTTATTTATTTGACACTTTTTAGTTAATCGTTACTTAAAAGTGTATCTCGTGACGATGCGGACAAGCCCAAACACGGCTAGGATACATTATTTTATTACATAGATCTGGTGCCTACCTTCCGGCTCCATCATCAAATCAATTCGATGGTACCATTCTCATCAGGAACATTTAAATGTGTGACTATGAAGTTGCTTAGCTAAATTAATCAAGATATTTTGTCGCCACCCGTAAATCATTTATCATTGAGGAGTTCCGATGGCATTCTGTGGTCTTCTGCATCAGTTCCACTTCACCAATTTACACTTTCTAAATGCAAATGCTTATTATGTTTCTTCTAATACCAAAATCGCTATATGTATGCCTACAATATTTGAGGAGTTCCTTCAATTCCTCATGGATTCCATCATCTGATCTTCACCAAAATTAAATGGGACCAACTAGAAAGTACCTCCTATAAAAACAAAAAAAATAATTGAAATCGGTCAAATAGTCTTTGAGTAATCGATCGGTGAACATCCATAAAAAAAAAAACATTCCGTCGAATTGAGAACCTCCTCCTTTTTTTGAAAGTCGGTTAAAATAAGCAAATTAATCATTTTTATTACATATTTTGTACACTTCAACGTTTATCGAAAATATATGTTTTCCAAAATAACTCTGCTCTTGTTAATAGGGTTTAATTAACTTGTTTTCAAGGCCTCTTAGTCTTTTTTTACAGACTATTGAAACAGTGGCATGTCGTTTTTCCTGGCTATGTAAGCCAATACGGGAACGGCACACGCGACTACAGGCTTGACAGATGTAAGAATGGCCTGTGCGTGGTGAACCAGTGCCGGGCCGATGTCTTTTGGCACGTTTGGTTGCGAGTGTTTGAACCATGCCTCATCCAAAATCTTGCGGCCATCCAAAACCAGTTTGCACTATTTGTCCCTATATACTGCACACTCCTCCCAGTTGTGGACATGGATGTCAAACGCTTGCATGTCCCGCTTGGCACAATCTTTATTGGGCGACAGCATTGGGCGACCGATGCTTCTTTTGGCGTTAGCTACAGCACCGAGCATAACACGCCGCGGCAAACGTAATGGGTGCATGCGATGCACATGGCCAACGGAGTCGCTTCTGTTTCAGCAGTGCAAAGAGGCTAACTTGTTATAATACAGCCAATATTTGTAGTACTTGTTCGTTTCGAACATTGGGTCAGCTACACAAAACAATGCCTTTTTACGACCTGTAGCATGCATTTGAATTTGGGTCTGGGCTTTAAATTTATCTGCAATTTTGATGTCCTTGATATAAATGCTCCTGGACTTCATGCTCGCTTCATTGATGGTTGCAATCACAGAATACAATTTAGAATTTATTCTGTGTTCCGGCATAACTTTGCATCTCACAAAACAAACAGAACCGTCCCTCTTTACCTCTACTACATAGCCTACGGCTGAGTCTACATATGAATAGCGGGAAGACATCAGGATTTTGGCTCCCCAGATTTCTGCCGCTTTGTCGCATGTATTCTAACCACATTATATTGTTGACTTGCGGCAGCAGATTCATACGGAGTAATTTTATTGACAAAAGAAATTAAGACTCAAACGTAGAAAGCAATAACATGTCAAGACAATGCCGTATTATGTCATACATTGTCCCAATTTTTCTTAATAATTCTCAAAAAATAATGCCGTGAAATTTAGTTTGTTCAGCCTCAATTTCATCATTTGCTAAAAAAACCCATTTTTTTCAAAAAATTGTGATCCAAAAATTCCAAAAATAATGTTAATGTGTTCAGAGAGCCCAAATCTATCCGTGATATTACAATTGTAGTCACTTTTAAAAAATGAAATGTTGTCCATTGGGATGGGACGCAGTGCCTAAGGCAGAAGGAATGCGCAGGTGGGTTGAACCGGTTTAACCGGTTTAACTCGTTTTGGGGCGTCGGAATAGGAGACTATGAGCTGGTCGCCTCTGATGCCGACGACGAAGACACGTCCTCAGAGTTTGCAGTAGCCCATAGCTGGCACAGCTGATGCTGATGCCGGTGAATAAATAGGCAGTAGGTATAATGAAGTTTCTTTCTACTAAATTAAATATCGTACAATAATAGTTGTAAACTTGACCAATTGTAAGCCTGGTTTTAGTTATATAATAACTGACAAGTGTAAATCCGACGAATACCTATCTGTTAATCACGGGGGCCTTACTGAGGTAATTTTTTTTCTTTACTTGTATCAGGTTATACATATATATTTAGTGAGGTGCTAAACCGTATATTTATATTTCCCAATAAGTAGAACATGTAAACTACTGATTAATTCATATTAGTTCAAACCCAATTTTGTCTTTAATATACATGTATCTAATAATTTTGACATAATAGTGATCTAGCGAAGGTGCGCTAGACGGGTAATCGCTTAGCCATCATAATTACTTGTGGGTAGTTAGTGACCTAGGTAGTTTTATGGTTTTGTCATGCAAATCCCCTGCGAGTCAGTTAATCATGATAAGTATGCCGTGGCGTCGAAATACTTAGCTCCACAGTGTGTTTACATCGTTTACGGACTAGACGCATTACCGAGGCAGCTTCATAACTCAATTATTTGTGCTCTTATGAAGTAACAAACTGGTATACTTATACTTCGTTTTTGTTTGCATTAGAATAAGGGTAAACAATCTAGACGTGTCTTTTATTAAAAAAAACACTTCCAATAAATAAGTCACAGCAAATATGTAACAATAATGTAGTAAGGATAGTAATTTACATTACTTTTGTTTCATAAGTAATAGTTACTATTTTTTTTAAAGCGTTTTTCAATAAAAAGACACGTCAAGATTGTTTACCCTTTCTCTAAACTAAAAAAACGAAGTATAGTTTTAGTTGTGAAATTGTAATTTCCACATGGATGTTCGACGTTACAATATAAGTTTACAGTTTAGCCACAGTGCCGATAAGTATGTACACATTGCTGTACCATATGAGATACATGATCACTTATCAAACATAAATGAGTCAGTCTTGAAACGAAAGAAGTGCCAAGGTCGGTTGTAGTGTAGTTGCTCTTTAAACCCTTAGCAACAATATTATAAAGTGAATGAAAGAATTATGTTGTGAATTGATCGTAATGATTTAAACGATACCCGAAGTGTTGAACCTTTATACCTGTGACTTGTGCTTTAAGCGATTTGTTTTCGTATGAATTAAAACATTGTGATTTCGACTCGCTATTTTAGTGCCAAATCTGTAGCTTGTGTGTTATGTAAAGTAGTGTTTAGTTCAAGTATCTATTTCAAAATCATAAAACGACGTAAATAGCATCGTTCTACGAGGCGGAGACTAACCTGGTAAAGTGATAATACCTAACGAACGACATATGGCGGGGCACAGGTACCGGCACTGGTGCATCACTAATGTCTGAACTTTACAAATAATTTCATATCTGCATGCTCACAGACATGCTTTTAAAGTCGTACATATAACACCCGCTGGTGATATCAACAAAGTAACAAGCCATGCCTTTTATTTTATTGTGCGGAACTAGTGAGAAAAATCGTTCGGTATTAGATACCAGTTATTTTTCGCAGCTAGATCGGACATTCGTGTAGCTGCATATTTGTGTAACATCTACTGATAATAAACTCAACGCATACCCCAATAACGTCACCTTATTTAAATATTAAGGAAAATATATGATATTGCTCACCTTTTCGGTTTATGCTTTTAGTATAGTATAAGTATAGCAGAATTTTGGACATCAGGGCATATGGTTTCACCTTTAATCGGTTCACCGAAAACTAGTATTGAGAACGATAGAACCCAATGAGTTTTCTATTCAAATTTTAAATGCAGTTTTATTCTTGCTTTTTTTACCAATGTAGGGAATTCTCACAAAAAGAAACATTTATCCTATCGCACCTACACATTGTGTGTTGTGAATCACTTCTAAGAATTTTGTTAAATATGGTTAGGGTTTCTTGTGTAGTATAGTAGATTTTATAGTTTAGAGCTGTGAGTTAAGCTATTCTGCGTAGGTATTTTGTATGTCATTTTCTAAAAGGCTTGTCTAACAAAGAAATATCGTATAAAGACAATATTTTGCTTAAGTAACTAATAAGAAAACGCAGTTTTCCAATAAAATCTTGATATTATTTAGAAGCGGTTAATCAATTTGTTCTGTTATAATTCGCTGGGTTTTGCTACTGAAGTGGAAACGAGCCACTGACCGAGTAAATTTTTGTTGGGGTCAGACGGAGAAGGAGGCGCAACAGAAAATGGGCGACCTGCGCGCGATGTCGGTGCTGAGCACGTACCACGATAACATGTCGCAGGATATGAACACTGACCGGTGAGTTCCCGCCACACCCTGGACGTTAACCACCCGTAAACTGTTGGTGGTTTTGTTGGTATACGGTTTTGTTTTTGCTATCGTTTTTTTTTATCATTGATCTCTTAACGGATAATTCAAACCATTTTAAAGTGTGTTCTCTCTAGAAATGCGATCTCGTCTATCAAATCGATATTGACTGCCTTTTCAAACACGTCCAGTACCTGCTTACCAATTACGAATATTGCGATATAGTTTTTTCTTTGTCCTGAGGCTGGCGTCACTAAATACAAAAAGGCGCTGAATTGAGTAAATTTTTTTAAATATATTGATCTTGAAAAGTCATGGAAGAACAAACAAAACCTTGGAAAGCCCAGCATGTGGTCGCGTACATTCCGGCGCCCCGGGTGGAGTCATCAAGCACCGCAGTCGTCGCTGACATTCGTTTTGCGAACGATGCCCCCGGATAAATCAACAGGGAGCATCACTCACATCTCTTCTCCATTTGACGCAGTTCCATACTGAATATTATAGCGGCATGAATTATTGTGATTCAACTTCACTAAACTCTCAGCATGGTACGTCTGTCAGCATTAATACCATGTAGCCGAAAATTATACTTCAAATATGTACAGCTCCTCCTAGTTTACGGGTAATTAATTGAAGTTCGCTACGAGATCAATGTGGCCTCATTAGGACTAATCATTGATTTGTTGTTTCTGCGTTTGCGTATTTGTGTTGTCTGTGTAATCTTCATATGTACCATTGCTTTGTACGAGTAGTTAGAGCTGTAATCTGTATTGCTTATGAACACAGATACGTGTTTAAATACATAACCATTTATTCAAATGAAATATTTCTTATCTTATCACTGCTTATGAATTTGACTAATGTGATTTACTAATTTACAGCACGCACAAAACTTTTTTTACGTCAATATAATGTTATTAATAAATACTAAATATTTTCAGTTTTATATTAATTGTATAACCCCACCCTTCAATGTTATACACTTCTTTGGCTTTAGTTAGGCAGAATGTTCACGTGAAATGGTTACGTACTATTTTCAATATGCGATAAATGATCCTTATCAATACAAAGGGTCGATGAAACGGTATTATTTAATGCGAACTTCACCTCACATTTATAGCTATGACTACCAATTATTAGTTACCAATGGCTATCATACCTACTTTGCCTAGCTGTATGAGTTTCATTGAAGTAATATTGGCACGTGTGTGCGTATTTAAGAGCAACCAGCTAATTAATTCTGTTCGCTTTTTAGTGTACCGCAGATAACATCAGGAATGGCAAAGCGTATTAAAATATCACATTTAAACATATAACAGTGCATTCAATATTTGTATTAATTTGGCCAGTGGTAGTGCCTACCAATATACCGGTTAAATTAGTTGAATTCTCTAGTCCTGATTCAGTGTTTAAAATATGAGACGAAACCTGGATTTGCAGTACTACAGTTGAATTTTTCTAGCAACCAATTTTTGACAGCCGTCTCCCCAATCCATTTACGCCGTCGCGCCATTGCGATTGTACTGGGATGACGGCTGTCAAGAAATGGTTGCTAGAAAAATTCCACTGCAAGCAAACTGTTATAATAAATATTAGTCGTAAACGTCATTTTACAGTAATTTTTTAAACTTTTTGTGTACGATTTTGTGAGTGTGTGGCCGTATATGCAGCACTTATACAATATGTTAACTGTCTCAGCATGCGTCTAATGTCGGTACGAGTAACTGCAATGGCGTCTTTTCCCTGCGTAACTAAAATTACTGCAGGAAGACATTTCACCCGGTGATAAGACGTCACTTATAAGCACTGTATTATATATTACTAGCTTCTGCCCGCGACTTCGTCCGCCTTAAATTCGTTTGTCGGGGATAAAAAGTAGCCTATGTCCTTCTCCGGGACTCAAACTATCTCCATACCAAATTTTATCCAAATATATTCAACGGTTTAAGCGTTAAGAGGTAACAGACAGACAGACAGACAGACAGACAGACAGACAGACAGACAGACAGACAGACAGACAGACAGACAGGTAGACGGACAGACACACTTTCGCATTTATAATATTAGTATGGATGTATATATATGAGTTTTGTTTATAATGCCAAACTCAAATAGGGACACCGTCAAACACCATACCACCATTTCAGAATAATCTTAGTTTAGTACTAGATGGCGTTTATACGATACTTTATTATTGTACTCGCTTAACAAAACAAAAATATTTACGTACATTATGTTAAACTATTGTCACAAAGAAACATAGCACCTACTTTCTTTATCAATAATGAATAGTAAAATTCTGTCGCCAAATAAGTTGCCAATTCTTGTTGTTGACTGATGTTCAAATATGACGAATGGTATTTACAATAGTATTATTTCGACCATGATGACACCTCGAAGACATTCTTACTTTCTAAAATATAAGACAATATGTATTAGCAAACTATCTGTTAAGTGTAAGTAAGCCATTGGCTGGAATACACACTGGCACAATCTATGTGTTAAAAATTTCAGAGACAACGGTAGCGAAGCTTCCACTCGCGCGGCGGAAGACTGCGCGTGCGGCGAACCCACCGTGTTGCCCGATACCTCGACCACTAGCAATGGGAAACCCACACCTAACCATTGCTCGTGAGTACTACATCTGTAGCAATCCATTTTTTTCACCCTTATATGTTCAACCCGCCAACCCTCGAGCCGGCCTTTATACAGTCGTATACAACGTCACATTTCAATCAACGTTCATTTTAACAACACATTAACTATTTGTGTTAACTTGCACTTTGGAATGAACTATTGATAAGTTGAGTGTGTTTTTGTTTTGTGATGGTTCCTTCTGTGGTTATTTATAATCCATACTCCATACTAATATTATAAATGCGAAAGTGTGTCTGTCTGTCTGTCTGTCTGTTATCTATTCACGCTTAAACCGCTGGACCCATTTGGATGAAATTTGCTATGGAGATAGTTTGAGTCCCGAGGAAGGACATAGGATACTTTTTATGCCGGAAAAATACCCTTATCCGCGATAAACGAATTTAAGGCAGACGAAGTCGCCGGCAGAAGCTAGTAGGTAATAAAATAGCATGTTTAATAGTAAAATGATAAACATAAAAGTTGCTGATGGTATTTGTGTGTTACAGCATCGTGATGGGTGGGATATCGAACAATCAATCGCTGACCTTCAACGATAACGTCCGTTCGGTTGACTTTGTGTTGGTTTGGGAGGCCGGTAGAGAAGATGCGTCCAGACCCGAGGCGCACGAACAGCGGCGAATCTTCGAAGACAACCTGGAGAAAGAGGGCCTGCAGCTTGAAAGAGAGGCTCCAGGTCATTTGCATGGCCTTAATTTTGTAAAAGTAAGTTTCATATAGTTAGATGCTATTACCAAGGACCATTAAAGCAAGAGGACGGCCGATAGCCATACTTTGAACCGTTCCCCGATCTTTAGTTCCGTAATGAAAGAAAAGTGGCGTTACTTTTAACAAAATTCAATTAAACTCATTTGTCGATGATTATTTCTTTTGCTTACAGCACCATCTAGATCTAGACCAAATTCGCTGAAATGATATATGACCATAAGTTACTGAACATACATATTAAATCGCAAATGATTATCTATTTCGTGCAGTATGATCATTCCTTGATAGTCCATCGGTGTGGTAACTGTACTGGTATGTCGGTGGCCGGGCGTTCAAACCACGACTAAACAGAGGTTTTGGGTTTTTTTATGTTTTTATTCATGATTAAACCTACGACTACATAAATCAATACGGAAGTCAAAACTTAGTCTAAATATACAATTTTGCTAAATTCGTTAACGGGCCGGGCCGCGGAGCGTTTCAACCGCTGCACTTTTATGTAACGAATTTTTTACATCATACGCGACGAAATTCGATAAATTTTTTGAATAGAAATAGAAAATGATGCCTTGCCTACCTTATGCCTAAAACTCCGATGCGTTTGTCAATTTTATTCACCAGTAATTTGTTACATAAAAGTATCGGCGGTCGAAACGCTCCGAGGCCCGACCCTACCAGTAGCTTCCTAGAAAACAATTACCTAAATAATAATTAATCGTGTATACGATATACCATACCTTTATCACGCAATGCTATAAAAAACTCCACACTAGAATACAATAAATACATTTTAACTATTTTTAAATGAAATACTGGCACTGGTATTCAACCTACATCTCTGGTTTGGGGCAACAGCAGCTGACATACGGAGTATACATATTTGTGCTACAAAAAGTTGTATATAATAACGTGACCTATTAAGAAAACTTTTTAAAGACATCAACATTTTCACCGTTTAGTGTCCCAATATATTTATGAGAATATTATACATACAGGGTGTCCCAAGAAGTAGTGATATACTGAAGCTGGGAGGTAGAGGACCTAGAGGGCTACCTAAATATGACTATTTTTTTAATTTTTCACCTATCGCCGAGTACGATGAGATTTTTATTTATGGTGACGTGACTTATTGCGGTAGATGCTTGATTTTTTTTGTGTGCTAAGCTGATAGATAGGCCAATTCAGTATGGTAACATTTACTATCGTTAGATCTTTGAATGGAATAAAAAAAAAAATGCCAAGAATGATAAAATTACCCAATATGTTCACAACTTCAAGAGGCTTTAAAAAGATAAAATCACATAAAAAAAAATACCGTTTGGCGTTTAAAAACTTGCTCTATCTCTCAGGTAGCTACCCTGAAAATTTCATTTTATTATTCATAAGGTTTCAATCAAAAAATTGAAATCTAAATGTGGTAAGTGCAAAATTTTAATTTACGTGATGATTAATACAAACAAAGTAAAACCAATTACAAGGTGTTTAATTACAAGAAATTTTTAAAATGGCCCCCCTGTTGCTCAATGCAAGTGCGATATCGCCGAAAAAAGTTGTCTTTTAAACGTCTGAATGCACTTCTATTATTTTTAATGGTTTCTTCTGCTACTCTCAATTTCCGGGTTAACTCGTCCAAATTGCGGCATTCTCTTGAGTAGACGAGGTCTTTGTAGTATCCCCATACAAAAAAATCAATGGGGTTTAGGTCGGGGGACCGTGGAGGCCAGGCTATAAGGCAGGCGTCACCCCGGCCGCAACGACCAATCCATCTTTCAGGGTATCTTTGATTGAAATAGTTTGTTACGTCCAAGGCAAAATGGCATGGTGCACCATCACACTGCAGTTGCAGTGCTTGCGTGTCTCCAAGTCCACATCTTCTAACAGCAGGGGCAGATCGACGCGTAGAAAATTTAAAAAGTGATTGCCGCCCAGGCGGTCTGGCAGCTGAAAGGGCCCGATTAGCTGACCGTTAAGTATGCCAAACCAAAGGTTAACACTAAAGTGTTCTTGGAATGTCGATTCCCTTTTTAAATTTGTATTTTCAATTGCCCATGAGTGAGAATTGTGCATATTAAAAATCCCATTGCGTCTAAAGTGTGATTCATCCGTCCACAAGATTTGGTTAAAAAAGTTTTCGTTTTCAGCTTGTCTCCTCAGCATTTCCTGACAGAATTCAATTCGCCGATTGTAATCTTCCGGTTTCAGCTGTTGCACTTTTCTTATGTGAAACGGATGATATCCTACGCTCTGTAGTGTACGGTGTACCTGAGATTTAGAAAGTCCGGTACGACGTTCCATAACTCTCACACTAGTCGACGGGTCTCTTTCTACTTCTTCAACCACTGCATCTACTACATCAGGATCCGGCATAGTGGCCATACGGCCTGATCTGGTACCCGGTATGTAACCTTCCAAATACGCATTATGTACTCTTAAGATCATGCGATAGTCAGGAAACGTTTCAGGTTGAGGCCCGCCTCTTCGTTCCACGTGTTCCCAGTACAGCCTTGAAGCTTCCGCCGTATTCCCCCTAGCATAACCGTAATAGTAATACATTCCTGCGTAGTCACGTGAAGTAAACATGATCACTTACACGCAAACTCAAGTCCAGTTAAATAATGCCAAGTCGTCGATTCCAGGTAATAACACTAATCGGCGATGTCGCACTTGCATTGAGCAACAGGGGGGCCATTTTGAAAATTTCTTGTAATTAAACACCTTGTAATTGGTTTTAGTTTGTTTGTATTAATCATCATGTAAATTAAAATTTTGCACTTACCATATTTAGATTTCAATTTTTTGATTGAAGCCTTATGAATAATGAAATGAAATTTTCAGGGTAGCTACCTGATAGATAGAGCAAGTTTTCAAAAGCCAAACGGTATTTTTTTTTTATGTGATTTTATCTTTTTAAAGCCCCTTGAAGTTGTGAACATATTGGGCAATTTTATCATTCTTGGCATTTAATTTTTGGTTATTCCATTCAAAGATCTAACGATAGTAAATGTTATTATACTGAATTGGCCTATCTATCAGCTTAGCACACAAAAAAAATCAAGCATCTACCGCAATAATTCACGTCACCATAAATAAAAATCTCATCGTACTCGGCGATGTGTCAAAAATAAAAATAAAAGTCGTAACTCCGAAAATACGAAAAATGGCGGAACATACATGGGGGTGATTTAGATAGCCCTCTAGGTCCTCTACCTCCCAGCTTCAGTATATTACTACTTCTTGGGACACCCTGTATATGCTAAAGAACTTAAGACTCATCCACTAAGAATTCTGATATCCACTATTTTAAAACTCGAAATAAAAATAAAATTGCCACTAGAAAGTTTGAAATACTATGATGGTGATGTTGAAATAATAACGTATTGAGATTTTACATCCTGAACAAATTGCTACTTTGACATATTAATTCATGACGATTAGACTAGACTGCATAGTCTTTATACCATAAAAACATTACGCAACTTGGACCATTATGAAATCTGGCTGGATCATTTGCCTATTAGAACGTTATACACATAAAGACGTTTTACAACTAAGTTCATTCGTATAGTATGGACTGTTTCAATGCGGGCGTTTTACACATGAAGACATCTAGCTACTTGGACAACATACCACTGAGACGTTTTGCACATGAAGACATCTAGCTACTTGGACAACATACCACTGAGACGTTTTGCACATGAAGACATCTAGCTACTTGGACAACATACCACTGCGACGTTTTGCACATGAAGACATCTAGCTACTTGGACAACATACCGATGAGACGAGATTTCTATGAAACTGCTCTTCACGAATTCGGTGATTTATATTTAGACCAAGTTTTGACTTCCACATTATCTATAATCATGAAAAAAACGTTGTTAATAAAACATGAATGGAGTATCCGAGTTTTCCCGGTGACAATTCTTGATAAATTATATTCTTACTGTTCTGGTCTGAGATTTTGGCTGAGATTTAACTGCCATCTACACTTATTCTGCTCCAAAAATACAAACGACTATTTGGTAACTTTTGAATCATTGCAGCAAATGTGGTTTAGTGGCGTTCTAAGTAAAAGAAAAAATGGCCGACAACTGAGTTTTATTGAATTTGGTTACAGGTAACGCCACCTGTCTTTCATTATGGAACTAAAGTTTGGGGAACGGTTCAAAGTATGGCTCCTAACAGTCCTCTTGATTTAATAGTCCTTGCTAATCGCAATGAATGGATAACTGTGCTCAGTTCAGGCACCTAATTTTCTCATGACTCGTTTTCGGTGATTTGGCTATTCGTTCTTTGACGTACGGCAACCGAAACGTGAGAAATAATTGATCATGATGTAATCGCGTGATTATGTGTAATTATCATTATGGAAATATGTATTTATGCTTTCAGATCCACGCGCCATTTTCAGTTTTAAAGGATTACAGCGAAATATTAAAACTCCGAATGCCAATGAAGGTACGTATTTATCATATACCCTTACCATTATGTAGTAATGCTATATCTACCTTAAATTACTGAAACAAGCCGTAGTGTCTTATGCTTTTGCCTTTGCTATACGAGTTATTCCTTATATTTTTTCATAACTGTACCGAAATTGTACGATTTATAATTATAAGAGTACGAATTAACACACGGCACTTTGATAGATTTAGTAGCGAGATGCCTAGTATGCCTACTATCGGCCTTAATTAAAGATCTGTACTTGTAGTATATAGCATAATGACAATATTTTGAAATTTCCATACATATAATCGCTATATGCCGGAAATCGCGTTTCGGCGAACATTATTCTAAATAGAGCAAATAGTCGCATAATGACTACTTTCGATCTTTGTTATATTCGTTTTTGTTGTTTGTTTTGCCTAGAAAATGTAAAATCAAACACAAAACACTAATTGTATTTTAATGGTTTCAATTGAAGAATTCTAACAGTCAATAATTGATTAAATTTCAGCTTTTAAACTAAGGCACTATAGGTACAGTGCCAAACTTTAGCACTGCTTTCTGATGAACACATAAATATACATATACTTCAATTACCAGCACAGGCAACAGTTTAACTCATTATTAATAACCTTGCTGAAAGAATTAAAAAAAGAAGCGTTGTAGTTTTAAAGGAAATATCCATAAATAAATGAACTTTACTTAGTCTACTCAAGCGAACCCTTATTTCAAATTGTTGATCAAGGAAATCCTGAACAATTTTTGTATGCAATCGTTAGTTAGTTTTTAGTGGTCGGGAAATAAATCAAGCTTTTTCTGATATCGTGATCGTATTTAATGCTCAAATTTTTTACACTTTAACGAATGGGAACAGAATCAGAATCAGATATATAATGTCTTCTAAATAAATGTATATACTTACATTATATGGACAAATTGTTACTTACTTTATAAAATTATAAATAATAAAATTTCAAGACCTTTTTAACAACACTGTAGGTATTAAAATAGGCATCATAATATTCCCGAAACGATGTTTCATAAAAGATGGAAAGCTGCGACGTAACAGTAACAAAAAAAGGCAGAGTGCGATTATTGGTTTGGAGGTTTTATGAACTGGGTGTTATGCTACTAATTGAATGAAAATGTAAAAAATGTCAACTAAGGCCGATAGTAGGCATCTGGCTTCCTAATCCCTTGATATATGTTTTTTTTTAAATATTTTATACTATGTAGAAACAGACCTTAAAACGCGTTAAATAAGTTTTATTTGTTAGATAAAACCAACACAAAACTTTTTTGTATCGCACATTCAATAAATATGACTTGTTTAGTCATGTCACCATTACAATAGGGTGTGAGGGTCAGGCATCAATGAATGTTGGAATTACGTATTTATGATAGTTTCTATTGTGAGAAAATCGAATGTATTGTTTTAGTAACACAAAAACAAATTTTATAACGTTGACCGCCATATTGGTGCCGCGAATAACGTCACAATACATTTATTGTATCGAATGTACAGTGTGGAATATGGTCGTCTGGAGTCACACAATTATTATGTAGTATGCACGTTGGACGTTTGTATACTTGTCAAACTTGCATGAAAATTTCATGAATGGAATCCACACTGAAATAATGTAGTGATCATTACGCTAGAAGCCAGACTCATCCGGACCTTCACTTGTGTAGGAATCTTGTTTGTTTAGTTGTGTGCCCTTTAATGATCAGTGTTAATCTCAAAAATAACCGACATTTTTAAGAACTGTATACTGTACGTCCGTAGGAATGCAGTAAGATACGAAAAGGTGGAAGGACGAATGCGATACTGAATGCTGCAATGTATATGTCGAAGGTATGCAGATGTACGCGGTGCCGGCTTGCCTAACAACGCAGCGCTTGTCGTGCCCATTCAGAGCTTCCTGCCATATAACTATGAACTTGTTGTGATCCTAACAATTAACGACTACATCTTTAAAATATTGCTAGCGTGAAAGTTTGTTAACATTTCTGATTATGGTTCATAACAGATGATCAAGTATAAATGTATGCACAGAGCTTTCATATCATATGTATTCTTACTCTAGTGGGATTATTTATTAATACTTGTAACTGACAACAAAATCAGATAAATTTCGCTTTAGATTGAAACGTTTTTAATTAGAGCCGCTAAAATATAATTTGTAAATAACTCCAGCATAGCAATTTCTGAACTCCATTATTTACTCGTGAGCAAATGATTGGTGTGCTTGTTGTTCAATGTTGCATACTTGCGCCGCTAAGGCCCTGGAGGGATTGATAAAATAAGTCATGTATATCGGTGTTGGGCACTATTTATATATTTTCTACTCCTGTATTTTTATTTCGTTTTAAAGTTGTGGTTACCGATTGATTTAATTTGAATTGTACTTTATTAAATGATTTTTATTTTTAATAGCACATTATAGTATTTTACTAGTATGTGCTTATGTTCAGTCTTATTTCTACATACATAAATCTGCCACTTGCTCTCTTAATGCCTCAATCCTTCAAGATGTTAAGCGGCAAAGTGCGGTGATGGTCCAAATTTTGTTGTTTCTTAATCATTTGTTAATATGAATATGTAGCTGGGTTGTTCATTTCGTTACATGCGAGTGCACCGTAAAGAGCTAGTCCATAATATAGTTATTAGAAACTTTACTAATAAAGTACCCATAAATAATGACTGAATGATAAATGACAGCTGCATGTAATTCAGGCATGATTAATCCAATTTAAAATATTAAATCGATTCTCTTGTCTTTACTCATACTTTATCTTGTCACACGTAGTTTTCAGCCCTTAAAGATGTCACCGAGAAGACAAATAGTTTCATTGACCACGTGGAGGCGGGGTGGGACCGCCTTATGGCGAAGATTCGCGTCGACCCTGTTAAGTTTCCGGAGCGGAAACATCGGCTCACGGCTATATATTCTAAGGACAAGGAATATTTGTAAGTATCAATATTACTAATACAAGTACCAAATGGTTGGTTTTCCTCTTTCATGACAATATTAAGGTAGGTATTTTGGTATGTACATACATTGTTTACAAGTGGCGGAAAGTACTGAATTGTACCTCGAAAGAAAAAAAAATTTTCCGTATTCTTTTAAGTATTTACTGCTGGAAATGCAATATATTGAGGTTGGTGTTGTAGTAATTATAGGTTTTTTAAGTTTTACGTTTTCAGAGGTCCAGTCAAACATCTCTATGTTAATATCCTTTTATATCAGTCCACAAAGTCCATACAGTATCACAGTATCGCTTTTCTTAATAAAATATCAGAATACCGTAATAACGATTTTAAAAATTGAAATTATAATTGAAACCGGCTAAGAAATACACAATTATATAGGCATTTTACTACTAATTAGGCAGCGATTTGACAGAGGTGTCCGACATGTACTTATACGTCATAGTACACTAGGGCCATATAAACTCCACATTAAATTCTATTTTGCTAGAAAGAGATAAAGTAAAACGTGTCATAAAAAATAAAAATTCATGGATGTTCCCTATTGTCAAAATGACGCTCGAAATCAGTAAGGTAATATTTTTAACAGGTGTCATTCAGATGACACTATAGCGTACGCGTCTATCTATTAATCACTTTCCAGTTTGTACCGAGCTGATGTCACTCACGCTCGACCGTGCCGTACATTGCTTCGCTCTAGTTTTCTTGGTACCCAAGTGTAGGAGGTCAGTTACGTAAAGTTTATTTTTGTTACAAACACCAAAGTGTTATCACTATTTAAGGCCATATTTCGAAATAAAAATAGCGACTCTATTGCACGCCTAGTAGATGAATGGAGACCAGAAGTCAGTAAACTGCGTGGCAGTGCTGCCTTGCGATGAACTAACCAGATAAAGTATGCTTGTGATCAGACGAGGGCAACATTAGCCCCCTACCCACCCTCGTGATGACAGCGACTGAACCTAATAACAAGAAAGAGTTTGCGACTACGTAGCTGCTGCAGTATGTATTAATATTTCTCTACAATAATGTCATGTTTCACCACCCGTGATTTTGTTGGCAGGTTCGACACGAAAGCGGAGTGTTTCTGGACGCCGTCAATCCGATCGCGCATCGTGCAGTTCATCCTTGACCGCAAGAAATTCTCTGACGCTTCTAACGACGAGTTCGCCTTCGGCATCGCCCGGCTGATCACCCATGGCACGTACAGCGCGGCTTATCCCTTGCACGACGTAAGAAATCTTATTAACTTATTATGCCTTGCCATATTGCTGATGTTTATCGAGAGTCTGTACGTATGTCTATTTCTCCGGCATGTTCTGCAGGCTAGATGGATTTTGATCAAGGACAAAGACAAGTAAACACCACAATATTTTATTAATATTATATCCAAACTTTATTATCATGACTATAGAGTTGGTGAGTACATATTTTGGAAAGATTTTGTGTGTAATTTAGACATCTGATCATATAGGTACTTATGATTGATTAAATAATGAATATACAGAACGCTTCAGAAAAGAAGAATACTACTGATCTTTTGGACTTGTTCATAAAAGGAGCTGATCTGTATCACAGATTATATAATACTATACTAGTACAGATACACAGGTTCATACAAGTAATGCGCGCCGTCCTAAGTATACAATACCTGTATACACTTTTGTTTCCATAGGTCCTCCACTAGATGTCGGAGTGAACAGATACATCTACCACGCTATTAGTCTAAGTACATTAAAATGACAAAGATGGCGCTTGCCATGCAGCACCGAATAAAATTAGGGTCGGTAATTTCTAATCTTAATATAGTTTTCAATTCGAGTCTGATTTTGTAACTTATAACTAGCTAGAGTATTTTTCTATAAATATTGTTGTGTTACAGGTCATTGATTATTCAAAGTAGCTATAGGTTGTTGTTTTATGAAATTATTTCACAATCGTCAATAGATACCTGGATGGGTATTTTTAAGACGTATTCCTCGCTGTTGCTTTGCTGTCTTGAGTCATGTAGATCGAGCCGCAAAACTGCTGCGGGAACTCGCTGATGGAAATTGCTAGGATAGTCGAGTTTGGTCTCGTTTGTTTTGTTGTAATGAGTACTTTCCATTACACATGATGGCGAGGGTCTGCGGGTGGAGCCGGAAAGCTCCCGCGGGAAATCGCTGATGGAAATTGCTAAGATAGTCAAGTTCACGTTTGTAATTTTAATTAAGACGTACCTTATTTTATAACATACCATAAAAAAAATGACAAATAGCCTATTGAAGATATTTTCATTAAAATATTGTAACTGAGTATATTGAGGTAACTCCAAATATACATAGGTATAACATCTCCAAATATCGATAGCTTTTTTTTTTGGTTTAGTTGTATGTTTGCCTGTGTTGTTGCGGCTTTATCGCGCTAAACCGGCTAAACGGATTTCAATTATTTATGGTACACGAGCAGCTGGGTATCCACAGATGGTTAAAGGATTTGGCTTTGGGCTTTGTGTGTAATTACATAACAAAACTGGTCAAGGGCCAGTCTGACTCACGCACCGAGGGTTTCATCCAGATTTTCACATTATCCCAATCTAACTAGAGCCGGTTAGGTTAAGATTGCTCCTGGTATCTGTCCTATCGCATCACCCTGAAGTTCAAACCTAACGTAACCGGGTTACTGAAATAGGATCATTAAGAGTCCCCAGTAAGTTCGGCCGAATTTCACCTACCCATACAAACGGAGTTTCGTTCTTGGATTGTAACGAAACTTTGCATATACAATGACATGAGGTATATCTAGGCCGGAAACTAGTTTATATGCATGCAGTTTATAAAACAAACGAAATACAGCAAAAACAAGTTTTGTATGGAAAAACTTAAATTAGCTGTATTTTTTACTATGGTATCTGAAACTACGTAAACTAATTACAGGCCTGCATATACCTAAACTTATTCTAAGTACAAAGTTTCAGAGCAAACTAGCTAGTCGTTTGAAAATGAGAGCGTAACTACGTTTGTATGGAGAACCGAGCTTACTGGGGACTAAAGATGATACTACAAATCAACTACTATACATGAATTGTTCGTTTAGAGTGATAGGAAACATCATGTTACGATACCATCCAATAAAAAACACTCGACATAAAATGAACACATTGATTTTATCTATTAAATATACCAAAAGCAGTAGTGAATCAATTTTTATTTTGGGCAGAATGATGGAGAGAGATTTTTGTAAAATTCCTACAAATTTTCGCCAGGGTTTCTGTTTGGTAGGGAAGCTGCCTAAGTACTCAGTCTTCTCCTGTTCATCATTTTGTAAAGAGCCCATCGTTGGCAATATCCGATGGCGAATGATTAGGCGATGATGAACTTGGCATTTGTTCTCCAACTGACGCTTTAAACTTGATTGAGCTTCTGTTTCCAGTCACAATATTTTAAATGTTTTATTGAATTTCAATAATAACACCAGACCACCTTCATCATGCTTTACTTAAGTCTTTTTCATCTAAGAAGAAAGTAGAAGTAGACATTTTATAAATAATTATATAAGTTACGTGGAAAACATCCGTGATCTCAGCAATACAATAATTGTATTGACGCTTGACTTGACGTCAATTTTACGAATAATGTAGCAAGGAGTACCTATTCGATCATTATCTTCGGCATGTCAATTCGGATCTCTTTGGTAAACACAACTATCAAATCGATAGCCTCGCTATATTTCAATTTCTTACAATAAATTAATGTGTGAAAAGAAAACGGGAGACAGACATATGCAATGATAAGTCTGCACTGTTTTCATGCAGCGTCAATTTGTTTGAAGTATTCAAATGTGGACCTTATGCTGATAAAGGTAATCTTCAGTTCAGTTACAGGTATTCAACCGGTTGTCTTATTATTGTGCAGTCAGATATTTTTAGCTCGTTGTGTGCTCAGAATTTATTGGAAACCAGCTGTTCATGTATTTCCGACAAACTGGGGTGATCAGATGTTATTGGTTACATCTAGAGCTAAGAATTTATTGACATTTAAGACTGCTCAGAAATATTTGAGCCACTCGACCACTACGATATATCTGATGCTGGCTGTACTCCAACAAATAAACCAATAAATACTCTAAAAAGAAAATTGAGATAAAAAATCTGACCAAGAGCATGTCGGACCATGCGCAATGTAGGGTTCCGCAACTGTTTATACAAAAAAGTGCACTACAGATGAAAAAAAAGCGTATCTTCCCGGCACTTACGTCCTTTTGCTGAGAAGCTCAGTTTTGTGGCAATAACTTAAAATCGGTTTGTCCGATCATATTGAAAACAACTTTCGTTGGAAGTATTTGTTAAGCTTTATATTTATATATTTTTTTCATAGTTTTTGAACATACCGTTTAAAAAATGGTTGGGGAGACACAATTTTTTCTACTTATGGAGCGAATATTTCCGAAAATATTCACTAAATCATTTTATTTTCTAGAAACCTCAGAGTGTTTTTAAAAGATCTGTCGAATGACGTGCCACACATTGATATTTGCTGAAAAAAAATTTCAGTTTTGGTTACATGTATGGAGTGCCCCCCCTAGAAATATGTATATTTTTTATTTAAGTATCAAACTAAGCAGCGGCTTACACAAGACGACTATGTTCCAAATTTCATGAATATAAATCTTATAGATTTTGAGTAAAATGCCTGTGACATACGGACGGACTGACATGACGAAACTATAAGGGTTCCGTTTTTCTACGGAACCCTGAAAATGGGACAAAAATAAACTGATTTATTAAGATTCTTATATTTTGCATATTGTAATAGTTAACAATATAAATAACACCCTCTAATTATAGCACACCCACTCGGCCACACGTATAGTCATCTAGCCGTCGATGGAAAACAAAACATGGGTTTTTGCTTGCATTGAAAATACGAGCACGTAGGGGCCATATTTTTGATTATCAGTCCGTTTTTGAAAGCCAAGTCGTCATACGTGAAAGCAACTGCCAGATTTGAAGCCAAATTTGTCGTGAGTGCAATTTTCGCCAATAGTCCAGAATAAAAGCTAAGTCGTCGCTGTAGATGTAGCAAGTACCAATTGTCGTAGTCCGAATACGAAACTAGTTGTTTGTTAGAGGAATATTCGTGATAACAGTCTGATTTCTGCGTGTTGTTGTTTTGACACTGTCTCAGTGAAATGAAAACGTTTTGCGTTTTGGTAATGCTTGAATAGCATTATTTAAAAAAAAATAGTTTACCGCACAATAAAAAATCACAGTGATCTAGAAAAGTATAACTGTGACTGGTCGCGACGGAAGGTTACAAATTTACGTAGGTTATGTGAGCAACAAGTGTGATAAAATCACGGTTAAATTGTTATAATTATCTGAATACATTACAGTAAGTAACTGTTCTCAAACATGCAATGAAATGTCATCATTACGTGCGTTAACACAGGATTCAAAGTATCACGTTTCGGGCGGAACAACTTGAGTGAACTGTAAAGGAATTTCATACAAAATTGAGGAGCAGGCTAAACAGCTGAATTATATTTTTTAAATTTGTTTCTAGTCGCTAAATGGTTATCGGACCAAAAATATCCACGTTAATACCTATTACACACGAACGGCTATTAAGAACACAAATCTGTAGGATTAATATGTTGATAAATAAATTTAAAATATTGTTTATACGCACCACGTCACCAGAGACTATAGACAATATTTAAAATCCGCTGCTTTTATTTTATTTATTACAGGTAATTGAGATTATTTTTATCAGGTTGTGTATAACGGCCCTAATAGGGTCTACGTGAACCCTACACACGCGAAATACGGACTAAATTAAAAATAATATAAATTACGATCCTCGTAATTTTGCAAATATTATTAGATATTTCGATAAAATTAGCGATAAAAAAAATGAAATTTTGTCTATTGTTACCAGTTTTAATTTGAATTACTAGATTTTAAGTTTATTTATATTTTTAACCGACTCCCAAAAACGGAGGTGGTTCTCAATTCGGTTGTATTTTTTTATTTTTGTGTTTGTTACCTCAGAACTCCGTAATTTATAAACCGATTTTTTTTTGTTTATTAGAAGGTGCCTCCGGATTGGTCCCATTTAATTAAAGTGAAGATCTTATGATGGGATCCATGAGGAATGGAAGGAACTCCTCAAATATTGTAGGCACACATATGTGATTTTGGTATTACAAGAAACATAGTAAGCATTTGCATTGAGAAAGTGTACATTGGTGAAGTGATACTGATGAAGAAGACCACAGAATGTCACTGGAACTCCTCAACAATAAGTGATTTACGGTTGGCGACGCGATACATCTCGATTAAAATAGCTAAGCTTCTTCATAGTTGCAAATTGAAATGGTCCTGATAAGAATGGTACCATCGAATTGATTTGATGATGGAGCCGGAAGGTAGCCACCGGATCTCTGTAATAAAATAATGTATCCTAGCCGTGTTTGGGCTTGTTCGAATCGTCACGAGATACACTTTTAAGTAAAGAAATGAAAATATTACAAGTATACACAAAATAAAAATTTACTTTTTAACAAAAAATAAAACCGACTCCAAGAAATAAAACTAAAAAGTAAAAAAATGACTGCATAATTCAGTTTCTTTTTTATTTACTTACTAGGAACCGTTTGTCTACTCAATCTATGCAGTATATACAATTAACCTTATTTTGGCGTCGGTGCCATATAAATAATGTCTAAAATATTGAAAATTGACGATATATGTAAGCTGTGACACGATGGCACCGACTCCAAAATAACGTTAATTGTATATTATACTGTATAGATTGGGTAGACAAACGTTTATTTGCATGTAAATTAAGGAAACTGAATTATGCAGTTATTTTTTTACTTTTTAGTTTTATTTGTTGAAGTCGGTTTTATTTTTTGTTAAAAAGTTAATTTTTATTTTGTGTATACTTGTAATATTTTCATTGTCAGTTGTGGCAATAAATCATTTTCTGATTCTGATTGTAATATTGTTGTATGTTTGTTTGTCGCAGGGCGACCTCAAGAGGCCGGGCTCCATGCGTCACCTGCTGTACACGGAGTGGGCCAGTGTCTCCAAGTGTCTTAAATATCAACCTTTAGATTATGTTAAAGACTATTTCGGGGTTAAAATAGGTATGTAAAGCTTGATTGTGAATAGATTTAGCTCATCGCTACACTTTGTCTTGCACGGTTTACAGTGGGACTAATCAAATTAAAATAACACTATTTTCTTATGGCAAATAAATAAATATTATGTACTATTTTATGCAAATAGAACTATTCCAGTGGTAAGCTCAATAAAGCTTGTGATATGAGTACTAGATATATTCAATAGATACGTAACAGTATGTACTTAAATACATAGGAAACATCTAAGACTCAGGAAAGAATATTTACGCTTATCATACAAATAATTGCCGTCATCGGGATTTGAACTCAGGGCCGGCTGATTCGCAGGCAGCATCACTACCACAGCTAAAACATGTTTGACAACTGGTTTAGCTGTGGTAGTATACATAATACATAAATATAAAAAAAAAAAGGATAAAATTTGTACACAAATCGAACTAGTCCCATCTTAAGCTTAATAAGGCGTGTGTTATCAGTACTAGGCGACGATATATTCAACAGATTCATATTATATACATAGCAAACATCCAAGACTCAGGAACAAAAAATAAAGTAAGCCCAAATATTCGGTAATTTACCCGAATTTGAATCCAAGACCGCTTCGCAGGCGGCGTCACTCCCGCTAAGCTAAACCGGTCGTCACTGTATGATTCACACTTGCCGTGTGACTAGTTCATTGTCTTCATTCCGAGCTATATTTTAAGCGTTCTGTGATGTACTCGTATGTGGCGCATGTTTCTAATTTTCTATTAACATACGAGAGGACAAGTTTAAGCGTAGCTATTGACATTTCTCCAACATATTTACGGTCAGCTGCGAAGAAACGTGATTCCCCTATCATATATGTTTGTATGACAGATGGGTCACTTGTAAGTTGGCCTGTTAAGTATTGTAAGCACTTGTTGCTTGATGCACGAACCATATAATAGTTTACAAGAGACATTGACTTTGTCTGTAAGATGTGGTCTATTTTGGTTGGCAGGACTTTATTTCGCGTGGCTCGGCTTCTACACAAACATGCTGATCCCCGCGTCTGTGGTGGGACTCATTTGCTTCATATACTCCGCTGCCACTGTATTTCAAAACAGCCCGAGGTAATGTTTGAACAAAATTTACATCAGTTGGTATTGGCCAATTGCACAAAATTTGTTTAATTTTTATTGTTAATATGTCATAACAAATAAAGTCGAATGTGTGATGCCAATTTGATTGGGTATAATCAGTTTTAAAGCGTCTAGCAGGCTAAGCTAACGAGGGTGCCCCCGACGAGGGATTGGGTAATTCTTTCAGGTGGTGTACTAGCAGGTCCTAAGAACGCTCCATGCTTAATATCAGTCCTCGATTTTCTTTGGTTTTCGAGTAATTTAAGATAATATAAAAAAAACAGGGCGTCATCAAAGTGTTATATTAGGTAAACTGTTCAAGATAGAGTAACCAAAAAAATCATGAATATAAATAAAGTAGGCTGCAAAATGCTTATATTCAGCCAATACCATGTCCTTAAACATGGACTGTTCTTAGGATCTGCGTACGACACCTGAAAGAATGACCAAATCCCTCGTCGGGGGCCACTCTCGTTAGCTTAGATAGACTCTTTAACAGATACAATTGCTTTTTCCAGTGAGCAAGTGTGCAACTACAACTCGACCATTAAGATGTGCCCTCAGTGCGACTACTACTGCGACTACTGGGATCTAAAGAATACTTGTCTTCAAGCCCGAATTACGTATTTGTTCGACAACCCAACGACAGTATTTTTTGCAATTTTCATGAGTTTCTGGGGTAAGTTGAAGTTACAGTCTGGGTTTCTATGTACGTTGTACTTGATGATATTTTTAACACATATATATTTCGTTATTATTCTCTTCATTTAGGTAGGTCTTTTATATTACGGATATGAAAGTAAAATTCAAGTGCAGAGTTTCCGTGTCCCGGATTAATGCCTTCTACATCTAACCCTTGATCCAGCCATAGAGAGTCTCTTGAAGTGTTACTGTTGGTCGAGACGCGTCGCTATAAAACTATTTACCGAAACGACTATCGGAACAATCGTCGAATCAACGTCCCACATGGCGGTCACCTCGTGAGCCAAGTCAAGGTACTTGCTGAGTTTGTCCTTGTCGGCCTTTATGAGGTTCAGAGTACCCTCCTTCAGAATGTATCTCCGGTAGTTGTTCGTCATGATAAATTCGTCCGCAATTGCACAGGCAAACCCTTCGGTTTCCCGGAAGAGATCGCCGAAACGTGGCCGCGAGCAGACCTACATCAGGCCCTGTAAGGGCCTTGTAGAACCGCCCGTGTAGCTCCTTACTCTTCCATACCTCCTTGCGGTCTACATTCCTAATCACCGTTGGTCCGCGCCGTTTCTCGTTTGACAAGGATTTAATACATATATAAGAATAATATACTAAGCCCGCTTTAGTTCGCATCTCATTTTTAGGGCTCTGTACCAAAAAGGTAAAAAAGGAACCCTTATGGTCGTATCTGTCTGTCTGTGCCACTATGAGCGCCATATCTCAAAAACGACTTATGCTATATATTTGAAATTTGGAATATTAATAAACATGGTCAGCGCACAGAGTAATTAATCACTACGTTTTAATAGTCGGCACTTTCAAACAAGTCTCGAATCTAATTATGAACGTACTTTGTTCTAACCCAACCAATACTTGCCAATACTACCAACACAAAAATGCAACGCTAGGGCCTGACACTCCAGTACCTACTGTTTATCGATATCGATAAATGTGCGTTGCATGCTGCTGTACCATACCAGTAATAAGTTTTGAGTTGAAAATAATAACTATAAAAATAATTTATTAATCATTCTCACAACATTATCAACATCATGAATGTACAAGGAATGCAACTTGTAACAAATAAGATATTGTACAATATCGGACCGGATCGGCAAAGTAATGTGTGTGTTTGTACAAACACACACATTACTTTGCGGCACTTCTCAGTTGAGCTACCTTGAAAGCATTCGCAGGAATTTCCTCTGTTTTAATAATATCTGAATTTAGTATTTGACACTGTCTTCTAATTAAAAAATTTACCATGAGCCAATATAATTGTTCTGTCATATTATCTTCTTGATTCTTGCATTTCCATCAGTTTACGTTAATATTTAATCGCACAAAGAGTGCACAACATTGGCCAACAATTTCTTCATGTAATATCTGAAATAAGAGGATAATCGATAAGTTCGTGTTTTAGGTTATCGGTTTTTTTCACAAGAGTAATTTTAGTCAAAGAATGTTTGTACAATTCATAATTAGATCTCCTTCGAATGAATTAGATTGTTCAAGACACAAAATCAAGAATGATTGAAAATATCACATTAGCGTACCGACCTGACCGGTTCAAGTGGAAATCTGGCCAAAAATACGTCAGAAGTTGATCGTCTCACACGCCTCACACCACAAACTTCACATTATCTAAAAGATTTGCTCCCCATTCAAATAAAAGCTTAAGTTATTTTATCTAAAACACAATAAATAACAAATTCAGCCCACCGCATTCACGAGAAATAATCTGATGCATATCAGACGTTTAACCAATCATACCAACATAATGAAAAGTATAATACGTCTATGTTTGAAAGCAACTATGGTATTTGCTACCAAAATGCATCAGCAGTCATTTTAATTCGATAATATTATTTCTATACCGCAACGTTGGTACAAAGTACGTACATAATTTATCATACTATGAGGTGTCGATGGCCTGGGAGCCTACATGTATTGCAAAGGAAACATAATAATACAAAAAATAATAATTTTAGCCACTAGGGCATCATATATCCAGTAGGGCATCATATGAAATTGCTGCATATTGAACTTGCCATGCTAACAATTTTTTTTATTGTGTTAAAATTTTGTTTTATTAAGGAAAATGTGGAAAGAAATACAATTCCCCCTTTTATTGCCAAAGTTTACCAAGCGAATATATTGAAATATTCACATTATGTATAAATGAACATAAATATTATACGGAAATTATAAATACGTCTCTAACTAGCATGATATTTATTTCATTTTCAAAAACTTGGTTGCACTAAGTTTCCACAAACATAATGTTAGGGTAAGTGAAAGTTTTTAGGGAACCCTGAGTGCGCGAGTCCGACTCTCAATTGGCCGGTTTTTTAACATGGACTTTGCGTTTAGTCTTTTATAAGGCCTTATCATAGGAATCAAATTTTTAATGTTTTAAAAGTTTTTTTTATTTTAAAACTATGTTCATGTAATAACTGATACGTATTTTGATTCTGACATATATTTTGTTATTTTATAAACTTTTTTTATTAACAAATATTGGTTAAAGTATTTTTGGTGTTACAAGTAGAGGTACTAAACCTGGGCCCCGTTTCATAAACGCTTCTAACTTGTATTACGAGCGGAAGTCTCTTTTTAAATTCATATTGTTGGAAAGAGACCTCCACTTGTAATACAAGTTACAAGCTTTCGTGAAACGGGCCTCTGGACTTACAAAGATAACTTATTTTCAGTATGAAGTAATTATGTTGATGCTTCGAGTATTTAGAAAATGGAGACGCCTTCATGTCGTTTCCCCGCTTCCAAAGACGTTGGTACAATGTTCCAACCGGTTTATAAAAACTACATATGTAGTGTATAATTATTTTCCATCGTATTTTCTCGGAAACGTTCGTATCTTCTATGCTACTTCAGTCAACCTCAGTACTTTTTATATTGTGACCGATTGAAATAGTAAGACACTTTCGTACGTTTCCGCGAAAATACGATAGAGTTTTCCATCTACATTATGCACTACATCTGTACTTCCTTCATCGATTATTCGCAGTCTTGTAATCGTTATTTACGCGTGCCAATATGCCGTCAAGATGCCTGCATACAGGTGCAAAAAGCATTCAAATACATCAAGCATACAAAAGGAAAGAATATCATTTCATATATAAGTAATTTTTTGCTTTTATTATAACATGGTCTGTAAAATGAAAATCTCTGTTTGAAAAGCGGTTGCTTTGATATTGTTTGCTCTGTTATAAAAGTTAACAAATGGTGTTTCTGCAACTGACAAACTGAAGTCAGTGAAATGAAGAATCAGTTTAAGTAATATCACTTTCATACACCTTGTATTTGCTAAGTCTTAAGAAAATTGAATTTTATACGTTTCTTCATAGTTAAACTTCAGGCTTCTCATAGCCAAGCGCCAGTTATCACTAGAGATGCAGCGAATATTCGGCCACTATTCGGTATTCGGCCCATTCGGTTGTTTTTTTACTATTCAGCCGAATGCCGAATAATGGCGTTCTATTCGGCCGAATACCGAATATAATAAGTAAATTAACAAGTTAATTGTCATTTTTCTACCTGCAGCACAAACACTGCAAGTTTCTCTTACTTAGAAGCAACACAAAAAGCACTAGAAACCCCACGCTTTTTTTTGCGAGGTGCCGCAGTTCACTCATTCGCGAGCAAAATTTCGACCGCACTGACGTAAATGAGCGCGTTTTTAAAAAAAACAAGTTACAACCTGCACGGCGAGGAACGCACGTGCTTTCCGTATTTACTCCACTTTAGGTAAAATCCACGGCCGAATATTCGGCGGCCGAATATTTGGCCCTTCAGCCGACGGCTACCTGGGTATTCGGTATCCGGCCAAACCACTATTCGCTGCTCTGGTTATTACTGCAACAACGTCGCGGATTTAGGCTAGTGTTTGATTTTAGTATTCAACGGCTCATATCGGCTGGTGGTCAATGCTGATCCTTTTGATAGGTATGAATAGCCGCGAAGAACTAAGAAAGGATGTGTTTGTTTTAGGGGCGTGTTTTCTGGAGCTGTGGAAGCGCTACTCGGCGGAGATGACGCACCGCTGGGATCTGACCGGCTTCGACGTGTACGAGGAGCACCCGCGGCCGCAGTACCTCGCGCGCCTCGCGCACGTCAAACGAACGCAGGTTTGCTACAGAGTACACAACTATTTACTGAACTCCCAACTGTTCTGAAAAAGCCAGATGTCGTCGTCAATACTCCGCGCTCTGTAATCAACCTTCTGAAAGGGGTATCGATGTAATATCTTCGAAGTCTTTGAGCTCTTTCTATATCCAGCGCGTCGAGTGATCAATATGATCAGATTTTTTTTGTCACGGGAGCAACGATTCTGCAGATTATTTTCAGCAAGGACGATTAAAACAAGAGGACTGACCCTTTCCATGCAAAAGGCTCCCCGTAGTTACCGAAAAATTCAGGCTATTGCTAGATGGCGCCAAGGTCGTAGCCAGCTGATCAAATAACGCATGCTACACAAATAACGGAATTAATAGGTTACTACCCGACTAGATATTGCCCCTCAATAATCTAGATGGCTCTGAAATTAATCACTGAAAATTACTTCAAACTAATACGTTTTGACGTGATAACATCTTATAATTCGATGAACGCCGGCTGCACGCACGAAAAAGTACATACATTTCTTCCCTGAGTGCTACAACCTGCTGTGCACGTATGTCCTCCTGGTTCTGCAAAACTGGGGTGAGTCTCATTTTCTTTCTTTCTCTTTCTTCCTTTCCCTCTTTTTAATCTGTATATCCACGCAAGATCCTAGGAGCGCATAAATTCAAAGGTGTAACAAACAGCGCGCGAAGCTTTTGTGCGTCTTCTTGGGGGTTCGAGTAGCTTATACATTTATGCACTCCTGGTACTATGACAACAGCTTGCATAGAAATAGTGAGTGTCTTTAGGCCCAATTTCAACATATTTCGTTAGTTGTTAAGGGCAGATTAACGAAAGGACACCTTTCCGTAATCAGTCGTTAATAAAACTCACAACACGTTGAAATGAGACATCAGTGTGAGTATCTATATTTACACCCAAGCAGAGAGAAAGGGGTGAGTGGCTCCTGACTGTCATGTGCTCCTGGTGCTGTAGGAGGTGGTCAGCTGACTTCTGATTCCAGGAACGGAAAGAGTTGCTCTAATTCCTAAAGAAATAAGGTGAGTAGCTAGCTTCGCGCTGTAATGTACTCCTGGTACCACAAAATCTTCTTCCCAAAATCTAATGTTAGTACACAATTATTACCTTAAAACTTATGTTCTGTTCCCAATTTCTCGAGTAGTCTCGACTCTCGAGTCTATGGTAAGAAATTGTAAATTATCGCTGAAATCCATGTTCCATACTAATATTATAAATGCGAAAGTGTGTCTGTCTGTCTGTCTGTCTGTCTGTTACCTCTTCACGCTTAAACCGCTGAACAGAGTTTGATGAAATTTGGTATGGAGATAGTTTGAGTCCCGGCGAAGGACATAGGCCACGTTTTATCCCGGAAAAATGCCCTTATCCGCGATAAACGAATTTAAGGCGGACGAAGTCGTGGGCAGAAGCTAGTAAAATATAAACCAATAGAAAATCTGAATTATTTTATTGCACTTTGCACTACAAGTTAGAAATACAAAACAAAATTAAAACTCTTACAAACATACAAAATCTAAAATCTTACAAAAAAATCAGTAATTAAAATAAAACAATATCCATAATCAACTTTTCAGTCTTTTGATCAGACATAAACTGGTATTTTTGATAGAGATCTTTTCTTCCAACAAGGCTAGACTTAAATTTAAATAAGATAAGGACTAGAAATCAAATGCACATAATACAATAATCATCACAAACAAACGTTTTCCCGTAGACTCATAAATATTAAATTATTTCCTAATGAAACTTTTCGTGACTTGGTGTGGATCACGTGCAGCTGGAATGATATCTACTTTATCTATAACTTTTTTTTATAGTGACTCAAAACTGCTGGTGCCTTGTTCTTCCAATTCATTCATGTCCAGTTGGCTGCTTTGACAATCGGCAGTTAAGGTTGTTGTCGACTTGCTCGGAAAAAGTCTGTTATAAGACCTTCGGCCTTATTAAGGCAGTTTTACTGCAATTCCTTTCACTACTTGAATATGCCACAGGATCGTGCAGGTATATCTAGTTTGCCTGAGTCAATGTCCATAGAATTTAACTTCTCAGTCAGCACGTTTAATATGGGGGCGAGTTACAAAACGTGCGAGTGAGAAGTCCGCTGCACGTGTGTATAGTGCGCGGACGGCGTTATCATTGTTAAAAGCGGCAAAATGGCGATCCTGACTTTAGCCCTAATTTCGTGTTCGCTGGAACTCTAGAGTCTTGAGAGTCGGCTATTTGTTTCTCGTCTCGAACGGAGGCGAAACTCTCGACTGTGTTCAAGAAGTCTCGAGCAGAAACCCTAAGCAGAACATACATACATTGCCAGTTAAATAAAAGCTTGTAAAATACCAATGCATCATGAAATTATTATTAAAATTTAAAAAATATCCATACTAATATTATAAATGCGAAAGTGTGTCTGTTTGTCTGTCTGTCTGTCTGTCTGTTACCTCTTCACGCTTAAACCGCTAAACCGATTTGGATGAAATTTTGGTATGGAGATGGTTTGAGTCGCGGTAAACTAATTTAAGGCGGACGAAGTCGCGGGCAAAAGCTAGTATCTGAATAAAATACAAAAACGAATTCGTAACGTTTTATTTAGAATCCCCTTATAATTTAATAAAATATTAATATGGCAACCATGTAGTTAAACGCAGCTTTTCACGATTATAATACTTTTATTTCCATATCAATTTGGTACGCTAACTGAAGAATGACGGCACACTAGGAATTAGTATGGAGAGTTTTCAGTGCTCAGTAGGACTGCCGATTTTTAACTATCATTTTATTTCTGTCTTTTACAGTATTCTATATTTGTATTTAGTCCCATATAGATATGCCAAGCTGCCGAAAACCAAAATGAATTGACACCTTAAAGAAACCGTCATAAATGTCAATTGACACTGTTTAATTTTTCAGATCAATCCTTTCTATAATGCAGCTGGAAAAAGGGTATTTTTTTCAAGTTTATACTCGTAGTTTTTATTTTCCTCTAAATTCATATCAAAGAAAAAAAAACATTTTAAGAGTTATTCATTCTAAAAAAGCGAAACCGCTATAATGTAATTTCGTGGACGACGTGTTGCTAACGAACACAATCTTATGTTTATGAAACGACTGCCATACACGCAAAAGATTATAATAACTGTCTGTATTGAGGTAAACATATTCAGATCTGATTTCAAGATGTTTGCTAACTATCCTCCCATGCGTTCGAATTTATTGCACGCATTTGAGCGTAATTAGCCAACAAAAGTTTAATAATCTGCTTAGATAAATCAAACGGACATCGATCGCGTGTGTCAACCTTAACAGTACTTAGAGTATCTACGGAATTGTATAGACGTTTGACTTACAGTCATAGAACAAATATTTGCTTACAAACCTGATAAATATCGGTGAATGTCTTCCGCAAAAACTATTTTTTTTTAGGTAAAAAAACATCGAAAACTAATAAGTATGGAGGCCTACCTAATGCTGAAAATCGGTCCCACGGACTTAGTGCCGACGGGGGTGGAGCCAATAATTTAGTGCCGAACTGTCTATAAGTCACCTTTCAGAGGTAGTGTCAAACGGTTGTTTGTAATTACAACTAAAATATTATGATTTTAATGGTTATCGGATTTGAATAATGCTGCAAAAATGTCAAGTTTCATTGTGAATTGGCGCAAGACCCTCACAGATGCAAAATAAATTGATATTTAGTTTCCTTAGTAAGTTATTTTAATTTAAATATTCCCATACTAAAATGTCATGGCCGATGCATTATATCTAAAATGTGAATTACAAGCAACTACTTCGAATAATAGGAAATTCAATTTCAGGTCAATTTACTATCATTCGTGTGCATAATAAAACAAATATTTGTTATGATCTTTTTAAGTTTTGTAAAAAAATAAGTACGGTGTCTGGATTGGGTGGATGCAGTTCGTCGCGAATTGCGTATCGAAAATTAGAGGCCTAGCAAACATTGCAGAATTTGCAGCATCCATTTTAATTAATCGGATTATACAATCTCAAAAACTGGAACACATTTTTTAAAACTCACAGCAGTCTAATGTATAGTTTTCGTCGTCAACATTCATACAATAATGTTAATTATTAGGTTGAACACTAAGGTTGTTACTAGACTGACGCACTACACTCACTTAGAAATAAATATGAAGAGGATGAGGTGTTCAACAAAACAAAACAGATACGAATATGCAAAGTTGTTTCGTATTTTCGAGTATATTAGATACTGAGCGTCCTTTGCCAGACACCATAGGACAAATCGTTGGATATAGATGTATTGCAGGAATCATAACCAAAAATATTCACTCGAAATTACGTGCACTACCCAGATTGCGTCAAACTGTTATTTGCGAGTGATACATTATATTTTCATAAACTTAAAAGACTTCGGTGGTTTGGCTTATTCGTCGGCTCTCCACCCTCTAAATGACGTCATCTTAGTTTTAGCACATTCAGCGGATTTTTTCGAAAAATATGAGCAAAACAATTCTTAAAATATCTTTTTAGAGTTCCGTACCAAAATGGTAAAAAAGGCACCCTTATGGTGCGACTCTGTCGGACTGTCTGTCTGTCTGTCTGTCTGTCTGTCTGTCCGTCTATTAAAGGGCCATATCTCAAAAACGACTAATTACTATTTTTTTTCTTAATTTTCATAAAACCTGTTTGGACAAACCGGTTGCGTTAAGTTTGCACCTCATTTGTATGCAATGCGATAGATATCAGGCGCAAACTTAACTCGACCGGAACCGGGTGATATAATAATGATAGGGTAAGTGAAAGTTTGTACGGAACCCTTGGTGCGCGAGTCCGACTCCCACTTGGCCGGTTTATTTAGATTGTATATGCACTTTTCTATACAAATTCAATGCCAACTTCACTAGAACGAGTCTCCACCCATATAACCATTTTTGGTAGCCGTTATGAAAATAGTTGACACATATTGTGTTGACACAGACGGATTCTAGTAACACGTTTGGTCGCTGTTCCGTGTTTGTTACGCCGTCGCTACTAAATTTGGGGAATAAATGAGACAGTAACATTTAGTCTCACAGCTTCGTCACTGTGTGGTAACAATGTTCCCAGATTAAACCAGTCATCATAGAAATCATTAATTCATTCGCTCATTTCGACAGACCTCGTTGTTTTTTTGCGTAAGTAAACTTAATTTCGTATAGTAATTTTAAATAATAAATAAGAGGCGCCATTGTTAGACAACGTAAGTATTTGCTTTTTCATTATTATTATTTTTGCTCTTAAATTGCTCTTAATGGTTTATATGTTCAAATCTCTATGGGGAAATAAATTCTTCGTGTCATTTTATTATATTTGTTGAAATTTATTAACGCGCCACCATATAAACATAATTCAACAAAATTAGCCAAATTCATGGTAGTTTATACTTTGCATTATTTGAATAAGTCCATACATACTAAAGAGCTCCAAAGCTTGCATGGCAATATATTTTAGCAATAAACAATAATACATATAAAAGCAAGAATTAACTATAAAACTTATTGATTATGATATAAATATGTTTTAATGACGGAAAAACATTGCAGTCACAAGTGGTCACACAGTTAGGTACTTGATTGTGTCTAAGTGAAACTTAAAGTAGTAACAAAGTAACTTAATTCACAAAATGGTTCTATGTACTTTTTGGTTTACTAAAAAAATAGATTTGTTTTTTATATTTCTACCAAAGATATTTATTTTTCCTTCAACACAAGTAGCGAATTTGATCTCTATGATATTACTATCGGTGGTTAAAACCACTTGTCTTTATTTATTTTCGATAACGAGTAATTTTCACTAATCTTGACAGTAGTAAATACTTTTTCACCTGTTTCTAGTAAGTTTTCGAAGTTAACTACAGGATATGACTGCATTTGTAGTCTACATTTAACTTTGTTAATTCCTGTATGCGATTCGTTACTTGAGCCAATGGTTGATTAGCTTTTCGTAGTAGTTTTTAATTCTAAACAGCATATTTTCAAATGGATGTGCACTTAGAGAAGTTATAGAGTATTAGCTTCTGCCCGCGACTTCGTTCGCCTTAAATTCGTTTATCGCGGATAAGGGCATATTTCCGGGATAAAAAGTAGCCTATGTCCTTCCCCGGGACTCAAACTATCTCCATACCAAATTTCATCCAAATCGGTTCAGCGGTTGAAGCGTGAAGAGGTAACAGACAGACAGGCAGACAGACAGACAGACACACACTTTCGTATTTAAAATATTAGTATGGATTCCTTTCGTTTGGCTCACACATGATTAAACACATTTTATATTACTTAATTATCACATGACAATGGCAAGCTATGGGGACAGTTTGGTTTTTATGAAGCCTTTTTATTGTCATCTACCGTTACAAGTTCAGAGACATTAACGTAACATTAGTACACTTCGCGTATGCTTTTGGTTACAAAGTTACCACACTGTTTTTTCACAAGATTCCAAGTCTGTACACTATTCACAAACTAAACGCAAAGTGTATAAAAATGTGTACACATAAATGTTTCTGTTATGCGTGGACTCAGCAACAACACACAGTTACTAGTGACTTAGTGGTGGCATTGTGTATTAACTGTTACTACACGTAGAAACCAAAACCCACCACAGTCGCAATGTGCCGTAACAGTTACAGAACTATTGTGACTTGTAACTGCTTTGAAGATTCTGCGACCGAAAATGGCTATATGAGCAGTGTGTCTGTCGTTGTTTCTAACGTAGTCATTATAATGAACCCGATTGCCGTTGCAGCTGAACGTGGTGACGGGCCAGCGGGAGCCGATGGTGCCGTTCTGGCGCATGCGGCTGCCGGCGACGCTGATGTCCTTCAGCGTGGTGGCGCTGCTGGTGCTGCTGGCGCTGGCGGCGGTGCTGGGCGTCGTGCTCTACCGCATGTCGCTGCTGGGCGCCATCGCGCTGCGGCCCAACAATAACGTGCTGATCACCAACAACCCCATCATGTTCACCACCGCCACCGCCGCCTGCATCAACCTCTTCCTCATCTGCATCTTCAACTATGTAAGTATCCTGACGTCTACTGCACGTCACTATTCATACTGGCCTGTGCAGCACTACATGACACTTAATACTGTACAGAAATGCAATCAGGCAGTGGATGTACAGAAGTAGTGAATAATCCGTTCTCATTGCACTTTCTCGGAAACGAAAACGAGAGCGTAGGGGGAGGTCGCATTGCGAGATTAATAATCGATATTGGGTGGTTAATCCTAAGCTAAACAAATGGTATCCGCGTAATTCGTCCTGTTCGTTTTTCGTTCAATTCGTATTTTGTCTCATTCTATATTCGTCACACATTCTCTATTCGTCTTGTTCGCTATATGTCTCTATCCTCCTAAGTCTAATTCTGTAACTTCGCTTCGGTTACATGTATGGAGTGCAATCCCTAGAAATATTTATTTTTGTTATTTAACTACTAAACTAAGTAGCCTAGCCTAACCATGCCTATACAATACATCTATACTCCAAATTTCATCAATATACATCCAGTAGTTTCTGAGTAGAATGCCTAACATACGGACGGATATGACGAAACTATTAAGGTTTCGTTTTTGCCAGTTTGGCTGCGGAATGCTACTTAATCACATATAATCACTCATACTCAGTAGATAATGCTGCATATCATAATGCGTTCCTCGAAAATCTTCCTAACTCAAATACTCCAAAGCAAAAAAGAAAAAGATTGGTTAACATTCCGATTGAATCGGCATTAACAATATCAAATTTATGAAATTATTTGCAAACACAAACAAGATTTTGTGGAATACTCTATAGACTAACTTATGTACCAATATGGACACATTGTACTGAAACTACCACTATATCATCCTGATTTCAACCCGATAGAAATATGGTCTCAGATAAAAGGATACGTCAGATATTTTTGCCCGCTTTGTTATGGCAGATATTGATGCTGGTGACTGTACAACGTCACTGGTCATGCAGCACCCGAGTCACGTTGTTTTTAGGGCCAAAAAGACAAAAACGGAACCCTTATAGTTGCATTATGTCCGTTCGTCCGTATGTCACAGGCATTTTACTCAACTATGTGATGTATATTGATGAAAGTTGGAGTATAGGTGTCTTGTATAGTAAGCCGTACCATATAATCCAAACCATATTAATATCTGTTATGAACCGAGCAAGTTTAATGTTTCCCGATTAAGTTCGATGATTTTTCAAAGATCCATGCATGCAGCATTTATTGTTTCCAATAATAAAGGTAAGTATTTCGAATATTTAAGGTTTGCCCTTCAGGTGGCATTTTCCACCCCTGTATGCGTAAGTGTTTACGGCAAGTAATGCTTTGTCCAACTTCTAAGAATACATGTATACGTTAGTCAAATATTGAAATGATAGTGTGTATGATGTAAGTGTAATGATGCCGTCAGATCTACCAATGCCTCGCCGAGTGGCTGACGGAAAAGGAGTTGCTCCGCACGCAGACAGAGTTCGACGACTCGCTGACGCTCAAAATCTACCTGCTGCAGTTCGTCAACTACTACGCGTCTATCTTCTACATCGCCTTCTTCAAGGGCAAGTTCATCGGCCGCCCTGGAGCCTACATTAAATTTTTCGGGCAAAGGCAGGAAGAGGTAAATACGTATCATTCACCCTTTTCGAAAATGTGCGATTTCATTTTATAAATGCATGACATAAATAATTAATTATTTCCGGACACTCCCAAAAACAATCAACGACAAAATTCCGATAACGAAAATTTGTTTGGTATCAAAGTAGTATTTTCCTCGTCCAATCGGTCTGCGACACGCCTTATGCGCAGGATTAAGCTTCGGTGTGGGCGGTCCTTAAAAACACAATCGCAAGTAGCATTTTACCAGCCGATATGGCAAACCGTCCGTTTGCCTTGGGCTTGTTTGATTAAACTCAACTTATCCCTCAAAGTTGTCCGGTGGACTGTGGACACCCCTTCTTTTCTGCGACTATTATAGCTATGTCGTTGCAGCTGGTACTTAATCTGTGCTTTTGTCTGTAAACAGTGCTCTCCCGGCGGCTGCCTCTTGGAGCTGTCAATCCAGCTCGCCATCATAATGGTGGGCAAACAGTTCATCAACACAGTCGTCGAGATGCTTATGCCATATGTGCTCAAGTGGTGGTATATTATACGCACTATTGGAAGGAAAAACCAGTGCGTATGATAGTTGATAAAACATAGGTCTTTGCGTGATCTCATACTGAAGTAATTTAAGACATGTTTTTCGTTTTTAGGATTAAAAGTCCACTACAGTGGGTAAAAGATTTCAAGTTGGTCGATTTCGGTAACATGGGCCTCTTCCCGGAATATTTGGAAATGGGTAAGTTAAGATGCAACAAATCTATGCAATTTGATATTATATTGTAAAGAAATCCTGTAATGTTTATTGTTCGCGTATTGCGAGAGACTTTGCAATCGGACTGTTTGTTAATTAGGTCGGTTAATCGTTGTTTTGTTTGAACACAAATCCGCACCATTAAATTTGAGGTTTAACAATTCAATTTCGCGAAATTTCTTGAAAGTGCAGAAATGTCACATGTTTACTTGAGTTGTCATAGATTAATTCGAATAGAAAAGATGTAGTGCTAAGGGATATCTACGAGGGCTGCTACTTATGAATCCGGAATAGAAAGGATAAACATGAACACTAAGGGCGGCTTGCACAATAGCGGTAAATATGCTGCTCACAACAGTATAGGGATCACTAAACATTGTGAAAATGTATATTAGTTGGTACAATTTATTTTACATTCTCTGCAGCTAAAAAGGCATTTGTTTTTGTTCAGCTAATAATCGATTAATTAAATAGTCAATCGTTTTATTAGTTTTAATTGAGATACGATTAGTTTATTGTAACCACAAAAACTGAACAAATTCTCCGCACAACAGAGGCCCCTGTATTGTTTTGAGTAGTATAGTATTCAAATCCAATTTAAATACAAAATTACCATTAACGCCTTGCACCACGCCAAAGAGACCACTAAACGTCTTTAAGGAGCTGTCAAAATTAAACGCCCATCAAAGGCTATTTAACTCAGTTAAATGCGTTTAGCGCCATATTTAAAATGAATTTGATGTTTACTTTGAACGGTTATATTTGTAACATTTGGTATCGATGGTTTAAAATTTGGTGCAATTCTTAATTATAAAATGGATATTTCGTGTTTTCATTCTGACGTTGATGAGTAAATAATATAATTTATAAATATACCAGTTACACTACTGGACATTAATATGAGAACTAATTTATTTGAGACGCTCAATGAAAGAAAAATCGCAAGAAGGTTCCTCCTACGAAAAGATACCATACAAATACTATTGCAACAAATCGAAAATCAATAAGATTCAAATCCAACAACTTATTGCGATATTTCTTTTTGAATGCATTTGACAATGACAACCAGGAAATAAAATTTTGAAATGCGCGCGAACGTCTCTTTGTGTCAAAATTAAACAGCCCGTTCCTATTTACACATGTTCGTCTCGTGAAAATGATTAATTTTGTTAAAAAATTGCGTATTTTGCTATTTACGTAAAACGAAACGTAGTGAAACTGTTTTACCGACACATTCAACGCGTTTAGTTAAATAATCTTATAAGCAACATTTTGAACAATAGCCCAGAAACCAACAGCACTCGCCAGGCGGGCTACGACGTGCGACGCGATGCCACACGCCGCGTGCCCGCCAGAGTTGGGCATTATTCGAATTAATTTTTATTCCTTATTTTATTCGATTAAAACTACGAATAAATTACGAATAATATTTTGGAAAACCGTATGATTTTATATTTATAAGCAACTCGAGCCTGTTAAGGGTCATGGTTGGTTATTTATTTATTAAGAGAAAACCACGGCAATTTCTTGTTACCATCTTTTGATGATCGGGACTGTTCCTTCAGCGGGGTGAAGCTTGATTATTTTACGTCATCTTTTATTTGTGTGGGATTTCCACATTCTTTATAGGTACCACAAGATCACCTTAAAGCGAAATTTTGGTGCATGCCGCCCTAAATATAATACTATAACTATAAATATGGATTTATGGTTCTTCAAAATATTCCTCGTGATTATTGATGCACTTTTGCATACGTTGAAACCATTTTTTCCACGCTGCCTGACGGCATCTTACCGCGACCACGTAATTTATTCTTTACATTTGAAAAGAAATAAAAATCATTCGGTGCCAAATCATGGCTGTACTGAATTTTGACCTTCCAAATATCGAGTGTTGCGCGTGATGGAAAAGTGTGAAACTAGTGAACTGTAATCTTTTAATCTAATATGGAATTCCGCAAAGTAACGTTTTAATCTATCAATTACGATGTATAACCGATTATAGCGCGTATATTTTCAAATTCTTTTTCCCGACGTTTCAGATGCTTTACAGTTTCCATGGTCGCAGGTAGACTGAGAAAACATTTTTTTTGTCAATGTGACAATGTTTAAAAAAAGGACTGCAGTCGGTGAGCATGACATTGACAAACGCGATATAATTCGCTTAAATGGTTTTTCTCGAAGATACAATGACATATTGACGTTTTTTTTTATTTTTACTATTAAGGTGGCAAACAAGCGTACGGCCTTCCTGATGTTAAGCAGTCGCTGCAGCCTATGAGCGCTTGCAACGCCAGGGGCATTACGTGCGTGTTGCCGACCCTTTAAGAACCTATTTACTCCCCTCTTGAAGAACCCCATACTGTCACCTTCAGGGAAAACCGCGGCAGGGAGGTCATTCCACATTCGGAGTGTGCGCGGTAGAAAATTTACGTTGTGTTCCTTTTAATATAATAGACTGCGAAGTCTCACGTTACGGGTGAGAGGTGCATAAAGAAATTTCAAACAATATTGAAGGTCTATAAATGCCACCTTCTTTTGTTTCCATATCAATTTGTGAACCGATATCACGACGTTCGGCCATTTATAAAAAAACAGCCATAAGAGTTATTTCGCGACATTCTGCCTCTATTCATGTCGTCGTCATAAGTGGACGAGTTAGGTCAGTGGCAGAATGTCATTAAGCTTATGATTGTTTTTTTTTTCAAATAGCCAAACTCCATGTTTCGTGTCAAAACTTGATATTGAAACAAAAGAAGGTCGCATTGTTACTTAAATTTTGTATGATTTTTCATTACGCTCCTGTTGTTACGCCACACCCGCAACGTGATACCTCGCAGCCTATTTAGAAGGAATTCAATGTCTATATTTCATTGTATATTTGAGAATAACTACTTATTTTTGCTTCAGTTCTAAAGACCTCAAGTCCGCACTTGAAAGTGAATTTGCAGCTTGGTTACAGTAATCTCGATACTGTGTATCCCTACTATGCGCGCGCACACCGGTAGACGTGCGGAGCGCTTCCCCGCGTTTGCGGACTGTCTCACCCCCTGAGACGATATTTTTCGTTGAACTTACGGCGCGTTAATACCAAAAAACCAGGCCACCATTTGCTTCGAGGCGCTTTTTGCACGAGTTACTTTCGCAGGTTTTGGCTCATTTTGAAACACGCACACTGTTGATTGTTGTTTAGTTTTAGGATCATACGCATAGATCCAAGATTCATCACCTGTGCAGATATTATATACAAAAAGTATTTGAGTCACCGCGGTTACATTTTCATACACCATTAAACGCGAGCCTCTTTTTGATCCATAATAACATTTAAAAAATTCAAATTTTGCCATGGAGGTCAGAAATAACGTTTAAAAATGTTGGAATCCCGCATTCTGGTTACATAAGTAGCAGCCCTCGAATGATACAGTGTCGGGTATTCGAAAGTGATGTCAACGATAGGAGCAAATGCAGAGGACAAGTAAGGAAAGCGGACTCAAGTAAAGTATGTATAAAACATACATGATCCCAGAGGCTGAAGTCGGTTGTTTGTGTGTACCCAGTGCTGCAGTACGGGTTCGTGACGATCTTCGTGGCGGCGTTCCCGCTGGCGCCGCTATTCGCGCTCATCAACAACGTGCTGGAGATGCGGCTGGACGCCAAGAAGTTCCTGTCGTGCTACCGCCGGCCTGTGCCGCAGCGCGTCAACGACATCGGCGTCTGGTACCGCATCCTCGATTCCATCGGGAAGCTTAGCATAATCACCAATGTGAGCATTCTCTATCCTTTTATTATTTAAGAGCCTACAGTGTCTCGCTGTTACTCTTCCTTGTGTCCCGATATTGGGCCAACTCCCATCTGTTCCTCTGGAAGGAATCAATTTTTTTTTATATTTCGCACTTTTATAAATATTTTTACGATCTATGTAAATGGGAATGTTGACGAAGTGGGATTGTGGACGAAATAGGAATGTGAATGAAATGGGAATGTGGACGAAATGAACCTAAACGGGCCAGTTCACTAGAGATACTCGTAGAAGTCCGCTGTAGATCCTAGTTACATTTTGACTTGACATAGTGCCTGTGAGATAATCAATGTAAGCATAACACATATCCAATTCTATGTTAGTTGTTGGGAATAGCCCAATAGTGTTTAAATAACGTCTACGATAGCTCAGATAGAGTTCTAATCGCCATGGATCGTTCGTTCACTGCAAACTAGGACTTGGCACTCGCGGGCGTATGACGGAGGTACTCGACGTACATACGCCGTTCGTGGAGGATCGGTCTCGACACGGAACGCGATAGCGTCCTAAGTCCCTAGCAAACTGCCTATTAGCTAAACTGCCTAGAGACAGGTTCCTAAGCTGAACTGGGCACTGTTCACTTTTCCCTACTGAGACTAACGAGAGAGGTAAATAAAAGAAGTTTCTTCGGTAGTGTGTAATATATTTGGTTCCTAGCCTAACTATATACAAAATCTCTTGAGTTCAAATAGTGGCTGTATCGCCAATGCTTGGTTTTAAGAATCTAGCCAATTATATCGCGTATTTCGCTAAAATCTGCCATCTAATCTTCGTCTAAAATTTGCTGTCTGTTCGGTTCATCTCCTTCTAAAAGCTTGATTTCGGCTCTGCGATGTGGTTAGCTATTTTCATCATCAAATTTTCTTTCTATTTGTCCTTTGTTAGGCTCACATTATCGTCTATAATTAATTTAAACATGGTTCGATCGTGTTTGGATAAAAAACATAACATCGGGCTCAAGGCCGCGCACCTGACTCACTCGTCAGGTCATACATAAAAGGTCATGGATCATCAGAATCTTAATTAATATTGCCCCCTTTTTACATATTACTACAAACTTTCACAATAAATTGTCTGTTCTACTTCAGGTTCGATACATATTTCCAAACAAAAGCATGGTACCCTTTTATGGTACTTTAGGGCATATAAATACAATATTTTAAGTTCGATCAGGTACAATTTGTTTAACAAAATTATTATTTAAAGGTTCGAGTGATAAAACAAGTAAATTAACTTTAGCGGCCGATTACGGCGTTATCCTAACTAAATTGATAAATGTCTTTATTGGTTCGTTCTTAGGTCTAGGTCTTAAATCTATGTTAAAAGTATAAATAACCTAGGCACAGAAAATGGAAATTGCACTTGTCTCTAATTTTAGTATGAGACGGTCACAGGCCGTCCCGCTCTTGCTGTCTGCAACATTAGTAAAATGTATGTTAGTAAAATAATGCTTTTTATATAAAGCTATTTATTCTTATACATAACAAATGATCACTCAGATAAGTACTTTATATGTAGATAAATATAAAGTTATTTTTCTCATATATCGATCAGATGCGAAGTTTAAAAATGTCTTCGTCATAATCTTCAATTAGTAGTATAATAAAATAAATTGCAATGAACTACGATTTAATAGTAAAATGAAGTGAAAATAATTATTGAAACAAAAAACTGAAGATTTACAAATATTATAAATCTGTTAACACAAAACTACTACGTCAATTATATATAATTAATAGTTCTCGATAATTAATTCAATCAAATTTATTTTAAGTTCTCGTAATATTTCAGTAATTAAATGAACATGAAAATTTCCCTAGAACTTATCTATGAAACTTGCGAAAATTAAAGACATTTCTTAGAAATCTTCTCTAATGAATAGTATATTATTGCATGTAGAAGCTTGAAGAAAACACATTATTAAAAATAAAGATAAATTGTTAATTTCACTTTTAAAATATACTACGAATTTCCGATTTTCGTAACGTTCTCAGTACTTTCCATGGAAAGTTCCTACATTTACGAAAGTTTCTGCAATTTGCACATCATTACGTTATTAACATACTACAAAGAATGTTGATTTTGTGGATTAATTCATAAGCATGTTCTAATTCCCTGTAAGGTTAAATAACCGACTGTACTTGCTTGTTGCGCAACTTGCGCAATCTCTAAACTAATGTGATCAATAGAAAAAGAAAAAATATTCTTTGGTGACGTTTTTCTATCCGTTTCTCAAAGTGACCGCCATGCAGTCAGTGTTGATGCTTAACCCCTCGTATGCGCGAGCCGTGTCAGAATTTGACACCTCGGTGCGGCAGCTTTACGCCACTAGAGGCGGATTTGGAACGTATTCGTGATAACGCAACCGGCATGGATACGTAACAATAATTAATATGATTACAATCGTTTACTTGTCATTACATTGAAATAAAACAATTTAACGGATTATATCGCGTATATTATCTCATTTTAGTTCCCGACGTTTCGGAAGCTTTCCTGCTTTCCATGGTCATGGGAGGACTGAGAAAAGATGTATTTTCCTCTGTCAAAGTTACAATTTGTGCAAACTACCCATTTTTTTTTGAAAAAACAAATAAAGGTGTACATACATGCCAGATGGGCCTAAGCTGTAAAGACAGTTACACATGTGCCAGAAGGGCTTAATTATTTTATTCTAATAGTTTACCAAGCAGCATTTCACAAATGAGGCGTACTGATGAGAAAAGAAACGCTGCAAAGAAAAACTCCCAGGCTACCTCATTACTAATTATAATATTTAAAAAAGAGACTATTAAACTACTTTTAAACAGATAAGATATTTTACACCGTTCGGAAATTAAGGTTTTGCAGTCCTGTGTCTCGCTTGTTCCTTGATGAGATGTATTACAGGATTCCAAGCTGGTGGTAGTGACAATCCATCTTCTCTATTGAAATTAGGATGCTTTTTAATCTCAATAGCCTCGCGTAGCATCCTGGGAAAATATCTTTTTTCTTTAGCAAGGATAGAAGGTTTATCAAACTTAATTGAGTGGTTTGGTTTGTCAGTGACATGTTCACAGACTGCAGACCTATTACACCGACGGTGCTTGACATCTGCTATGTGCTCCTTCACCCGGGTTGATACACTGCGTTTCGTTTGACCAATGTATGAAAGACCACACTCGCAGTCCAGCGTATAAATGCCTGCACTCTGCAAAGGGGTGCTACTCTTCACGGGTCTAAGGTATTGAGACACCTTCTTCAACGGCTTGAAATATGTTTTTATAGAAGCACGCTTCAAGATGTTTCCGATCTTGTCTGTGACCCCTTTCACATATGGTAATACGGCAGGTTTACGCTCGACTGTTGGTTTCTTCATACTGGGATTCTGCTTGGAACGTGGTACCTGGAGCTCGTTGGCTCGAAGCGCACGTTTGACATTCTGTAACTCAGCAGTCAGATGTTGATTGTCGCAGATACCCCTGGCTCTCTGAAACAAAGATTTACCCACTGTAGCAAGTTGACAGGGATGGTGGTGAGATTTGCCATTCAAATACCTATCTGTATGCGTAGGTTTCCTATATACAGTATGACCTATGTCATTTTTAGGACCTCTAAAAAAATAAAATAAAATGACATAGGTCATACTGTATATAGGAAACCTACGCATACAGATAGGTATTTTAAAAATAGATGATATGTCTAATGGGGAATCGATGAAAATTTTCAAAAATCTTGAAATTATGTTTATATGTAGGAATAAGCCTCCTTATTGTCAGAAACAAAATTACTGAATTTTCTGTGACTTACAAAAAAATAAAAAGATGAGAAGGTGTTGGTGGGCCTATATGCCCGCCTTATACCGTACGGTGGGAATAACAGTACATTTACAGCCATTTTAATCGAAAATATCAATGCTGCATTTGCCAGGTATACGTGTTTTTTTTATTTCCGTTAAATTCGACACGTTGCTCGGTACATTAACAGAAGCTACCTGGTATATTGCTTTTTGTTAAATTCGAAAAAGTTTTTTTTTGTTTTCTTACATAATAAATCAATATTGCAGTGTAAAAGGTCCTTTACAGTTACATAAAAGTTAGTGTCAAATATGACAAAGTTTAAATTTCATCCATGACAGTACATGCCTGCTTATGGAGTGTGTGGTCCTAGGTTCAAATCCCAATAACTTGCTTATTCGATTTTTTTTCCTTGTTTTCTTTACTTTTATCTACTTTTTATAGATTAGTGGGAAGTGAGATTATTATTTGAAAGTAATTTCTAATAATTTCCTATTTCTGAAAGTAAGTTGACGTCGACATCAAAATTTCCAAAACATTCGGGTGTTGTCGGGGATGCCGAGATAACACAACGACCAATTAGTGATCTAGCGATCGTAACCTAGCGATGATTGTTATAACATTGACTGTGGCAACACGTCCTTGATTGAACATTTCTGACATTTCGGGTATTGTCGGTAAACCCCGTTATCTAACGCTCAGTTTGGGGGCAAGTAATGGGGCAGTTTCGATAATCTGAATCGATAAAAAAAGATGATTTACCCATTAAACAATTTATCAAGAGATCTGATTATTATTTAACTGAGCTATAGGTAGTGATTTTTAAATTATTATGAAATAAAATATATATATTTTAATAGTATCTACTATTGTATGTTTCATAATAAATCATCAATATTCTTGTACAAATCCATTTTAAAAATGAAAATGTCTTCTCCACAGATTTAACTGCCAAAAATTGTAGTTAGTTGCAATGCTCTATGCAACTTTTGTTTGCAATCCTGTTATCAATTTGAACTTCCTTATTTTCTAACAACTGATTAATATTTTTTACAGATTTAAAGCCTGGATTTTTATTTCATATGTTTGTTAATTTTTCACGAATTCGATCAAATAGATGCAATGAATGAGTTATCTCAAGAGCAATCGCAAAGGAAGAGTTTTATTTTAACAAATATTTTTTTATAAGTAAATATGTATTGACTAATTATGTGAAGCTACATCGCTATTTTAGTTTGCCCCCAAACTGAGCGATAGATAACGGGGTTTAGTTGTCGGGGATTCCGAGATAACACAATGACCAATAATAGATCTAGTAACTGTAACTGACTTAACTTTAAAGTTAACGAAAAAAAAACACGGTGTATAGGCCCACCAACACCTTTTCATCTTTTTGTAAGTCACAAAAAAGTCTGTATTTTTTTTCTGTCAAATGTCAAGGGAGGCTTATTCCTACCTATAAACAAAATTTCAAGATTTTTGAAAATTTCATCCATTCCCCATTCCCAGTACACCGGCATGAAACCGCAATTAGAACGATTTGGTTAGTAGCGATTACGAGTTTGTGTTACTATAATTTCAGGGTTTCATAATCGCTTTCACGTCGGACTTCATCCCACGGCTGGTGTATCAGTTCTCGCATAACGGCACGCTGGACAAGTACATCAACCACACGCTGGCCGACTTCGACATCTCCGTGCTGCAGAACCCGCCCAACGCCAACTACACCGAGACCAAGTGCAGGTAACAGCTTCTGCGAGTATATCTTACCTGTCATACTATTGACAACATCTCATTTTTCCAAGTAGTTAGTAATAAATAGACATCCATATCGTTTTAAGCAACCCAAAAATTGGGCATACATATCATAAACCCTCTATGATGCGTTCAAAAACCGCAAATTACGACCAGCTTAAAGATAAACTGTTTTGTTAGAACACATTTCTTATCGGTAAAAATGTTATTATTGCGTAATAATAACATCAAATTCGATTTTCTTATTACATTCAGATGTGGAACATCTCTGGTAAGCAAAGGAATTTGATTTATATGATGTTCAATTCGAAATTAAATGTCAACTGCAAACAATTTTGTAAAACTTCACATGTTACTTAATATCGAACGATATGAGAGTTGGGGCATATTCAAGATTGTCTCTGAATTAAAAAAAAACAAAGGTCACGTGACATGCTTGAAAAAAGTTTTTATTTACCGCCATTTGACGTTCAGTTTGTCTTATCGCTGTTTGTTTAATTTGTGAAATAACTATTATTTTTTTGTTTATAAACTAACTAACGCACCAGTTTCGTGTAAAATCGGCGAGATATTTCGGAGATATAGTTATGGCAGCAAATAACGACTTGAAATAAAATAGAGCCCTAAAAGTTTCAGGAATGAGCACAACTTTTCAACCTCAACTATAAACTAAAATAAAAAATAGAGCCCTAAAAGTTTCAGGAATGAGCACAACTTTTCAACCTCAACTATAAACTAAAATAAAAAATAGAGCCCTCAAATTTTCAGGAATGAGTACAACTTTTCAACCTCAACTGTACAATAAAATAAAAAATAGAGCCCTCAAAGTTTCAGGAATGAGTACAATTTTCAACCTCAACTATAAATTAAAATAAAAAATAGAGCCCTCAAAGTTTCAGTAATGAGTACAACTTTTCAACCTCAACTATAAACTAAAATAAAAAATAGAGCCCTCAAAGTTTCAGGAATGATTACAACTTTTCAACCTCAACTATAAACTAAAATAAAAAATAGAGCCCTCAAAGTTTCAGGAATGAGTACAACTATTCAACCTTAACTATACACTAAAATAAAAAATAGAGCCCTCAAAGTTTCGGGAATGAGTACTTTTCAACCTCAACTATACACTAAAATAAAAAATAGAGCCCTCAAAGATTCAGGAATAAGTACAACTTTTCAACTTCAACTATACACTTAATTAAAAAATAGAGCCCTCAAAGTTTCGGGAATGAGCACAACTTTTGAACCTCAACTATACACTAAAATAAAAAATAGAGCCCTCAAAGTTTCAGGAATGAGTACAACTTTTCAACCTCAACTATACACTAAAATAAAAAATAGAGCCCTCAAAGTTTCAGGATTGAGTACAACTTTTCAACCTCAACTATACACTAAAATAAAAAATAGAGCCCTCAAAGTTTCAGGAATGAGTACAACTTTTCAACCTCAACTATACACTAAATTAAAAAATAGAGCCCTCTAAGTTTCGGGAATGAGCACAACTTTTCAACCTCAACTATACACTAAAATAAAAAATAGAGCCCTCAAAGTTTCGGGAATGAGTACAACTTTTCAACCTCAACTATACACTAAAAGAAATAATAGAGCCCTCAAAGTTTCAGGAATGAGTACAACTTTTCAACCTCAACTATAAACTAAAATAAAAAATAGAGCCCTCAAAGTTTCAGGAATGAGTACAACTTTTCAACCTCAACTATAAACTAAAATAAAAAATAGAGCCCTCAAAGTTTCAGGAATGAGTACAACTATTCAACCTTAACTATACACTAAAATAAAAAATAGAGCCCTCAAAGTTTCGGGAATGAGTACTTTTCAACCTCAACTATACACTAAAATAAAAAATAGAGCCCTCAAAGTTTCAGGAATGAGTACAACTAGTCAACCTTAACTATACACTAAAATAAAAAATAGAGCCCTCAAAGTTTCGTGAATGAGTACTTTTCAACCTCAACTATACACTAAAATAAAAAATAGAGCCCTCAAAGTTTCAGGAATGAGTATAACTTTTCAACTTCAACTATACACTAAATTAAAAAATAGAGCCCTCAAAGTTTCGGGAATGAGCACAACTTTTCAACCTCAACTATACACTAAAATAAAAAATAGAGCCCTCAAAGTTTCAGGAATGAGTACAACTTTTCAACCTCAACTATAAACTAAAATAAAAAATAGAGCCCTCAAAGTTTCAGTAATGAGTACAACTTTTCAACCTCAACTATACACTAAAATATAAAATAGAGCCCTCAAAGTTTCAGGAATGAGTACAACTTTTCAACCTCAACTATAAACTAAAATAAAAAATAGAGCCCTCAAAGTTTCAGTAATGAGTACAACTTTTCATCCTCAACTATACACTAAAATAAATAAAAGAGCCCTCAAAGTTTCAGGAATGAGTACAACTTTTCAACCTCAACTATACACTTAAATAAAAAAAAATATACTAGAGTTCTTCCAATTTCCTGAAAACATGTACAGTTCATGCCGATTCTAATGGTATGCCACATGCATTACAAACCTCTACTTTATTTTAGTTTTTCGCTAATAACTTTTACTCGGCCTTGAATGTAATATTCGATTTTTGGGAAAAATTACTTATATATTCAAAATGAACATTTACGTAATTGGAAAATGTTCTCTCGCTCTAATTCAAATTTCCTGTCTCTTTCTCTCATACAGAGAGACGACCTGTATGTTATTGATAGGTATTTAGGGGTAGGTATTTATTCGGCTTTTAAGCTAATTCGGTGATTTGTTCGACAAACACTAGTAATTACGTTGTCCTGTTCGCGAGAATGTTCATTACTTGCGAATGCTCAAGTGAATCAGCACCCACTAACGTCACGTCGGTCAGCCTTCTTCGAATATGGGCAAGTGAGCGATCAATTCTGGTAGACGATTTTGAAGAAAATCTAAATAAACTGCGCCGTTGAGGTTGTCTGGTATGTAATGAGGCCCAATCCAATTATTGCCAATTAAGCCAGCCCAAACGTTGACGCTAAACCATCGTTGAAACAACCTCACTCCTTTGAGGCGTGGGTTTTCTTCTTCAGGCCCTGATGCTTACGGTGGGATTGTCGTTGAACAAGTCCTTGATCTTTTCGTCGACGGCAGCATTTGGTCGATGAACGTTTACTCGAGGCTCTTGAAACTCTCGAAGCCGCCGGTAAGAATTAGAGAACGTTCGGCCAGAGGGCTTGCAGTGGGCGGGGCGAACCGAGATATTTACCTACTCGCCGGCTAGACCGTGTTGTGGCGATCAGTCCGGGGCTGGCGCCGAGCCTGTAAGCACGCGTACGCTACGATCTGCCTTCTGGATCGATCGGTCTCGGAGCGTGTCGTATTGATAGATATACTTACCTTAACAATTGATTATAAAAGCGCCATGAAATGCACTTTGAAAAGAGGTTATTTCGTGAATTGTTCTGTAAATGGATGTTTGAATACATATTATGAGGACAGAAAGTACTCTTTTTTTGTCAAAATGTGAACATTATTTTTGTTATTACTTAAGAAGTAGGCACGTGTTTATTATTAAACTGTGTTTTTCGTGACTTAAACCGTTAATTAATAAGATTTAAGCATCTACAGAAGTACACAGTAGGTACAGTGTGTGTACAAAAGATAAAACACTTTACCTTTACTTACATCGTTTTAAACTACCGCGGTTATTAGGTAGGTATGCGAAGGTAAATTTTTCGCGTCATATATAATAATAATAATAAATAGGTTCATTATTACATTAGTCACACAATTGTAAATACATATATTTGTTTCAGATTATATAATTTGTGTCTTTTTGTGGAACCCATAGTAAGCTCTCACAACATCCTATCCTATCCTGTTATCTTTATTTCCTTTTAAGGATGGCATAAGAATTTCTTAATTAAATAAATTCAAATTAAATATGTCTTTTTTATCACTATGTTATGTGCGATAGCTACGAAACGGCTAAGTTGTCGTTTTAATTGACATATGTGAAGTAGCTTGTACAGTCAGCGTCAATTTGACATATTCCAGTAGTAAAATCGTCAGCTACTTTTGATGCCGACTGTACTTAATGTCGGCTCACTTTACCCAAACGACATCTGGTAAGCTACAACACTTTTTGTCCTCATTTATGTATTCCTGGCGTGACAACCATAGCACTACACGTGCCATGTACGAATGAATACAAGTTATACGATAGTCAGAGAGGCATATAGTAGGCACGTTTTTCATGCCTGAACAGCGTTTTTACGAGGAAGTGAAATTTCTGTACTTGTACTATTACTTATTCTGTGATCTGGCGGTCAGGTACAGTCAAGGAATTCAATTTATATACGATTTCGTACCTTGTCACAGTCAAAATCAATATTAAAGCCGATAGATTCCATATCAATGTCACTGTGACAAGGTATGAAAGGGTACACAAATTAAATTCCTTGACCGTACATGCCTGTTCGGTAGTGTTCTTGATAGTATTTTCGCTACGCTTGCATTTGAATTGGTTATTCCATAAACCAGCAATATATTGGCATACTCTTCGGTGGTGTAAGCCGCCATTTAAACAATAATAAACAAATGTAACACAATTCTAACGAAAACACTAACAAAATACAACGAAAACAAGGTTGTTACCTGAAGATGGGGTTTACAATTACGCACATGTGGGAGCTCAAAGGCAGTCAAATATCGATTAGAAAGAAAGAAAGAAGCAATTTATTTGCATACACACATACATAAAACAAAACAAAAGGTTTAAAATAATTGCGGCAGTGTGCAAGCAAAAAGGTTCAAGCTCAGCATGTGCTACAGCCGGGAGGCCGCAACGCTGATTTTCGGCCTGAACCTTGTCGGTGACAAACGGCCACCATACAGGATATCGGTCTAAGACCATTCTGTAAGACATCAGACAAGAATCACAATATATATGAAGCATGAAAACAATAATCTTAACTATAATTACTAATTAGTTACTACACTAATATCAAAATCCCAAACCTACAAAAATTTATAAAAATACTTCAAAGCACTGTACGTGCATTAGCAAGCACATGAAAATAATAATAATAAGTACAAAGATACGCCGCTCAGATGCACTTAGTTTTTTGCATGCAAAGCAGAAGGACTTTGTATTTAGGTTTGAAGCTGTTTACTGATTTAGAGCTTCTAATAGATGGATTAGCAGACCATTATTTACCGTTGGTCGAGGTTACGTTGGCTAAATTAGATAAGAAGGGTAAAGTAGCATTGCATTAGTCATGCATTACCTAAATACCTATCAATAACATCCGGGTAGTCTCTCACTATGTGAGACAGAGATAGGAAACGTGAATTAGAGTGAGACAACATTTTCCAATTGCGTAAATAGTTATTCTGAATAAACAATCTAAATTGTAATATTCACGGTCGGGTGGAAGTAATTAGCGAAAAACTGGACTTTTCTAGAGGTTTGTAATGCATGTGAATCAGCATGAACTGTAGATGTTGGAATAACTCGAGTATTTTTTTTATTTTAGTGTAAAGTTGAGATTGAAAGATTTTTGTACTCATTGCTGAAATTCGGAGGGCTCTAATTTTTACTTGAAAACGATATCTGCTGCCATAAACACACAATTTTATTTGAATATCACAAGTTTCAAAATTACAATAAATTGAAATTTTCACGGTAAAAACAGTATGAACTGTAATTTGGTTTTTTCAGGTAGCTAAAGACCTCCGCTTCTCGCCCCTTTCGTATTGACAACGCTCTTCCGAAAACCCCTTATATTTTTTATTTATTACTTATTTATTTGAGATTTTAAGGACTAAAATAAAATACGTGATAAAATATGTTTGTTTACAAGATTTACTTACTAATTATGTATGTAATTGACTAAATTTCACATCTGAGATTACCATTTTATTCCATTTCTGTATTCTGCTTGGAAAGAGGAAGTCACCAACATTTTTATATTTCTGATATAAATAATTAATATTTTTTATTGTTCATTCTAAAAGGGTGTATTTGTAAGGGTTGGTGCCAAACTAGATAATAGAGTGATGACTTTAGTCATATCTCATCAAAAGGATGTCATGACGTTCAGGTTGACATTATCAAAAAAATTTTTTTTTATTGTCATTAATAAAGCAGAGCTCGATTTCTTGCATAAACAAGACACCTAATAAATTAATAACAAAATAATGATCAACAGTTGTGAACATTTTCAACTATTGGCATCTTTCTCAGTCCTTATAGAATACATGAAACGAATAAAATTATTTTCTTAGAATAGAATTTTATTATTTGTAAATCACAGGTAGTACAATTTTAATCATACGGATAGTCATAGCATATATAGTATATTAAATAATTAGTAATGATTAATTAATGTAATATCTTTTAATTTGTGTGATTTCATGGTGTAGTTTCCCGGGCTATTGGCATTCGGACGACGGGGACCACAACTACGAGCGCAGCAACCTGTACTGGCACAACATGGGAGCCAGACTTGCATTTGTGGTAGTCTTCGAGGTAACTATTTTTTTTGTGTACTCTTGCAGTTACGATTTAACTGATTGAATAGGGTTGTTTCCATTTTTAAACACCAATGTAGAAGTGTTCAGATTCGTTTAAATGTTGCCTTGGTGTCTGATTTTTGACCCAAAATTAAGCATTTCTATTGAAAATAAACATAAACATGAATATTGTCGCGAAAACGTGACGTCAGTTTACTAGATCTGACATTCCTGCGTAACACACACATAAAACATAAAGAAAAGGTAGTGTTGCTGCTACCTACCAAAGAGAATATAACTACTACGTTTTAAGAGGTGGGACTTTCATACTAGCCAATAGAATCAATTTGAATGGCACACTGACACATGTACGTCAAAGAACCGTCAAACAGCAGTAGTACAAATCTAACAGACTAAAATAGTGTAGTAGGCTATTCGCTTGCGAGTTTTATCGATATCGATAAAATGGACTGGGTTGGAATATAGGCTGTCAACAATTTTTGTAATCGAAATTTGGTTTAAAATTGAGTCCACGTTTAATTCCCTTGTTGTACAGTGGATATTTATTTAAATGTGCTCATACAAGGTTGAACTTAAATGTGAACCCGAAATAAAATAACAAGCTTTTTCTTTTAATGTAATTATTTACTGTTTTACTAGCATTATTAGATCTTCTTTTGAGACTCGGCCCACTGTCGGCATCTGAAAATATTTTATAATTACAACAGAGATATATTTTCTTATATCTAAGGTCAAAATATTAAAGAATTACTACTCAACAAATAAATGTAAGAATCTTCATATGTTCTGGTATGGATGGCAGTAAACTTTTCAGTTGAAGCGTAGGTATGAAGTATATTTATGATCATATTTCATGTCATTTTGTATATTTTTTTTCCACTGATAAACAAATAATAAGCCTGTAATTATCGATAGTTACAGTACATCCCTAGTACACAATGAAAATAGATATAAAATATCTAATTTTGTTTATTTATTTAGCATACTGCCCTTAAATATGACTAAAGGAATCTAAGGCAATACTTACCGGCCTTCATCCCAGAGAAATTTCGCCATAAAAATCCTTTATCGCAATATTTATGACTAGCTCGATTTCCACAAATTTCACATGTGATAAACCGTCTTTTCGGTGGCCTTTTCACAAAATGTATTTCCTAATAGTGTTCAATCACCATTTCACTACTTTAGATAACTTAAGAATAATTTAATTAGAAATCTAAAAACAAACATACAAAACACGCGAGCCGCAATGGCAAGCAAAGCAATATGGTTGACAATGTATGACATGACAGATAAACTGTACTGACGTACTGGTCCAGTGTCATGGCAACGGTTTGCCATGCAAAGTCCATATAAAAGTTTTTTTGTTCCTAGTTGCGTTAGACTGTTACCTACTTACAAAATATTTAGTAGTTCAGTCTTCTTGTGAACCCATGCATACTATCATTATATTATAGGATGGTTCAAATAGAATTACACTAAATTTTTTTGATTTCTCACAACTAGTAGGTGGATCCGAAAATACCCCATGTATATTAAGCGATTTTTCAGTTCAGAAGTTAAATTTTTTTAAAGGTGTAATTTCGAGAATCCTACCGGTGTGGCTTGAAAACATTATAATTATTTTTGTTTAAAAGATTTCTTTAAAAAAAATATATGCAATATTATTGCCTTAACTTACTCTCCTATACTTAAATAATCAACCATCTACCTTTGATACAATTTAGTGACAAAAGGGTCGGATGTGAAAATTTTGGGTTTGAGTTACACGGACTAAAATTCAAAAAAAGCAATAAAATAGAATATGGGAGTTATATACGTTTGAAATAATTTCAAAAACGTTATTATTTCGTTAGCTTATTTATGAAGTAATAAAAAAAAGTTGTTGAAGAAACCTTTTAATAAGAAAAATTACGATGTTTTTAGCCGCTCCAGTAGAAATCTAGAAATAACACCTTAACAATTGTAATTTCTAGACTATGAAAAATTGCTCAAAATACATGGGATATTTTCGGATACTTTTAGATGCGAGAAAAGTAAAAAAAACCTGTAAATGTTAATTATCTTACCTTTGGAGACTCAGTTATCAGATGAATGTATATAATAAATGACTAACGGAACTGCTACACCTTCAGTTAGGTAGACCATTTGCACACAGTAGTATGTACGTAGTATGCAGTGGCAATACTATACTATTGGCTGTCTACTACACAACACACAACTAACGACCATAAATACAAAAAAAAAACAAAAAAAATACAACTCATGACAGTCATAAACAAACAAAGAAAGAAGAGTCAAATTTATCAAGAAAATATTCAACTATAGATATGTGAGAAAGAGGAAGAGATATTAAGAATTCTTCATACCATTACTTGCTTTCGGTAACTCTAGTTAGCTGTCACCTGACTTATTTCAAGTATAAATAGAGTTCAATCCTAAATCTGAAGCAAGTGAGTGGATATAAAGATAAACTGTATGCACACGGATTACATAACCAGTGGATTATGCTTACGAGTATAACATATTTATTCGCTATATTATTTATCATGTACAGAGCCCGAAAAAACCACAGCAAAACAAAAGACTGTCGTAATCAAACTAGTGTTAGAATCATTTTTTTTATCGATAACGAGTAAGTTTTGTCTAAAAAAAATCATACCGATATGTTTAGGTACATTATTTTATAATAATTCACGCCAAACGTAACTTATATTATTAACGTTACTTATATTTCATATTAAGTAATAACCCTTCCCTTTTAGCTTGGCCGTAGTCGGGTGACAAAGAGTTAATCAACCTCATTGAAAATAATAGACACTCCAGAAAATAGTATACCATAGGACATTGAGTGTCATTATTTTCATTTTATTGCGTATCACAGCGATAAAGTATAAGTTGTGTTTCTATAGATAATAACTATTTGTATCTTCAAACGGTTTGAAACGGACGTGGTTGATATATAAAACCAAACCAAACCATAGTTTCCATTTAAATTTAAAATGATTAATGTGCAAGATCGTATTAAAACGTGGATGATTATCTACTCCTATCACTATAACAAACCCAATAAGATGTCATGTGCTGCTGTGTGTACTGACGTGGATTTCGAGGAAGTAATTGCATTTGTGTCTGTATAATTATACAAACCTATGTGAAATTTTGTATTATTATTTTTTTCATTTTCATTTCATTATTACACAACTATCGATATCGATAAAAAATGTTTCTTAGACTAGTTTGGTTGCGACAGTCTTTTGTTTTGCTATGGATTTTTCGGGCTCTGATCATGTATATTATATGAAATACGTCAAAGTCTTTTAGTTGTCAAGATGCATAGAAGACAGTTGTTGTACGCTGCAACGACACATTGTTGGTGATATTATAAATTAAAATGAGTAATTGTTGTGTGGAATGTACAGACGTAATACAAAAATATGCACTCTATTATCTAAAGATGATGTAACTTTTCTTCGGGGAGTAATATTCACGAAGTTATTTATGAACGTATAATATATAAACAGCTCTTGCTTAATTGGTGCTGGTCAATTATGCCATGTACTGGGTCTCGTTCTTACAACGACAATTTTGTATTATTATCCCAGTCCCACTACGCGACGTGTAAAAATAGTGCAGACTGACTGATGCTAGACAATAAATCGAAAAAAAAAATGATAGTGTTGGTTTACCGTATCACTTTAAAAAATAATTGAAATAAAGAGAAAATAAAATAAAAATTAATTAAATATCTAATTGCAGACTCGTGTCATTTACTGTAATAGATCACATTTTAGTAGAATATTAAAATCATTAGCAACGACATAGATATTTCAGTAACTAGAGAATATATCTTTTATTATACTATTGATAGTTGCGGTATTTTTATGTAACTGACCATCCGTTCGTTCAGCTTGGGCAGAAATGCTTCTACGTATGTCCGTCCGGATGTCGCTGTGTTCTTCTCTGCATGTCGCATTTCTCAACCGATTTTTATGATTCTCGCTTACAGAGTTGCTAGTGAAATCATTATATGAAACTTTGCACCAACAATTGACCACAATGAGATTCGATAATTATCGATACCTATTTATAGTTATATACTTTGATGGCTCGAAAAGCTGCGGAATATTGTAAATATATTGATGTAGTGTCGTGTGATATTGTGAAGTACAATAACGATTAAACAAAAAGAATTGGAATGATTCGGCTTGAAACTTCACGAAATGTTTTGCCATAAACTTTAGCTTTATAGTTTTTGTTAACTACATCTCATCGACAAAACATGACGGCAGCGAGTCGGCTGACACATAGTGAAGCCTCGTAAAATGACGCCATAAGCTCTTCAAGAGCTGTTCAAAGTTTCGCTTAGGCTGTTGGGTTTCGCTGCCAGAGAGGTTGTAGTAATGTTGAAAATTAGGCGGCCAGTCGCGGGCAGAGCTAGTTTCTTATATTATAATGGGACATCGTCACGTTTGGGGGAGGGGTGACGGGGAGGGGAGTGTTAGGTTTTCCAAGACGCGGATATTGATGAGTGATCCTGATCGATCGATAATGATTAACATTTAACATAGAAATGATGGTAAAAAATAATTATGCTATTTTTTATATAAAAAAAAAAACTGTCTAACCTCGGCTGTATCTCCGTTATTTTTGGGCCTGAAAATCTGGTTCTCTAACAAACTTTTAATATATTTATTGCTCTTCAACTTTGTCATGCAATGTTGTACTCAAATATGCTTAGTTTAAGAAATATAAGTTAAAAATTGAAAAAAATGTTGAGGTTTTTTCTCCCCCCAAGTCAGTACAAGATCCTCGAGGTCAAAAACTTAGGATAGTCTTCCTAATGTATCCCCGAACAATCTGTTAAAGTTCCATCAAATTCGGGATGCTTGCCACCTACCCTCAACTTTTCGATATTTCGACGTTGCATTAAAACCATTTCCTGAAAATATACACCAAACCTATCGGCGGAAACAGAATTTTCCTAATTTAAACATTGCCAGAGCCTTACTAAGCTCGACCTTAAACACTTACAATAAGCCTTGGGTGGTCAAAAACACACTATGTTAGTATCGCTATAGGAGGTTATTTGTCTCTGTACATAGAACGTAGTGGCGCTGGTGATGATAATAGTGCGGTGGGCGATTCCGGACATGTCGGGCGAGTTGCGCGACCGCATCCGGCGCGAGGCGTACGTGATCAACACGTTCATCTTGGAGGAGACGCGCGCGCGCTCGCTGCCGGACCGCGAGCGCGAGCGCTCGGCCGCCGCGTCGCTGGCCGACGCCGACGCCGCCGGCGCCCGGCCCCCAGGTCACCACAAGCTCACCACGCCCGTTTAGTTAACACGCGGTTACGGTACCGTATCTGGCTGAACGCTTTTTCTATTACCTGTTGTTTTACTAACACGGTTTACGTTCACTGGTCATTCCAATATTTTATGAGTGAGTAAAATATATATATGGACATGAATAATCCAATACGGCCGAGACGAGCCATGCAAATTAGATCACTCGAACACTAACAGATATATATTATAGTACCAGTGAATGGAAACTATTGAAAAGACTGTGTTGTTTGTGTTAGATACTATTAGTAATATTAATTTTGATCAATTATAGCAAAAAGGTACAGAGTAATGTTATGTACCAGTATCGTGTGCTTGTACCTTGATTTTGGTGAGGGCGCCGCTATGTGTTTTCAAAAGGCTTGTATTAAGAAGGCAGCGTATATATGATGCTCCCTATTTTTAATAATGCTTCGCTTTGCACATGAAAAGAGTACGCGAAGTATTCATGTATCATTCACATCCAACGCAGTCCCAGCAAGCTGGATGCGACGTCGCGCGGCATGCCCGCTGTATATATTAATGCTGCGGGTCCGTCTGTGTTTATCGCAATCAGCTTAAACTTATTTTTTCTACTAAGGCGAGCTTCATATTGCTAAAATTTTCGTTTAAAATAGTAACAGGTTCGAGATTTTCGAGTGGATAGTACGGCTTTGAGTGAGTTTTCAACCGTTTATTATGAAATAACTGCATGTTTGGGATGAAGAGTGGTTCACTTGCTTTTTAAACTAATTTAGAATAAGGTATACTTACCCACAAGTGCAACAGTTTAGTGAACACGCACATACTCACAGTAACCATTCATAAATCTATATGACAAAGGATTAAAATCACACGAATAGCTGTTTGTTTCAAAACAATCTGTGTTTTTTGTGTACACGTAAGGTATTTTTTTCGAAAACATAACATTTTTATATATCCCGACAGTCTCATCCTCATTTTTATTGCTACTGGATTCGTTAACCCAGCGTTGTATTAAACGTGTCAATTAAATTATTAATTACTATTGAAAAGATAGTTCAGAGTTTAGAAACATGGTTATGGCGGAATCAGTCCTTCGGCAATAACTCACTACAACTCTCCACCTTCTCGTTCAATGTCGTCACGAATTGCTCTAAAACAGAAAGCTTTTCCATCGACACTACGTCGAAATATACGCGCTCATTGCCAATGTTTGTCTTTTAATACTTCGTTGTGTAATACACTTCACTGATCACGTAGGATTTGTAAAGCTTTGACAATCATCCAACAAAGGTAAAATTTACCTAAAATGTCAACCCTGTATCGATTATTAAAACATACATTTAGAGCTCACGGGAGTTAAAACGAGGATTTCTCCGCTGCCTTTTTCATGCAAATAAATGAAGAGTGCTTAAATAGTTGTGGAGAGGCCATGTTGCAAAACTAAATGTAGCTGTATACAGGTAAAAACAATGATTAAATTTCAGCTGTGTAATTTGAGTAAACTTTTCATACAAAGAAACAAATTCGCGGTACAGATCATTTTAAGTCGCTCTACAACATTTGTTAGTGCAGTGCTAACAAAATCGAATTTCTAAGCACTGTACGTCATCACATTTAAACAAATAATAATCTGAATTTTTACGTTATGTGGAAAAAAAGAAGGCAAACATGTTGTGTCACCAGCGCGGCTGTAGTGGTTCCGTGCGTCACTTGATACACAAATAATGCGCGTCCGTCATTATCGCACTCGCGTACACTGGAGCAATTAACGTCTAGAGATGGCAAGTCGTGCCATTACTGATTCAAAAAACACGAACTTTTGTTTTGGCGGGAGGCGAGAAAAACGCGTTTCGATTTTTATAACCGCACAAAAAGAAAACATCTACAAATAAAAACACTAGATATTTATTGCAGAAAATGACCCGAATTTTGTCATAAACTGTGGCAAAGGGGAATGCGTCCCGTATGCATCTCCTCGTCTCCGGTGGTTTAATGCTATAAGCACATAGAAGTACCTACTTGTCACAAAGTGATGGGTTCTTTGTCACTGAGTTGTCACGCGATCGAGACCCGCAGATATCACTTCTATCTAATCCATCACTTCTTTCCTCCCGTTGCTCTTTGCCACTCTACCACATTATGGGGGCGGTTTGATAAGTCAGTGACGTGAAGCTGCTTCTTTCTGGTGCACTACTGTCAATTGAAAACGTTTCGTCTTTCTAACTTATGAAAATTCATACAGGGATCGAGAGGGTTTTGCCTACTAGACACGATACAATAATTATTAAAAAAAGTAGTTTAATAGTCTCTGTTTTTTAAATATTATAATTAGTAATGAGGTAGCCTGGGAGGTTTTCTTTGCAGCATTTCTTTTCTCCTCAGTACGCCTCATTTTTGAAATGCTGCTTATCTTATCTTATCTTGATATCCGGGGTCCTTACGGATACACTTCGACCCAGTGGGATCTTTTGTGTAATTACCCCTTCTTGCTACTCAATGGTTTGTTCTACCATCTCAGTAAACCGGATGATAGATGCCATTGGTAGCGTCTGGAATTCCTTTGGCTGTGGGTAACCAATACCAAATTCCTTCATTCTCTGTCTGGCGAGGGCATGACATTCGCATAATAAATGCTCCATTGTTTCTGTCTCCTCACCACACATTCTGCAATCTGTATTGTCAGAAAGTCCCAGTTTGGCCAGGAGTCCTTTGACTCCGAAATGGCCTGTGAACACCCCCATTATAATTCTGAGTTGTCTTCTGCTGTAGTTCCACAGTTTCTTGGACCAGCCCGATTCTACTCTTTCTATGAATAGCTTTGCATGCCTCAGGCCCGCCTCTTTCTTCCACTCTTGCTGATGTTGGTTTTTGGCATGGTCCTTTATGGCCGTAACTATGGTCCCCTGTGAGAGTCCCACGCATGGTTCAGGTCCTACGAAGCTCGTTGCAGACCCTTTTCTAGCTAGCTCATCGGCGTTTTCGTTACCGATGAAGCCTTCATGCCCTGGAATCCATACCAGCTGCACTTTATTGTGCCTTCCGAGCTTGTTTAATGCTTGGATACCGTTGTGTACAAGTCTAGAGTCAACTTTGGGCGCTGATAACGCTTTCAGTGCTGCTTGACTGTCGCTGAGTATATAGATGTGCTTTCCTTTGGTTAGCCTATCTATGTTTTCCTGGGCACAGGCGATTATAGCATATGTCTCTGCTTGAAAGACCGTTGCATAACCTCCCATACTTGTGCTGACATTATAGTCTTTTGCATAAATGCCTGCTCCCGTACCTGATGCCATTTTTGATCCATCAGTATACCAAATGTTATCCTCACCATCCATTGTCAGTGGTTTGTGATCTTCGGCCCATTCGTCCCTTGTGGGAACTTGCACTTTAAAGTTCCTTTGGAATTCATACCTTGGTTGCATTTTGTCGCAGCTCATGGCAGTTATTCTGTCGAGGAAATGGTTCTTTTCCATGGATGTGTGCTTAGTTTTCGGCGCGCAGTAACTCCATAGGCCCAGGGTCTTTAGCCTATGCAGTGATTTGCGTGCTTCCGACTGTATCACTATGTGTAGCGATGGTAGGTGTAGCAATACTTCTAGCGCCGCGGTTGGCGTAGTTCTAAACGCCCCTGTTATAGCCATGCACGCTGTTCTTTGGACCCTCATTAGGTCGTCTCTACATTTGCTCTTTAATGTTCTTGGCCACCAGACGAGGCTGCCGTACAGGATGATCGGTCTTACCATCATGGTATAGATCCATCTCAGTACCTTAGGGTTTAATCCCCACGTTTTACCGTATGCCGATCTGCACATTCCAATCACTCTGAGTGCTTTTGTTATGTTATGATCGACATGCTTTTTCCAATTCAGTTCCTTATCCAGCGTGACACCAAGATATTTCACATCGTTGGACATCTCGAGTACCCTTCCATACAGTTTTAGTTGCTGCATGTCTTTTAGGGTTCTCTTTTTAGTGAATGGTATTACCACCACTTTGCCTGGATTAATGGATAGTTGGTGCTTGGTAAATTATTAGAATAAAATAATTAAGCCCTTCTGTGCACATGTGTCTTTACAGCTTAGGCCCATCTGGCATGTATGTACACCTTTATTTGTGTTTTTTCAAAAAATGGGTAGTTTGCACAAATTGTAACTTTGACAGAGGAAAATACATCTTTTCTCAGTCCTCCCGTGACCATGGAAAGCTGGAAAGCTTCCGAAACGTCGGGAACTAAAATGAGATAATATACGCGATATAATCCGTTAAATTGTTTTATTTCAATGAATAATTATTAAATTTAATTTTTCGCTTTATAAAAAACAAAACAATGAATAAAATAACCTCTGATCTGACGGCGTGCAGTTTGTACGGAACGAATTTTCTATATCTTGCACAACATTTTGGGGATGAAATAGCTTACGCCGAGATGGGTGCCGCGGTTGCCGATACCCGTGACCAATAGCGACACTGTTTGAAAACTTCTGAGGAGTATTTACGTGAATGTAATCGTAATCAGAGTGATTTCATACGACGATATGTGATAGTAGATAGATATGGATCCATCACTATACGCCACACACGAACAATAGTCTAAACAATAGTCTTTTACCACTGAACGAGCTCTAAAGAAGGCAAAAACTGTATTTTTGGCAGGAAAACTAATAACCACTGTGTTTTGGGACAGCAAAAATGGGACTTTACCATGCTGCGTCATTGGAAAAGTTTAACGCAGATCTCATGGCCGCACCTTGCAAAGAAGAAATCGCTCTTTCACCACAATAATACTTCTGCTCATTCGTATGCAGTTGCAAATCGCAACAGCCAAATTGGTCGAATTAGGGTATGAATTACTTCCGCACCCACCACATTCTCTAGATTTGCATCCGTGTGTAAAGTTTTTATTTTTCTACTTCGTTATATGTCAAAAAGAAAAAAAAAATACATATAAGAAAGTGATAGGTACTAGTAAAAATCCAGTTTTCTTTTTCATGGCTTTGACAACAAATAATTATGTACGGTCAAAAAAGTTGGAAAAAGATACAGTAGAAAAATAACTTGCCTCAAAGTCACTGACTTATCAAACCGCCCGCCCTCATATAAGTTATTTACCCCTTGTATGCAATGTCAAAATTTGTCAATCAGATTGAAGTGATTGGTTGAATTCGTTGGCTACATCATTTTGGTAGAAAACGTTTGGTATATTCGTACTGTTACTTATTTGCTGAGGTTATGGGGCGATAGAGGGTTTATCATGCAAATTAAATATTATCCATACATTTACTAACATTCTGTGTGTACCACAATAAAATAGCTTGGCTTCGTGTTTAGTAGAATTTATGGTTCTAGCGCTTAAGTGATTTGGTTCGTGTGCGTCGGATATTTTACTTTCAGCTTATGCAGAAATTAAGGCCGATGTGCAGTTGCCGAATACAGCCTGAATATACGAGGTGCGGCCCAAATTTTTCCGGCCTAACAAAAAAGAAGTACATATATTTACAATTTTATTTTTATTTTTTGATATAATCTCTCTCTATTCCAAATCACTTTTTAGATCTCTTAATAAGCATTTCTTTCCCCTTATAAAAAAACTCAGAAGTTTTGTCATCATAATGGGCGTAAACCGCATGTGTCCCTTCATCATCCGAAGAAAATCTTCATCCCCTTAAGCCTGCCTTAAGTATTCGGGAATAAATAATAGTTACTCCGGGCCAGGACGGGACTATACGCAGCCACATTTTGCAACAGGAGGCTTGGCAATTGAAACAGTGTGAACGGGAACACTGCTGTGCAGACGCCGAACACCTCTGCTAAGTTTTCCGCGACGCTTCCGTTTGATCGCCGTTCGTAACTGGCCAATAAAGGTGTGCGTAGTAGTTACTATTCACTGTGGTATTCCTTTATTTTATGTCAACCAGTAGTATTCTGTGACAATTCCAAAATACCGTAACCATTATCTTTTTGGTGGATTGCGTTGCCTTGGCCTTCCTAGGTGGTTTGATCAGGCCGATGCCACTTATCCTCACCCAGGATGATCATAGTACAAAACCATGGTGTCGTCCCCCGTAACAATTTACTGTAAAGAACTCTCCGTTTCGTCTATACTATGCGCATCTACGACTTCTCGAGAGCACGCTTTTGACTTCGCTGATAGAAGTTTAGGCACCCACCTGGCACTAACTTTATTCGTGTGAAGATGTTCATGAAGAATCCTAAGAACTGAAGTTTCTGAATGCCCTGTCCTTACCGCTTTTTCTTTAGTCTTAAGTCTTCGATCACTCAGAACTTCCTTTTCCTTTAATTTACTGCAGTCCACGGTGAGTGCCTCCGCAGGCCGGCCGGAGCGAGATTCGACATCATTGGACTCCCACCTTAAACGAAACTGCTTACGAGACGTATTCCCGTACACAAAATCTAACCTTTTTTTATATCGACCAGGCTGACCCCTTTCTTTGTCAGGAACTTGATCAGATCACGGACCGATTTTCAAACTTAAACATTTCGACAACTCTCAGACTTCCTATTGTTCTAAACGCCGTCAAATCAAAACCAGAACTAACAGAAACCTCAAAACTTTGGACAAAAAAGCAGAATAAATTACTATCGCCATATTTCTCCAGCCAGAAATTTTTGCACCGCACCTCGTATCTATACCATTAATAAAGTCATGCTCTAACTTCACCTGTATGTATTTAGGTTTGATCATTTTTTGCAAGAATTATTCCCACTTCTATGTTATTTATCCATACTAATATTATAAATGCGAAAGTGTGTCTGTCTGTTTGTTACCTCTTCACGCTTAAACCGCTGAACCGATTTGGATGAAATTTGGTATGGAGATAGTTTGAGTCCCGGGGAAGGACATAGGCTACTTTTTATCCCAGGAAAATATCCTTATCCGCGATAAACGAATTTAAGGCGGACGAAGTCGCGGGCAGAAGCTAGTCTTCTATATTATTTATCTTCTATATTATTTATGTATGATATTTATGTCTATTCCCATCTTCTATATTATTTATGTATATTCTATATACATAAATAATATAAAAAAAGTATTTTTATCAATAACTTAATTTATATATGCTAAAAAGTGATGTAGGCTGATGTAGGCTGTTCTTATTTGCCCTTACTTTTCGAGCTAGATTTATTTCACGTTTATCGTCTTAGGTACGGAACTCGAATAACTTTCATATGCGACAACCATTTTCAATCAATGCGCAATTTTTATCAGTATCGATATGTATTAGTATTTTTCTTGGGTATTTGATTTATCTATATTAAGTATGTCACTTATTGTTTATGATTTTTTATAGTCCACGTCTATTTATGATAGTCCCTCCAAGTCTATTTTAGAAAGCTCCACATCTACTTACACTTTATATTTAAACTATTACTTTGTGAAATATTATGGAATTTAATATAACAAAAGTGACAGTCTAAACTTTCCAACTGACCATATTATAATTCTCATTGCGTTGAGACAAGGCTTACAAATGCTCGTTTAATTGTATTTTCGCGACAGAGAAACAAGGTGTGTGGTTTAATTATATGTAAATATTTCATTACTGTAAACGATATAGGCATATACGATATAGGTATATGTTTTCCCCAAAGTGAGTAAGTCATAATTTAAAAAATCATATCTGAATTAAATGAATCTCACGGTCACGTTAGTGTAAATAACTCACAATATTGAATACAGATGACGGCGAGACGGAGCAGCCGAACTGGAACCACCTGCTGTCGGCGTCGCTGTCGGGGTCGGACTTCGACCTGGCGGCGCACGGCGAGCACCAGGACCTGCGCGACATGACGCACCGCGCGCCACGCCCCGACCCCCCGCCGCCCGCGCACGTCTAGTGCTCCACACGCCACTCTCCACGGGGACTTTACTCGCCGCGGTAACCAATGCTTAGTCTCGGGTGTGGTACATTGTAACAAGGTATTCTCGTTCCGGTGACGGGTCATGTTACGTTGCTACCATCGATGCTTCATGAACCGCACCACCGATTCTCATAATCAATCAGAATCGTCTCGGTCAGTGTGCGTCTATCTTAAACCTAAATGACTGCGCGCGAGCCCCGACTGTTGCAGGTCGGTTAAGCGTTCTAAGTTGAAGCGTCCCGTTTTTGATGATTATTTTATAAAAGCGGTTTACCTAGCTGCTACTATTTTTTAAGTGACTGTCCTGACACCTTAAATGTTATTCGTTCTGACTTGTCCTCATTACAAGTATATCTCGACGATTACGTAACGGGCACTTGAATGTTTTAACTCTACTCCTGTCTAGATTTACGACGAAAGTTGCTTGCAATAACAGAATCTCAATGGAAAGCTGTTATCATAGCAAAACTGACTTGTTGGAAATTATCAGTTTTGCTTGATTTATTTTTATCTGAGTAATTTAATAATGTTATGCTAGTAGTAGATATACATATGTATATTAAACATTGCTTCATGTTATCAACTGTATAGGTTTATTATGAATTTTGCCAAAAAAATGACAAAAGCAAAAATCATGGGCATCGAGCCCAACGTGCACACTTATATAATACTTATGTTTATGACGGCAGCGAATCGTCATTTACACGGTCATTGGGTTCACAAGTTCGACTCATATGAAATGCGGCTGATGTAGGCTGTTCTTATTTGCCTTTACTTTTCGAGCTAGATTTATTTCACAATTAGCAGGGTGGCCCACATCGTGCGATTGTTAACCGTTTAGCCTTCCGTTTAGATTTTTTCTGTAATGTTTATAGTGTTGTGTATTTATGTGTTCATCGCTATCGTTAACAAGTCTCGACAATACGTCTCGTACAAAAATATTTAGTCGTTTAATAAACAATATTGGTGTCTAAGTTAAACTTTGTTGTGCAATTTTAGACCGTATCGCATTTACGTAAATGGTGTCGTTCATATTCTTGAATAGTAGTGTAATGTAGGTACCAATATTATAGAATTATTTAGCTCGCTAAATGACGAGAGAGGGAACCGCAACAATATAATAGTAGCAATCAAATAATGTAATTAGATTAGACAGCGGCGTATCAAGCAGCGTTATGTTTATGTACCGAGTTAATTGCCTATTAAATTTATATTATGCAAGCATCTTAACTGTAAGATCAAACGAAAATGCCATACTTGAAATATATACATCTGGTTGGTACTTTATTTCAGGATCTGTGCTTTATAAATGTTGTTAATATTTATATTATTAATATATTATGGCTTAGAGTATAAGACTAAAATGAATCTCAACTGTTTTTGATACCATATTTATTTACAACTAAACAATACAGAGGACGTAGTTTGATAAACTTATTTATTTTCACCGCAAATTATGTTGTGAAGGGTATGATGGAAGTTATGACAGGGCAGTTTCCCGGTAAATAAATATTATTCTAATTAGTCCGTCAATTAGGTTTTCAAAAATATTGGACACGTATTTTTTCTTTTGCCAATTAAACAAACAAAGACAAAATATAAAGCGCGTCAAAGTTTGCGAGTGGGGGCGCATGACGTCACGCCGTGCCAAAAACGGTCGCACGGCGTAACGTCACGTGGAACTTTAACGGGCTATATCTTCATATTTTTTTTTTAATTGACAAAAGAAAAAATACGTGTCCAATATTTTGTGATAATGTAACTGACGGACGAATTATATTTTTTTAGGACACAAGTCTTTAGTAGTACGGACATGCAAGTTTTTGCTGCTTAAATTTCTAAAGTAATATACATTTAACTCGTCTGCGGGTCTATTGACGGTTTCGGTCCCGATGGTATACCCTACCGCCCCCTATCGTATATACAAAAACGACATTAGAAATCATACTTTCGAAATGAAGCCTGGCTGAATGGACTGTTGTAGCCTGAAATCGGTACCGGATACATCCTTTTTAAATTTCCAGTTTTCTTTTCGTAGCGATGTAAAAAAAGATATATTTTACAATTTCATACATATGAAAAAAACTAGTAGTACTAGAAATAGGTTAATGGATTTTTTTGCGATATTTACAAGGATATTCCATTTGAAGTTGGAAAAAATGCTAAGTGCACCCAAACTGTCAAGTGACACCGAATTGGCAGTATAATTCCGAAAGTATTTTTTGTTCTATAGAAATTACAATGAGTGCCTAAACACTAATGAAGGCTAGTGTACGTTCGTTGTTCTACAAAAATAACTTAAATTTCACAATAGGTATGCAAATAGTTCAAATCGAGATTTGGCTTCGTGCATAGGTACATGCATGAACATGGCAGTTCGCCTTTAGTGATATCAGCTAATTTTTATATGCAGATACTAAAACCTTCGTTCACATGAAAAGTTGACAGTATGACGAAAAATGCTTTTTTTTTACAATAGAATTAAAACTTGGATGGAAATGGTTTGTATCCAAAAAATTTGCAATTATGTTCCTTGTAAAATTGCTTTACGTAAAAAAATAACCGTTATATTTGTACTTAAATATGATTTGATTACGGTTTCCGGAAAAATATTTTTAAAAACAATATTAGGTAAAACTGAAGGGGTATTTTCAAAAACAACATGACTGCATTGGAGACAATTTTTAAGGAATTCTATCATACTAAATGTATGACCGCTGTATGTTGGGTAAACTCAGCGGAGAGCGGTAATTTTAAGGTTGGTTTTACTCTATCAAAACTTGAATCCGCACAAAAAATTAAAATGATGTTTCTTGGATAAATACCCCTTCAACAATCGTAAGTAAGAAGTAAATTCCAATACAAATGTAATGGGCACATATTTTGCTCTTTATTCTTAGGACTGTGGTTATGTTACTAAAGAGATCGGCGACATATCCTCAGGCAGATATGTTATAGATTTACAATGTGCTTATTAAATTCATACTAATGTTTATTAATTTGAATTAGAATAATATTTTTATTTCTGCTTTATTTCATGCTGCAGCGATCGAAGTACGTAATATGGGTTAAAATAGTCGAAGTACTTATTATATACTGGGGTATTCCCTAATTAATTGGTGTCATAGTGCGCGAGTTACAAATGATTGCGAGTGAGCATTCGTCGTGCTTTGCCGCCGCGCGCCGCATCCCCGGGCACGCGGACATCTGGTATGACACTGTCCTACTACTGTCGAATTCCTTTCACTGTCATATCTGCTTCTATGTATTTTGTATTTTTGGAAATTAAATGAATGAGAATTACTCAAAAATACAAAGTTAAGGCAGACAGGCCCACTAAGGATTTGATTATACATTATTGGCATCACTATACACTGGGAGATGCCCACTGGTCGAACGGCCAAATGCCAGATGGCGTGCCCAACATGGAGGCCCCACTTCACGAGTCTTTGTTACTAACGACTGCTAACGCCTGTCAATGTCACCCACTAGAAAGGCGTAACCAGCCGTCAAACGTCCGTTTATAACTAATAGAACATGGCAGAATTGGGCATAAGTCTGCACGTTATTATTTAACAATTTTGTAATCAAGATTTTTAACAACCATTCATCGACTTAATAAAATGTATATATATATATATTTTAAAGTTACTAAAAACCTTATTAAGGGAAGTAGAAAAAAGATGTCGTGACATCACGTACGATAACTTTGCAAAAACTTTTCGAGTGATTCTCAAATATTATTATTTTATTATATGTGTAAGTGTTAATTTATATTTGCATGTACTAAAATATGAATATTAAATTTTGCGAGTTTCACTTGCTTTTTTTGGCTGTATTTAATCCTAGTCAAATAAATTTGTTTTTAAAATGTAACAATAAAACTTGTTGCTAATCGTAAGGATAAACTGCAGTTTGAAATACGTTAACATTGTTTGTTAGGTTATCTGTGTAACGTGAGAGCAAAGCGCGAGGTGCAGTGTCGGCCAGCAGGGTTCGGGCACGATGAGTCTCAGTTATACACCATAAAAATGTTAAACCCGATCTGACCCCGGAACGGGGCTCTATTTCTAAAACAAGTAATAGGCAAACTCTGTAATGATATAAACTAATATATCTGCAACAAAACAAACTTATACGGAGTCTGAACTGTAATATAACGTTGAGGTGGTTGACTATACTCATCACAGTGGGATCATCTACTGCCATACAATACGCTTGCATTTGCTAACGCCCGAAAACGAAAGGTCAGTCGCAAATATAGACGTGTGGTAAATGCACAAATTGGTGTAACAGATAATATGTACTTGTAATGCCTGGTAGTGCTCCTAGCGTTGTTTTAGCGTTTTTTATGCGTAGGAGCACTCTATAGTCCTAATGCTCTATGGGCCTAACTCTATTTATACGACGGTGAGTCCCGACGACTCGAATAATAAGTAGATATTCGGCTCTGAAGGATAGAATGGAATTCAAGTTTTGTATTCGGCACTTATATTATGTTCAGTTTTCTTTGCAAATAAAACTGGGAAGTTGATGTATGCAAGTTGTTTTATTTTATGTTATTATGTCCTTTGCAGCTAGGGTTGCCATACGTCAGGATTTGTCCTGACATGTCCGGATTTTTGACCCTTTGCCACAATTGCGGCCGGACTTGGCAAGTGTCAGGGTTTTTAGAAATGACCTCGTTAAAAAATGGTTACAGCAGGAGCGCGGGGAGGTGGCTGCGGGGTTGGGCGAAGAGAAAGGGAAAGGTATATAGATCTACGATACAGTGCACTGCAGTGCGCCGGCGTCTCGTTCATGCTACGCCAATTCTCTGTTGATGTCAGGACTTGTAGGGCGATGTCAGGATTTTTATTAGGACATTTCATTTTTCCATTTGGCAACCATAGGCTTGGTTGTTAATAGGCTGCAACTGTTGCAGCCTATTGTATGATAATTGATAAGTACTGGCTGCCTGTATTTCATCAGATGGCTTACTACGGCGGCGAGTATGGAGTTTTTGTTAAGAATTATTTTTTACTGTTGTAATTTACTTTTGTTGGTGGTAGGCAAATTGCTTTGTCATCGGCTAAATACCTATGTTTAGGTACTTATAAACCAGTACATAGCAAATCAGTCAAATGTGTAAACATTCAATCGAGCGTAAAAGTTATGTTTTTGAGGTTCTGTTCTGTAAAAATAAAGAGTCACTGTATGTCTATCCGTCCGCCTAGTATAGGTATCTAATTTGCTCGGAAACTATTGGACCGATTGAATTGAAATTTGGCTCACATATGTAAGTCGGACGAACTAAACTAAAGACGGACGCGTAACGTAAATGAATGAATTTAAAACATGGGGCCACTTCTGGGGGTTAAATGGGTCACTATAAAAACACATGTACATATTTAGTTAAAGGCCTAATGAAAACCAAAATTACCATCGCGTCCTTTGCGTAGCGATATTTGCATAACTATCTGGAGATACCCAACTACCCGTGTACCAACAATAGTTTAAATCCGTCTTGCCCAGATGAAGCCACAACGACACATACAAACATTTCATTTTTATAATAGTATAGATATTTTGTTTGAATTAAAGCCCTTAAATATGTTTTTTTTTAAAAGAACCCATATTGGACATATAAAAAAATAAGTTCCAAACTAAATTCGTGTGACATATCCAATGAACCCTTTTGGAATTATGTAATTTAATAAGAATATTACACAAAAATTATTACCATATATGTACAGATGTCGTGCGTAATTGTTTTACTTCGTATTTTCTCGGAAACGTTTGTATTTGTAATGCTACTTCAGTCAACCTCAGTACTTTTTGTACTGTGACCGACTGAAACAGCAAGACACGCTCGTACGTTTCCGTGAAAATACGAATTAAAACTATTATACACTACATATGTATCTATCTTTGCTTTTTTTTATCACCAAAAATCATTTTTGAATAACCCGGTTTGGTTAAGTTTGCCCCTCATTTGAATGTGACGCCATAGATACCGGAGGCAAACTCTTTTAACTCAAGCAACAAGTTAAGTCGAAATAAGTGAAAGTTTGTACGAAACCGTCGGTGCGCGAGTCAGACTCGCACTTGGCCGGTTTTTTTTTACATTAGGCATTGTGAAAATTGGTAGCTTCTGTGGTTCGTTTCAGTGCCGCGCTGAGCACGCGGCGGAAAGGTCGTGCGCGCGCATTGTCGGGCACGACGCAGTGCGCAGTGTTCACGTATTACATATAGATATGTATTAACATGGGGATTACAGTAAGTATGTAGGTACCTATACGGTTAACAATACAATCTTTGTAATATTTCCTAATTGAATTTTTGCGGGTGTGACGTTGGGATTAACTGGTCTTTATTAATATAGGGTTCACTCGCATAAAACAAATTAATAACCTCATAATATAATAATATTCCCAGGGACGTTCTAGACGACTTTCTACTTCTCGAATAAACTAAATATACCTCCACCCGTAAAGTACGAGGGTTGCTACTTATATATCCGGAAACAAAAAAACAAACAAACGTACACGGCTGAAAATAGTTTTATTGTTTTTCAAAGTATTCCCCTTGATGATCTATGCACTTTTGCATTCGCGTGAACCAATTTTTAAAGCACTTCTGCCACTCCGCCTGAGGTACCTCCATAACGTGTTGTTTGAATGCGTCGACAGCATCTTCAGCGGTCGAAAATCGTTGACCGCGTAATTTATTCTTTATATTTGGAAATAAATAAAAATCGTTGGGTGCCAAGTCAGGGCTGTACGGCGGATGACCCGTTAATTCCACATTTTGACCCTCCAAAAATAGAGTTGTTTCGCGTGACGTATGACAGCTAGCATTGTCATGATGAAGAATGATTCTTCGTCGCTGGTTAGTTTTACGAATTTGTTCAAATACTTCCGGTAAGCAAATGGTCGTGTACCACTCTGAATTAACCGTTCTACGGTTTTCTAGTGGCACTGTAGCTACATGGCCATTAATACCGAAGAAGCAGGCCACCATTTGTTTCAATGTACTTTTTGCACGAGTAACTTTCGTAGGGTTCGGCTCATTTTGAAACACCCATACCGTTGATTGTTGCTTCGTTTCGGGATCGTATGCATAGATCCAGGATTCGTCACCTGTATAGATGTTATAAACGGCTTTTGAGTCACCACGGTTATATTTTTTTAACATTTTATTGCACCATTCGACGCGAGCATGTTTTTGCTCATTTGTTAAGTTGTGGGGTATCCAACGCGAACAAATTTTTTTTACAGCCAAATAACGTCCACGATTGAACTCACTAAACCAGTGATACACAGTAGTTTTAGATGGGGCTTCATCACCAAAAGTTGAAGTTAGTTGATCTATGCACTGTTGTTGCGTTAAACCACGCCGAAAATCATAATAAATCATAGCACGAATATTTTCACGAGTGAGTTCCATTCTTGCTGCGAGATGACATTTAAAACCCGTCAAAAACAAAACACGAGCGTTAATAAGGAAGAAAAAATATACCTTATATACTTAAAAAAGTTCAAATTTTACCATGGCGGTCAAATATGCTATTTAAGAAGATTGTAATCCCGGTTTCCGGATATATAAATAGCAGCCCTCGTACATTCATCCGCAACAATCTCAGTAGAAAAAAACTCATGTACTTCAAGCAAATTTCATTACTTTAGGCATTTAAAGCAATCCCGGTAACGATAGGTACGTTTTTTATGGTCCCGCGCCAAAAAGGTAAAAAAAGGAACCATTATGGTGCGACTCTTTTCTGTCTGTCCGTCTGTTACAGCGCTATATCTCTGGAACTACTTCTGCTATCCATTTGAATTTAGGAATACATACAATAATGGCTAGTACATCCAAGTAGGCCCTAAATATAGCAAATGAAAAAAATAAAATAAAAATATTTCAATCAAAACGGCCACTTGCGAGTCGGAATCGTGCACCGAGGGTTCCGTCCAATCTTTCACTTACCCTTACATTACATTATTATATTAACCGGTTCCGGTTGAGTTAAGTTTGCACCTGATATCTAAGGCATTCCATACAAATGAGGTGCAAACTGAACGCAACCGATTTGTACAAACAGGTTTCTTGACATTAAAAAAAAAAAAAATTCGTTTCTGTGTCCGGGTTAATTATTTTTCTGGATTCAGCGTCAGCAATATTTTATTTGGTATTGACGTAAGTAGCATAAATCCATAAATTTCGCTCCTCGCACCACTGCCAAATTGAACTAGACAAATTATTTACGTGAAGGAACTGGATGCCCCCATTCGATTCACATAGCTTATAGCGGTGGTATTATAAACACGCCAAAAAACTGCAGAGTTAATCATATTTCGGGCAAAGCTCTTGTTCTGAAGATTTCCATATACCACTAACTTTATTGTCGCCACAAGCAGCGCCCAACCAGATTTGGACGCGTCAGTGTAAATTTCAATATCAAAACAAGGGAATCTAATAGAATTATCTACTCTATATATATTTTATGTCCACCAATTCAGATCTTCGAGAATAACATTTGAAGGTTTTATGTTAGCTTCATAGTTGTCATTATTTAGTAGTTCGAGGTATTTTTGTCTTTCTAATTTTTTGGTATAAACCCAACCATATTTTACGGCGGGGCAGGCTGATACTAAAACACCGATAATTTGGGCAAATTCACGGATCGTACACCTAAGTCCGTAAGTTTTACATTAATCCGTCATCAGTACCTCAAATTTCTTATAGGTTATAATTGGGTAAACCCATCCTTTAGTCCGTAAGTTTTACATTAATCCGTCATCAGTACCTCCAATTTCTTATAGGTTATACTCGGGTAAACCCATCCTTTAGTCCGTAAGTTGTACATTAATCCGTCATCAGTACCTCAAATTTCTTATAGGTTATACTTGGGTAAACCCATCCTTTAGTCCGTAAGTTTTACATTAATCCGTCATCAGTACCTCAAATTTACGTAGGTACCTGGTTCAATTTCTGAGCTCGCATTTTTTTGTGTCCAAGCTGAAAATCGTAGGGTAGCATCAAATAATACGTACCATTTTATTATTCATAAAGAATACATGTTTCTCCGTCGAGCTCAAAACGAATTCACGGATTAATTTGTTTTTAAAATACATTTAAAAATACCTAAAGGCTCAAATTAAGACTCCATGCCCTGTCCTGAATTGACTTTTGAGTTCATTGAAAATTCTTACCAAAAACTGTACCTGAGTATCACTTATTTCGTCTCAAAAACTTAAACTGCATGATAATTACTATTACTGAGCACATACGCTATTCAATTCATTGTGGTGAATAACGCATGTTCGGTGTTTAAATTTTGTCCAAACGTAATAATAATAAAATAATGATCTTTATTCTGTAAGTAGGTCGCAAGGGCACTTTTACAAGTCTGACTCTACGGCGTTTCCCAAGAGGAGACCACTGAGGAGAGCCGAAACAAACTCAACAATCAGTCATTTTTCGAAATACTCTTATATCTATTACAATATTTGTACTAAGCCTTGGTATCCTAAATATATATTTTGATAAACTCAATGCGTAGTTCTTCAAGAAAACATATCAAAACTTGTAAAAGTAAAAATAATATAGAATATAAAAAAGCAAAATAATTATTTTTTCTATTTAAAATAACTTACATACGTTTGATATGCCACCTTATAAGAACCGTGTCCTGGTAAAAGTAAATTATATGGTTTCTGTTTTGGGCCATGCATTTTTGTCTGTTAAATAGTCCTCTATCCTATAATATGCCTTTGCCATTAGAGACTCTTTTAAGTACTTTTTGAGAGATGGAGTAGTCCAAAATTCAAAGAGCCATCGTCCGTATTTGACGCGCCCTCACCTATGCGGTCAGTTGTCGGATATCTGGCAAAGCAGACGGTTGTGCGTCAAGCCGTTGTGTTTTTGAGTAAATCACGCAAGTGGTTCGGCCGCCGAGTGGGCGAAAATTATTCTGCAATTTCGATGACCCTTTTAAATTATACTTCTGACAGAGCTATTCGTTAACAAAATACGCATTATAAAGCCCTTTGGTATCTTTATATAAACGATAACGTAAAATTAGTACTTAAAATGCTAATTAAATTTTTGACGATTTTTCTATTACGATTTCTGATTCCCGTGCCCAAATTCCCATGAACTATTTACCCAAAACAGCTCATTTTTGGGGCACGGGAATTGGGAAGATTCACTTATTTTGTTAAGTAACCGCTTTTATTGGGGTAGCTGTAAGTTAAACGGTAATATTTATGTGATACTAGCTTCTGCCCGCTACTTTGTCAGCCTTAAATTCGTTTATCGCGGATAAAGGTATTTTTCCGGGATAAAAAGTAGCTTATGTCCTTCCCCGGGACTCAAACTATCTCCATACCAAATTTCATCCAAATCGGTTCAGCGGTTCAAGCGTGAAGAGGTAACAGACAGACAGACATACACACTTTCGCATTTATAATACTAGTATATAGTATGGAGTATGGATTAGGCATATACGAGTATTTTCTTTGCGCTAAGTATATGTATTAGAGGTACATTGAAATATACCTACACTTGTTCAAGTCTAGTCCACATTTCTTTTTTACTTTTTAATTATTTTTGGGCGTCTGTTTGTTTATGAAAAGAAAGGTTTTCTTTGCCATCATCTAATGATGATTTAATTATGAGGCAAAGATGAGACGTGGGGTACACACGGGTATATCGCAACCGACTGGTTGAAATGAATAGGAGTTTTATTGCACAGCTAGTAATTTATTTGAACAACGCTATTCAACTATACGCCTGAACGTGAATTAGTCGAGTGGCTGACCAGTACAGCTACACGACGTGCAGTTAACGGGTTTAATTGAACTATACTAACTGGCTTCGTGCGCCAGTCAAAGTTAACTTCTTAACCCAGGGTTAGGCACTAAGTAAACTAATAAAAGAGAGTACGTTAGCTGTAGATAGGGTTAAGTTGTTTTTCTGCAAAAGCGTCAAATGTCGGTGAAGCTTTCAGCTGTATCGAATTATCATGTTAGCAAAGATAAGACGCGATAGCCTATAAAAACATGCATCATGTAGGGAGGTACCACGCACTGCGCGCTAGCCTACAGATAACTACCTAACGTGGTTGTTCACCAAACTCAATCTGAAATCGCAACACTACTATACAATACTACTATACTTTTGTACTAGAAGACGCGACTTTATTCGCGGAACAGAAAAAAGTCATTATATTCTTTTTCTTCATCGTAGTCGGACAAAACTATCCTATAACCAGCCATAACTATCTATCTGTTCGAGCTACCCGTACACCAAAATTGTTGAAATCCGTTTTGACTTGATGAAGCCACAACGTCACATACAAACAAACAAAATTTATTTTTCAATTCAGTGACCTTTAAATAGTCCGTTACACTTATTTTTTTGAAAATGTTTTTAATATACAGACATTTCTTATAACTTTATAATAGTATAAGATGATGGTTTGGTATACAAGTTACTTAACTTACTTCTTCTTAGTCGTATCTCTTAATTGCTAAAGGTTGAGTCCATTGTGAAAGGTACCTGCCGTCTTCCATTCAGCCTCTTCAGCTGCACGCAATGGTTCTGGAGACGGATAGGCCCGTGAGTCAACAGACAAAAATGCATGGCCCGAGACATAAACCAAATAACTTACTTCCATCGAGACACGGTGCTTATAGTAATGCATGCAATGTAAACGAGGGATCGGACCACCCTTTCCCTGGCAAAAGCCTTTCAATGGCCTTCCCTTTGTAATGTATAACCCAGCAAAAGACTTACAGATTCTAACTGATAACCCATACATTTGACTATCTCTTATTATGAGGAGAACCTAAGAATAAGGCTAACCCTTTATAATTGCTAACCGATATTGTCTTTATCTTGCTATCTACTTTAAAGGGTTACCCTTATGTTCATAGCGCTTAATTTAAAACTTTCCTTTACAACATGTCATACTTTAAGCCTTAAGAGAATGAGACAAGACTAGTTCTAACCGGTATTATGCGAGCAACGGCGACGCCTAACGCGACGGTCGCGTGATAAAGCAATCTCTCACACTCACTTCATTTAGTTTATACCTTTGTGTCTCGCCTTTTCGCCTGTTCTGTTTGTTTTGATTTATTTAGTTGCCAGTTGTTCATGTGGACTTTGCGAATTTGCTGCGTTATCACAAAACACAATTAATGGTAATTATTGATGGTTAATTTTATTACACACGATGCCAGCGAGGAATCCGAAAGATTTTAACTGCGTATTCTATGTCATTAGGAGCAAAAATGTTTAATGAACCACATTCAAATCCAGTTTTGAAGATATTGACACTTTTGACAGACTGCCAAAAACGGAGGTGGTTCTCAATTCGATTATTTTTATGAAGATAGAAGAAGAGAAGAAATTCTCCGTCATTCACAAACCGATTTAATTATTTTTTGTTTCAAAGCACCATGCCGTTTCACCCCATTTCACTTCAGTGAAGATCTGATGATGGGATCCATAAGGAATTGAAGGAACTCATTAAATAGACTTAGAATTTAGATAGGGTGCCACCAAATGTTTCTGATGATGGACCGTGGGGGTACCTACAAAACTCAGGTTTGGATCAACATAGACGAGTGCTTTTTAGCTTAATGGACTTAGAGGCTTAGAAGATGACAAACATCACTTTAAGTGAAAAACTCATAATAGATGTCTATGGAGGTGCAGATTCTGAAAATGGCATCCGATTTGGAATTCAAAAAGGCGGAGATCACTTTCTAATTAAAAAAGTCATCATGGGTGTCGTTTTCTAGGTTTTCGGGGGCGCAGATCTTGACAATGAGGTCCATTTTGGAATTCAAGATGGCGGACATTACTTTCAGGGAAAAAGTCATCATAGGTGTCGTTTTTTAGGTTTTTGGGGATCCGCCATCTTGAATTCGAAAATGGACCTCATTCATCATCATATCATCATCATCATATATTTATTTCAAGAACAATATACATTGCATTTGAAAACATAATAGGTACTTCACAAAGAAAGGCAAGTGCGTTTAGCTACGAGGAGGAAAGATTTGCCAAACTCAATTACTACTAAACTAAAAGTAGTCAAGCACACGTCAGGCTACCAGTCAGTTGTTCTTTTTAACAAGTTGCCAATCGAGTTAAAGTCATTAGTAAATAGACACATGTTTTGTAATAAGCTTAGAGATTTTTTGTTACAGAAGTGCTTTTACTCTGTTGAAGATTACTGCCAATATAAACATTTGACTTGATTGGTGCCATCGTAATTAGTTTGTAGTTGTACCTTTAACTAATATTTCAGTAGCATTTATTTTGTATAACAGATAGTGTTTTTGTGAATTTTGTTACTTGATCAATGATAACATGACCTAAATTATAATAATAATAATAATATTTGTTTGTATTGAACGTGACATTTCAGTTTGTTTGTTTTTCTATTATCGTGTTTTTTGTGAAGTACCTATTATGTTTTCAAACACTATGTATATTGTTCTTGAAATAAATATATGATGATGATGATATGATGATGGATGAGGTCCATTTTCGAATTCAAGATGGCGGATCCCCAAAAACCTAAAAAACGACACCTATGATGACTTTTTCCCTGAAAGTAATGTCCGCCATCTTGAATTCCAAAATGGACCTCATTGTCAAGATCTGCACCCTCAAAGACCTAGAAAACAACACCCATGATGACTTTTCATAGAAAGTGATTTCCGCCAACTTGAATTCCAATATTGTTATTTTATTATAATGTAACTAAATACTCTCTCATATGTAATGTCTATGACTCTGTCTGAAAATATATGTCACTTGATTACTTGATAAACGGAAAGTCTGTCTTTTAAGTAATATGAATGCCATTTTCGGAATCGGCACCCCCAGAAACCTACAAAGCGACACCCATGATGACTTTTTCATAGAAAGTGATTTCCGCCATCTTGAATTCCAAAATGGATGCCATTTTCGGAATCGGCACCCCCAAAAACCTAGAAAACGACACCGATGATGATTTTATCCCTAAAAGTGATGTCCGCCATTTTGAATTCTAAAATAGACGCCATTTTCGGAATCGGCACCCTGAAAAACCTGGAAAGCGACACCCTTGATGACTCTTTCATAGAAAGTGATTTCCGCCACCTTGAATTCCAAAATGGATGCTATTTTCGGAATCAGGACCCCCAAAAACCTAGAAAACGACACCCATGATATGCGACTGATAAAATAACATACTGGTAAAATCGCGAAAAAAATTACCGCGAACATTAAAAAACGCTTTATGAGAAATCGCTACATGAAGAAAGACGAATAATTAAATTTCCGATCATGAAAGAACGCGATGTGAAAATTCGCTACTAAGAAATGTATATCTTGACCACAGCAAATACTTAGCATATCCGTATACTTAAAGCGAAGGGACAAAGGAATCATTCAGACAGCATTCGCATGACTATTCACTAACTGTCGTTATTGCTTTTTATTGATGACTGCGGTGGAGTTTCACAATCACAATTATCGCGTTCCGGTGAGCCATAAACACGTGATAGCCTTGATTTAAATTACTCACACGATCTTCACTCATTATCACAACACAACAAAACGGGGCTTAATCGCGTAAAATATGATTTATTTAATTACCTTTCGTTGGTAATTTTTCGATGTTTCAGAAGTCGTGAGTTCCTTCGAGACCCGAAGTGATGTGCCGAGGGGGCTTGTTCGATAATTTTCACAAAATCATTTTTTCATAGTAGCGAATTTTCACATCGCGTTATTTCATGATCGGAAATTTAATTATTCGTCTTTCTTCATGTAGCGATTTCTCATAAAGCGCTTTTTAATGTTCGCGTTAATTTTTTTCGCTGATTTTACCTGTATGTTATTTTATCAGTCGCATATATTTGTAGTATTTTTTTTCCGAACTCGATTTTTTTACATGTTGATATTTTATTATTAGCTAATTATAATACCTGCATAAAACTCCGATTAATACAAGAATTTTGTCGTTGTGTTAATTTTATGTAAGATGGTCCCTTGATAGTATATTATAGGCATTGGCTGATAAGTAACAGTTTATTACAATAAACTATAATTTTTGTGAAGAAATAGATAGGTCGTTCTTAAATTATTCGGCAATGTTTTTTGAGCTTTTTCGCTTGGACGTATAGTTTTGGAGTAATATGGCTCTGAATAATCCACATCCTAATCGAGCTTGTCCTCCGCCCTGGACCCGCGCGATGGTCGATCGTTCTCCGGTGTTAATCTACTCTTGACTATCTGATAAATAAAATCGCCGGAGCACCCAGTCATATTCGATGTTCCACAGGAGAGGGCCGTGAACCGATCCCTGTGGAACACCGCACGATACCTCCCTTTGGCTCCAACCTTGGCATGTTGGATTAGATTAGGTATATTTCCACCACACGGCACAAGTATTTTAGTGCCTCCTTTATGGTGCCCCAAGGCAGGGTCTTGAAAGCATTCGCAATGTCTAAAGATACCACCACAACAACCTCACCCTGGGACACAGCGTCATCTATGAGGGCCCTCACTCGAGCAATGGCATTTATCGTAGATCTGGCCCGCCGGAAACCGAACGGCGCTCACTCAGATCCGGCCCAGTGCACTCTAGATGACGACTGAGGCGAGTCACCACAACCCATTTATTTATTTATTAATAGGTTTGCCAACAGATACAACACAGAATAAAATTACACTGATATCATTTGGACATACAGACAAGAGTGTTTATCCAATTACAGGCAAACACAGCATGCTTTTTCTATAAGGTAGCTAAACAACTAAACAATGTGAAGTGACTGCTAGTACTTATTATACTACAGATAATATTATACTACTCGTAACTGTATGATATGAAATCATAGTTCTGAAGGAACTTCTTAAATTTATTAAGCGACATTGCCAATAAGTCTACCCTAGTGTTCTTATACATTATATTATGCTCCTTACATATTCTAGGGATGACACTATGAGATCCAATTCCATTCGAAAAGTTTGCTCACATATCACGTTTCATCTGTGTACGATAATACCCTTCCATCATCAATGTGCATGTCAGTTAAATTTAAATCATGAATATATATAAGAAACAGAGTTGGCCCAGTACCCAGTACTGATCCTTGTGGGACACCAAATGATATTTCAGGGTCAATTTCAACAGATCGCATTTTTTGTATCTTTCCAGTGTAAATATTTATTTCTGTTTCTTTTTGAGAATTTTAAATGTAGGTATGTAATTTAGACTTTACTATTAAACATATTTCAAAGGAAACCTAAAAACGTAAATAGTTTTAGAGATATTAGGGATGAAAATTTAAGCTTCCACCGGAATTATTAATCACACCGGGATGAAAGTTAAGTCACACCGGAATGAATAATATACACCGGTATGATAAAATCAGCCCACCAGAATGAAATGTGCCCACCGGAATAAAAATAAAAAAGGATTGTAATAATCAAATCTTTTATTTAGTCCAATTTGTATCCAAACAAAATAACGACATCGTATGTTAATTTCTTAGTCAGTCATGTTTTGCATTTATTTATCCTTTACAACACCATATACGACCTCTGTAATGGCGATACTCGAATCAACTTACTTTCGCGTTATATGTATCGCGTTATAAAACATACTGGACAAATTATTAAATTAAAAATATAACGTATAAAAATAAATATTATTTCAACATCTGTGAGAAGTGAAGCTACATTTGACGTTATTCCGATGAAACCTCATCCCTCAAGTCGATAAATTCCACCGGAAACACCGGAATGAGAATGGCGGAGTGAGAAAAACGACGTAAAAAAAACATAAAAAAAAGAAAACCCGAATTAAGTCGTGCGATTGCGAACAAACAATGCATGAATAATTTTTATGTGCAGTCGTCGATGAATGCTTTTTATTATGCGGCGCTGAATTTAAATTCGCGGGTCTATTTTCAGCGACAACGTGCACATGATCCTTGGCCCGTCTACTATCTGCCCCGAGTGATGTAGCAGTCGGCTCAGGGATTATACCGAAATGAGCCTGGAGGTCAATTTCATGCACTAAGAAATCAATTAGGATTTTGCTTCAATTAGGATTTAGCTTGACCACTAGCCTCGTATCGAGCGGCATTATCTAGCCATTTCGATCGCAATGATGGTGAAATTTTCGTTATAATTGCCTGAAAAAGTTTGGGCGATGCGAGATATTCCGTATGATCTAATAAACGAATTACCTCAACACAATTGCGAACGTGACTAGCAAAACTAGCAAGATCGCGCGCGCACCGCGGCTACCTCTTGTGCCACCACGAGCTCGGGGCGGCCGAAGCGCGTGTCGAGCGCGCGCAGCACAACGCTAGGGTCGCGCGCTGACACCAACAGCGCCGACACGGCTTCGCGTGCCGTGCCCGAGAGAGTGCCCGCATTCAGTCTTGCTAGTTTGATCACAGGACTATATAAGCTTTGCGTATCCTGAAACGCCTTTTTTAGGCTAAGCCAATCTAGGTGGGACTTTCCGTCAAAACGAGGCAGAGGAATTTTGTTTACTCCGTGGCTATTGCCTTTATTAACACTACCAATTAACACTTGAAGAGAATTGATAAGCTGCGGAACCACCGCAGTGCTGTCGTTGCTGCGGGCCGCTACGGGAACGGCGCCGCGGTCTTGGGGCGCTGTCACTGGCAGCGCAAGGGGCGCAACGTGTGCTTCAGGGTCTGGGTCTGTTGGCCTGAAAGCATTATCACACATTAATGTGTCACGATTGCGTTCTACTTCGGACTTACTAAACCATGGATCTGTGCGCTGGCTGCTCCTAGAACTGCGTTTACTCACGTCGGCCTCGATAGCGGCGAGCTCTGCGCGGAGCTCCAGATCGGCGGTTCGTCGTTCCAGGTCGGCGAGGCGGAGCGCGTGCTGCGCTTCCGCTGCTAACCGTCTGGCCACAACTGTGGTGGAAGAGCGAGATGACACCATACTAACGGGGTGGGAAGGCGCCGGTGGTGCGGGTACCGAAGAGGCGTGAGAGTCGGTGGGCGCGGGCGGCGGCTCCAGTTCCCTCTCCGCAACGGTCTTACCTTCATTACCATTACCCGATGCCATAGTTTTAGTAGTCGCGCGAGTCCGTACCATAACTAAATTACACAACTAAAGGAAGAGGGATCAAAAAATGTAGCTCGAAGAAAAACTGCTGGTTCATGCTGTTCGCGCCGCTCCGTTTCTCTTTACAGCCTTGTGCTAAGGTCCTTTTTGGAGTGTGTAACGTTTAACCAATCAAAACCCTCACATATCACGACATACCAAATCCAGCCAATCGCAGGCGCGCTCTCACGGACCTCACCCGCGATGCAACACATTCACACACACTTGATTATACCCAACACGCCGATGTGCATACGTTTTTGTATATTTTATTGAAAATTACATGTATTTGAGAAGAATAGAAGTTTTCAATTATCTCCTTGCTTCTATACGGAACACATGCTCATAGATGAGAATGTATATAAGATCCTAATTTATTAGTTGCAGATATTTTAACACATTATACTTTACATTAAAATAATTAACTTGAAATAGAAATTAAGAAATCTTTTCATATAACTTTTATGATTTCATTTACCTAACAAAAAATTAATTATAATTTCGTCTAAAAAAAATCACCATGTGCATTATCACATGTCACAATAACACTATCTGTCATGTCAAAAATTGTTTGTCGTAAATGTCGTAACGGTTCGACGGGAAAACTGCAAATGTCATTAGGATGGGATTGGGCCTGTCGAGTTAAAACTTGTCAAGAAAATCCACCCATAAGTGAGTTAAAGTATTTTTAAAAAGAAGCATGAACAAAAAAAAAACATTTATTATCATAAAATTTTACAAACAATTTTGGAAATGGCGACCCTGTCTTTCAATGCACAATAATGCTCGCTTTATGATATTTCTGTTCACACGCAACAAGGCCTCTCTTTCCCTTTTCATGATTTCAAAAGCGTTGGTAATGCGAGCCCGTAACTCTTCTGATGTTCGGATCGTGTGACCATCGTTTCCATACACCAGATCTTTGGCTCGTCCCCAAATATGGAAATCGAGCGGTGTCAAATCTGGGGAGCGAGCTGGCCAGTTCAATGCACCTGCTTGAGCCCCACCGCGACCTACCCACCGCAATCCGAATTGTTCCGTTAAGTACCTTCGTACGTTACGATCATAATGGGCGGGGGCACCGTCGTGTTGAAAGTACATTCCCATACGAAGACCCGCTGGTACTTCCTCTAGCAATTCCGTTAGGTCTTCTTGTAAGAATTGTAGGTAAGTGCTTCCATTTAGGCGATTAAGAAACACTGGACCCAACAAACAGTCTCCAAGTAACCCTGCCCACACATTGACGCTAAAGCGAGTTTGAAAGTGATCAGGTCGAGCCAAGTGGGGATTCACTTCTGACCAAAAGTGCGAATTGTGTAGGTTGAACAATCCCACCCTTGTAAATGTACACTCGTCGGTCCATAGTATGTTGCGTCTGGCGTTTCTTCTAAGCCACTGGCAAAATAAGACACGTGGTTCATAATCTTGAGGCTGCAGTTCTTGGACACGTGTGAAATGATACGGGTGCATACCTTCACGTTTTAGAAGTTTCCAAACGTAAATATCGCTTACATTAAACACATTCGCTGCATCTTTTGTACTACTCATGGGATGGCGATGAAAAAAATCCAAAATTGCATCTTCTAGACGCTGCGGATACCTAGGCCTACCGGCGTCACCTCTCGGCATGAATTGTCCTTCGCCACGTAATCTTCGCAGTGCTCCAGTGATAGTGCGAGGATCCACATTAACATTGTATCGTTGTAGATACAGCCTTGCAGCTCTCGCCGCACTGCAGTTTGCATCGTGATAACACGTTACCATATTACGATAATCATCATTTGTGTAACGGTAAGGCATTTCAAAATAAAATTTATTTTCAAACTACACAATCAAATGGAAAATAACATGACATTGACAATCAAGTATTTAATTTATCGACGTGAAGTGGCCAGTTACAGTTAAGTGGTACGTAAAAGAACTACTATAATCTGTTCAATGAGTTTTCATTTAGTAATCACATTAACAGGGTGTTTTTACGAAGCAATTTTGTTTTTCCTTTTTCTCCAAAAAAACATCGTATAAGCTATAATGTTTCATGCTTTAATATACTCCGGAGACCGAGCTGTAAAAATATCTGCAATTAATAAATTAGGACCTTATATAACTGAAATAGATAGGCAACTTTAAGTCCTTAAGCGGCGCATCTAGTGCTGCCATCCAGTTGTTGGACACCTAACTAAATGTTTAACCAACTTCAGATAGGAGGAGGTTCTGTGTTTGCCTCCTCTACTTTATTTTGCATATTTCCCGAGTTTTTGGAAACGGTTCAACTAGTTTGAATCGTATAAAATGTATCTCATTGAGGTAGAACCAACGATGATGCTCGTGCGATCTTCAGCGATGTGGAACATTTTGCGTTTTGTTTCTATGTGGCGCGCTTTACTCTGTATATTTGATATATTTCAGAATTTACATAATTCGTATTCCAGTATTCCCTCCTAATTTTAATCAATACCAATAATTAAGTGTTGTAATAGAGATTTTTTTTCTCTTGTTTGTTTATTGTAATTTTTACCCTGTGTTTCCAATGAAAATAAAATATTCGCATAGGAAATTGTTAAGAATAAACAGAAAACCGGATAGACGGACAGCAAAGTGATGTAGGGGTTTCGTTTTGTTAATACAGAGGTACGGAATCATAAAATGAACTCAAATAAATTTTATGAACAATCTTAATTAGTTTATTTAAAATAACAGCCTTCATAATAATAAATTTACACTGTAACGAAATAATATTAGTGTATAGTCTATCTTAAATATAAATCGTTTTACTCAAGTATACACTCTATTCGTAGTTTTACAAAAAGACATATCAAAATGTATAATACTTAAATTACAATACAAAAAAAACGCACGTTTGATATGCCTTCTTATAAGAACCGTATCCCCGTAAAAGTAAGTTATTTGGTTTTTGATTTGGGCCATGCATTTTTGTCTGTTAAATAGTCCTCTTAGTTATGCTTTTGACATTAGAGACTTTTTCAATTCGTTTTTGAAAGCTGGAAATGGGAATTTTATCGCAACATCTGGTAATTTATTATAAACACGAATACATAGGCCTTCGAATGATTTTGATACTTAATAAACCGAACGCGAAACTTTGTAATGGCAATTTTATTATAATAATTAGTATTATACTTTTACTCTATTGTTCTTGTTGATATATATTTAATTATCTCACTTCTCAGCTATGTCTATAAGCCGTTCTAGAGAGTCATCACGAACCCTCTCGCACGCGGGTTTGACGACTTCAAGCCTCCCGAACAAGCCGGTTTCCTCAAAACCTTCGGTACGATAGTCACCACATCCATTACAAACATACGAACCGCGTCAGGTTACACATAAGACCGAAAAGTATGACCAGCCACTATGCGTCAGCGTTTCTGGACTATGACAAGGCTTTCGATTAGATCGAGACTTGTGCGGTGATACAGTCTTTACAGCGGTGTCTCATAATTTTTGTGTTATTGTTTTTTTTTTAAGTTTTACAAGCCAACCGCTACAATAGGCTGCTGCGCAGTGTTCTTTTGCCATTGCAGAACTAGTTTTTATTCATTTTTGTGTATTGATTTCTGCAGCAGCAACTATATACATATATTTTTCACCATTGGGTTTGCTGAAGCTGCCATTGATAGCGTCACAAAGTTTAGTTAGCCGTGTCCACACTTTCTTGAGGCAAATCTCCAATTCCTGAAATTAAAAATATAATATTACACATAAATATAATTTTTACAACTTTAGAATAGAATAGTTATAGAGAATAACTTCGTTCGCGGAGGTAGAAAAATCATAAATCTTTTTTGCTTTAGAATTATCGGATAAAAAGTATCCTATAACCATCTGTGGGTGCCCAGCTACCTAAAAAAAGTTGAAATCTGTTTAGCCGTTATATCTAAATAAGTAGTATTAGGTTACAGTAAAACATTTTGGATCCATTTTGCTAATATTATTTTAGGACAAGGAAAGGCAAAAATCGAATGGAACCTTTTTACGTAAATATTATTAATTGACCTACGAATGTAGTCAAAGCAAACTAAATTCTTGAGGGTCGCCATGACGCTCGACTGATCTCGGCTCTCCATACATACAAGTGTAGTTTATTTCTCATTTATTTATTAACGAACGGTTTCGTAAGTAGGATCACTACCAACTTAGCAAATCTATATCCAAATATTGTTATTATGTCTGAATACAAATGGATAGACAACAAAAATCTTACCGCAGGTTGGACTTGCGTGCGCAACAGATATTGATGCGCTGGATGTGGAAGGCACCGCAGCATGATATGAGAGTCCACCAAATACTGGAACTCGTCCTTGTCCACTTTGGAGCCCTTAGACATAAAATATAAATTATAAAATATTGGCATTTTTTCTTATGGTATTGTCCCATATAGATATTATATCATTAAAAAAACTTTACATTCGCTTGTATATTATATTATAAATCACGACGTAAAGCGGCTAGTCCATTTATGCGGTATTGGAAAGAGTTGATGTTACGCATTACTGGAATTGAGGTGTCATAAAAACGGTAGGACGGACAGACGGACGGACGGTCAGACAGACAACAGACAGACAGACAGACCGACAGACAGATATACATATCAACATTACATGGAATACAAAACTGTGAAAGTGTGGTAAATAAACCAAACCGCATAACTAAGTTTGTTTGCGGACAGACGGACAGACCTTTATAAGTGTATACCATATAGATACGAAATCCAAAAATTACTTTAGGACTGTTAAGATCTTGCGGCGCTTCTTAACGTAGTGTCATCTTACGTTGTGGTGTGGTGATGGTAAACACTGACGTGTACATTTGCCCCTGTGGCCTACTTACTGAAGTTCATTATTTCATTATTTACATATAAATTTGAATTTCTTTGCACTTAAACTGTGAAATTCTACCACACCTTATAAATTAATTTAAATAAATATCACAAATAAAATACGGCCATCAATAAAAACGGACGGTCTATCGGACGGACGGACGACTGACCGACAGACAGACAGACAGACAGACAGGCAAACAGACGGACGTACGGACGGACGGACGAACGGTCGGTCGGACGGACGGACGACAGACGGACGGACGGACGAACGGTCGGTCGGACGGACGGACGGACGGACGACAGACAGACAGGCAGACAGACGGACGGACAGGCGACAAATGGACGGACAGACAGACGGACGGACGGACATACACAAATACAGACAGAGAAGAAGCACCCAATACTGGAACTTGGCCTTGTGACAGACTTAGCAACCGTAAAAATTAATACTAATTAAATATAAAGTATTCACTGTGATATCTCTAATACCCATGCATCGTACTGGTGCATTCATAGATATCAGGTCATTCAGATAACAAAAAATCACATTTATCTAGAAATATTGAAGTACTATTTTTTAATAGGTAAATTGAAACAAGGGTTTTGCTAAAATGGAAATACCATCAGTTCCACCAATCCCATGATGTGATGGATAGATTTTTAACATTGTAGAAGCCCTCATTAATATAATTTATTTACTTTGAACCACTATAAATAACTGGGACTGCAAAGACAGTAAAACTAGTAGGACCGAAATATGCACATGATAATATGAATATTTAACTATGTAATTCATTTACAAAATTGTAATATATATAGTACTGAAACTTACCTGGTATATGTAGCGACGGTGTAGCCAATCGAGTATACGCTTATTCGGAAACGAAAGGATATCCTCAAAGTGCCGATACTCTTCTTCGCCCACAACATGTTTGAAATCTCTCGAGTCCGTCAGGTTTACAAGGATCAGTCGGGTTTGGGAAAGAATGCATGGGCCTTACCTGAAAAATTGAAAATACATTGACGTTTTAGAAGTTTTGTATATATACCAGTTCTAAGATACTTCAGATACATTATGGCAAAAATATTATTAAAGTACTTGTTATTAAATATCAAATAATTTACCATCTCCTTGAATCACTGTGCAGGACGGTACACAACATCGTCGTGGAGCCATCACAAGGTTGGTGAGAGATTTGCGTAGAGGAACAACCACAACACTGATTTCAACACAAATCACTTCCATTACAGTTTTTAGCAATTATAGTTATTTAATAGAGAATTTAGGACGCTCATCTCAACATTAATCAGCCAAAAATGTATTGAAAGTAGCCGAAAACCAAAATGAATTACAATATGACGGACTGACATATGGACCGACAGATGACAACAGATTCAAATTTGAGTGCCAGTAGCCGGGTATATTCGAATCATTTTGAAGTGTTGCCAAAGGAACCACTGATTTCTACTCATATTCAGTTACAGTTTCTGCGTTTGTTACAATGAGGTGTTCGAATGTAATGTTTTTAGTACAGAGTAACAATAAATCGAAAACTATAGGAAAATAATAAATATCAGGAAATAAATAATAAAGAAATATAATTAAATGTTTTACTGAAATACCTATATATTTTCATACAGCCACACTGGCCGAAATGTTATACAGCGCTATCTAGTTCATGTTAAAAAAACCTTTCATAATATGTTGTTATTCTGGTATAAATGAAAAAGAGGGCACTGTAAACAATTTTGTAGGCCGACCTTTGAGATACCATAGCATGCACATGCTATGGTACGAATTTAATGACAACTAAAAAACGAAAACATCAGAAAACAAAAGTAGTAAAAAAACATAAAGAAAAACTGTATAAAAAGGTACAAAATTTATAAAAAAGAGGTGCGTCATGCACAGTATATGATAACTGTAATGAAAACAGTTACAGTTTTTTTTTAAATTTCAGCAAATAGGTTTTAGGTACAAGAAACATTTTAGGTTATTTTAATAAATCTAAGCTGGTACTTGTAAAAAGCAATTAATTTCAATAAATTATAAACTTTTCTAAACAAAATAACGTTCTGGTTGTATTAAAATGATATAATTATTCAGTTTATTATATCATTCATGTTTTGCTGTTTGGCCTATTAGCCTTTGCCTCAACGCTCGTGCGTAGACAAATGCATCGGTCGCTGCGTGCCATTTTGATTTGATTTGACGTATGTAATATTTACAAATATTTCATATAGAAGTATGATTATTAAAAAAAAAATGACAATATTGTGTAAATAGTTTCAAGCAATAATATCTATACTATTATAAAGTTGTAAAAATTAAATGTCTGTACATTGAAGATATCTTCCAAAAAATTTTTAAATAGAAAAAGAACCGACTTCAAAATAAACTAAAAAGCCAACAATAATCTTTTATGTACGGTACGGATCACATTTGAATCACCTTTTGAAGTCGGTGCCATTCATTTATTACTATTAACAGAGATGGCACGCAAGAACCGCGGCGGCGAGCCTTTAGTTATTACCTACCTATATATGTAGTTATAGTAATTCGTATTTTTCTTGACTACAGAACTTTACTTCAGGTTTGGCACCGACTTCAAAAGGGGATTCAAATGTGATCCGTACCGTACATAAAAGATTATTGTTGGCTTTTTAGTTTATTTTAAAGTCGGTTCTTTTGTTTTTTTTTTGCCTTTTAGTGATGGATTTTAGTGATATAAAGTATTTTTTAGAGCCCAGAATGGGAAGATTGAGGAGGATTTGATTGTAAATAAAAATCGAAATGATAAGAATTGGCTAGGTCAAAATGGTTAAGTCCAGTAGCTTGCTGGGTAGAAAAGAATACGACTAACAGTCTCAACTTACCCATAATATTTAAAGAATTATCTCGCAACTATTGACCGTTAATAAGGACTTCTACCTTCCATCATCAGCTCAGTATCATTAAATGATGAAAAGCAGACGAAAATAACTGAATAACTTTAGAAAAATATATACAAAACATTGTTATTGCCTATAATATTTGAGGGTCTCTCTCGATTTCCCTGGGATCCCATGATCAGATCCTGACTTGGTGATAAGGAGTCCACCTCAGAGACACACTATAAAGAATATGACTAACAGTCTTAACGTACGTACCTCTAATACATGTATTTTTTAAGAATTATCTTGTATCTCTTAACCGTTAAAGGAGTTCTCTGGTTCTCCACTATCAGTTCCACTTTGCTACCCTGATCTTAACTAACCTCTGCCTCTAAGCCAAATATGATAAAGAATTATATTGCGATTAGTGAATCAAATAACACTGGTTGAGCGCTTATTAGTGACTGGTGGCTTGTGTCTTCATCATCAGTTTCTCTTTAAAATGACCAAATGATGAGATTCGAGTGTAAATGCTTCTTCTTCTTTAATAAACACCGAAATCGCCATAGGTGTGCCCATAATATTTGAGGAATTCCTTCGATTCCTCATCGATCTCATCATCAGATCATCACCAAAATTGTATGGGACCAACTTGGAGATTCGTACTCTTAACCGAAAAAATATTTTTTCAAATCGACTCGCGATCCGCGAATTAAATAACACTGGTAGAGCCCTCAGTGGTAACTGATGGCTGGTGTCTGCATCATTGGTTTTTCTCCACTAAATGGTGATTTTCAAATGCAAATGCTTAAATTACTGTAATATATACCGAAATCGCCATAGATGTGCTCATAAAAATCAAGGAATTCCTTCGATTCCTCATGGATCCCGGCATCAGATCTTCACCAAAATTTTATGGGACCAATTTGGATATACCTACTCATGAACAGAAAAATAATTTTCCAAATAGTCGTGTAAATGACGGAGTTCTGAGGTATAACATAAAAAAAAAAACAATAAAAAAAACATACAACAGAATTGATAACCTCCTCCTTTTTTTCAAGTCGGTTAAAAAAATGATTGTTACGGACTATTTGGAGGTCACTAAAACGAAAAATTTTTTTTTTGGTGTTATGTATGTTTGTATGTGTCGTTGTGGCTTCATCAGGCAAAATCGGCTAAACAGATTTCCACAATTTTTGGTACACGGGTAGCTGGGTATCTCCAGATGGTTATAGGACACTTTTTACCCGACTACGCTGAACAAAAAACGACGGGTCATGACTTTTTCTCCTCCGCGAACGAAGTTGCGGGCATCTTATAGTTTAAAATATAATCATTATGTAGGTACGTTAATCTGATGTACTGATGACGGATTAATGTAAAACTTACGACTGGATTGTGTTATGTATGTAAGTAGATAGTGGGTAGGTTTAAGCTTGTTACGTTTTGGGTATGCGGGCAGTTATTTTGTAATGACAGTTTTTAGAAATATACATGATTGGAAAAGACAACTCGTTTGACTGCTGCTCCTGGAGACCTTTCTTAAGCATTCCTGGATATCTCCGAATACTCAGACTACATACAGGATAAACTGGCGAAGAGTCGCGATCGAGCCGGCGAGTGCGCGAACGCGGCCGATATACTTATCTTGTGCGAACAGAATTGTGAACAATGTCGGTTGGCAAGACGGACGCGTTCCATCGGCACAAAGACAACTGGTCGACGTATGTGGATAGACTGGAACAGTATTTTGTGGTTAATGAAGTGAAAGAGGAACGCAAAGTACCGTTGTTAATTACCGCAATGGGAGCGGAAAGCTATGATTTATTAGTGACTTTATGCACTCCGTGTAAGCCATCACTGGTAAAGTAACAATCACCTTTAACCGCGGCCGGGTGTTTTAGCGGAGAGGTACAAATTCCGTCAGCGTAAACAATCGAAAAACGAATCAGTAGCGGATTTTATAGCGGATTTACAAAGACTTACTAAATATTGTGAATTCGGTTGGTGGTTGGATGACGGTTTGCGGGATCAATTTGTTTGTGGAACATACTGTGAAAATATTCGTTTACGGTTATTTACCGTTACCAAGTTAAAGTTTTCAAAAGCTAAAGACTTAGCGATAGCGATGGAAGCGGCGAAGGTTAACGCGGCAGCAGTCGACCGTCAGGGCCGTTCAGCGGGGAATGACGTCACTACGCCTTGCTTTTCGATGGGAAATGATGGGAATTGGAAGACACCATCACGAAACGGCCGCGGTAATTTGAAATACACCGAACAGTCAAGAATGAAAACTAGCTACGAGAGAGGCCGAGCAGTTTCCAGCTCACAACGGGCGATCAATGGCAACCGGAGAACAGGGACATCGGGATCAGCTGACAGCAAGCCATTTGCAATTAGGTCAAGGACAAACGAGATGCTTGGCATGTGGGGGCGCGCACGCCACAGAGACTTGTAAATTTCGTTTTTATGTATGCTGTGTTTGTAATCGGGACGGGCACCTAAAAAAATGTGCCCGAGACTTCCGAAGGTTGCTGGGCTCAGCTACGACGAGGATGAGTATTCGGAAGAAGAAAATTGCGACTTAGAGGTAAATCTTTCTTTTGTTAAAGAAAATAAATGAAGTAAATATAAACCTTATGTAATGACACTTAATATTAATAACCAATCAATTGGTATGGAGATTGACACCGGCAGTTATCTTGCGTAAGCTCCAAAATTTACAATAAATATTTTTCAAATTGTGAATTAATGCCAGGTAGCTTAATATTGAGATATTATACTGGGGAAACAGTGCGCACGTTAGGCAAGATTAAGCCAGTTGTTAGATATAAGGACAGGTCAATTCCGTTAGATTTATACATTATTGTTAATGGAAAAACAAATTTACTAGGAAGACAATGGCTTGTGGAGTTGGGGATCAATGTTTGTAACGAATTCGAACCCATAAATTATGTCAAAACGTCGGGGGACTTTAATATGTCGAATTTTAGTTCCAGATTTAAAAACGTGTTTGCGGAGGGCTTGGGGAACTACAACGGCGGGCTAGTGTCACTGCGGGTGCGGCCGGATGCACGGCCCGTGTACCTGCGCGTGCGACCTCTGGCGTACGCGCTGCGCGAGCCGGTGGAGCGGGAGCTGGCGCGGCTGGAGCGCGACGGCGTCATTACGCCCGTGGACACCTCCGAGTGGGCCACACCCATCGTGCCGGTGGTCAAGTCTGATGGAACTCTTCGGATACGTGGACATTATAAGTTAAGTCTGAAAAATTGTCTGGACGTGGCTCGTTTTCCTTTGCCTAGGATTGAAGATTTGTTTACAAAGTTGCATGGGTGACAAAAGTTCAGTAAAATTGACCTCTCGCAGGCATATGCTCAATTGGTACTTGATGACTCAGCCCGATATACGGTGATTAACACGCATTTATATCGTTACAGTCGCTTGATTTATGGTTTAAGTTCAAGTCCTGGTATTTTTCAAAGGATTCTGGAGCAAATGTTCGCAGACATACCTCGAGTGGGCGTGTTTCTGAATGACGTAGTTATAACGGGCGAGAATGACAAGGAACACGTAGAAAACTTATATAAGGTATTTGAAAGGTTAGAAAAAATATGGTTTGAAGATAAAAAAAGAAAAATGTTCGTTTCTAGCAGATTCTATTACCTATCGGGGGTTTGTGGTAGATAAGGACGGACTTCATACCTGTCCTAAGAAAGTGAGAGATATTTTAAACGTAATAACTCCGAGCACCGTATCCGAATTACGTTCTTTTCTGGGAATGACGATGTACTACGCAAAGTTTGTCAAAAATATTAGTACGTTACTTACGCCCCTTTACGAATTGTAAAAAAAAAAAAAAATTGAATGGTCTTTACAATTTGAGAATGCCTTTAAGCAAGTTAAGCAATAGTTGGCTTCTAGTGAAGTACTGGCGCAGTACGCACCGAAGCTGCCACTGATTCTGACAACGGATGCGAGTAGCGTCGGCGTGAGCGCGATTATATCCCATGCCTGGCCAGACGGTACAGAGCGGCCCATAGCTTACGCTTCCAGGGTATTGAATAGTGCTGAGAAAGCGTATTCTCAGATTGATAATGAAGCATTGGCTATTATCTATGGGGTAAAGAAGTTTTATCAATATTTGTACGGCCGTAGATTTGTTTTGAGGACGGACCATAAACCCCTAGTTACGATATTCGGAGATAAGCTGGGAATTCCGGTGATGGCGGCTAGCCGTTTACAGAGATGGGGAATTTTATTGAGTGGATATCAATATGATATTGAGTATATACATACGACTAAGAATGGTGCGGATGCACTCTCACGTTTACCGCCGCATAAACCAGACTATAAGCAATTGCAGGAAGAAGTTACATACTTAAATTTCGTACAGTACTTTTTACCCGTTACCAGTCAAGCGGTAAGAAAAGCGACGGAAAAAGATGCTACGTTAAGGCAAGTACTAATAAATATACAAGGTGGTTGGCCATCGTATTGCCAGAAAGAAGAAATGAAACCGTTTTTCTCTAGAAGACAAGAACTGTATATTGAAGGTGGTTGCATTATGTGGGGCTATCACATGATTATTCCAGGTAGTTTGAGACCGGATATATTAAAGGAGTTGCACAGCAGTCACCAGGGCATTGTCAAAATGAAATGTGTAGCGCGTAGTTTTGTCTGGTGGTCAAATATAGCAATTAGCCGAACGTGTGTAATTTGTACAGCAGAGGTTTCAGCACCACCTCGAGCCTTTGCTCGAGGTGGTGCTGAAGCCTCAGTTGTGGCCATATTATTCCGGACCATGGTCTAGACTCCATGTGGACTTTTTGGGTCCCTACGATGGAAAAACTATTTTTGTCCTTATAGATTCGACCACGAAATGGATCGAAGCTTTTTTAATGGCAAGGACAAAAGCGACGGCGGTCATCAAGGTATTACGAGAAACATTCGCGAAGTTCGAACTGCCGAAAGAAGTCGTGTCGGACAACGGCCCACCGTTCACTAGTCAAGAAATAGAGGATTTCATGACATTAAATGGGCACACACATTTACGGCACCGTACCACCCGGCGTCGAACGGACCGTAGAGGGCGCGGTCAAGTTATGCAAGAGAGCTATTAAGAAAGCAACAAGAGAAAATCAGGATGTAGAGGAAACATTACAAACATTTCTTCTTAATTACCATAACTGCGAGCATAGTACCACGGGAGAAGCCCCGGCGATGTTATTACAGAAACGACAACTTCGCTCAAGATTACATCTGTTAAAATCCTCTAACGAGGTAGAAAACAGAGTCCATCATGCGCAAAAGAAACAAATCAAATCAGGAGGTGAGCAAGCAAAAGAGATACACGAAGGAGATAAGGTTTGGATGCGAGAATTTAAAGCGGGAGAAAAATGGGTGCCTGTTAAGATATCTAAAGTTATGGGGTCTCGTAATTACGTAGTCGCAAGGGAAAACGGTACCACGTGTAGTAGACATTTAGATCAATTAAAAAAACGAGTGACTTATTGTATGCCAAGTTACGTTCCGTCGGACAGCATGCCGGAGTTGCCCTCGGCTGGTGCGCCAGCTTCGCCATCGCGCGCCGAGGCTGCTGAGTCCGTGCCTGCCGCTCCCGCGCCGACCGCGCTATCCGCGACAGCCGCCAGGGCGTCCGCGCCCGCAATGACACTGGCCCCACTCGTTAAATCAAAACGCAATAGGAAGCCCCCGGTTCGTTATGGTTTCGAATTCGATTGATTTTTGTTATCAATTACAACTTCCTAAAATTAATTATTTTATTCGAAAAATAAGTAATTCTTTATATTTGCTAGCTATTAATTCCGACTTAGATGCCATTAGACCTATCTTAGGGAGCAGTAACTGTAGGTGCCTATTCATCCATACTCCTAGTACTATTATATCCATAGACCGTAGGGTTCGAGTTAAATTTGTATAATCTTAAATAATACTCTTTTATTTAGGCTGTCAGTCTGTGTTCCATAATAGCAATAATTTAAATTAAGGTAAATTAAGTTTATATGCGTGGTCATAGATAACAAGGGGAGTGTTATGTATGTAAGTAGATAGTGGGTAGGTTTAAGCTTGTTACGTTGTGGGTATGCGGGCAGTTATTTTGTAATGTCAGTTTTTAGAAATATACTTTATTGGAAAAGACAACTCGTTTGACTGCTGCTCCTGGAGACCTTTCTTAAGCATTCCTGGATATCTCCGAATACTCGGACTACATACAGGATAGATTGGTTACGCACGTATAAACTAGATGAAATTTCAAGTATGGTACGATTGTTTTTTTGCTTTTTTTCTCGGAAGTGTGTTGAAAAACGTCATATGAGACTCGTGTGCATTAGTCATTACACTCTCGGCTTTATACAGCACTCGTCTACGACGTAATATTGCTATAACATCGCTAAAAGACTACTGTAAGTGGAACATACCGAAGACTTATTAGAAGTGTCCAGTAAACCGCGAAGTATTTGTCCATAGATAACAGTAAGGTAAACAAAGAAATAAATTGTAAGTTATTGGAATTTGAACCTAGGACCCCACAGTCCCCACACTCCATAAGCATACTATCTACTACTAAGACATGTGTTCGCATGTGCTGTCATGGATGACTCGCGCACCGAGGGTTCCATACAAACTTTCACTTATTCCGACTTAACTTGCCGCTCGACTTGAGTTAAGTTTGCCTCTGGTATCTATGGCGTCACATACAAATGAGGGGCAAACTTAATCAAACCGGGTTATTGAAAAATGATTGATAACAAAAAACAAGACAGATATAATTTTCGTTTAATATTATGTTAAATTACATAATTCCAGAAAATTCTACATTTTTCGCTTGGTTCGCAGGGGAATGGTGTTTTTTTTAATTTTCCTTAGTAAAACAAAATCTACTCACAATATAATAAATGAATAAATAGTTCAAAAATGTACAGATCAAGCCCTTTCGTATGATACCCTACTTGACCTAGGAGCTAGACTGTGAATTTCTGCCCCCCCCCCCCCCCATATACGTCGTTTTTTACAAAATAGAAATGTACTTTAAAAAGTTTCCTTTGCAATACATGTGGGCTGACAAATTATTCCAAATTCCAAATAGATAGCATAAGTAGTTTTTGAGATATGGCGCGCTAATAGTCGGACAGACAGACCAACAAAGTGGCACCATAAGGTTTCCTTTTTTACCATTCTTAGTACGGAATCCTAAAAACCAGTCAAGAGCATGTCGCACCATGGTCAGTGTAGGGTTCCGCAGACGTTCATGCAAAAAAATGCGATATTAATAAGATAACTAGCGTAGTGTAGCGTAAAAGAGCGTATCTCTCACTTACGTTCTTTTGCTGAGAAGCGCAGTTTTTTGGCAATAACTTAAAAACGGTATATCCGATCATGTTCAAAATTTTCGTTGATTTGTTAAGCTATATCTATTTTTTTTTTTCATATTTTTTTGGCATTCCGATTAGTAAATAGAGGGGGGGGGGGGCATAAATAAAAAAGAAGGAGTATCGAGTTAAAATAATAAACTATACTTTATGGCTGACCGAAGATTAACAGATATGACATTAGCTACCTTTAATTGTAAGTCCGTGACGAGATCGGTGGAGGGAATATGAGAAATATGTAAAACAGCTGATATTATTGCCCTGCAAGAGACCTGGCTTCAGCCACACGATGTAAATTATATCGGAGAAATTGATGATAATTTCGAATATACGAGCAAATCAGCCGTGGATACCTCGATAGGGATTTTGAGAGGAAGACCTTACGGGGGTGTCGCTTTGATGTATAGAAAGGGAGTGTTTACGTCTGTTCGAGTTATTGAGTGTAGGAGTGTGCGTTTGGCGGCTATTTGTGGTAGTATCGGTGACCGTTTGCTGCTAATATTCTCGGTGTACATGCCTACTGACGATATATCTAACCTACCTGAGTTTACGGAGTGCATTAGTGAAATAAGTGCAATTATTGAATGTCTAAATGCGGACAGTGTTTTTGTGGGCGATTTTAACGCACATCCAGGTGAACCATTTTACAAAGAGCTTTGTGATTTTTGTATAGAACAGAAGTGGCGATGTGCTGATATGGAGTGGCTGGGCAGTGGTTCAGGTACATATACCTATGTGAGTGAAGCTCATGGCTGCAGAAGATGGCTGGATCACTGCCTCGTCACCGAGGCAGCTTGGCTGTCTGTTACTGATGTGGCTGTAAATTATGATATATATGGGTCGGATCATTTTCCTGTCATAATTAAAAGTAAAATCTGTATTGACAATTTAAATACGACTGATAATAAAGCGGAGTGTAATAATAATAATAGTGATATTGTCTGGGGCGAGAGATCGAGATCAGGTAAATATGTATAATAAAAATTGTAATGATAAATTGAGAGAGATTAATTTTCCAAATGAATTTATGAAATGCGGTGATAATTTTTGTAGTGACATATCCCACGAAATTATAATAGATAAGTTGTATTGTGATATTATAAATAGTTTGCAAATAGCCTCGAAAATGAGCCGTAGAACTAAAAAGTGTAAGCGCAGGCAGGTTGTCGGATGGAATAAACATGTAAAAGAAGCTCATGCCCGGGCCAGGATGTATTTCCAGCAGTGGCATAGTTATGGGAAACCAGTGGCCGGACCAATATACGAGGATATGTGTTCTTCCCGTAAAGTTTTCAAGGATAAGCTGAAGTGGTGTCAGGACAATCAGATACAGATTAGAATGGACATATTAGCGACTCACCACAGGGCTAAAGATTTTGGCAAGTTCTGGAAGTACACAAATAAATTAAATCCCAAAACTGGTCTCCCTGCGGCTGTTGATGGAATATGTGCACCGTGCAAAATAGCTAATATGTTCAGAGTCCTTCAAAGCGGTAAATCGAATGCCTGAGCGGGCGGATCGGGTGCTCTCTACCGAGGACCGTGGGACCCATGGTCGAGTCAGCTTTTCTCTTAAGGAAGTTGACTGCACTATTAAGTCCATGACTAGGGGAAAGTCACCAGGGCACGACGGTCTCAGTATAGAGCACTTGCTATATGCGGGTGTTCATTTACCTCGAGTCTTAAAAATGTTTTTTAATCTGTGCATCAGTCATTCCTATCTTCCAGAGAATCTCATGAAAACTGTAGCTGTCCCGATATTGAAAAATAGAACCGGGAACGCCTCCGATGGGTCCAATTACAGGCCAATATCCTTGGCAACAATAGTGGCTTAAGTACTTGACGGGCTGCTTGACAACTTATTGGCGAAACACATTGAGACTCAAGACGCGCAATTTGGTTTCAAACCGGGTCTGCCAACAGAGAGCGCCATTCTTTGTCCCAAGCATACCGTCAAGTATTATGCTGAGGGTAAAACACCCGTTATTACTTGCTTTTTGGATCTATCGAATGCGTTCGATACGGTGTCATACAACATACTATGGGATAAAATGGAAAAGTCAACGAATACTCCGAGGGAGGTGATCAACCTGCTCCGTTACTGGTACGGGAAACAAACCAATCAGGTGAGGTGGGCAGGAGCGCTCTCGGATGTGTACGGGTTGGAGTGCGGGTTGAGACAGGGTGGATTCACCTCGCCCCGCTTGTTCAACTTGTACATGGACGAGTTGATTGCTAGGCTCAGCAGCACGGGTATCGGGTGCTCGATCAGTGGCACCATGGTCAATAACATTAGCTATGCGGACGACATGTGTCTGCTGTGCCCCTCGGTCAGTGCGCTGGTAAAATTGCTAGAGGTATGTGAAGAGTACGCGGCCGTCCACGGTCTGAGGTACAACACCAGTAAAAGCGAGCTGCTAGTATTTAAAGCAGGTAATAAGGCCTTTGACTCACTCCCTCCAGTTTTCTTGTGTGGAGCTCCTCTCAAAAGAGTGACTCACTTTAAGTACCTGAGACACTGCGTGACCGACAACCTCCAAGATGACGCTGACATAGAAAGGTAGCGCAGGGCATTAGCCGTACGATGTAATATGTTGTCCCGCAGGTTTGCACGTTGTGCTAGTAATGTCAAAATAACGTTGTTTAAGGCATTTTGTCAGACCTTTTACACGTACAGCCTGTGGACAAATTATACTAAAAAGGCGTTTAATGCCCTGCGCATCCAATATAATAACGGGATCAGGATGCTGTTGGGACTGCCCCGTTTTTGCAGCGCATCAGGTATGTTTGCAGAGGCTCGTACCGATTGCTTCGGTGCGATAATACGACAGAGAACTGCCTCCCTGATGCGCCGCGTGCGTGACAGCTCCTACAGCCTCGTGCGCCTGGTGCTAGAATCTCCTGCCTACGCGTTTTGGAAACACTGGGACTCAGTGCACATGAGAGCAAGAGGCTCTGTGTATAATATAATAATAATATATTTTAATAATATCACTACATTTAACTAACATAGGATAAGCAAATGTATATTAACACTATAGACATGGTCTGAAAATAAAATATTTGAATTTGAATTTGAATAAATTGTGCCCCCCCGGGCATTTGATTTTATATAGTGAATACTTTCGGAGCGATTATTTCCGAAAGTATTCACTATATAAAATCATTTTTTTAGAAACCTCCGTCTTTTTTAAGGAAATGTCGAACTATGTGCCACACATTGTTAATTGCTGAAAAATATTTTTTTTTCAGTTTCGGTTACATATAAGGTATGGAATGCCCCCCTACATTTATTTTATTTTATTATTTAACCATCAAACTAAGTAGCGGCTTACACAAGACACCGTATACTCTAAATTTCATTAATATACATTGAGTACTTTTTGAGTAAAATGCCTATGACATACGGACGGACGGACAGACATGACGAAACTATAAGGGTTCCGTTTTTGCCATTTTGGCTACGGAACCCTAATAATGCACTGCAGATGAAAAAACTACGATAAAAAAGTGCACCAACAACCAGTGGCGTGGCGTCAAACATTATCCATAGACAAGCTGGAGCTTTGGCTCGTTTTTTCTTCAAATACTGTAGTCAGCTGTCTGAAAATTTGTAACTCGGTGGGAATCGAGTTCTATAGACGCCACGCCACTGCTAGCAACAGAGCGTATCTCCACGGCACTTACGTCCTTCACATGAGAAGCGCAGTATTTTCGCAACAATTCAAAAACGGTATAATCGATCATGTTGAAAATGATTTTCGTTGAAAGTATTTATTAAGCTTTAAATTTGTAATTTTTTTCAAATTTTTTGGACATACCGTGAAGACAATAGAGGGGAGGGGACACAATTTATGCAAATTTCGGAGCGATTTATTCCGAAAATATTCACTAAATTGAAAAAAAGTTTAGAATCCTCAATATCCTTTTTAATGGAACTGTCGAAATATGTGCTACACATTGATATTTGCTGAACAATTTTTTTTAGTTTCAGTTATCTACATGTATGGAGCCCCCCCCCCCCCCCCCTAGAAATATATTTTGTTATTATTTAACTATCAAACTAAGTAGCGGCTTATAGAAGACACCTATCCTTCGAAATTTCATCAATATACATCACGTAGTTTTTGAGTAAAATGCCTGTGACATACAGACGGACGGACGGACGGACTGACATGACGAAACTATAAGGATTGCGTTTTTGCCATTTTAGCTACGGAACCCTAAAAACAAGGTGTATATTGTACATTGATTACATTAAATTTGTAACTCAAAACCAGCAAAACCAATTCAATGTCTATGGAAGTTTATCTCCTTTATAAAGAAAAATCACGACCAATCATTGACGATAAATTACGCAAGTCGCGGGCTGAGCTCTAGTGCCTTGCATATATGTACAACGAGTGTGTTTGATCGTGTATTTGGTGCGTTGTTCAAGAGCGATAAATAATGACTGTGACCAAAAATATGAGACTTGAAAAAACAAGCAATATGGTGCAAAACGTAAACACAAATGACATATCCACTCTACTTATTATATTTCCCTATTATAAAACCTAATGGAGTGAAGAAGCCGCTATGTGTCAGTAACCACAACATAGAATATGTCGATGACTATATTTACCTAGGTCAGAATATATGCTTTAAGGACAGAACCGCTAAAGAAGTAGCAAGACGAATAACCCTTAGTTGGAAAAAGTACTGGTCACTAAAAGCTATATTCAAAGGAAATTTTCCAGCACATATCAAAAAGAAACTGTCAGACGTGGACCTCCACAGCAGACTCCAGGATAAAGATTAGGTCATTTCAGAGAGCGATAGAGCGCAGTATGCTGGGAATTAAATTAAAAGATCGCATTAGGAGTAGCGACATAAGAAAAAAGACACAAATTATCGACGCGCTCGAAATGATCCCTAAACTGAAGTGGAAATGGGCTGGACACATTGCGAGATTAAAGGACAGCCGATGGAGCCAGCTCGTTCTACATTGGTGTCTAATAGACGGCAAACGAGAACGAGGCCACCCCCTTCGCCGGTGGAGAGACGATATTGTTACAGTAGCTGGTAATCTCTGGGTCCGGCGGGCTCAAAATCGGTAGGACTGGCATGAGATGGAGGAGGCCTTCATCCAGAAATGGAAGGTCCCCATGTAGTTTTAAAATTAAGTATTTAAAGCTATATATATATAGTTTATATATATACATAAAAAAAAAGAAAAAAAAAGCAAAAGAAGAAAATAATATTTCTACTTTGCTATCAATTTACTTATTTTTCATTTTTATTTTATTGCAAGTGTGTAAATGGGGAATAAAGGCTATTTTTATTTTATTTATTCTTATTATTATAAAACCTTTCTATTTTAACCAGTAACCAATATCTACGAACTTTAAGGTGCGTCCACATTTGTATCATTTGCCCGTATCAGATCATCGTCGCGTGGCATGATCGCGTGTCACGATCACGCGTTTGGACGTTGCGCCGATCGGATCGCTCGAAATCCATTTTGCTACGCGTATCACACAGTTATATCGGACGAGTACGGCATGATCGGCGCGCCGACAGTAAGCGTCCAAGCAGCGCGATACGCAGTCATGCCACGGCACGGTGATCGGATACGAGCAAATGATACAAGTGTGGACGCACCTTTAGTAAATTATTTTATGATTCGTAATTTTGGGCCCTGAGTGATATGATAAGAGTTACGTTCGTTACGTACCTAATCAACTAGTAATTTTTTATTATGAATCTAATGTTCGATGAACACGGAGCTCACCTCGAATAAAACGTTTATCCAGCAAGGTACTCATAGACACGCAAATTATGCTCATGACATTGACTGAGGAGTCGACGAAGTCCACATGATAGCTGTAGGAATTACGAGGCACAAGGTAGATGCACAAATTTGTCCCTTCGAGTTCCCCGAGGAATTGCATCGGCCGCAAACATATATAGTAATTAAACCCAAATAATTTACTTAATGGACAACGGCCACATATAGCACCCGTTGCAGGCGGTCGCTTCTAGCCACCCGCTCCCAGGCTGCCTGCCCCGCCCGCCGACTGAAGTGCAAGTTTCCAATTACCAACGCAATAAACATGTCGATCGCGTTCCATCTTGCTATAAACACTACCGCTCATTAGTATTTAGGCACTAATTATTTTTTCCATATAATTTTGTACAAAAATAACAGTCACGCGTAACATATTTTTCGTTGGAGCTAATGTCGGTTATTTTTATTTTGGCTTGTTTTAGTATGTATTTGTACTGTTTTCTCGCGATCGAAATGGATAGCATGGTTTATAAAGCGTGGGTAATAGTATTTTATGCAACTGTTGTATAATAAGGGTCAAAAAAGACGAGTGGCGTGGGTTGCGATGCGAGCCTTGGCGAGCATCGCAAGTAAAGGCGCCACGAGTGTTTTTTGACGCAATTATACAACGTTGCATACAATAGTTTTTCTACGACTAAGGGGCCGTTCACTAATTACGTAACGACAATAGCGAGTATCGCAGAGAAAGACGCCACGAGCGTTTTAGACCGAATTATACAACGTTGCTAACAATAGTTTTCTAAAGGGCCATTCTTTAATTACGTAAGGACAATCGCAAGTATCACAAAGAAAGACGCCACGAGCGTTTTTTGACCGAATTATACAACGTTGTATATAGTCTATGATTTTTAAACTGAGCGAAACGGCCATTGTATTCTTTAAGCTGATTTAGCTCAGTGTAAAACAAAAATCTATGTACCATAGTTTTTCTACAACTAAGGGACCATTCATTAATTACGACAGATTTTTCGAACCCCTCCCCCCCCAGGGTTCCATACGTAATTAATGAATGACGCCTGAGCACTTTAAAAAAAAAACACAAAAAGTCTAAATAAAAATATTTGCGCCGAGATTTTTCTGGCAGCAAATTTTTTGATACTTCTTGCGCCACGACACAAATTTCTTCACAAATTTTTCACACTTTCAACAGCTTATAACAAGACAACAACTAACAACTTCAAGATGAATAAAATTAAAAATCAAACTGTCAATATCAATGGCTTTCTTATTTTTTAAATTCGTGTATACTTGCCAGTGATGAAAACATGTTATGATTCGAAAAAAATAGGCGATAAAATATGTGTACGTAAATTTTAAAAAATGTTTTTTTTTTTAAGTTGGCAGCAATGCATTTACGTACATTTTTTTTTAAATTTAAAACTGTCTGAATTCGGCGGTTTGTTAAGTTGGTAATATCAATTATTTCAAATAACATTAGTTTAAGACTAACTGAATATAAATTATTATGTACTCTGTGACACCAAGGAATACGTTAATAGCGACATTGTAACACGCTTAGCAGTGCTTTTTTGGGAAATAGACTAGAGTTTTACAAGTCTTAAGTAATGTATGTCTTTATATTAGAGTTGGTAACCATTTAAGTGATAGAAATAAGTACAGGAGTAGAAAAAAGCCATTATGACACTCAAGTATATTTTCATAATTTCGTTTCATAATGACTTCGCATAGACCCTTGTCATAAAATCTATAACTTTTTTTTGGGGTGAAATAGAAGTAAAGGTTTTTTTTTACCTACAAAATCAAATCCTTAAGGTTCATTTTGAACTGTCAAGATCGGAAGTGGATTTGGGAATTAAATGTGGACGAAATGGGATTATTGACGAGCTAGGAACTTGAAAAACTGGATATGTTGACAAAGTGAACCTAAAGGTATCAAATTACTATTTTTTTAGGGTCTTCCTCATCGAAATCGATGAGGACTATAAAAATAATATATAGCCCGACGGGAACGAGGAACCCAACTGACTTTAACCATCGACTTTATTACCTCATCATGAGTATTTTTTTATTGTATTTGTGTGTATTGAAGATGTGACTTAAAGCTGAGATACGAGTACTATTCGACACGAATTACCCGCCATTAAGAAAAAATTGGATACCAAACTTATTGCAAAACTTAATACATATTTTTTTTTAATGAAAAATTGAATCACCTTTTGAAGTAGGTGCCGCACAAAACCCCAAGATCAATGTCAAATAACACAAGCAATAATATACAAAACAACATAACAAATCCCCGAAATAAACAACGCCTCAAAGACTACCGGTTCGTAATAATAATAAACACAGAGCACCTTGATATAAAGGTGAGGATGAAAAACGCCTCTGGACTGACAAAGAATAAGCAGCTGATTGCATTAGGTCCCTTTTATTTAATGTTATTTTATTAATATTTCTTGTAATATTCAGCCCATTGAGTGTGTATTTAATAGCTTTAATCTTAGTTTTAGTGTAAACATAATAAGTGAAGTGCATTAGTAACGTTTACAACTGTCTCGTCATATTTTGAATTTGTAACCGTTATAGGTTAGAAATTCGAAATATATTTTCGTTGTGCAATCAAATCGTCTTGTTTTTGTGTTGATTTTAGCAACTAATAAAATTAGAACACAGCTTATACATACCCTTGCGTTACTATTTCACGTAAGTACCTAAAAATAACTTAGCTTGGGCTAGCAAGTCCTTGAAATATTGTTTTTCACTTTTGTGTTTATTAATATCAATGATGCTTAGGTACTCGACGAAAAGCCGCGGCGGCCCGTCAACAGGAGGTGGATAAACTTCAAATCACCTTATTGGAATTAAAAAACTCAAAGGAATTGTGTGCTCAATTGCTTAGTGAGAGAGAGGATAGTGAGAAGGAACTATTATTGATACTTGACAGCAGAGATAAGTTGAAAAAGGAACTCTGTACACTAGAATGTGATTATAATAATTTAAATTGTGAGCGGGCCAAGCTTCAGGAGATGGTAGACAGGTTTACTGAGTGTAGCGCTGAGTATGAGCATGCCCTGAAGGAGATCAACACACTGGAGAGATCAACACGCTGCATGATGCCAACGAGCAGATTCTTGAGCTGCAGGAGGCCAAGCATGAGAGTGCAGCGGTTCAAGAACTAGTCGGACCGGTCCTACAGTTGGTTACCGCTCCAATTGATAACCCTGTAATTGTTGTAGACTATGATACTTCCACCACAACAAAGTTAGTAAATTGCAGTGGTAAAAAACTAAAAAAATATGTCAAACTTAACAAGTGTATACAGAGAGTAAAAAAGTTGTCAAAACAAAATAGGTTGTTTCTAAAGAAAATGAGATCTTGCAGTCAAAATGTAAATCTAGTGGATAAGTTAGATATGTATTCTGTAAAGTTACAAAATAGTAGGTTAAAATATGAAACTGACACACAGACATTAAAGTTAAAAATTCAAAGCTTAGAGGATTCAATTAAATCATTAGACACAATTAATGAGAGCTCAAAAAAAGTTATTCATGAATACTCACTAGCCATGGATGATTTAATATCACAAATAAATTATAACACAGAACGGTTTGAGTCCCTGACAAATAATCACTCCTGTTTATGTAAGCAGGCAAGTGGTAATTTGTCGACTAGTGTACTAGAACCATCCTCTCTGTGTGCCAGTTTGCCAGAAAAATCCAGTGAAAGTTCCTTCCACACCGCACCAAGCACACCTAAACCTAAGGTTATGATGTACTGTGATGAGATGGGAAGTGGTATGGGCCCACTGTTAAACTCATACTTAAAGGGACATAGTGTAAGTAGCAATTGTTTGCCTTATAGTAGCCTTGACAATATTTCAAACGAAATTCTAAGACAGTAATATTAATTCCAAAACATCACTGCTTATTCTCTTGGGAAACAGGGGTAAAGTGAACAAGAATGATTTAATTAAATTTTATGAAACTTTGAACACAATTATAGTTCAGGAAATTATTATGTTCACTTTTCCCTATTGTAAACAATTGACAAAATCTGAAAATGATACAAGATATATTTTAAATACATCTTTATATAATCTTTGTACATATAGTAGTACGTTTAGAATAGTAGACGCTAACAAATATGTTAGTAATCATTATTTTTTGACAAAAGGTAAGTTTTACCTTTCCAATTATTGCAAACGACAAATAGTTTTGTCACTAGCCTATTTAAGGTGAAGAGGTGGGCAAATCACTGAAATCGAGGTGTTTTTGTGCAATTTTTTTGATATTATACGTAGCATGTAGAGATCTGGAAAGTAACTATTCAGGACAAAAATATACTTAATTATGGGTTGATAGGTTAAGTGCGTTCCTATCTGATGTAACTAGGCCTAGAAACTATATTTAAGAAGCAGGTTTTTAAAAATCTTCTACATCTTTTTTTCCGCCTGTGATCAATTCTACATTACCAAATTTTGCACATGTACTTTAAAAACCTTGGTCTACTAACTGATAGGAAAAAACTTAGTCTAATTTGTGTAATACGGAGTTTAGACCAAAAATCAACTTTCGCCTACGACATTTCTATGAAGTCAACGTACTAAATATTTGATCAGTGTAAAAGTGTAGGCGCTTTAGCAGTGACGGCGGCGTTGCGTGCTCGCGCTTCTCCACGGCGGCGCAGCGTGCGCTTACGCTGTTGCCAGCTCGCTTCCATCTATCCATAGCGATAATGTTTTTGAATTCATTCCGTCAACTGATTGCGTTTGTTTTGGTGTGTTCTATTCTACGATTTAGTACCAGTATAATTATATCAAGGTACTCTGTGTTTATTATTATAATGAACCGGTGGTAGTCTTTGTGGCGTTGTTTATTCCGGGGATTTGTTATGTTGTTTTGTTTGATATTGTTTGTGTTGTGTATGTTATTTGACATTGAACTTGGTGTTTTGTGCGGGAGAGTCACTCCGTGCGACGTAATTACTTGGAGATTCTTGAGTCCCTAAAACTGGGGAACAAGAACGGTGGCGGTGGTGGTAATGGTAGTGATGGTGGTGGTGGTGGTGATGGTGACGGTGGTGGATGGTAGTGGATGATGGTGGTGGTGGTGATGATGATCATGGTGACGGTGGTGGGTGGTAGTGGATGGTGGTGGTGGTGCTGATGGTGATGATGGTGGTGATGGTGATGATGGTGGTGATGGTGGTGATGATGACCACTACCATCCACGACCGTCACCATCATCACCATCACCACCATTCCAATCATCACCATTACCACCACCACCATCATCACCACCATCACCATCATCACCATCACCATCCACCACCACCATCCACCAATGATCATCCAATCCTGAATTCCAGTAGAGACCCCCGGGGTCCATCAGAATGTGAAAAATGGTTGACTGTCGGAAGGTCTTTATATCCTTCCGAATCCATAATTTAAAATAGGCACAAACAAAAATGTTTCTATTGACACAACACATAATTTCAGCAAGCAGCAAGGTCAAAAAAACAAACTGTAATAAAGTAGCCTCAAAACAAGCGCCACCATACTGCAAAAGGAGACGATAGTTCACAACTAGTCAATGCGCGATACGACGAGTGGAGAGAGAGCATCTAATACATACTAGATGGCGCGCGCGCTCGAAGTATTACGTTAGGGCCGAACGAGCAAGGTCATTTCCCCATCTCTTCGCCTTAATTGACATTTCTACCAAGAATTTGGTACATAACTCTGCTTCTATTGAGCAGTCCGACATTAATGTTGTTATGTGTAATAATTTAAACTAAGTGATGAGACAATGGAGAAATCCTTTTCTGGCAATGAAAAGTATATCCACCTGGTTCATCAAAATATTCAGTGAATTAGAGGGAAAGATTTGCAGATTGAATTATTTTTAAATGCCTATAATATTGATATCTTATGTATAACTGAACACTGGCTAACTTGCAATGACATAATGCCCCAATTCAATAATCACCAGGTGGGTAGTTCGTTCACCAGACTTAGTTCCATACATGGTGGGTCGTTAATTATATTAAATAGTCAATTGAAATTTAAGGAATGTAAGGACATTGTATCCTTGTCTTTTGAACCTACCATAGAATTAAGTGCAGTAGAATTAGAGCAACTTATTGTAGTCTGTGTGTATAGACCGCCATTAAGTAATTTCGATGTTTTTCAAACTATTATGGAATATGTGCTTTTTAAGATATCGCGTACTCGTAAAAAAATACTTATTTGCGGCGATTTCAATGTAAATCTTTTGGAAGATTCAACACTAAGTATTAGATTGTTGAATCTATTCAAATCTTTTCGTTTAAGCCACGTATTTATGGAACCTACTAGGGTGACCGATACCAGCGCCACCTGTATTGATAACATTTTCACTGATATTTCTCCTTCTAAACAAAGTATAATCAGTAAATTAGAATCAGATCATTTAGGCCAATTAATGGAATATGCGATATTAAGGGAAAATATAGTGAAAAAACAAATTACTTTTGTACCGGTAACCACAGACCGTGTGGAAAGAATGAAGCAACATTTGTTTCAGGCGCTACCCGTTCTGTCTTCTGAAATGAGTCCTAATCACATGTATGATTCATTCTTTACAACTTTTATGAAACATTATAATACAATATTTACTTCCAAATCGGTTGTGGCTGGCGGTGCACCAGTATTTAGCGAATGGGCTACTGCGGACTACACAAACGTAGACAAGCACTGTATGCCATGTATGACGAACGGCGGTTTAATACGACTGATGAATTTAAAGAACATGTAAAGCAATATTCGAAACAATTCAAAATTGATTGTCATATTGCCAAACGTAATTATTTATCCCAGAAAATCAAAAATAGTTCTAATATTATCAAAACCACCTGGAAAGTGATTAATGCGGAGACTGGTAGATCAAGGCACGCAATTAGTGATCTAGAATTAAAAATTGATGGCAAAATTATAGATTCTAGTTTAGATGTAGCAACAGAATTTGAAAATTTCTTCGCCCATATATCAGTATCCACAACAAAGTGTTTAAATTCATCACCTTCGTCTGCCGTTTTGTTGTTAAAAGAAAACGTCCCAGAATGTAATAAGGACTTTTATTTTGAACATGTCAGTCCTTCAGATGTAGTAAAGGCATTTAAATCAATTAATGTCAAAAAACCAATGACCTATGGGGGTCTCAGTCCATGCTGTCAAATCCCTAATAGAAGTAATAGCGCCTGACTTGGCAGATATATTCAATAACAGTGTTGACTGCGGTGAGTTTCCTGATCTGATGAAACATAGCAAAATAACTCCTTTATTTAAATCAGGTAGTACCTCTGACCCCACTAACTTTAGACCAATATCTGTACTACCTACATTTAGTCAAATTTTTGAAAAGCTAATTCTATATCAATTGTTAAAACATTTTAATTTGAATAATTTGATGCATAGTAAGCAATTCGGTTTTACGCGGGGTCGCTCGACATCCAACGCCGGAGTTGAGCTCGTAAAATACATTTTCGATGCCTGGGAGGAATCGCGAGATGCTTTAGGCATCTTCTGTGATTTATCTAAGGCCTTCGATTGCGTTAATCATGAGACACTGATCAGGAAGCTACACCACTACGGAGTTAAAGAGCAGCACTAAATTTATTAGAGTCTTATTTAAATGGTAGAATACAAAGGGTTGACGTGAATGGAAAGCGTTCACCGGGGTCATTAGTCTCTATGGGTATGCCGCAGGGATCAATATTGGGACCTTTCCTGTTCCTTATCTATATAAACGACTTGCCACACCTCGTAAAGACCCACCATGAGATAGTTTTGTTTGCAGATGATACGTCTCTAATTTTCAAAGTCGTACGAAATCAACGATCCTACAATGACGTAAACAGTGCTATGTGTGAAGTAGTAAATTGGTTTCGTGTAAATAATTTATTGATGAATGAGAAAAAGACTAAATGTGTTAAGTTTGTCACGAGTAACGTAAAACACGAGCAAGCAAGCGTTATGGTTAAAGGTGAGGAACTGGAACTAGTTAATAGTACAGTCTTTCTCGGTATAACATTAGATTCTAAGCTCCAATGGGGTCCCCATATTGCTAATCTCTCGAATAGACTGAGTTCTGCAGCTTTTGCAGTATGTAAGATTCGTCAATTAACAGACGTGATAACGGCTCGATTAGTGTATTTCAGTTATTTCCACAGTATTATGTCGTATGGCATCTTACTATGGGGCAGTGCTTCCGACATTAATACTATATTTGTTCTGCAGAAGCGGGCTGTTCGTGCGATATATAAAATGAACTATAGAGACTCGCTTAGAGATAAGTTTAAGGACATTAATATAATGACAGTGCATTGTCAATACATTTATGAGAATATTATGTATGTACATAAAAATGTTACCGACTTTAAGAAGAACTGTGATATACATAATATTAATACTAGAAATAAGCATAAGCTCGCAGTGCCTGCTACTAGGCTCCATAAAATAAGGAGACCATTCATGGTTAACTGTGTAAGATTTAATAATAAACTTCCTAGCAGCATAACTGACTTGTCTATTGGTAAATTCAAAAATATTGTGAAACGAAAATTATTTTCTAAAGCTTACTCGTATTATAGCACACAAGACTACATGAATGATGAAGCCGCGTGGGATTAATGTAAATTATAGCGTCATGTAGGTATATGAATAATTATTTTAACGAATACCTAAGGTATTATTATTATTTTAATCTTAATTGTTTTATATACTCTGACATTTAGAATTTTATTCTAGACACATTCTAGATTATTTATTTTTTATTGACAATCCTTTTGGGATTTATCTTATTGATTATTTTAATTTTTAAAATGATGATTTTATCAATAATATTACACTTAAGTTAAATGATCTGATTAGGTTTTTCTGGGTTTCCCTAATCATAGCAGCAAATGTTGGATCATATTGTATTTCTCCCAGCAAACATTCACTCTCACGTAACTGACATTTCGAAAGTGCTTGTAACTAGGCCTACTTGAATAAAGAATATTTTGATTTGATTTGATTGAAAGGCATGATGACTGGGTGTGAACTTCAAAATTCTAATTAGTCCGTCAGTTAGATAATACAAAAATATTGGACACGTATTTTTTTGTTTTTACATAATAATAAAAAAAATACTCAGATAAATCGCGTTTAAGTTTAGGAGTGGGGGCTCGTGACGTAAAATTTGTACTTAAGAGTGACGTCACGCGACATTTTGACTCAATGTATCGCCTTTATTTTTTGAGTAAGTAAAAAAAGAAAAAAAAACGTGTCTAATATTTTTATTAATCTACAAGACTGACTAATTTTTAAAATTTAGTCATCATCCCTATTATACTGGTACTAATTCGTAGAATAGAACACATCAAAACAAAACAAACGCAATCAGTTGACGGAATGAATTCAAAAACATTATCGCTATGGATAGATGGAAGCGAGCTGACGACAGCGTAAGCGCACACCGCGCCGCCGTGGCGTAGTGCGGCGCGAGCACGCAACGTCGCTTTCACTGCTAAAGCGCCTACGCTTTTACACTGATCAAATATTTAGTACGTTGACTTCGTAGAAATGTCGTAGATAAAAGTTTATTTTGGGTCTAAAGTCCGTATTACACAAATTAGACTAAGTTTTTTCCTATCAGTTATTAGACCAAGGTTTTTAAAGTACATGTGCAAAATAATGTAGAATTGCTCACAGGCGGAAAAAAAGAAGTAGAAGATTTTTAAAAACCTGCTTCTTAAATATACTTTCCAGGCCTAGTTACATCAGATAGGAACGAACTTATTCTATCAACTCAAAATTAAGTATGTGTGTCCTCAATAGTTACTTTTCAGATCTCTACATGCTACATATAATATCAAAAAAATTGCACAATAACACCTCGATTTCAGTGATTTCCCCACCCTTCGCTTTAACACAGATGGCACGCAAGAACCGCGGTTAGTTATTTTATTACTTACCTATATATTTAGTTATAGTAATTCGTATTTTTGTTGAATAAAGAACTTTACTTCAGGTTTGCCACCGACTTCAAAAGATGATTCAAATGTGATTCGTACCGTACGTGAAAATTATTTTTTGCTTTTTAGTTTATTTTGAAGTCGGTTCCTTTTTATAAAAAAAAATATTTTTTGTTTTTTTAGTGATGGTTTTTAGTGATATAAAGTATGTGTTAGAGCCCAGAATGGGAAGATTAAGGAGGTCCTTTGTACGCATCTCGACTCTTTGGAAGTAAGAAATGGTCAATTCATATTTATTTTACCCCTTTTAAGATTCACTAAACCATTTAAAAATTGTTGCTCGGGGTGCTGCAGAGTCCCCTAATGCTGATTGCAATAAGACCAATTGTAAATAAGACTACCTACTGTAATTAAAAATCTAAATTATAAGAATTGGCTAGGTTAAAATGGTTAAGTCCAATAGCTTGCTGGTTAAAAAAGAATACCTACGACTAACAGTCTCAATTTACCCATAATATTTTAATAACTATCTCTCAACTCTTTACCTTAATAAGGACTTGTACCTTACACCATCAGCTCAGCATCATGAAATAATGACAACCAGACGAAGATAACTGAATAACTTTAGAAAAATGTATACAAAACATTGTTACTGCCTATAATATATGAGGGTTTCTCTCGATTTCCCTGGAATCCAAAATCAGATCCTGAATTGGTGATAAGGAGACTACCTCAGGGACACACTATAAAGAATATGGCTAACAGTTTTAAAGTGCCTACCTGTAATATGTAAATGTACTTGCGCCCAAGATGGCCCGGTTCTTAAGATGGCCCACTATCAATTATTTTGTATTTTTTGTAGTTCGAATGAGTTTAAATGTCGCGCCCATGTTCGGTTAGTACCATAGATAAAACTGCAACTTTATATCGAAGCCAAGTAAGTTGAACTAAAAACCCAGATTAAAGTGGGCTATTTTAAGAACCGGGCTATCAAAGGCGCGAGGTACCAAGTACCTTATTATATATGTAATTTTTAAGAATTATCCTCTAACTCTTAACCATTAAGGAGTTGTACGTTTCGTCATCATTCAATATTTAGCTTAAGAAAATATAAAAAAAACATTATAAGTGCCTATAAAATTTAAGGGTTGCCCTCGATTTCCTTGGGATCCCATCACCAGATCCCAACTTGGTGGCAATGGGATCACCTCAGGAGTATATTCTTTGAAATAAAACAATATTTTTTAATATCGGTCTTGGATTGGCGAATAATCGGTGAACATACATAAAAAAAAAATACCTCCTCCTTTTTTGGAAGTCAGTTAAAGATGGCAATAAAGATTGCAGATTCTACTTCTATACTATAATATAGTTGTAAAAATGAAATGTCTGTAGATTCAAGATATTAAAAAAAGTATTGTAATGGACTATTTGGAGACCACTGAAGCAAAAAATATTTTTTTGGATTTTTTGTATGTTTGTAGGTGTTGTTGCGGCTTCATTACGGAAAATCGGCTAAACCAATTTTAACAATTTTTGGTTACGCGTAGCTGGGTATCTCCAGATGGTTATAGGATACTTTTTACCCGACTATGTTGAAGGAAAAAAGAGGGATTATGACTTTTTCTCCTCCGCGAACCCGGGACAGATTGTCGGGATGGCCTCCCTGGTCTGCCTGCAGGTGGGCGGTTCTCCGCAGAAAAAATCTCCCCATACAAAATTATGTGTCCACATTCAACTCAGTGCTAGGACTTCATTCTAATGTTTAAATGATACTTTTGCTTTAATACTACAAGGTTATAAGGAGGGCACTACAAAAAACTCCTTATTCGGCTAGATATTCAAAGTGGAAAAAAATGTGGCGTGACCGACAATGACGAACTGCGTCTACAATGACATTTTTGAAAACGACAATGATGTGGTGTAGCACACAAAGACGAATAGTTTAAATTGGAGACTAAAAAAGTCTTATATACTTAATTTGCTATAAGTGTACCAAAATACCTTAATAACCAACATATTTGGCGACGTAAAAAGTGTAATTATATATTGTAGGTGCTCGGGAAGAACCTAAAAGAGTTACCACGTATTCCAGACGCTAAAGGAATCATATATCAGAATAGCAAAAAGAATACCATTTTTGTAAATATAAGTACATGAAAAGTACATAGTATTATTTGTAAAATAAATGCACAAGAACAAGTACTATTTGTAAAATAAAATGACTTTAAATGAATTACTAAAGTTAGATTTAGTTACGAATAGGATAAGTTCGTAAAGATACCGCTCGTAACTCACGTAGACTCACAAAGGAGTGACTTTCGCGTAACCGACCCTTTGTAGGTTTGAGGATTCACAGTGTTGACAGCACAGAAGGTACCAATTTGCCGGTCACGATAAGCATCTCGAGGTTGCCATCGTCTTTTCTTGCAATGTGACCGAAGTATTGTTTTACTTGTCGTTGACACTCGTACGACAGCCGCGAGTACCTAGATTATGACTTCTCGTAATACAGAGACGCTAGTCCGAAATGCTGCCCAGGGGATACCGAGCATCTTTCTCCAGCAGCACATCTCAAAGGCGTCAATGCGTTTGCAGCCCGCATCTTTCAGTGTCCAATTTTCAGCGCCATACGAAAAGATTGAGAAGTCCGTATCAGTTTGGTTTTGGTTTTTACGGAAATGTTGCGATCTCTCCAGATTTTTCCAAGCTGAAACATGGCGCTCTTAGCCAAGCCACTTTTCCTGCGCACTTTCTTCTCGCACGAACTATCGCAACTGATATTGGAACCCAGGTAGATAAAGTTGACCACTGTTTCCAGACCCAACGCACTAGTGAGTACTAACTTCCCAGATCTATCTACCACCATGACCTTGGTTTTGGACCTGTTTACGGAAAGTCCCATCTTCTCGGTAATCCGCTCCATTCGGTTCGGAAGTGCAGCCATTTCAGACTCATTTACTGCTAGAAGAGTAGTGTCATCGGCGTAGCGAAGGTTGGTGATTTTAACCACCAACTACGATAGCTCTCCCCAAATTCTCGCAGGGTCGCATAATGTGGTCGTCATAGGCGTTGAACAGAATGGGCGATAAAATGCATCCCTGGCGTACTTATCTATAATAAATAGATATATATATAAATAGTATTCTAACTAAAAATTATTAAGTATTATATAGTTATATGCATATAATTTATGTGATTGTTTTAACTTTTAACATATGATTCTAATGTTTATGATTAATAAATAAATATAAAAAAACTATGTCAAAGTTGTAAATATTTGTATCTTCTCTAGGTTAAAAAATACGAATATTTTAAACAGGGCTCTATCACAGGCTCTAAAAATCTACATATTATCTATCATCGAGAACGAGACGCGTAGTATAATTTCGATCGATCTTCACCCGCCTTGGAGTGTCTAGTAATTGAGTACGCATCGCTACAAATTTCCTAACAAAAAAAATTGCTGTTTTTTGAGGGGGGCGAGGTAGCACACATATAAACAATCTAACTACAAATGCATTTTTTTCTCTCGTTACTACGTACCCACACTAAAACAATACCAAAACACTAAGTTAAATTATCACACTAATGCAGTAAAAACTATATGCGGATACAATTTCAAACTATCGGTGTAGGCGTAATCGAACCGATTCATTGGGCTTTCAAGTGTCTGTAGAATGTCGTATCGATTTTTCAAGACGTCATAGATAGCGCAACTTGGTACTGGTGAAATACTTTCACAAATATATCAAAATATCCTAGTGGATTACAAAGTTAAGTAAATTATTGCAATATAAATAACGTTACTGCTGCTACTACGAGTAAGTACGAGTATATACATTTTACATAGAATATCTCTAACTAACTTTATATTAGGATGGTTCTTGGAAAAGAGGAGACAAAACATTTTACCTATTCACATGTACATATAATATTGTCTTTGGTTATCGTGAAAGATCACACTCATAAAATAAAACAAATAAGAATAACCTTTGAAACAGGTAATTTTTTTCCTCAGTCACTCGTTGACCACGAACGCTGTAAAATGTTTATAAATTATATGTTTATATAGGCACTCGTAATAGGAATAAATATCTCAAATAATATTTCATTTCACATCGATATTGTATCGGAAAGAATAACATTCACATCACTAGTTTAGTTTAGCACACACTGCAGCATGTAAACAGGAGCAATAAATATTCAACCTTAATTACTTATAGATAAGATTAATTATTAGGCAAAGGTAGATCCTTTTCCCATACTTAATTCGCTAAAACTGATATTTGCTTGTAATTGCATACAAAATTTAAAGGCTAGTAGACCTTATTAACCTTAAATACGGGCTCGGGGGTTGCTCGAATCTGTCAAAATGAAATACGAATTGTATGCGATATTTTTCAAACTGATTTTATAATCGATTCCAAGATGCTGATTTTCTTGAAAACGTTTATGTATTGATATGTTGAAATATGATATAATAAAAGCAAAAATGTGAAATGATATTCCTTCCTTTTATGCTTGATGTATTTGAACGCTTTTTGCACCCATAACACAGCACATGCAGGCATTTTGAAGGAGCTTGTCACGCGTAAATAACGATTACAAGACTGCAATAATCGATGAATGAAGTAGTTTTTATAAAACGGTTGGAACATTGTACCAACGTCTTTGGCAGAGGGGAAATGACATGAAGTCGTCTCCATTTACTAAATACTCCAAACTCCAAGTCGCCTGCCTAAATATCTCTAATTAGGGCTGGCCGCAGACACACGGAATCCTGATTCGGTTTCCTGATCAGGAATTTAGATTCGGAAACCTGAATGCAAACCTTTCATACAAAATGTTTAACAAAGCGCACACGTTTCGTACAGTTTCCGAACGGAAAAAACTTAACGTTCTTTCCGAACGCTGAGCCGCGCGTTCGGGTTGTCAGAACGGAACAAAACCGAATGATGTCATTCCGAACGCAGCGTTCGCATACTTTCGTATCAATCGCCGCACACGAAAGGAAATTTCTATTCAGAATCATCTGAAGGCTGTGCCGAGTGGACGTGCATGCGGTGTATGTAGTGTTTCTAACGATGGGTGAACCTGAACATTTAATAATGTCCGTTAAAAAATATCTGTTACATACCTGTTGTGTATGTAATGGGTGTACCCTAATAATAAAATGAGCGTAAATAACGCTTTCGCCGCTTCTTCTTGTTTACCGCCAGTAACCGCGCAATAGCGATCGATTCGTCGTCGTCCATGTCCAGACGTGTTTTCACAATAACGTCACTGTAACTACTGGCAGAAAAAAAACCTAATACGAAAAATCTAACGTGTGCGCTACGCTTCCGGAATGCCAAATCTGAATTCCTGATCAGGAAACCGAATTAAGATTCCGTGCGTCTGCGGCCAGCCTAGTACTCACGGATACATTTGATGACAACTAGCAGAGCACAACGAGTAAAACATTCGGAATTCAAAAGCGTACTGACAGACGCAGCTCTAAAGGTGCGTCCACACTTGTATCATTTGCTCGTATCCGATCACCGTGCCGTAGCATAACTGCGTATCGCGCTGCTTGGACGCTTACTGTCGGCGCGCCGATAATGCCGCACTCTTCCGATACAAGTGTGTGATACGCGTAGCAAATGGATTTCGAGTGATCGGATCGGCGCAACGTCCAAACGCGTGATCGTGACACGCGATCATGCTACGCGACGATGATCTGATACGGGCAAATGATACAAATGTGGACGCACTTTTACATGGCGCTGGTGCCCACGCGCTGCTTCATGTATGAAAGAGACAACAACATGTTTGACAGCTCGATTATACACACAAACATAGAAATAGGGTAGCGTGAGTGAGGAATTCAGAAGACGTCATCTCAAGTGGTTCTAGCTATGGCTGAAACCTAAATATGCGTTTTCTATCCTTCGGGGGGAAAAACGTTTTTATTTTATGGAGGGTTGCTAATGCACTCGGCGACACCACAAGGAAATCGGGATTGCACAAAAAATGTTCCAGACACTTCCGTGTGCCTACGTGACGCGTCCCCACGCGCCCCGCCCAAGCCACCCGTCGCGCCAGGAATATAAACCCGATCTCGGCAACAGCAGGGTCTTTAACCGACCCATCCTCTGGGTGGACCAAGTTAAGTTAACGTTCGCGGCCGCGCGCTTTTCGTCATGAATAGGCTTAGTATGATGAGTATCAAGCGAAGTAAAATTACACTTAGAAATAAGTTGACACTTTACAAAACTTGTATCCGTCGTGTTATGATTTATGCAAGTGTAGCCTTGCGTAGGATGGCAGATACCCCATTGTATGTGTCCAACCTAAGTCTCCACCAGGGCATGGAAATTCCAACCATGTATGGTTTTCTCAAACAAGTGTCTAGACGCTTCTTCGGCAATGCTCCCCACCATAGGAACCCCCTAAGAGGATCCACTCCCCAGAAGCCGTCTCGAAAGACACTGGTATACCCGGCGTCCTAGACACGTGCTCTCTGATCCGGATGAAGAGATCACAGCAGCCATCGAGAGGATGGCAGCTGCGAACTCTTCAGACGATGAAGTCTAAGAGTCAACCCCGCCGGCGGGGTCGCTCAGCCCGTAGTCTCGCAATTTCCATTACGCCCACTTTCTCTTGTCTCTCTCTACCTCGTCCAACTGGGGTTGAACGGTTCCGGTTCAACCTACCTCCGCAGTTCCTGTGCATTGCGCAGTGCCTCCCCCCCCCCCAACTCTAAGTGGCCGCGAATGACATTCCCGTTGGTGGGTTTGCGCTCCCCCCCCACTAAATCTGATTACTGGTCAGGAGGTCTAGCCAGACCTATCCAGTTCAAAGTCAGGTTCTAAAAAAAAGAACAGCAGGGCAGTTCGCATCTACTTTTCATACCGCATCTTTACCCTTGAGCTCTGAATCGTCCAGCGGGCCTATGATGGTCGCGATTGTCACGCGATAAGTAAATGACATAGCTGCCGTCTGCTTCTGACACGTATGTGCGTGCGAGAGTGACAGGCGCGTTATCATATCATTTAACGCGTGATAAACGCGACCATCATAGGCCCGCAGGGTATCTCGCGTATACTTTATCTCGTCAGTATTGTAATAATAGTTAATAAATTAATTACTTTACATCGGCTCTTAAACTAAAGAAGACCTCCGGCCATCCATCAAAACCGAACTAAAAATGAGGGTAATTAAGAAAAATAAAAAATTTGTGAAGGAATATACAAAATGATTTTCACTATAACGAAAATTAGATAAAGTGAGTGATTATGGTAAATCATTTTAGTTTAACTAAAATTAGGCAGAAAGTTTTTAGGCCAAACAAGGGTAAACCAATGGCTCAACAAACTGAGGTAATTTATCAAATTATGCGCTAGATTTGTTTTTACACAAAGATGGTATTTGATGCAAATCTTTTTAGGGTTCCGTAGCCAAAATGGCTAAAACGGAACCCATATAAATAGTTTCGTCATGTCCGTACGTATGTACGTATGTTGAGGAGGCGAGAAATCTGGGTTTAATCCTGGACTCAAATTTACGTTTTGAGAACCACGTGATTGAAATAGTCCGTAATAGTCTGTATCGTTTGAAAGTTCTCTATAATGTTTGAAATTTCCTCAGCGTTGATCTTCGACTGAGACTCTGTGAAGCCCTTATCTTGTCCAAACTCAATTATCGTATCACAGCATACGGCCCATGTCTTCTTGCGCGCTCATGGAGTCTCATTCAGCGGGTCCAGAACGCTTGTGCCAGGTATTGTTTCAAAATTCCACCTGGCACACACGTCACACCCTATTTGAACAACGCAAGCATGTTAAAGATGGTTGCTCGCCAAGATCTTGCTCTTTGACACGATACATACAACGACGCCATCTTATCTTTATAAAAAACTCATGTGGTTTTCAAACGACAACAGTCGGCAAAGAATCAGGGCTTCACGTGCCATGGTATTGCATGTTCCTCGACACCGGTCCGCTGCTGTTAAAGGGAGTTTTCAGTACCGAGCAACAAAATGTTGGAACAACATACCTCCACCTATTTTAAATTAGAATATCGTTCGTATCTTCTAAATTTACAAAAAATAACCACCTAAACTCCTAATCATGCTATTCCACGAGTATTATTTCTTTCTTCAGTGTTTTTGTACCAAAACAAACCAATTAGTTACCCCTTCCAATTATGCCTACTACACATATGAGCAGAAACGGACTCAACTGTACTTATGTTAAGCCACTAATTTCTCACACGCTCACCAACTAACAATCTCATACTTTCTGCGTCACACACACGCGGATATCATGCTTTTTCTCTTACTAATAAGCGGTGCATTGGTCTGGTGTGTTTAAATAATAGTTTTATAAGGTCCTGACAGAATACCAGCGAAGTGGCTTGCCACTTCATTATGCTGAGTCAGCGCCTTTTCTCTGCCACGACACACGGTTTCTCTCGTTCCACTGCTGTTTTAGTTTTAAGTGTCTCGTTTATAGTTTTATACTTATTTTTACTGTGCATTGTGTAACCATGTATGTTGTGGATATGAATAAAGTGTTTATCTATCTATCTGTCTATGTCACAGGCATTTTACTCAAAAATAACATGATGGATATTGATGAAATTTGGAGTGTAGGTGTCTTGTATAAGCCGCTACTTAGTTTGATAGGGGAGGCACTCCATACATGTAACCGAAATTGAAAAAAAATACAGCAAATATAAATATGTAGCACATATTCGACAGATCTTTTAAAAACATTTTGATGTTTTTAATATTATTTTGATATAGTGTTTCGGAGATCATCGCTCCGAAAGTTGCATAAATTGTGTCCTCCCCCTCTATTTTCTAAACTGTAAGTCCAAAAAATATGACCAACATAAAAATACTTTCAAAGAAAATTGTTATCAACATGTTCGGATATACCGTTTTTGATTTATTGCCGAAAAACTGCGCTTCTCAGCAAAAGGGCGTAAGTGCCGTGGAGATACGCTCTTTTGCTAGTGCTCTTTAATATGTCGTATTTTCTTCGTCAGTAGTGCATTTTTTGTATAAACGGTTGCGGAACCCTACACTGAGCATGATCCGACATGCACTTGGCTGTTTTTTTTTATGGTTATATTGCCTTTAGCTACCTACATAAACCAAATATTTACAATAAATTATCTCATATTTATTTGCAGACGAAGTCACGGAAATAAGTTATAGGAAGTAGTAGGCAATCAAAATCCCACATTACATTTATGGGGATTGTGCTTGTGCAGATACCTTTATTCTTTTTGAATATTAGTTTAGTGAGGTTTTTGCTCGTTGTGCGAGAAAATTACCTACAGATACGCGGGCAAAATATTTACAAGTAGATGTATACAAAATTTCATGTTTGTAGTTTGGATCGTTTTTGTGATAGAATGAGTGACGTACAGAGAGAAAGAGGGATATAAAACAAACAGACTGAGGAATTCCTAGTTTCACTACGGGACTCTAAAAAGTAGGTGATTGTAAATAATAACGTACCTATAGCTAAAAAAATTAACTATGCCGTTGGTGCACGTACAGTTGTAGGATGTGGGATTGATATGGCACTTATGCTGACATGGGACGTCAAACACAACTATAGGGGCCTTTTTTAAGTTTCTTTACCTATACATATTGGCATGTCTTCGTAGTATTTCCCAACCAGCAGAGATTTTGACGTCATTTTACTCGTATATTCCATGTTGTTACTGGTTGTTGACTCACATTTGCATTGCTTAGTAATTAGTAGGTGGGTTGAATCAATACTATTTAATTGAGGTATATAAAGTAGGTAAGTAAATAGATGACACCTCAAACCAAATTTTAAAAAGAACGCCCTTTCACTGACTTTACTCTATGTAGGGATGCATGTTTCATGGGGCGGTTAGTGGAGGGGTGATACTTTACTCTATGTAGGGATGCATGTTTCATGGGGCGGTTAGTGGAGGGGTTATACTTTACTCTATGTAGGGATGCATGTTTCATGGGGCGGTTAGTGGAGGGGTTATACTTTACTCTATGTAGGGATGCATGTTTCATGGGGCGGTTAGTGAGGGGTTATACTTTACTCTATGTAGGGATGCATGTTTCATGGGGCGGTTAGTGGAGGGGTTATACTTTACTCTATGTAGGGATGCATGTTTCATGGGGCGGTTAGTGAGGGGTTATACTTTACTCTATGTAGGGATGCATGTTTCATGGGGCGGTTAGTGGAGGGGTTATACTTTACTCTATGTACGGATGCATGTTTCATGGGGCGGTTAGTGAGGGGTTATACTTTACTCTATGTACGGATGCATGTTTCATGGGGTGGTTAGTGAGGGCTTATACTTAAAATTGCCTTTGACTTCAAGTATTACAGCTATTCGCATTCGGTTCCGCACCGACGGCAACTTCTTCAACCTGGTCAGGTTTAAGGTATGCACTGAAGTGTGGTACGTATTGATCACAGACATTATATGTACACAGAGACCTGTGCTTCTTTGCGGAATCTCCAGGTGATGTTCAGCTGTTTATGACCGACGTTCACTAATCTTGATTGTGGTTTGAAAACCAGTGTAAAGAAGACGGAAATAATGTCGCTTGACGTTCATGGTTATAGCAAGACCCAAGTAATAAGGCGCGTGGATTAAGCAATAATAGCCTCTAGGTCAACGTCTTAAGCGCTTTTTGACACGCGCCATACTACTTGGGTCTTGCTGTACGAGACACAGAAAACATACTGAAACAGGTCGACAAGTCCTGTTACCTGAGGTGCACGATGCACAGTAGCTAACTTGTACGCATGATCAACAGCAGGATCGGTGCTTCCGCTGTATCAATCGCACAGCTGGATGACAAGATCTTCCGGTCACTAACCTCTGAAGCTGGCCGCATAGGTCTCCATATATATGTCTGTTGTGTTGCCCAATATCCTGTACTCCTCTGGGACGTGGACTGTAATAACGTCGTCACATCCACACCTTAGATCGATTCCACCTATTATGTCCGAGTAACATCTTACAGATTAGTCGGTCAAACCGCATAGAATAGAACCGCATGGATGTTTTACGGAACGATAATGTGGGTGGAATTGAGGTTTACGTTTTGTGAAGACAGCATCGGTGCGGCGGTCGCGTCTGAAGTATGGCTGAGGGTCAGATAGCTGAGCGCATATTTTACTCGGAATTGGGGGAAAGTAAGCGAAAACAATCGCTGGCATCTCGTTAGGTATAAAGATTTACATGTGAAAACCTGTACCGGTGTGAATTTAGCGGCCAAAGTTAGCGGCCGCCTATAAACCGACCAAATCGAGAAGTCAATATTTTTTACTGTACAAACTTTTGAATAAAGGCTCTAAAAACACAGCAAAGTCACACAAGATAATAAACAGTACAAGATAAAAAACATAAAAATCACGTTAATCAAATATGCATACATAAAATATATTTGGCCGCTAACTTTTCAATGCAGCCAAAATCGGAATAAGGCCAGTTAAGGAAAAATAATAAAAAGAAATGTATAGTCAAACACATAGGCTTTACACTGCCAAAAGATAGAAGTCAAACTCAATCGCTAACTGGGTCAAAATGGGGGCAGACCAAATAAAACATGTCTGTTTATTACGAAAATCACGGTTTTCATAAAATATCGCCTTGAAGGACGGCAAGCAAGGGATTTTCGACATCAGAATCGTCTAGCGCATAGTCTAAGCTATTAAAAAATACACATTCCAGAGTGATACTCGATCGTTTAGATAGATCTATAGGGTCGAGAACATATAAAAGGAGGAATTTTCAATTTTATTCACATTTCGTTCAATTTCACCAAGTAAGACGGCAAGCAAGACAGTTTTGAAAGATGCAGCATATAGTCAGATACTAAGTGTTTGAGATGCTGAAATTTGAAAAGTGATACTAAGTCGCTAACTGGGTCCAAATGGGGGAAGACCACAGAAAACGTGCCTGTTTATTACAAAATTCGCGGTTTTCATAAAATATCGCCTTAAAGGACGGCAAGCAAGGGATTTTCGACATCAGAATCGTCTAGTGCATAGTCTAAGCTATCAAAGCAAACACATTTCACAGTGATACTCGATCGTTTAGATAGATCTATAGGGTCGAGAACATATAAAAGGAATAATTTTCAATTTTATTCACATTTCGTTCAATTTCACCAAGTAAGACGGCAAGCAAGAAAGTTTTGAAAGATGCAGCATGTAGTCAAATACTAAGTGTTTGAGATGCTGAAATTTGAAAGTGATACTCAGTCGCTAACTGGGTCAAAATGGGGGTAGACCACAGAAAACGTGCCTGTTTATTACAAAATTCGCGGTTTTCATAAAATATCGCCTTGGAGGACGTCAAGCAAGGGATTTTCGACATCGGAATCGTCTAGCGCATAGTCTAAGCTATCAAAGGAAACACATTCCAGAGTGATACTCGATCGTTTGGATAGATCTATAGGGTCGAGAACATATAAAAGGAGGAATTTTCAATTTTATTCACATTTCGTTCAGTTTCACCAAGTAAGACGGCAAGGAAGAAAGTTTTGAAAAGTGCAGCATATAGTCAGATACTAAGTGTTTGAGATGCTGAAATTTGAAAGTGATACTCAGTCGCTAACTGGGTCAAAATGGGGGAAGACCACAGAAAACGTGCCTGTTTATTACAAAATTCGCGGTCTTCATAAAATATCGCCTTGAAGGACGGCAAGCAAGGGATTTTCGACATCAGAATCGTCTAGCGCATAGTCTTAGCTATCAAAGCATACACATTCCATAGTGATACTCGATCGTTGAAATACATTTAGTGGGTCGATATCATATGGGAGTAACTATTTTCAACTTTACTAACTTAAAATATGGATATTTTAATATTTTCTTCTGTTTCCGCGATTATTACTCGTTTCAATAAAACAATTTATCGGATTAATAGGTCTGCAGTTTGTTAACATGTCATTGACAAACCAAACCATTTAATTAAGTTTGATAAACCTTTTTTCCTTGCTAAAGAGGAATATGTTCCCAGAATGCTACGCGAGGCTATGGAGATTAAAAAGCATCCTAATTTCAATAGAGAAGATGTTTTGTCGCTACCACCAGCTGGGGATCCTGTAATACATCTCATTAAGGAACAAGCAAGACACGGGACTGCAATACTTTAATTTCTGAACGGCGTAAAAATATCCTATCTGTTACACAAACAAAGACTATTAATTGTCTTTGTTTTTAACAGATAAGATATTTTAATAAGATATTTAATATATTATAATTAGTAATGAGGTAGTCTGGCAGTTTTTCTTTGCAGCGTTTGAACCCAGCAGAGCCCCGCATATCAGTTAAGAGTTTAGCCTTATTCTGGGGTAACCAGTCCCAGGGCAATTCGGCACGTTAACGACTAGACTCGCCTCTAGCCACGCATCCATCGGCAATGCATACCTTGGATTGGCGGAATAGGAGGAAGGATAACAGGGTAAAGAAAGGAATTGTATGAATTTAGACAGGAGAAAGGGTTAAGGGATACTACTGTTCCGGAAAACTATGTATGAGCCAGTAGCAGCTCGGGGAGCCGTGGTCGCATACCCGTATACCATAACAAAAATGCCGGAAAGGCAACTTCGTATGAGTAATACCTGACTAAAATAAATGAGATAATATACGCGGTATAAACCCTTAAATTGTTTTATTTATATGGGTATTTTATTTATTTATTTGATTATTATAAAAGCATAGGTCGCACAAATTTTCAAACTGTTCAGTCTTTCTTTTATAGGTCAATCCCTTGTTTGCGTCTTTGCGGCTAACGTAGCACACCTTGTGAATAGCCCTCTTACAGCACCGACATTTAAATTCGTTCGTATCTACCATTTTACCGCAAAACAGACATATGTCTTCCACGGGCTCGCTGTGTTCGAGCAGTCGAGTTTTTAACTCGTAGCGGTACTGATCGATTTTTTTCTTTTCTACGAGGGTTTTATTTTGAACCAGGAGACTGAACAGATGGATCAAAATAGGGCCGCAATTATAATGGTCTGTCTGTAAGACGTGACGAGGCGTTTTAGTTTTTGTTTTGCGGGCCGACATATCTTTCATTTCCAGAAGTTCATTCAAATTATTTTCCATCCCCAGCGGATCTATTATTGTTAAAGATTTTTCTTTTATGGATAAAATTGCCATCGTAAAATGGCTATGCAGGCATAAGGGAAACACATTGTCTCTATCTGAATGCACTTGTACAGAATCGACAAATTCTGGTAGTTTGTCAGAGTCATCGAATATGTAATTCGACTTGGCCACACTGATGACGTTGTATGTATTTGTTGTCAACGTTGTACGTGTACAAAAGGTGATCCATTACAAAATTTGTCAGTTCCTGACCAGGATCTAGGCTTTTGAAATCCTCAATTAGAATCATCGGATAAGAGAGGGTCATCCTGGTTACGATGTAGCCTCTCTTATCCGGTAAAGCATCGTCGTAATCAGCATTTTTCAATAACCCGTTAGTAAACCGGGAAATCGTGTCATATCCCGAACTAGAACCGTTGGACACCATACATATATCACACGTGAACGTTTCCCCGACAGCTTCTTTATTGGTGACGCTGGCACAGGTTATGTGCACCCACTTATCACAGCTGTCGCACGCGACCCACGTCGTGGTTTCGTCGGGGCCCATCCCAGTACCGTGTTCACAGTAAAAACAGTTAATTATTTCTTTCTCATCCTCAACCAGTGGCACTGATTCATTAAGTTCGCAATCCGATATACGCATTTTCTATAAAAACCGTCCCACAAAATGTGTCTGGCCAGACCGTTCTCGTTTTTTCCACGTCTCTGTGGGTTCATCCTCTCTGTTAGTCTTGGTTAATTTTGATTTCGGAATTTTATTGAGTATTTCTTTAGATTTAGAAATCGTCTCACCCCGCAGTTTTCGGATGAACTGTGTGCATTTTAGATGTTTCTGACCCTTCAAAACGTTGTTTTTTATGTGTCCAAAATGGGATTCTATTGGAGCGTTGCTCACTCTTTCTTCTTTCTGTATATTGGTGCACATTGGCAGAAAGGGTACATATTTATTCAGAATATTTTCAAACAATGCGGGGTCATGGAACGGGTTCACTTTTCCCTCAGCATTAACAACGAACTCAGTCCGATTGATAATATCTAAAGCCAGCTTATAAAACGGACTACATTTGTACACCGACGACGTCTTCATTTCGTTCCCTTTTAAATCTGACGAAACCGTTGTTCCCATGTTCAAAAGGGACTCTACCGAATTTCTTTCACTTTTACACATCTGAATGATATTATCCTGAGCTTGTGTAGTATCCGGTGTTACATATTGGCTGTGCAGGAGAATAAAAATGTTTCGGATAAAATGATCGGTTTGGTCCACGGATGTCGCCGTTACCGTTAGCCAGTATGTCTTTAAGCATTGTTTTGTCCTCCACTTGGCTACGATCAACGTCTTTGCAGAATTTTTTTAATAATGTGCGCAACAAAGAAATAGTGGAGAGTACTGCTTTTTCGTATTTTCTTTGTGGGTTAAAATATTAAACACATTGATCAAGTATTCCAAAAGGCAACAATCGTTCAACGCCTGGCAACTAGCATTAATGAGAACCAGACTCATGTCTGTTACCACTCCTGAGAACACTGGCCAGATATTATGTTCAGCGCATTGTCTTCTTAAATCGCTCAACATTTTAAATACAGAATTTGTGTTATGGCACGCTGTTATCATGTCATATAAACTGAAAAGTCTGCCGTGAGATGGTATTCGTATTACACCGGAGTAGAGGTATACGCGCTTGCATTGAACTTTGTACTCTCCACAGACTGGTTTTTTTACAACACTACCGGTAGCATCCAAATGCAGTAATGGTGCATTCTCTTTTTGCGACTTCAGGACTAAAATTTGTTCCGTGCCGTGAATTTTGACGGTGAAGGGGAATGAAACCTCCCGTACATAGTTCAGATGATCTTGTTGAAACAGAACTAGGTCCATGATATCATTTTTGATCGGTCATTGTAGCAAAGAGCTTCGGATTTTATTTTGCGTAAGGTTGAATCTGATTTTACATGTTGCAAACATTTCGTCAAATTCAACATATCCTCATTTAAATTCATGAGGTCTTGTTTTTTGACTGCAGATGGATTCATATTGTGGAGTTTATTTCGTCTTATTGCCCTATCCACACCGCGAACCTGAGCCGTTATTTGTGTTAAATGCGAATAGTTGACAGTTTGACTCAAGACATCAACAGTTTTGTTTGACTTCAAAATAAGTTGAATTTTTTTACACGACTCATGTTTACACTTGCAGTTTATTATTATTTCGGCATTAGACTTGTACTTGACATAGTTAACGATAAGAATGCATGTGTTGTTGACGAATCGTTTTACATATTTCTTTAAGATGTACGGATACGTAAATACGTCCAATGTTTTTTCTTCGGTGTATAGTTTACTCCATATAGAATCTTCTATAGAGAAACTGCCCTCTAGGATGACACATTTCAATGTTTGATCAATAGTTGGTATGTTTTTTGCATTCGACGGCAAAATAGGTGCATTGTCTCCTGGACTTGATAAGTTTAATATTTCATTAGGAACTTTGAATACCTCCGGAGAAACGTCGCATTTTATTTTATTAATCGCATTCGATGTTTCCGGTGGCGAATCGATTCTGGATTCCTCCTCGATTGGACTCTTTGCCCCTTCCACTTTTGTCGACTGCAGTACTCTTTTAAGTGAATTTACTCGCCTAAGTTGCTTTCATCTGATGGCTCATACACTTGACTTACTGAGGTATTATTTGGTAACGATAAATTTAGGAACTTGTCTTTAGGAACTTCAAGTACCTCTAGAAATAGGTCGCATTTAATTTGATTAATCGCACTCGGTTTTTCTATTTGCAGATCCAAACTGGATTCCTCTGAGTGCTCGTAAATTTGACTTTTTGCCCATTCCACATGGGTCAAAGACAGACTTTTAAGCGAATTTGCGGGCGAAACTAGGTTACTTTCATCTGATGGCTCATACACTGGACTTTCTGAGCCATTCTCTGGTAGCGGTAAACCCACGCAAGGTGACATCGCCAGCTCGCCCACTGGATAACGAATGCCATCCTTAGGCAGCTGTAAAACGGCGTTAGACTCGTCTGACGACTTAAATGCTCTTATTTCTGACGGATTTTCAGGCAGCTGTGTAAGTATTCCGGATTTAAATATGGTGGACCAATATTTATATACGTACAGTCTATTACGCAAAGTGTTCTTTTTATTCAACTTTTTGCACAGTTGTTCGTAGTTTTTGTTAGAAGTCCGGTATGATTGTGGTTTGGCCGGACATTTACCTGCAACTAAACATTCTTTAATTATTTCCAAATTTGGTCGCTTGTTTACAAAAAAACTCTTTGAATTTTTTTGTCTTCACAATCTTTTTTATCGTGCTCTCATATGCATATTTGGTATTTTTTAATATATTAACGATTTTGCTGATCGCGATTCGATCGTCATGTATGTTACAGGCTATCACTTCATACACTTTTTTTTTGATATCATTTTTGTGTGTGAAGAGTGAAGAGATATTAAGGCAAACACTGATTTAAAAATGATATCTATAACGTGAAATATTATATCGGAACTATTTTACCAAAAAAGATCGAAAACGGTACAATGATATTGAAATGTAAGATTCAACGATCTATATTATTATGCAAACGTGTTATTATTGAAAGCAATGAAAATTATCCAAGGAAAACCTACAAAAATAGTACGCGATTAAGCTCGACGCTGAGCCGCTTTGAATGAGTCCAAAAACATGCAAATATGTTGGAGTTTAATGTTAAAATTTTAACATTTTAAGTTGATTTTATTCAAAATGTTGTCTTACCTTTATACCTCGGTTTTGGTAGGTATGTGCGAACTTTCTATATTGTAGGTGTCCGACCAAAGTGTTTGTGGCACCGTTAGACGCGGCTTGATGAGTACAAACCGAAACTTATGAAAAAGTATTACAAGTACAAAAAAATAAAAATTGACTGAAAATACTTTCATTATGTCATATCATTATCATAAGCTTCGGTTTGTACTCATCAAGCCGCGTCTAACGGTGCCACAAACGCCTTGGTCGGACACCTACAATATAGAAAGTTCGCACATACCTACCAAAACCAAGGTATAAAGGTAAGACAACATTTTGAATAAAATCATCTTAAAATGTTAAAATTTTAACATTAAACTCCAACATATTTGCATGTTTTTGGACTCATTCAAAGCGTCTCATTCAAAGGTCTTCCCCCATTTTGACCCAGTTAGCGACTGAGTATCACTTTCAAATTTCAGCATCTCAAACACTTAGTATCTGAGTACATGCTGCATCTTTCAAAACTGTCTTGCTTGCCGTCTTACTTGGTGAAATTGAACGAAATGTGAATATAATTGAAAATTCCTCCTTTTATATGTTCTCGACCCTATAGATCTATCTAAACGATCGAGTATCACTCTGGAATGTGTAGGCGATATTTTATGAAAACCGCGAATTTTGTAATAAACAGGCACGTTTTCTTTGGTCTTCCCCCATTTTGACCCAGTTAGCGATTGAGTTTGACTTCTATCTTTTGGCAGTGTAAAGCCTATGTGTTTGACTATACATTTATTTTTATTATTTTTCCTTAACTGGCCTTATTCCGATTTTGGCTGCATTGAAAAGTTAGCGGCCAAATATATTTTATGTATGCATATTTGATTAACGTGATTTTTATGTTTTTTATCACTGTTTATTATCTTGTGTGACTTTGCTGTGTTTTTAGAGCCTTTATTCAAAAGGTCCTACATTAAAAAATATTGACTTCTCGATTTGGTCGGGTTATAGGCGGCCGCTAACTTCACACCGGTAAAAACTGTAACATACATCAACTACAAAATTTTGTTAAAAAAGAAAATCCATTCATCAGCAGCTATCAGCTAGAATCATATAAACGGCGTGCTCACATGCCCGTTGTGTGTGCGAGTCTTCTGGACTAAGATCGGCTACGCAAGCCTCACGAGAGCACGTGAGCGTAGCCAACTACGGAGCTGCAGCGGTACCGCGGCCGGCAACGGTCCGGAGAGAGTAGCTATGTGGAGCGGAGCGGGGCTATGGGATATCATTTTTGAAAATATATCAATTTGTATGGTGCTCATTTCATTCACTCGTAGATACAAACGCAATCTGTGTGGCATAATTTAGCTTCGCCATTTACTCTATTTTTTGCTTTTATTGCGAGAAAATAACATTGAATCTTTACTCAAAAAAACATAAAATTTGTACACCTTCAGACAATTTTAACTATCGGCCAATAATATCAGAAAGAGCAAAAAAAGACATAAGTACGAGGGGTTAATAACCTTGAAGTTGGATATTTGATGCTGGTACGATACGAATCATGATGGATGGTTGTGCCCTCATTGACGTTAATGCCATTTATATTACAATATAATAAAATAACGATCCTGGGGATCAAGCTTCGGTCGCTTAGGAATAATCCTTTTCTTAACCAACTCAATATAGAAAAAATTTCAAGTACCTCAGAGGCTCAGACTTTCTCATTTTTGACCCACCTTTTTTTACATTTATTGTTCCAATGACCTATATTTATACCAGGTGTACATATTTTTTAACAGACTTCCAAAGAAGTAGGTGGTTCTCAATCTTCTTGTTTGAAAGGTATCGAGGTAGGTCCATATAATTTTATTGAGAATCTCATGATGGGATCCATGAGGAAGAAATCCCTCAAATATTATACATATTTCGCGACACTGTACGAAATCAAAAATAATTCAAATAGTGAAATTTTGCTGTTTAACGAGAATTTATATTTGAAGCGATTTTTATTTCATTAGTGTCATTTTTATTTTCAGTGTGCGCATGTCGATTTTGGTATTTTTAAAAACAAATTAGGCACTTGCATCCAAAAAGTGTATATTGGTGAAGTGGAACTGATTGGAACTCCTGAACGATAAGTGATTTACGTGTGGCGACACGATATATCTCGATTAAAACAGCTAAGCTACTTCATAGTCGCAAATTGACATGGTCCCGATGAGAATGGTACGATATAATTGATTTGATGATTGAGCCAGGAGATAGGCTCTCTTAAATCAAATAATTTATCATAGCCGTGTTTGGGCTTGTTCGAATGCATGAATATGTTGTGTCTGTACAAAGAAAAAAATAGTCGACAGTAAAAGCTTTTCACAAAAAATACTTTTTTTACAGAAACTAATATTTTCTTCTGTTTCCGCGATTATTACTCATTTAAATAAAACAATTTAACGGATTATATCGCGTATATTATCTCATTTGAGTTCCCGATGTTTCGGAAGCTTTTCAGATTTCCATGAAATGCTGTTTGGTAAATTATTAAAATAAAATATAGCACTGTCTTGTTAGTCTACTCCCACGTGTCTAGCAAGATTGAACACTATTCAAGAGCTTGTTTTACATGAATGACATGGTATAAGGTGTATTATATACTGTATTACTTTAAACGGTCATTTCTTGTTTTATCAATCACATTTTAAAGTGGTCTCTCTGTAACGGTTATGGGTCATTCTCTGAGCAAGGCAGTTTAGCATGGCCTTCCGCGGCATGAGTCAAAATCGAATAATGATCTTAATTTGAAACTGTTTCCAGAAGGAGGCATCACTTTTACCTAATACAGTGAAACTTGGTTAAGTGGGACCTGGATAAGTGAGAAACCTCCATAACTGGAACTCATGCTGAGGTCCCAACACTTTGGCACTGAATTACCTCTGTTAGTGGGACGAGGTAAACCTCTATATCTGGGATTTGTTCTTTCGATTTATCATCATAGTTACCTCTATAACTGAGACAGCGAGTAAATTTAATATGCATAAACCTCTGTAACTGAGATAACATTGCTTGTTTACTCATTCTTATTCTACCCACAAATTCCACACGTAATTCCAAGTACGTAAGTACAAATTTTGAGCTTCAATTACCTTCAGTTTTAGTTTCGCTTTACTATCATACAGATGTTTATTTGAAAAATGTCAAAACGAAAGCTACAATCGTTATCATTACGTGAAAAACTGAAGTTAATATCCGTTTATGAAAGTGGGAAGACACGCGAAGAAGTTTGTGCCGAATTTAATGTGCCAAAATCTACTCTTTGTAGAATAATTCAGAGTAAACATAAAATTGAATCACAATGTTCTGAAGGACAAGGAAAACTAAAACGTGTACGTTTATCAGAATATCCTGAACTTGAACAGTGTTTGCTAACATGGGTGAAGCAACTTCGTAACAAAAACGTTCCGGTATGTGGACCGATGATTAAAGAAAAGGCACAAGATTTCGCGCGAAGGCTCGATATTCATAATTTTTGTAGCAGCAATGGTTGGATGGAAGGGTTTAAGAAAAGAAACGGTATAGTTTTCAAAGCAATTTGTGGAGAAAGTAACGCTGTTGATGTTAACAAATGTAGCCAATGGATTGAAGACCTACCAGTTCTATTACGCAATTATTCTGCTGATGATATTTTTAACGCAGACGAAGCGGGTTTATTTTATAAGTGTCTACCCGATAAAACTTTTACCTTAAAAGGTGAGTCTTGTCATGGCGGGAAACTTAGTAAAGAGCGCATTACAATACTTCTAGGTGCTAACATGTCAGGAACTGAAAAGTTGCCTATCCTATTAATCGGAAAATCTAAGTCTCCACGATGTTTCAAAGGAATTAAAACTTTGCCTGTGAATTACCAAAATAATAAAAAGGCATGGATGACATGCACTATTTTTTATTATCATATCTGCACTAATTTTTATTATCATATTAACTATCAAAATATGTAGTTAATTTCATTTTATGCACATGCCACCGAAATGACCCATGCAAAAACCGAAATCACAAAACTTCAAATAATAGTACATAGCTTTAGCTATTCAGCGGGGTAATGCTGCCAGCCTGCTGGGCACCCTACCGCTCGGCTCTGACCTGGAGCCCGTGCATTATTTATAGTTATTATTCTGTTTTTTGATTAGTATGAATTATTTAGTTTTATTTAGTTTAATCTAGGCTTATTTAGTTTTAATTAGATATTATTATCTGATATAGTTTTAATTTGGCTGATCACTGTTTTGTTCAATACATACCCTTTTACAGTTGAAATTATCAGATTACTTAGCATTTAACATAAATATAAAGTCAATTATTGAATTATACTAAATTATCTACTATTAATTATCTAAAATATAGTACATTACTGCAGACGCCGGGAAAGAGGGACTTGCCGGGTGAGTAGGTATAAACGGCCGCCCGTAGGGAGGCCGGATAGTGATACGAAGCCGGCAAGTACTTTTCACAGCCAGAAGCATGTATAGTGCTCTTCTCAAAGATATGCAATGAAATAAAAAAATACACCACTCAAAAAATTACACGACTAACGTTTTTGAAATTTTCCCTTCAATCCCTCCATAATGTTTTTTTTTTACGGAAGTCGTCCGTATTTCGCGTGTGTAGTGTTCGAGTAGACTCTATTAGGCCCGTTGTACACAATCTTTATAATAAGAATCTTCATTTCTATAATAAATAATATAAATGCAGAGGATTTTAAATATTGTCTATGGTCTCTGGCGACTTAAGTATAGACAATATTTTAAAATTAGTCATCAATATATGAACCATACAGATTTGTGTTCTTAATAGCAGTTCGTGTGTAATAGGCATTAACGCGGATGTTTTTGGTCCGATAACCATTCAGCCACTAGAAATAAATAAAATTCAGCTGTTCAGCCTGGCATGACACAGACGCCATGTTTACATTAAAATTAAAAAAAAATAATACTTCCCGGCCTAGGCTTTCAATTTTGTATGAAATTCCTTTACAGTTCTCCTAGGTGGTTTCGCACGAAACGGGATACTTTGAAGCCGGGTTTAACGCACGTAATGACGACATTTCATTGCATGTTTGAGAAAATTATTTTTATTGATTGCGATCACAATAATTGATATGTTATAAATTCAGTGCTTTGAACTATAAATATTTAAAAAAACACGAATTTAAATTAGTATTTTACGTAATAAGTCTTATAAATTAATTCATAATAATTTTATTATCATTCGTACTTACGATTACGTAGGAATGGGGACTTCCCCATTCCTCTAAATAGCAATATTATAAATATTACACAAACAAGTACAACTGTCAGTTTTACATAGACAAACAAACACAGCGAGCAAATAGGGTATAGCCTAACCTACAGGTACAAGGTGCTACATTCAAAGGAAATACCAAATATACAACTTTGCTTCAATTAACTTAAGAAGACAAGTTACAGAATAAAATAACTATGACAGGCATTTCATGTATTTGACGAGTGTCAACAGCATAGACAAATATAGCCACAAAGGAGATCATATGTCACAGGGTAAGTACTTATAATTGGCAACGCTTAATTTTTACACGCAAGATATTTTATCGTTTTGTACAAATAATTAAAGGTTCCTTATTTTCTTACTTCTTCTAAAACCCTATAGGGTCAATTTCAACAGTATGTATGTTTGTGCCATTTCGGTGTGATTCTTTATGTCTGTTTATTTTTTAGATTTTTAAATGTCAAAAGATACTTTAGTCTATAATACTAAAAATATCTAAAATTGAACCTGAAATCAGAGTTTTGGAGATATTAGCGATCGAATGTCTAAACACACAACGGAATGAAAAATGTACACCAGGATGATAAAACCAGTGCACCGCAATTAATTTCGTACTCCCGAATCAAAGGTATTTAAAGTCACAACGGAATGATAAATATACACCAGAATGATAAAATCAACCCACCGCAATGAAATGTAGACCACCGGAATGAAAATATAAAATGGCTTTCAACTATCAAATCTTTTATTTTGTACTAGTTTTTGCTAAACATTTTATATAATATACATATTAATATATATTATGGTAATAAGAAATAAAAAAAATAAAGAAACAGTGATTATTACTTCAACAATAGTTGTGAGAAATGAAGCTACATTTGATTTAATTCCGGTGCTATTTCATTTTCGTGGGTATAAATGTCATTTTACTACACCGGAAACGCCGGAATGAAGATGGCGGAATGCGAAACACGATATAAATAAAAATATTAAAAAAAAAGGAAGCCCTATATTCATAAAATAATTCAATTTATGAAATCATGAGTATATTTTACATTATATGTAAATTAAATATAAAAGCCATAACTAACTCCGGAATGACATTATTTTTGTCCCCGTGTCACCGCAATGATATGCACACGTTTAGTAGGACATAGTGCAGCCACAAGACACGCCCTCTCTCGCCGCGAGCTACAGCTTGACTATAAAGTACCGACTCAAACTCGCCAAATAAAAAACTTCACTAACTTTAATCGCGGTAATGTGAGGGTTTTTCCGGAGAAACGTATATATATCCAGGAGTATGAAATTGAGGTATACACAGGTAATGTGTTTTTTTTTTGTTACCTGTTTATGTGGTAATAATGTAAAGATAAATATTTTCTTTGCTGTGTATAGTATATAGTATTCGACTTATTCGGCATTTTACAAACAAACCCGGCTTCGGGGCAACCTACCTTGTAGAGATATTAGGTCTTAATATATATTTTTATATTATTATAAAAAAAAATTTTTGCTGTTGCCCGTTGTAGGCAATGGGGCTGTTTACCGAAAAAAAATATTTTATTATTAAAACTTTCAGCACCTGAGTTTTCAGTCTTGTCATCAAAATTGGGAAATTAACCCTACAACATTAAAAAAACCGGCCAAGTGTCGCACTCCCACACGAAGGGTTTCATATTACCGAATTAACAATGACATGTGTTTTGTTTGTGTCCGGTAGACAAACAAAACTAATTAAATTAATAAATTAATTTAAACATATTTTTTTACTATTGTGTTTACGCGGCTTGCATGTGCCGAGTGAGGACGGGGTGTGGCGCAATGACAGCGACACTCGATCACGTTCCCCACGCCCGGTGCTCGATCACCTGCGCAATGATATGATGTTGTCTGACCAAATTAAAAAAAAATGTTAATACACACTGATAACTAACATTATAGGTACGACAATACAAGTAGGAAGTATTATGCCACTGTCGAAGTGCCTCAAACGACCTTTCTAGGGTTCTGTAGGAGGAGAAAATGGAACTCTTATTTATAGTTTCGTCATGTCAGTCCCTCCGTAAGTCACAGGTATTTTACTCAAAAACTATCAGATATTATTAAAAAAATCGGAGTAATTTATTTATTTTTTAAATCTGGGGGCACGGCAGTGCTCCCGCCAAGACGAACCCGAACCGTTTCGTCTCATTTTCAAACCCTCTTAGCTTCGTCGCAGTTAACACCTGAGAGCCCAAATTCACAGGTAAGATGTAGTCGGGAAACATGAAATGCACTAAATTTCATTGATTTAGCTTTCATACTTTAGGTTTTATTGATTCCTAAAATACGCCGATTTTGTCACTGGCTCACTCACTTACGTAGATAAATTATAGGGTACTTCCCGATGACCGACAAAGCTGAAATTTGGCATGGAGCCCAGAATTTACACAGAAAAAATAGGAAAATCAAGAAATCTGTAACTTTCATCCTCCTTCCCCTAATAAGGGGGTGCAGGTCTCGGTACGGAACTAGGAAAACTGAAATACTTCCCGTTACTCTAGAAAGCTGAAATTTTGAATAGAGCCTAGAATTTGCATACAAAGAACAGGAAAAATCTGGGTGCATGGTAGTGCCCCCGCCAAGACAAACAAAAAATATTAAGAACTTTTACTACTTAGATCGTTCTTCCTGAGAATTCCTAAATAAATCGTAAACTTTAATCATATAAAAATGAAGGAAAGTTACGTAATAACTTAAAAAAAAAACAAAATAAGACATGTTCCGGGTAAATACCTACTTGCATTCCATGCTTTTATGATCGATGAGATTTAAAATCTAAGGATATTGTACGTATTTCTTGAAAACACAATCACTATTTCCATAATATCTACACTGACTTTGTATATTAAACCATTTGTTTATATACCTACCAAAATGCAATGATAAACTTGGTTGAACAATTCACATAAAATACATATATTACTTACCTGGTACCTACACAGTGATCTGATATTACGTGCTAAGGCATAGATAGAGAGTGGACGATGAAAAAGATACAATTCCAATTTTAATACCGTCGATCTATTTGACTGCTCCAAATCAGTTCTGAAAAACCGTGTCCGAAAATTTATTTTGCAAGGTGGATGACGTGGCGGCATGGAGTTGCATAGGTACTTATAACAAACATGCTTATAATTGAAATAAAACAATTTAACGGATTATATCGCGTATATTATCTCATTTTAGTTCCCGACGTTTCGGAAGCTTTCCAGCTTTCCATGGTCACGGGTGAGCAACCTACGCCACTCGTTTTTTTTGACCCCTATTATACAACAGTTGTATAAAATACTATTATGGCACATTGACAGGATATATTATACTGTAACGTGCAATGTAAACTAATATTTGTCACAATGTGTGATAATTTCTCTATGGAAGAAAGATTGCTAACATAACTTTGGCGCATTGAGTGTAAAAATTAACATGTCATGTACATTGTATTAGTTCATGATGCGTGGAAACTTATTAAGATATTTTTGGAACTCTCAATCCATACTAATATTATAAATGCGAAAGTGTGTCTGTCTGTCTGTCTGTCTGTCTATCTGTATGTCTGTCTGTCTGTTACCTCTTCACGCTTAAACCGATGAACCGATTTGAATGGAATTTGGTATGGAGATAGTTTGAGTCCAGGGGAAGGACATAGGCTTTTTATCCCGGAAAAATACTTTTATGCGCGATAAACGATTTTAAGGCGGACGAAGTCGCGGGCAAGAGCTAGTTGTAAATATATTTTTGACCTCGACTGTACTGTAAAGTCTAAAAATAAGTTGTATGATAGAATTGTAGGAAATCTCATTTAAACTATTGACAAATTCCACAGCCATATTCAGGATTATCATATTGGTTACTAGGCCCGCGCGCCGCGTGACTCGCCAGAAGGGTTTTCCGTGCATCATTCAATGGGTTTGTGATGTTGCATGGTTATGAGGAAGATATTTCAACATTATCTTTTAGGTGATCAGACTGTAGTGCTACTCTTTGGCTCAATATTTTATACGAATTCCATACTTCCACTAAATATTACTTCTACTAAACCGATTTCTCATGGTATGACACGTACCGTGCAGGAAACATCTAAAGCTTACAAATTGAAAAAACGATAAAAGAAACTAACATTTTTGCCATAATTACTACTTCTCTGATTTGGTTCATTATATCGTAGATATAGTGAAACTTTCTATATTTTGCAATATTCCGAATATTGATTGGAAGGGGAGATTAATAATTTTATGAGATAGTGTCATTTCTAAAACATTGAAATAAGAATATTCACGTTTAACTTATTATATAATGCTACTCATTAAGCGTACCTTTACACAATGCACATAGTATAGTAGGTACAGTCAAGGGCACCGATATTTATACACCACAACGTTTCAATTTATGTATACAGGTCTTATTATTATGGTAGTAAGGTTTATGAATACATATTTTGGAACTTTGTGTGGATATTTACCTTTGCCCTTGACTGTACCAAAACCTATAAAAATAAGTGATTAGTCGTTTATGCGACTGCTACAGAATGATCGGCAATCAATCACAAACGTTGAAATATGAAACGGGTCGTACGCTCATAATAAGATCACAAACCTGTTTTAGTACCAAAATATGTACATTGCATAAATTAATCCACACATATTCATAATTTCATGTAATATCAAAATTAACATTTAAGGGCAGATAATAGAAGTATGACGGTCATCCATTGGTTCACAGAACCTAGACAAATCACATATAAGCACCTAGTTATTTGCAAAAAGGTGCAAGCGTCAAGTGGCGATTTACAGCGTGATACGGTGCGCGTCTTGGGCTCCTAGCAACTAGCAAGTGATGACTACGGGGCCTTTGGAGTTGGACTGACAATAATTCTGGGGTTTCATTTGATCAATATGAACATGCCACAGGAGGCTCAAACATTTGCAGATTTTTTCATAGAGCTTCCCTTTGTTAGGTGTCCTGATTCTCGAAACCGCATTTAGATTTTAGAATGTATACGTGCTGCCAGAAAACTCGAGTGTTACTTCTGAGCACTGAATAGAGTTATAATTAATCATCGTAAGCTCTAAATGTTCTCTGTTTGATGTTCGCTCTTAGCTTCGAAACCTGCATATTTATCACGGTCACCAGGCTGTATTCACTCACAATGCAGCTGGCCTTACGATGACAATCTTTAATAAGATCCTGTACATAAACCAGAGTGGATGCCGGAAAACATCTGTTGAGTTTCTGAGACCTTAACCTTCCTAGGTATGCAGGTCTCGTTGACATAATCTCGATATGTCAATGGTCATAAGAAGTAAGGTTATTAAGAGTCCCCCGTTCATCATACAAAAGTAGTTACGCTCTGATGTTAAAACAACTAGCTAGTTTGCTCTGAAACTTTGTACTCAGAATAAGTTAAGGTATATGCAGGCCTGTAATTAGTTTATATAGCTTCAGATACAATAGTAAAAATAAATACAGCCAATATAAGTTTTTCATATAAAACTTGTTTTTGCTGTATTTTGTTCGTTTTATAAACTGGAGCCATATAAACTAATTATAGGCCTAGATATACCTCATGTCATTGTATATGCAGTTTCGTTACAATCCAACGTGTAGTTTTAAAATGAGAACGAAACTCCGTTTGTATGGGAAGGTGAAATTCGGCTGAGCTTGCTGGGGACCCTTAACTTACTAATCGAATACTAGTTTGTTGAACAGACATGGTAATTTTATTATCTATATATATAAAACTCTTGCGTTACTGACCTATTGACAGATAACGCACAGCCTAAACCGCTAAAGATATAAGCATGAAATTTGGAACGTATATTCTTTATAGTAAGTGGGGTAAGGGGGTTAAATAGGAGTTGAACCGTTGTATGGAAATCGTTCATTTGGAAAGTTATAGACTTGAATCTTTATACAAAGGTTTCTTACTAAGAAACAAAACAAATGATTAAATGTTGCTATAAAAATTCATCCCTAAGGTTTTTGAAAAAGAGTTGAAAGTTTGTATGGAATACATGTCGTTTTTAAAGTTTAAAGACGCTTAAAACTTCGGTCACAACCTCCTAATATACAATGAAAAACATTGATAAGAGCATCTTTTTCAATGTATCCCTTGAACTGGTTAAGATGGGGCTTGAAAGTTCACATAAGTAGGAAGGGGGGGAGAGGGAAAGAGAGACAGAGACAGAGATGGACGAAGAGAGAGAGGAAGGGAGGGAATGAGGGAGGAATCGAGGGAAAGAAAGAGAGGAAGTGAGAGAGGGAGAGCGAGGGAGGGAGAGAGAGCGAGAGAAGGAGGGAGAAAATAATGTCGTAGTAAAATTATGACGCCGGTTTTCATAGGACGGAGACACGTAAAATTATCGTTCGTAAACCGACTTTACAGACAATCATTTTCTGCTTTGCCTTAAAATACTATCCTTTTGAAACGCCGAGGTACCTTCTAGAACATTTTATTTTGTCCAGTGTCGGGAACTTCGCTTGTCTCTTCTTCTCATAGTCTAGCAGGCGTTAAAATTAATAGTGCCAGTATACCTTCTTATGTGGAATAATGTTCAATATCCCCATTTTCTCACTCTAAATCCATCAGTCGCTGAATATCTTCTGATAATTTTTTTAAAACATTAACAGTATCGGAGAACTGACAGAAAAAAGTTTCCTTCATTTATATCTCTGTTTTTACCAAAAATCTACGCGGACGAAATCGCGGGCGGCCGCTAGTATGCCATAAAAACAATGATCGGTTCTAGATCAATCTCGGATTGAAACGGTATATGGTTCTGTAAATGTAAAGTTACATTAATTAATGTAAAAGATGTTTCCTAAGTTGTTTCCTTATGTTATCAATGTTTATTGTGACGCAGAGCTTACACGTTAGCAATAGGAACGGAGAGCGAGCGCCGCCCGCCGCCGCTCCGCGCCCGCGTTCAGTCAGTGAGCCGGTGTCGCCGCCCGCAGTGCCCGTGCGTATATTCTACTTACAAACTTTTCTTCCTTTACCAAAACTTTATTAAACCTGAAGTTGCCAAAGGCTCCCCAATCCTTGTAGGCCGTAATCGGATGAAATGTTTCATATTGTACAGTGGAGTTATTAGCATGTGATAACATAGTTGTGATCGTAACTATGAGTGAGTACCTATTCCTTCATTTATTTTATTTTTTTCCCTGTGATATCAAGTTAAAAATAGTTGGAGTAAGTTATCTGCAAATTGTGATATTAGTCTTATATTCGTAACCGGAAAACGAAGTTGTAGAGCTTTATAGAAAAACGAACTATGTACCTAACTGACATAACGTAAAGATATTTATTTATTCGCAGGCTGTGTAATTGTGTCTTGGGAGGGAATATATGGATGTGTATTATAAAGGTTCTAAAGATTTTTATTGAACATAATTACCATAAATACATGAAAAATAATGCACCTAACTATTGCAGCATAATACTCAATGTCCTTAGCCGAATTATAGTAGTATGCATACGAAGATCTGATATAGTTCAGTTATCCAAGCAGTTGTTGATTCTACACGACAGCCTATATACAGCTTTAATGATAGAATACGCTTGTAGCGTCAAACTACACTTAAAGTTTTATAACGGAGTTTACATATACTTTTTTACAGCAACAAGTGCCAATTGATACTATAATACAGCCTGTATACAGCTTTAACGATAGAATTAGCTCGAAGTGTCAAGCAACCCTTTAAGTTTTATAGTAGATTTTTTATATTCTGATATAAGACCCCATGCGTACACAGATTCCTTTATAATGACTTTATACAGCTTGAGCTCAGATTAGTTTTCTCTGACACTCTTATAAGTCCCTTAAAACACCCTAAGTTCTAAATTGGCTGGTATATTGATTTTACCGACACTTAAATGCTACTTGGGAGGTGATCGGCCGGCTGCGAGGCGGCTACGACATCTGCTTTGGTCTAGACGATTTCCGATTAAGTTAAAACTTGGCATACGCCCAAGTTAGGTGACAATACAATATTATGACATCATCGAGCTGATCTGACGATGGAGCCGTATGGTGGTCATAGGAACTCCATAATAAAATAACGCATTCTGCCGAGTTGAGACTCTTTAGAATTGTCTCTGAAGTCGGTATAAGAACAAAGGTTAACTAATGTTTCGGCGAAAATTATTTACCAAATTTCTTACTCCCAAACTATTTATCTCATATTTTTCCCTCTGGCCACGTGGTCCTACTGCCTTTGTCCTACCGATCGGACCACATGAACTTTTTTTTCCGGTTGGTTCGATTAATCGGATTACAAGGATTTGTAATTCCGCTTCGTCCTACCGATCGGACTACATGAACTTTTTTTTCCAATTAGTTCGATTAATCGGATTACAAGGAATTGTAATTCCGCTTCGTCCTACCGATCGGACCACATGAACTCTTTTTCTTAAGATATAAATTACCTAACAGATATTTCAATTGTATGTCATAATAATTCAAATAATAATGTGACATTAGCTATCATAAATCATAAGTAGTATTTATCCGTAGTACGATATACAATCTATTTTCATTTGAAGTAACCATGAGTCCCATGACGGTCTTATTCCACTTACGTCAGCTGCCACTTACATTTTTCATACATCAACATTTATGACATTTCGCATCTATAGCGTAGAATATTTATTTAATGTACGGAACCCTAAAAATTTAACACGATACGTTGGGCAAAAATTACTTACGTGTATAGTAATAGACCCTCGACATTTTTCAGCCTTTTTTTTGCTGCACACCCAAAGAATAGATCCGCTGCTGTACGTCTTGTTGCGGTAAAATTGGTATCCGTTGTACAGCAACACATAGCCACCTTTGCGTTTTATGTATAATAACTCTGGTTCATCATTATCTGCATCCATGCTTTGTCCAACCAGACGATAAATAGTAATATGGATAATACAAATCTTTCAATCTCTCGCCTCGAGAAAAGCAGGAATAATGTCCGTGACAGATATCTATTGACATTAACATTTGACATTGTCTTTATTATATTATTTCTTAAGAAGGTCACCTAATACGCAGTATGCAAGTCACGTTACTCGTGTCTAGAACGCGTGGTCCGATTAGTAGGACCATGTGGTCTAAGAAAACGCAAGTTTCTATAGTCCGATTAGTTAATCGAACCAACAGGAAATTCAAAGTTCACGTGGTTCGATTGGTAGGACCACGGGGTCTACGAAAATGATAGATTCAATAGTCCGATTAGTTAATCGAACCAACCGGAAAAAAAAGTTCATGTGGTCCGATCGGTAGGACAAAGGCAGTAGGACCACGTGGCCAGAGGGATATTTTTATTTGGGAGAAGTTTCATTTCCCAACTCAACGTTTCGCACTGATATCATTACCCTATTAATGATTTAATAAATTATTATCAGGCAAATTATTACTTGAGATTTGTTTAAGATGTCATTTCTGTATTCGTCAAATGGCATACTATACTTTTAGCAACATATTGAACAAGAAACCCATATAATGAAATACAGTCATTTCATTATGTGGGCAGGCTGATGCTCCGTATAGCTAAATTATGACGATATTACTTTTGTTTAGATACTCCGATGCTCAATATGGCATTTCATGCTCGTGCAATCGTTGATAGTTAATGTGTGCAATCAATAATTTGTTGTTTAAAAGTAGACTATGAGTGAATGAAGGTAATGTTAGGATTTTTTTTCACTCATTATAGACCTGTGCGGCTCGCTCGCTTTGCTTGCTCGTTAGGGTCGCAGTTCAACCTAACACTCCTCCTCGCTTCGCTCGTCGTCGTACCTAACCCAAGCCACGTCGGACCAGCCTTAAGGTGAAATAGGTAATATTAGGATATTTTTCACTCGATATAGACCTGCGCGGCTCGCTCTCTTCGCTCGCTCGTTAGGGTCGAAGTTCAACCTAACACTCCTCCTCGCTTCGCTCGTCGTCGTCGTAACTAACCTAACCTAACCTATGTCGGACCTGACTTAAGGTGAAATAGGTAATGTTAGGAATCGTAAGCCAAGTCGATGTATATTGCAACTAACTTAAAAATATAGAACCTGTATATTTATTTGCGACAGTGAGATAACGAAAAAGTTGTTTCTTTAAATAAACATTATTGGTACTGTTTTTTTTTGTTTCATTTTGAACTATCTAAATAGGCTCTCTAAAGGTTGGTAGTGTAATGGTAAACACAAGCAGTAGCATGAAATAATTCTGCAAAGTTTATATTTGCCCATATGACATTTGATGATTTGTTATTTGCCTAAGTAAATCATTTGCTTCATAATAATTTGCCATATAAAAAAAATGTTGTAGTAAAATTTTGCGATTTAAAAATGTTGCCAAATAAGAAAAGAGCGTAGTAAAGTTATGCCAACGGTTGGTTTGCCAAATGAAACTTCTGCGAAAAGTTGGTTGGGAAGTGAAATTTGTCAAAACATTTTTCGCCGAAAAGGCAGTTACCAAGAACAAAACTCGCTTTAATATATAATAACCGTCAAATCATATTATTAATAAGAAGGTAAAGTTGAAAAACTTCGTCGTGTTCCTACTCCTACAATGTCTTTATTTTATGCTAAAAATTTAATTATTGCGTAATTCAATCGCATTTAAGTAGGTTTAACCGGTGTTTTTAATTAAGTGCACTGCGAGCTTCCGAACTTGTTGTTTAGTTTTTTTTCTAGATACAATTCGTAAATCTAACTTCAATTTGGCTTATATTTTATCTTTTTTATGTTGTTGAGAAATTGACAAAGCACGAAGGAGTTGTAATAATTTGAATGTTAAATACCCAGCACTCAGGCATGGTAGCTCACGGTATTGTAAATAAAACATACTTTCCTTCAAGGTTGCAGTAATATGCGTGTCGATAATTCCAGGTCCATTGTCTTACAATCGAGAATTTGGTAAGGAGCATAGTAACATAATTTTGCTACTTTTAACATCATTAAATTATTCTCAGTTTGATATGTAACCGTTATGAAGCCACTCTTTTTAGGGTTCCGTACCAAAAAGGTAATAAAGGAAGCCTTATGGTGTGACTCTGTCTGTCCGACTGTTAAAGCGCCATATCTCAGGAACTACTTATGCTATCTATTTGAAATTTAGAATAGTTATAAATAAATAAATATTAGGGACAATCATACTCAAATCGACCTAGTCCCAAATTAAGCAAGGCTTGTTCTATGGGTTCTAGACGACGATATACATAATATATATATAAATTATAATACTTAAATACATAGATAACATCCAAGACCCGGGAAAAAACATTCGTGCTCATCACACAAACACTTGTCCTGGCCGGGATTCGAACCCGGGACCGCTAGCTTTGTAGGCCGTTGTGCCACCCACTGAGCCAAACGTGTCGCTAGCCCAAGTATATTGCAAAAAATAAATTTAAAGGTTTTATTTCCTTTAAAAAATTACCAATATCAAGGGGGTCAAAAAGTAGTTGGTCAAATGGGGTATCATACAAATGGGGTATCATACAAATGGGGTATCATACAAATGGGGTATATGAGACACCTGAATTTGTAGATTCTTAAATATTTTTTTTGGTCTGCAATGAAAAAAGTGGAAAAATTCCATTCCCCCTTCCTTATCTCCAAAGTTTATCAAGCGAAAATTTTGAAATTTTCACAATTTGTATAAATAAACACCAAAGTTATAACTATGTCTCTATTTAGCTCATTTATTTTTATTTTCATAAAACCTATTGGAACAACTCGGTTCCGTTAAGTTCGCGCCTCATATGTAGGTATGCAACGCTATAGATAAACTAGACTTAGCCTGAACCGTGTAATAATGTTAGCGTAAGTGGAAGAGTGTACGAAATCCACGGTGCGCGAGCCACTCTCTCTCGTACTTTGGCGGTTATTTAATGACGATGTGACGTTCAAGAATGATTGCGCGGGTTAGCGACCAAGCTATGCGAGGCAGCGGGACCGGAGTCGGGTTCGAAGAATAATCCATTGTTTCTTTGCTTCCATCGGGGCCCGCGCTAGTGGATAACGTTTTCCTTCCTACTTGAACTATTTGAGTTCTATTATATACCGTCAACCGACTACAGCCTAGTATCTGATAGAGATTAATGTGCAACGACCTTTACACTCTATTCCCCTGCCTGTATAACAAGAAACTTGAATGTTGGTACAGGTTCGTGTAGTTAGAAAGTGAGTTTATACAGGCCAATGCTTCTGATGAGGAATAACCTTGAATATAACCTTAGGAGATGACTGATAAGCAATTTTACGGAGAACTATTGATTTTATTACGCACAGTTTACCGCGGGACTGTTGGTTTACTTATAAATATTTAACAAAATACCCGATATCTCACTCGTGCACCAACGACTCCGTACAAAATTATAAGTATCTTAACCTAACTCGCCGGTTAAGCTGTGCAAACGTAACGTACCCCGGTTATAAAATGTAATATTATAAATATTAAAAATTACATTGACGCTACTGTAAAGATTTTATTTCATAATATATCTCTAAGATGGTATAAAAAACAAGGTTTTTTCATTCGGTAAACTCAAATAAAAATTGAATATTTTTTTAATAAGATTTCTTTATTTACGTGGAAAACCAATAGGTTAAACTATGTTATTAGTGTCTTAAATAGTAATAGAGAACCAATTACAGGATATCTCTTATAGTACGTACCGTGTTAGTACTTAACATCAATTTGAACAATACCCACGAACGTTACGTTACATACTTACACACAAAACATAGGAAACGTAAGGGTTGGTTAATGGTAACAAACAATCAGTTACTGGTTGGATAATAATGCGATCGTAAACATGTTTTATGGCGAGCAAACAACTACTCGCAGGTGTTGTAACAAAAAGATTTAATTACATACCAACGTTTTTCTTGTTTTTCCTTTATTTATTTGTGCTGCTAAACTTTGCTGTATGCCAAATTTCATGATAATTGGTCAACGGGAAGTAAACCGTATGTTTTGATTTTGATTTACTTTCGAATGTTAAAATTTCCTTTTATTTTGGCACATATATGGCAATATTTATCTTTTGATTGCGTGAACACCCCTGATTTTTGTACAGCAACCGCAGAGACTTTCGCCCTCGACATTAATTTGAACTTGATATCTCCACAGATCCCGGAGAAAAAAGGTCTTGACAAACAGGCGAACGGACAGACAGACGGACAACAAAGTGATCCTACAAGGGTTCCGCAGTGTTCTATTTTTTCCTGTTGCCGTAAAAAAATGCATACACCTTTACAATTGTTTTAGTAACTTGTCGAAAATTACCGTCGTGTTTCACTGAGTCCATCGCGATCAGGGCTTAGAAACCGGTATTCTCTTCATACGAAATAACCGGTATAGTTTTGTTATTTTCGTTTAATTACGAGATTTTCGTATGTTTTAAATAAAATACCGGTTCCAAGACCTGGTCACGATTACCAGGATGTGTTTAGACTTTCATGTTTGGTTTCGCGCACCAAAACGAACGAATATCCGTTTATATTGGGATTAGAAAATTAGATCTCCCGTTGTCATCCCCCCCCCCCCCCCCCCACCGTAATACGTAACGCGTTTGACGCTCGCAATCAGAATATGGGCTATGACAGTTGATTCCGATACCAAGTGTCAAAATTTCGTTAGGCAATAACCCCGCTGGTCTACACAGAATGGTGCGCTACGCCGTCGCCCGCTACGCCGCCGTAGCGGCGGCGCTACGTGGCGCCGGACACGTAATCCACTTCGAATAGGAAACAGCTCTTTATAAGCAATTCACTTCAAAAATCAGTGACTTTATAAACCCACAATTTTCAAAATAACAATCCTCATTTAGATTTCCTGACTAGGCATAAACTAGCCAAGCCATAACATTTTTTATCGACAGTTTAAAAAAGAGGTTTTCGACTATTCGTGTTATGATATTTAATTTAGACAGGCTTTCTTAACACGTTGACTGCCTGACTGATTTACATGTTTCTTATTCTGGTGCGTTAAGAGGTCCAAAAAAACCCTACCGTACTTAAACTACAGTGCGGCATTAGGTCCATTGTGCCCCACGACGCAAGAAATAAAAATTTTTTTTTTTTGTCCACGAAGGTTTACCGTATATGCAGATAATTGCATATAGATTTATACTTAAGCAATCTACATCTGTTAAGCAACATGATTCTGGCTTCGCCCCAATCTCGGACTTTTAGAACTATGAAAAAAGCGATATATATATATTGAAATAAAACAATTTAACGGATTATATCGCGTATATTATCTCATTTTAGTTCCCGACGTTTCGGAAGCTTTCCAGCTTTCCATGGTCACGGGAGGACTGAGAAAAGATGTATTTTCCTCTGTCAAAGTTACAATTTGTGCAAACTACCCATTTTTTGAAAAAACACAAATAAAGGTGTACATACATGCCAGATGGGCCTAAGCTGTAAAGACAGTTACACATGTGCCAGAAGGGCTTAATTATTTTATTCTAATAATTTACCAAGCAGCATTTCACAAATGAGGCGTACTGAGGAGAAAAGAAACGCTGCAAAGAAAAACTCCCAGGCTACCTCATTACTTATTATAATATTTAAAAACAGAGACTATTAAACTACTTTTAAACAGATAAGATATTTTACACCGTTCGGAAATTAAGGTTTTGCAGTCCTGTGTCTTGCTTGTTCCTTAATGAGATGTATTACAGGATCCCAAGCTGGTGGTAGTGACAATCCATCTTCTCTATTGAAATTAGGATGCTTTTTAATCTCAATAGCCTCGCGTAGCATCCTGGGAAAATATCTTTTTTCTTTGGCAAGGATAGAAGGTTTATCAAACTTAATTGAGTGGTTTGGTTTGTCAATGACATGTTCACAAACTGCAGACCTATTACACCGACGGTGCTTGACATCTGCTATGTGCTCCTTCACCCGGGTTGATACACTGCGTTTCGTTTGACCAATGTATGAAAGACCACACTCGCAGTCCAGCTTATAAATGCCTGCACTCTGCAAAGGGGTGCTACTCTTCACGAGTCTAAGGTATTGAGACACCTTCTTCAACGGCTTGAAATATGTTTTTATAGAAGCACGCTTCAAGATGTTTCCGATCTTGTCTGTGACCCCTTTCACATATGGTAATACGGCAGGTTTACGCTCGACTGTTGGTTTCTTCATACTGGGATTCTGCTTGGAACGTGGTATCTGGAGCTCGTTGGCTCGAAGCGCACGTTTGACATTCTGTAACTCAGCAGTCAGATGTTGATTGTCGCAGATACCCCTGGCTCTCTGAAACAAAGATTTACCCACTGTAGCAAGTTGACAGGGATGGTGGTGAGATTTGCCATTCAAATACCTATCTGTATGCGTAGGTTTCCTATATACAGTATGACCTATGTCATTTTTAGGACCTCTAATTACTAGCACATCTCGATCATCATCGAAAAAAACATAAACAATACCTACCTAGATAATTAAAACAATCGTCTATCGTCTTTCATGTCCGACACATCACTGGCCGTTGACATTAGTGCACACTCAGTGCGGATGTGGCGTGTGAAAGGTCGAAGGTCTATTGGACCTCTTCCCGCACTGACACGAAAAAAAAAGTCATTCAGTGCGGGAGAGGTCCAATGTGCCTCTCATCCATGTTATCAAAATTTAAACATGTGCCTCTCATCCATGTTATCAAAAGTTATACAGAAAACAATATTTGTCTCTGTCCTACTCCAACGATTGGCTAAGATATGCTCCCCGCACTTGCGAAAGTTCACTATTTTCGCTGCCGCACAGGGTTTCGGCCACACATGGGGCTTTTTGTGCCTTCTTCCGCAGTGAACGTGTTAATATGAAACACAAATTCTTGTGTTTCACAATAGATAATAATCATCATTCGCTTGTCCTTATTCCATTTACTTGGGGCACTTACATCCTTCCTGTTCATGTAATCTCTCACGCAATCCATCCACCTTTTCCTCGGCCTACCCCTCCTCTTACATCCTTCCACATGCATATCTAATACCCTTCTTGTTACATGACGCTCATCCCTCCGCATAACATGTCCATACCACTGCAGGTACCTCAGCTTATCGACTAAGGGTGCCACTTTCAGGCTTCATCTTATATATTCATTCCTTATCCGATCCATTCTCGTCACACCACTCATCCATCTCAACCTTATCTCAACATTCTCATATCCGTAAATGTTTTAATTCATCACCTTTGCGGCCCAATATTCCGATCCATACATGACAACAGGTCTTACACTGCTCTTGTAGATTTTGTCCGTCAATCGAAGGGGCTTACGGGCATCGAATAATACTCCTGTCGCCATTTCATCTATCCTGCGCTGATTCGGTTTTTAATGTCACGGTCAATATCACCATCGCACTGTATGAGTGACCCTAGGTATCGGAAATTGGAGCAGACCGGCAGCGTTACGCCATCGAGCTCTATATGGGCGTTAGATTGGGGAGACCGCCAAAATCGTAAAACAGGTGTTTAGTTTAGGATCGACTTATTTTAATGCCAACATTCTCCAATTTTTTTGCCACTGCTCTAGTCTGCTCTGAATTTCAAGCCCTTCTTCACCGACAAGGACAATATCGTCGCCAAAGAGCATACACCATGGTGCCTCCTCCTGAATGACTGACGACAGAGCGTCTATGACAAGCGGGAAGAGGTAGGGGCTTAAGGCCCCCTGGTGTAAGCCCACCGTGACACTGATTCTATCCGTGGTGCCAGCCGCCGATCGGACGCATGTACAACATCTCTCATACATAGACCGAATCAACCCCACATACTTCCCAGGCACACTTTTCTCTTTCAATAGATAATAATGTTGTGTTAAATTTCCCACATTAAAAACACACAAACACAAGAATTTGTGTTTCGTATTAAGAAATTCTGATAACAGCGCCCATCTTTTCGTTCGGAAAGGCAATCGAAATGTGAGCAGGTGTAATACGTGTTCTCATAGATGGCACTAAGGTTATAATACCTTTCAAAAATATAAATAGGTAAAGGGGACAAAGCGGATGGATAAATTCGAGGCGGATGGCACAGTGCTTGCTGGTGGAGGGTTGACACGCTCGACGAGTAATCGAGAGGCACCCGAGGGGTTATTACCTTACGAAATTTTGACACTTGGTATCGGAATCAACTGTCATAGCCCATACAAAATCATGACACTTGATTCTGATTGCGAGCGTGAAACGCGTTAGGCAATACGGGGGCGGGTTCGAGGCCTGGTATGACCGTGTGCGAGAGCAATCGTATTTTTCTTTGCGGTTTGACTTGTTAACCGATTTCAAAAAAAGAAGGGGTTCTCAATTCGGTTGTTTTTTTTTTATGTTAGTTACCTCAGAACTCCGTCATTTACACGAAGATTTGGAAAATTATTTTTTTGTTCATGAGCAGGTATATCCAAATTAGCCCCATAAAATTTTGATGAAGATCTGATGCCGGGATCCATGGGGAATCGAAGGAATTCCACGAATATAATGAGCACATCTATGGCGATTTCGGTATTTATTACAGAAGTTTAAGCATTTACATTCGAAAATCAACATTTGGTGAAGAGAAACCGATGATGAAGACACAAGCCATCAGTTACCACTGAGGGCTCTACCAGTGTTATTTAATTCGCGGATCGCAAGTCGATTTGGAATTTTTTTTTTCGGTTAAGAGTAGGAATTCCCAAGTTGGTCCCATAAAATTTTGGTGAAGATCTGATGATAAGATCGAAGAGGAATCGAAGGAATTCCTCAAATGTAATGGGTCAATTTCAACATACCGCATTTTTTGTATTATTCCGGTGTAAATATTTATTTCTGTTTCTTTTGAGAATTTTAAATGTAGGTATGTAATTAAGACTTTATTATTAAACATATGTAAAAGGAACCTTAAAAACTTAAATAGTTCTCGAGATATTAGGAATCAAAATCTAAGCTTCCACCGGAATGAAAGGTAAGTCACACCGGAATGAATAATATACACCGATATGATAAAATCAGCCCACCGGAATGAAATGTGCCCACTGGAATGAAAATAAAAAAAGGATTTAAATAACCAAAAATTTTATTTAGTCTAATTTGTACCCAAACAAAATAACGACATCGTATGTTAATTTCATAGTCAGTCATGTTTTGCATTTATTTATCGTTTACAACACCACATACGACCTCTTTAATTTTGATACTCGGATCATCTTACTTCCGCTTTATATGTATTGCGTTATAAAACATACTTAACTAATATATAAATAACCTCAGCTAGTTCTAATTTTATTTTAATTTTCTTTTTCTATTAGTTTAAGTATGTTGTTACATTTATATTTTGATTTTGTCGTTAATAGTTATAGTTAATTACTAAGTTATTATATTTAATAATGAATATACAAATAAAAATAAAAAAAATAAAAAATATTATTATTTCTTTATTTATTAAGTGAAGCTACATTTGACGTAATTCCGATGAAACCTCATCCCGGTGGATATTAAAGTCGATAAACTCCACCGGAAGCACCGGAATGAGAAGGGCGGAGTGAGAAAAACCTTTAAAAAAAGAAAGCCCTAGACCCCTAAACTAATACAACTCCAGAAACCATGTCTATATTTTACATGACATATATAAATTTCAAACAAAACCTAAAAAAAATAAAAAAGATATATCTAATTCGGTAAAGAAAAGTTTTTAGTCCCCTCACCACCGTGATGATAAACTAACGTTTGGGAAGTACAGCGTACAGTAGCTGCGCACTGTGCTTTCTTGACGAGTGACGCGGCTTAACTGCTGCTCCAAGTGTCCAGGAGACGGGGGGTATAAGGAAACAAACTTTTCGAATAAATCGATTCCAGATTTTGTCGGTGGAATGAATCCCGCTTCGCCGGACAAACGTATATGCACATATTCAGGAATATACAAACGAGGTAGAAAACAAATGATGTGCTTTTTTTATTACCTGTTTATGTGGTAATAGAATAAAGGGAAAATATTTTCTTTATCCTGCGTGGTATTCGAACTATGCGGCATTTTCCAAACAAAACCGCCCAAGCAGCAGATTAGTGAATTTTGCAGCTTATCTTACGAGTATAGCTTTATGTTCTAAATGAGTGGCATAACGGTGTTCGATAAAACTTATAGCTTAAACACAACTCAAAATTGTATATGAGTTCATCCTGTCACTTCTAGTTGCTTAGGAACGTTTTTTGTTTCTACTTTATTATACTTATGGTTGGGTAAAGTCAATTTTGCTACTTAAAGTTGCATGCAGGATTTAATTGTCACTGAATAAGAAGCAATAGTGCTATATAAGGCCCTAAAGTCACTTATAAGCAACTTTTACAAATAAGTGGGAACATACCCTTATTTGGAACTTTTAATTCCAAATGACTAGTATAATGGAACAGTATATCACCAATAGTGGCTAAAGAGATAATTTTACGGCCCTTTTGGAACCTAAAAATATAGCAACTTTTAAGGTCTAGAAGTACCTTATTGCCACTCCAACGCATAATTAAGTCTCAATAGGAGGTTGTTGAAACCAAAAGCAGTTATTTTTACTTATTTCAAACCACTAACAGTACCAAAATTAGGACATTTCATATTTTATGTTCCTATTTCCTCTGTCAAAATATTATTCGTCGTGCGTCACTCTATTGAAACAAATTTGTTTTCTTCATTTGTTTCTGTTGATATATAGTTCCAGACATTAAAATCATCACAAATTAATACATAACAGCAAATAATTAGTATTAGTAATAACATTCACTGCTTTGCCACTCGCAAGATACAAATAAGTGATTTTCAGGATTTATACTTCCAAATAGAGAACAAATAAGTGAAAATAAACACTGTAAGATCTTTCTTGTTCCGACATGTTTACAAAATGGAGTCCTTGCCACTCGCAAGATACAAATAAGTGATTTTTAGGACTTATAGTTCCAAATAGAGAACAAATAAGTGAAAATAAACACTGTAATATCTTTCTTGTTCCGCCATGTTTACAAAATGAAGTCCTTGCCACTCGCAAGATACAAATAAGTGATTTTCAGACCTAACAGTTCCAAATAGAGAAAAAACAAGTGAAAATAAACACTGTAATATCTTTCTTGTTCCGACATGTTTACAAAATAGAGACCTTGAAAATGAATTATTTTAAACAAAATTTTATCACACTTACGCATAATCACAGACTTTTGATAGTTGTGACGATGTTATTTTAACATTGTACGTAACATACAATCGTTAGGTCAGGTTTTTTACATATTTATTTCTTACCAGTATCAATTCCTTATTTGATTTCGCACTCTCTTATTAAATATTCCTGATCGAATCAAAGGCGCATCAAAATTTACAAAGAAACAATACTATATTTTCACGGACAAAAAACATTCGCAAGAATTTCGTGCTTATTTCAATGCTTAACGTGAGGTTTTAATAATTTACCAAACAGATGTCATCCAAAATTAAAATGGCAGATCACATTAAAAAACCCAACTTGTTGCCGCACCACTCTAAGGAACTTTTACGTTTGCGTTTATTCATTCGGTCAATGAGAGAACGAATCGTTTAAAGCTCATATCTTACACCTATAGTTGTAATTGCCACTGAAGGTACTTGCGAGATCTCTTGTGGATTCAATTTAGAACCAAAAATAGGCTGCAATTTTTCTCCTTTTAGTTCTATATTGGTTGCTTAAGGGTTCTTTCCACCTATATAAAACTTAGTTATGGCTGTATATTTCACTTAAGTATCTAAATAGATGTGATATACGAGCTATTTAACCTAAGTTGTGCTACTTGGGCGGCTGCCGGACAACCCACCTTGATGAGAATTTCGGCCTAAAAATATATTTTTTTATTAATTTAAATATTAATCTTTTAATTTTAGCTGTTGCCCGAGGTAGATAATCGGAGGCCGTTTCCGAAAAAAATGGTATTTTATTGTAAAACCTTTCCACACCTGCGTTTTCAGTCTTGCCATAAAAAATACAGCTTGGGAAATTGACCCTAATGGGCACATGTATGGCGATTTCGGTGTTTATTAAAGTAGAACAAGTATTTGTACTCCAAAATTATCATTTGGTGAAGAGAAACTGATGATGAAGACACAAGCCACCAGTCACTAATTAAGGCTCAACCAGTGTTATTTAATTTACTAATCGCAATATAATTCTTTATCATATTTTGTAAAGAGGCAGAAGTTGGTTAAGATCAGGGTAGCAAAGTGGAGCTGATAGTGGAGGACCAGAGAACTCCTCAACGGATAACGGACCTGCTTCTGAAATAGCAACGTTCAGAAGGTCGTGAGCAATTGACATTACAATGCATTATGGCTGTAAGTGCCGTATAAAAGTCGTAGAAGTCATAAAAGTTGAGACAGTTAGTCGTGTTCTTTTTTAACCAGCAAGCTATAGACTTAACCATTTTGACCTAGCTAATTCTTATAATTTAGATTTTTATTTACAATTGTCTTATATACAATTGGTCTTATTTATTTATAATAGTCTCAATCGTTGCATTTCACGCAACGTTTTTTCTTCGTGTGGTTTCTTCAGTAACTTGTTTGGTTCTAAGTCGCAAAGAGTTTATACTCTCCAATTTCTTTACACGACTTAGTGCAACATAGACTTGGCCTTTTGTGAAATGTTTCTTACCTAAGCCAATCACGACTTTGTTAAGGGTGGTGCCCTGGAGTTTATGCACCGTTACCGCCCAACTAAGGATCAGCGGAAGCATCCTCCTTTCAACATCCCCGTAGCCTTTAGTTGCCTGATATTATTGCAATCAGCATTAGGGTACTCTGTTTCATCCCGAGCAACAGTTTTTAAACAGTTTAGTGAATTTTAAAAGAGGTAGGTACAATGAATATGAATTAACCAACTTTTACATTTCTTACTTCCAAAGACTCGAGATGCGTGCAAAATCTCCCCATTCTGGGCTCTAAAAAATACTTTATATCAATAAAATCCATCACAAAAAGCAAAAAATTAAAGTTTTAAAATAAAAAATGACCCGACTTCAAAATAAACTAAAAAGCCAAAAATAATCTTTAATGTACGGTGCGGATCACATTTGAATCACCTTTTGAAGTCGGTGCCAAACCTAAAGTAAAGTTCCTTATTCAACAAAAATACGAATTACTATAACTAAATACAATAGGTAGGTAATAACTAAAGGCTCGCCGCCGCGGTTCTTGCGTGCCATCTGTGTTAATAGTAATAAATGAATGGTTTGTCACCGACTTCAAATGTGATCCGTACCGTACATAAAAGATTATTTTTGGCTTTTTAGTTTATTTTGAAGTCGAGTTTTTTTTATTTTATTTTTTAATATATATATCATATAAGATGGGCTTGTAGTTTTTTATACGATTATGTTTTATACTAATAATGTTATTTTAGTTGACAAATTTATTGTTACAATACAGAGCTGTTTAAATTAAGTATTTTTTTTTATAATTATTTATTGAGCTGCATTTGATCATTATATACATTTTGAGATTCTTTTAATAAAATTCAGATCTACAGGAAATCATGTGACATATAAAATTAAAAATAGGTAGCCGTTTTGGATTTATCTTTTTCTTTGTTTTTCAGATTAAGATCAAGTTCTACGAGGAGATCAAGATAATGGATTTACCGCTTCAATTATAACCGGCCATATTGTAAGTACTGTAACAAGGGGGAACTGATATAATATTGTTGGTTGATACCATTGGTGGCTCGCTCTGGTGATTGATCTCAACATCATGCCTGTGTTACTTAAATAAGATACAGTAGTTTAAAGCAAACGTAATGTAATAAAACCCTTACCATACGAATATAGTACATTATGATACGAGTGTGGTACGTTGGTAACACTCGAGGCTACTCGTATATTTTGCAGCCCGAGTCAAAGACGAGTGCTGTATAAAGCCGAGAGTGTAATGACGAATGCACACGAGTTTCATTCGACGTTTTCAACACACTTGCGAGAAAAAAACAAAAAAAGAATTGTAGGTACGTTACGTAACATTTCGTCTAGGTTACTTGCGTAACCAATCCTGTACCTGTGGCCCGTAAGTTTTACATTAATCCGTCATCGGTACCTCAAATTTACGTACCTACATAATTATTATGTTTTAAATATCATTGCTTGAAATAATTTACAAATAATTGTCATTTTTAAAAAATAATCATACTTCAATATGAAATATTTGTAAATATTAAATATATCAAATCACATTAAAATGGCACGCTGCGACCGGTACATTTGTCTATGCACGCGCAAGAGCGATGAGGCAAAGTCTAATTGGCCAATCAGCCAAACATGAATAGTATAATAAACTGAATAATTATATCAATTTAATACACGTGACCATGGAAAGCTGAAAAGCTTCCGAAACGTCGGGAACTCAAATGAGATAATATACGCGATATAATCCGTAAAAAAAAACAAAAAAAAAATTAATACAAACATATTGTTATTTTGTCTAGAAAACGTTGTAATTTATTGAAATTGAGTGTTTTTTATGTACCACTTTACATTTATTAAATTAACCTATACTGTTTCTTGTACCTAAAACTGACTTGCTGACGTTTAATAAAACTATAATGAAAAGATACTAGTGCGATTATGTAATGTAAAAAACACGCGTATGTAATGGACTGGATTACAGACATGAAAACGGCGTAATAAGAGCCACTTTACAAGCAAGTGTGTTGAAAAATTAAAAGTCTAGCTACTGGGTCAGATGCAAACTTAACTCAACCGGTATCGGGTAATAAAGTTAGGGTAAGTGAAAATTTGTACGGAACCCTCGATGCGCGAGTCCGACTCGCACTTGTCCGGTTTTTTTTTATATGGAGACGACTAAGACTGCCTTAACGAATATCATATAAAAGGACTTTAGATTCACACATGTTTATCTTAAATTGGGTACAGTAACTAAAACTCGAAATACAGAGAAAAGTGATTTATAGAAAAAAACTAAAGTTTTTTGACTGATAATCAAAATATTATAGTTAAGTACTCCTAAGGTAATACTGAAACCCTTTGTAACAAAAACAGCTGGCATCGTGTTGTACCTGGTCTGTTGGACGTGAAGCCATTCTTATACCCAATTATAAAACACTTTTTGTATTACTTACTTATAGTCAAGCAGTTACGTACTTTTACCTGGAAAGTTTTCCCAATTTAATGGAACTTTAACAGATTGTTTTGGAAACACTAGGAAAGCTATCCTCAGTTGTACTCCTTGAGGAGGAATATTAGTCATAAGCTGAAAAAAGTCAGAAAATTTTGAGTATATGCCCCAAAACAAACAATGATGAAACAGCGACCCTTTTAACTAGGTTTCAACCCCAAGTATACATGAGGTCGCGCGGCCATTCTTCATATAATAATAATTATTAATCATATAATAAACTCTTAACGCTTGACTCACGCCTTCGGGGTTGGGGGGCTTGAGCTTTCAGTAGGCCCGAGTTTTTAAAGCTTGAGCTCTCTATGAAGCCCAAGTCTTAAAGACTTATTCTTAAGAGCTCATAAAAAGCTTGAGTCTTTAAGATTCTGAACCGTTTTTGAGCTCAAACCTTTGGTGTCAATATAATTATCTTGGATTCATAAGCGGCTTACTCGCTCACTGATCAACTTAAATCTAGCAGATCACGTTCTTGCTAAATCTTAGAAAGCCAGAGCAACACTACTACAAAGCACACAAATATCGATATTCTAAAAGCTAGACTTACTACAGAGTGAGCAGAAATAACCTCGGAAGGGCTGCGGCGTACGAGTGACATCGATCATTTTAACAAACGCGTGCACGTGTGTTACAAAACCGTTTTAAATTAAAACATTTAATAAATCTTTATCAGCGTACTTTTGGACCACCCAATACGTGCCTTAATATGAGAAAAATACGAGAGTTGATTATGTTGTATTGTATTTAAGAGACGTTTCCCTAGCATTCAGTACAGAATGGTTTTTGATAAGCAAGCGATGTAAAGTATTAACGCAATCTCTATATTATTCCACGATGCAGGGTAAGAATATAAATCCTTTATTTACTTGTTCAATCATTTACTAACCACACAGCTTTTTGTGTTTGGAAACGTAATATTTCTAATTATTCTAAGACACATCGCCGTAACTAAGTAACAACATCTCCATTGCTCCGTATTGTTAATTAAACAACATTCATTGGCCAAAAACGCATCGATAACTACTTATCATCTTTTATGCCCACGAAAGTAAAAAAATAAGTAAACGAATATAAAATTGACGCCATTCGACTCATCGCATCATTGCGATAGAGCAGCACGCGGCAGTAGACGCGCAAGCGCGGGCGGCCGCCGCGTGCCCGCGCTCCTGCTGGGCAGTTAATCACCAAATGGAGTACGTATGACCGCCCATCGCTTTTAACCAATTAATTCATTACTTCGATACTATGACATTATTCTGGGTTGTTCTATAAAAATGAGTAATCGTCCTTGAGTGCAATGTTAAGTAGAGATAAATTTTCGTTATATTAGATAAATATAGTCATAATCATCCTATTATGGTATATCCTATTATGGTCGGTAACTTGTATTCAATATACTCTTTATATATTTGGAAGAAGAAGAAGAAGAAGCAAAAAGCGGTGGTGATAGCATTGTTTTGACGTGTGCCCCACACAGGCATTTGTAAATATCTGCGTATTTATTTAAGAGCTGCCCCAAGCACCTATTTAGCGGGCCGGTGTTGACATACCTCTCATATAGTATTACGAGGTGTAGGCGAGGGCGGGGTGGAAAGGAGAGGGTAGACTTGTTGGGGAATAAGGGAATTCAACTACGTTTACAGCTATAATAATATAATCGACATACATTTGAACTTTAATTCATTGATAGCATTTGCCCCGCCATATCCAGTGTATGGAGGACATTGTGCGTAAACGTTTCGGCTTTTGACACCGTTGTTGATGACGACGTCTTATTAATTAAGTTGGCAAACGCAGCATGTAGTTCGCATACTTTTTATTTCTTTGCCGACTATATGCGAGATAGACGCCAATACGTTGTGCTATCGGAACCATATTTGACGCGATCTGGAGTTAGTCAGAGAAGCAATCTAGAACCCTTATAGAAATTATATTAATGGCAGGTAAATGATCATCCCGAAGTGTCAAAAAATCTATTTGCCTGCTCTTTGTGGATGGCCAAGGAGCGGAACTATGGTATCGCTGACAGATTGTGACGTCAAGCTACATACAGAGTGTTTTATCTACATTATAGATACCTAATCAACCAGAGGCCAGAATTCTCGTGGCACTTTTGAGCTGAGTGTCTGTTAGGGATTTTTCAAGTATCGACTTCCGATATTCATATTATGTCGATCCATTATAATACACAACATATTAAAGAAGATTAAAAGCAGAGGTAAACAACAGGTGGTCTTATCGCTAAATATATATAGGGTACGTTGGGGTAAGACGGAAGCAATTTCGGTCAGATTTCCGTCTTACGCACCATACAACCAAACGAAAAGAATGAAAAGTTGACAAAGTCACATTTAATCAGTTCAGTTTGGTGTTTATCAATTTCATGTTCAAAGTCTGTTTTAGTGCTAACAAGTGTTTCAAATTATTGTCACTAACAGAACAGTGTATCACGGAATCTTGTTCTTTATAAATCAATTCCGGGTACTTTTCTAACCATTTACGAATACTAGGTTTCTTACTTCGAGGCATTTTAAATTTGTTCTCGAAGGAAATTGCAGCTAGAATTGTCAACGATAGCAGTCACTGACTTAGAGATATGTCTATTAAACTACTAATCAAAAGTCATCAGATGAATGGCCAGTACCTACACAACATGATATCATTAGGCTCGATAGCAGTTCTTGTTGCAATCGATGATGAAGAGGTTCTAATACTGTTTAATTTTGAATTTGTGTAGGACTGTCATTCCTTATAATCGTTTACTGTCAAATTATTTCAATACTAAACACAAGGTTGTGTATAATTTATAGACAAAGAACAATTCATAACAAAATAACCAATTAACAAGCGATGCCCACACCTCTCATGCTCTCATGGTGCTTTACTCTAGGCGGAGCGTGTAGCGCGAGCGATTTTTTTTAAATATCTTCTATGTACAGAAATTTCATTTTTACAACTTTATAATAGTATAGATTAATAAAAAATTACGTGCAATATACAAAATCTAAACTACCTATACAGTGATAGGATATATAATTATAATGATGTAAATTGCCTGTAAATAAATAAACTGTGTATCGTTAAGTAAAATGTTATAAAATCTGCGTAAACTGTAGAGCCATTCGGCAAGAGCACGCACTTTATTTTTGACGGTCTCGAACACCTATACAGATTAAGATATCTGACTTCTTTAGAGGTAAAATTGCAAATTTACTATCAAGGTTAGTTAGTGCTTTACATACGTTTAAAGTAAAAAAGTCAGTGCGTACTCTTGTCCCGATATGTGGCTAAACTTACGCACGCCTTAAGGTAAAGTTACGCGCACGGGAAAACGAACGCATTTCATCGCATCATTACTAGGACGATACTGCAATACAATTTAGGTTGGCAAAAATCAACATTTATAAAATTTTGTCATGAACATAATCAGCAACTTCAGCGTTGACGAAATAAAGAGCTTTGGGAATTTAATATTATGTTTAAATCTAGTTTGACAACGAACTACTAGAAAATGAGATCAACATTGCTTATATTTTGTGGGAATATTCAACAGCCACATAAACTTTGACCGAAAAGGCATACTTTATATAACGATTGTATAAAATACTCCAATGTTTTACAAGGTATGGTTATTCAAAAACCATTTCGAGGAATAGGTTTAGGTAATAAGCCGAGCAATTATCAAATTTCAAAAATATGATAAGTTAAGTATTCGTGGTTAATTTTGACTTTTATTTGCCCTCGTCAAACGCTATTATAGATAGACGTTAGTTACGGGGTCACTCGATAAATTTTGATATAAAAAATCTATTGAAGATATTAGTATTATTTATTTTACATTTTTTGTATACAAAGTTCCATTCGTCTGAACCAACTTTGGAAGCACTTTTGCCAGTCTTCATCAGATAGGTCCGAAATTGCTTCTTCATATGCAGCCACGGCTTCTTCAGCACTCGAAAAAACTTCCCTTTTATTTTTTTTCACCACCGGGAACAAAAAGAAATCGCAAGGAGCTAAGTCAGGACTGTAGGGTGGATGTGGTAAGGTTTCTATCCCAGCTTTCTCAATAAATGCCTTTGTTCTGAGGGACGTATGTGAAGAGGCGTTATCGTGATGCAGCAAGATTCCCCGAAGTCCAGTATTTGGTCTCCTCTCTCGCACTGCTTTGAAAACTTGTGGCAATGCTACTGTAGCATACCAATCAGAGTTGACTGACCTATAAATTTCCAGCTTTGATGTTGATAAATGTCCGCCCCGTGAAAAGAAACTAGCTACCATTTTTTGCCGACGTTACGAGGTCTTCGTAGTTTTGTTGGTAACTTTCCCTCTGAGAAGACCCATACTGACGATTGCCGCTTGTTTTCCGGGTCATATTGGTAAATCCATGTTTCGTCACCTGTAATTATTTCCCATACACGCCGCGATGTCCCGTTGTCGAATCGTAGACGCATCTCACGACACCAATCTATAGCCTGTTTCTCAGTATCGGAGAGCAAACGATGTATCCAACGACAACAGAGCTTCCTTACTCCAAGATGTTGATGTAGAATGATGCTAACGCTCCCCGAACTGACGCCTAAGATATTCTCTATGTCTTTGTATGTTATTCTTGGATCTTCTCGCACCAAAATTTCAGTAGTCCACACGTTTTCTGCAGCTACAGCTGTTTGCGGGCGACCGCTTCGGTGGTCATCTTCGAGGCTGGTTTTACCCCTTTTAAATTCGTTGAACCATCTAAAAACTGTTGCCCGTGAAGGAGCAGAATCTCCTAACGCTGACTGCAATCGTTGCAAACACAATTGTTCAGATAAACCAAATTAAAAATCATAAAATATCATAGCACGCAAATGTTCGCGGTTAAGCTCCATCGTTACAAGGAAAAAACGCGGGAACCTTTTTAGAAAAATGACTGTAACATATTCATTTTTTAAATTGGAGCGAATCGGTAACTTGTGTTCTATTTTTAAATAAATTTGCTTTTTAAAAACATATAATTCAGGTGCGTTCCATTTTCGAATTTCGAGCATCTCAACACTTACTATTACGCAGTGCAACTGTCATGAAAACACTGATTGCAAATTAAGCATTGGATCCAATCTTCTGTTGGTAGATCTTGGTATTTTTTGGTAAATTCCACTTCGTGGTCTGTGGTAAATGTAGGTATAAAACGACCCAAAGACGTTGGCACAAGAGTAGTTTTTAGCCTCTTTCGTAAGGCACCTTCACTGGATGCCAAACTTATTGAGCAGCTGGTCTTTGGCTTTGTACTCCTTGCATCACTTTAGCCTTAATTATTTGTTTTTCTGAGATGAGGACCCGCTGTGGGACTTTCCTTACATAATTCCTCGGCATTTTGCTGTGTTCTGAAGAATAAATAACCTTTAAATAGGTTGTACGTTATTTCATAGGCTACAGTTTGGTAGCATTTCGTTTTACATAAAATGATTCTCATAGTATCATTTCATACAATAATCAACTAGTAGAGTACTTACTTTGTAGAATTTCTTATCATAGATTTTTGTTTCGAAGAAAATTTATTATTTTAATATTCATTTCATAGACTTTCAATTCAAATATTCTTTATCCATATATTATTTAGTTCATCTAAAAACATTTCAGTTTAAGCATTGTATTACATTTAAAAGCAAAATATAAATAAAACGAGACAAATTCAATGAATACTTTATTTTTAAAATAACTATAGGTACACATACGTTCATAGGTGTAAGGTTAAGGAGTTCGACTAAGATCGGACACCGGGTAACAACATATGGCTTAAGTATACGCTTATTGCGGGGACTTTTTTTAACGCCGGCAAGATGACGTGATGCGCTATTTTGTCCTGCTTCCCTCTTCAATTCACACTTGTTGCTCCGACCAGCAAGTCGTGCTTTATGTGCAGTAAAATAAAATCGTAAAAATGCAGTTTTGTGTTGTGTCCGAAATTACCCCTTCAAGAGTTTTTGGAAATAGCTGGTAAGTAGTTTTTAGTTTATTTTACTGGTTACATGGTATTTTTATTAAATTTGTGATAAAACTATAGGATTGAAATTGGAATACAACTGTAGACTGAGCTCCGGTCTCATCCGAAGTTGGCAAAGACCGGATGAAAATCATCCGACCTTAAACTGTCAGGGTTTCTCTAACTTTGTACTTACGGGTCACCAAGAATACATAAATCTGACTCCCAACGCAACATGTAATTTGATTCTTATTAGAAAAAAAAAAGAGAAATTTAAATGATAAAACGTTACTTCTTTGTTTTATTTTGTAAATATATATAAAGTTATTATTTTTTATTTACCTGCTTGTTTTATATTCTTTAAAATATGACAAGTTTAAAGTATACTCATCATAATAAATTAATAGTTTAAAAAACACTAGAATAATACGCTTTACAAGACTTTTCTAACAAATCCAAACACAGCTATGATACGATGTTCCATCATGAAGTTCCAGTTTATATCTTCCGGCTCCATCATCAGATCAGTTCGACAGTACCATATTATTGTATTGTCATCAGAACTACATACAGCTGCCAATTTTCATGACGCTACGATCCTTCGAAAACGCTTAAATTAGTTACTTTAGATTCCATTACATAGTTAGTTACATACAGGACGACCTAATAAAAGCGTGTCAAAAATCAGGTTGGTCATACTCGTGTTAGAAGGTGTAAGTACAAGCCTATTGTCTGCAAGTACTTATGTGAGTCGTTCAGCCCTCACGAGCAGCAAATGTGTATGTACACTGTACAGCCTGGCCAGCCTGCAATTATATAAAAGTATGCTCAACCCGCTTTTATATAATATAACTATATTTAAGGTGCGATAATTACGAATACTAATTACCACTGTTTGTTTTTTATTTGATTATGGTGATTAAAAACGCAAACTGAATCAAATGGTTATATTTATTTTAGACAGTCTCCGTCTTCAAAATAATTTAAAATAATTAATCTACACGCATATAGTAAATCCTTTTAAATGTGTCCAAAAACATAGGTCACGACCAACTTTTCAATACTAAATGTTCACATTTTCATAACGGCATGATATACGAGATAACCCGGCGCGCTCGCCGCGCGGCGGTTCATGACTTGATCATGTGTGATGAAGTTATGAGATGGGTTGGCTCGGTAAACATAGTTCCTGGCTCAATGGTTGCACTTGGAACTCATGAAAGAGTATTTAATATATGAATATAGATAAACTGGCAGTGGCGAGGCGTACACATAAGCAGATTTCCACAATGTTGCCCGAGAAGAGGCTTAAGGTGCGTCCACACTTGTATCATTTGCTCGTATCCGATCATCGTCCCGTGGCATGACTGCGTATCGCGCTGCTTGGACGCTCACTGTCGGCATTCCGTATCATTTGCGCCGCCGCGTCAAGAAACGCGTCCACACTAAGCCGTAGCGTATCACCGTATCCGATCACCGCGCCGATCATTTTGCATGCTGCAGTTTGGACGCTAGCCGTATCGTTTCACCGCTCCGATCATTTTGGCATTTCACCGATCATCATTTTTCGCGTGATCGTTCTTCTGTAGTAGCGTTTTGTTCCATGTAAAACTGTTGCACTCTGCGATCGCACATCAAATTGGTTAACACCCGTGCAGAAACTAGAAGATCATTATCACGACAGCTGATAAGCCGCGAGCGCCGAGCACCAGCGTGGACAGCAGCGCCCATGCGTTGGCGGCACCGCGCGCGTAGCATCTAAAAATGGCAGTACTTTGGAAATTCGCCGTAACACACCTGCGCCAGCGACTCAAGCCACGCCTCTCGGCCACCTCTTTCACGCGTAGCTGCAATGGACGAAACAGTAGATGATCGGACAAAAACCGACTCGAGATGGATCGCGGCGTATCATAACCGCGTAGCATGATCGCGTGTCATGATCGCTAGTGTGGACGTCGCACCGTCGCGATCATGCCGCGCTCGTCCGATCGGAGTATTTGATACGCGTAGAAATATGGATTTCGAGCGATACGAGTATGATCGGCGCAACGTCCAAACGCGTGATCGTGACACGTGATCATGCCACGCGACGATGATCTGATACGGGCAAATGATACAAATGTAGACGCACCTTTATAACCACCATTTTCTTTAAAAATGAGTACGCTTCGGCTTCCCTTGTAATTTTCCTGACGCCACGCCACGCGCAATTTAGTGCAAGTGTGCATAATTAGGTCTCGTGTGATAATACACTCGTGTCATCTTAATATATTATTATAAAACTCGCCTTTGGCTTGGTTCAGAAAACCATACTCGTTTTTTAATACCCCTTATTATTCACCATCTCCCCTCAGGCACACTTCTTGATGAAATTGGATTCATTAACCCCAAGATAGGTTTATTAATCCAAAGTCAAAAGTTTGAAATACACAATTTTTTTAATTTTAGGCGCGTGGTGTAAGATCGGACAGAGAAAGTCGCAAAAAGTAAAAGTCTTGTCTGAAATTATGGTTAGTATATCTGGCCAATTTTACTACATGTTACTAACTGATATTTCCCTGTAGTAAACTCTTTGCTACCGGCAATATAGACGATTTTAGAGGCCCGTCCGGTCTTACACTACCGCGTAGAAATTGACCATGTCAAAAAAATATTGTTTTCCTAATTTAAACACTCGTTACTGACGCACCTTCACGTCTAGCACGATGAAAAAAAATACTAATACAGAGTATTTTATTCTTATCATTTTGACATTTTCATTGTTTACGTAACGTATTCACAGGCCGAGAAAAAAAAATTAAACCCAACATCATGTCAACCTACCTAAATCCGTAAGAAACTTTGCCGAACTCACCTTATGTCTTCCGGTGTAACTCTACATCTCACAAAGCAAACTGGGCGTTTCTCTCTTAATCTCGGGAAGATAGGAGATAGGAGATAGAGATAGGCGATCATGATTTCGACTCCCCTCTCACTCGCTCACTTTGTCACATGAACTCTGATCACAATATATTTATCGTCTTGAAGCAGATTGCAACTGCCCGCTATGACATATATTTTATTCACGGTGGAAATGATATATTTTTATTTCAAATATTAACTAGAAATCAAGTTACAAATACGACCAAATTTGTTTGAAAATGTTGACTCATAAAATAATCATAAACTGCCAATATGCTACGTTAACGTTTATTTATAACTTCCAAAAAAAATAAGCAAAGGAATTAACTTTGTTCGCCTACGGATCACCATTTGCAAATAATATATATAATATTCAAAAATTTGTGATTCAAAAATTTGAACATAATGTTTATGAAATCAAAGAGCCCTAATTTCAATTGTAGTAACATTAAAAAAATGAAATGTTGTCCATTGGAGATTAGAGATTGGTTAATGTAATTCATATCAGTAAGATTTGCGAACTAATTCATCTCATTTCCTATTTGAGATAGGAAAACAAACGGCATAACTTATTTAGCAGCCGCCGAAACAAAACATGTACTTTACTTTTTATGATCTTTTTTATAGCTCCTCGTGTAAACAGATAAACACCATAAATATTTCAAAGAAACTGTGCCAATATTATTTCGGTTCGTTCAGTCAGCGCGGGATTTATGGACGGCGAAACTTATTATGCGTTTGACCGATAAAGAGCACCGCGGCGGCCTGCCTCAGCCGGGCCCAGGGCGGCGCGAGCGCGGCTGTGCTTCCGTGGCTGGCTTGAATTTACTACAAGGTTTGCCCAAATTCGTCCGTAAAAGATAAAACTTTTTTTAATTAAATTTATTTTTTCTTTACCGTACTCGACTAAACAGTAAACCATCCTTGCATGTTGAAATTGACATTATTTATTTTGCAAGAACATACACCGGTGTTATAAATATATACATGTCTGTAGGATTAATTTACCAGAAAGTATGATCTACCACAATTTGGCATGCAAATCTTATGCTAACTTAAAAAAAATGGTACTCATCCTATTTAATCAAACAGTTTGTCAAAATATAAGTAAACAAATAAGATTTAAATCTTCTGGGAAATTCATTAAGATCATTATATTGTTTTGTGTCCTCGTTTTAAAAAATATAAATTTTCGCACTACTATAGTCAAGATGCAAAAATTAAAATGCACATAATTAAAAGATTCTGTTAATTGTATGTCAAAATTTATTGTACATAATGTAATTAATGTATGTGGTCCATTGCTACTATTGCCTGCAAAACTGGATTAATTTTCATAAACAAAAGTACACCAAATAAATGTAAAGCGATATCAAGGTTAGTATTTGTCGTGTATGTGAATTACAATCAGTAATAAACCAGTTGTGGTACAAGCCGGTTGTTTCATTAGCTCTCATATACTTCATTGGCTGACGAGTATTTTAACTTACCCGCGAGTGAAAAATAAATAAATCAAAGATGTCGCTCCTAGGAAGTTTAACGGTTTTTGACCATAAAATAAGTGACTGGTCGATATTCAAAGGAAAGTTAACCAAATTTTTCATACTGAACAGTATCAAGGATGAAAATAAGAGTGCAGTTCTAATAACTCATGTTTCGGACGAGACCTATCGGCTATTGCGTAACCTCGTATACCCGGCTGATATTGAAACACAAACGTATAAACAATTGGTTGATGTACTCGAGACACATTTCAAGCCCAGGCAGTGCTCATTTGTCGAGAAGGCTAAATTCTATGGTGCTACAAGGAGTCCAGGAAAAAGTCTAGGGGATTGGGCGGCGCGTTTAAGGGGTCTCGCATGTTACTGCGACTTCGGCTCCGCCCTGGAGATGGTTCTTCGCGATCGTTTCGTCCTCGGCCTGGGCGCCGGTCCCGAGCGGGACAAGCTCTTCGAGCAGAATTGCAAGACCTTGACCTTCACGAAGGCACTGGAAATTGCGGAGCGGACGAAAGTGCGCGAGAAGCAAGAAAGATGGTTTCATCAGGCGCTGATGTGATAGTGAAGCAGGAGCCGGTGTATCGCGCGACGGGCCCGGCCGCCCGGTCGCCGGCCCCGCCGGCCGCGCGCGCGTCCTCTCCGGCTCGAGATATCCGCGCGATAATGAGGTTTCTCGTTGTTCCGTATGTGTAATGAAAAACCATAATGGTGATAAGTGTCGTTATAGAGGTTTTCGCTGTCAAAAGTGTGGTGAAAAAGGACACTTGAAGTAGGTGTGTAAAGTTCCGGTGAATAATTTGGAAGTTCATGATGGACAAGGACATTCGGAACCGACCTGTCAGGAGTGTAAGGAATGCGAGTTCTTTAATCTAAGTTACGATAACTATGCTCCTATTACTATAAATGTAACTATAAACAGTAAGGAAATTTGCATGGAGCTTGATTCTGGATCTGGAATTTCGGTTATCTCGGAAAATTTATACTTTAAAGAATTTTCTAAGCTACCCTTAATAAAGAGTTTTATTAAATTATGTGTGTATAACGGGCATAAAATCACTCCCCGTGGATACTTTTCGATTGACGTGAACTACAACGGCATGACGAATAAAATAAAAATATATGTTATAGAAAATGGTGGGCCACCGCTTTCGTGATTTTATGTCCAAATTTATTGTGAAAGTATGTATGTCAAGTCTGAGTCTGATAAGTGTGAATTTTTACCGTCCGAGTGTTACTTACCTATATAGTAATGCCACTTTTTTATATGCCAATAAAAAAGTGGCATTACTTCCCGGACAGGCCTGGGAAGTGTACATTATTGTGCAGGTTTTTACTTTTAATTTCATCCAAGACTAACCAAGACCATACAGCCAATAGTAACGTACAAAAAACGAGATTTCGGTTTAAAGGTCTTTATTTTCTCAAAAAGAATAACATTAATTCACTTATATGAGAAATAAGTTGATACATGATAGTGTATAAAATAAACTAGAGTAAACTAAGTAGTACGGATATGCTGGTGGGTTTAACAAAAACACTAAGTAACATTTAAACAACTAACCGGGTAGACGCAGAACGCATGCGGTACATAGAACATCGCTGCGCGGGCGCGCAGCAGATTTAATAAAACTTCAATTGTTTTCTGCGTTTAGTTAATGCATGGTGTCCAAATCATAATACAGTTTATTTAGTTTTATGATCTTCTGGGACTGATAAATATTTTGTAGCAAAGGTATGTTTTTTTAAATGTTGTGCGTTTAGGAATTGACGATTCAACTTAAAGTAATATTGCATATATTTATTTTAACTATTGCTATGGGTTTTATTTTTATTTATTTTCATTACTATATTTCATGTGGAACTAAATATACAATTCGGACCCAAAACTTTTAACTTAAATATCCTTAAAAAAAATTAAGGCGGGAACGTGAATTTCATTTTGTCAAAGATTGTCTGTCGTGTTATTTTTATGAAAATAAGTTATATGAACATGTGTCAAATTTCCTCGCATATTTGGAGAAAAGCAGTATACATGCCTCGGCAGGAATGTCATTTCGTGGATTCGTATCTATTGAAGGACTCGGCTACGCCTTGTCCTTCAAAACCGTACTCACCCACGTAATTACTTTTCCCGGCCTCTGCAGCAATATACTATTATCAACATTAATTTTAAGAGGTAGGTAATCGTCTTCAAATGAATGTTGACCCATTCAAACCAGTATGAGAGTTCGAGAATTTTTACTATAATACTTGTGTCATCGGCGTAAAGGTAAGCTCTTCCCTAGGTTATATTATTTTGGTAATTCGTTTATAAAAAAATAATAAATAGCAGGGGTCCGAGTACCGATCCTTGGGACCACACACACAGTCAATTGTTTTTTTTTTTGCAGAATTAACTAATTCAATACACCCCAACCTATCTCAGACAGACAGACAGACACAGACACTTGAACAAATCGGGCTCTATCTTCCAGATAAGACGTAAGAAAATTTAACATAGATCGCCTTATTCCGCAATATTGTAAAAAGAAATGTCTGTACATTGAAGATATTTTCAAAAAATTGATTGTTACGGACTTTTTGGACGTCACTAAAACAAAAATATTTTTTTTGAATTTTTGTATGTTTGTATGTGTCGTTGTGGCTTCATCACGCAAAATCGGCTAAACAGATTTCCACAATTTTTGGCACACGGGTAGCTGGGTATCTCCAGATGATTATAGGATACTTTTTAGTCGACTGCACTGAAGAAAAAACGATGGATTATGACTTTTTCTCCTCCGCGAACGAAGTTGCGGGCATCTTCTAGTATTTAATATTATTTGGTTTTGTCAGCGGGAAAAAGAGGCTAAAAGCCCCACTATCGATTAACAAAAGCCACAGAAGGAGTGTCCGCTATGACGGGTACTTATGTTGCATTTAATATTAAATTATTACTTGACACACCACCATATACGGCACATACGGACAGACAGAGACAGCAGTAGGTACCATGAGTTAGTAGCTCCTGAACGCTTTGAATTATTTTTTGTTGAGGTCTGGTTATTCGAGAAGTCTTTTATGAGATTTAATTAAAACTGTTATTATTTTTTTCATAGTTGATATAGTTAATATTCTCATTTTATTATTATTTTACTTATATGTTAACCAAAATGATTGAAATACATGTAACTTTGACATCAAGCAAATTTATAATCTTATTTTATCATGAAATAAATAAACGTAATTTAATCTTTTGCCGGGATTTTCTTCTTCTGTCCTAAAAGCATAATTTTAACACAATTAGCTAGGTATTCATCGCCAAAACAGAATAAAGTCGTCTCACTAAATCATACCGATTATCATACCGAAAATATGGACACTTGATGTTCATATTGTTACGAGCGTTGGGTATAGGATAGAGTTAAAACACCTTGACAGTTCCACGTTAGTTTATTTGCGACTTACAGTAGCAGGGATTCACTGCTAAACGCGTCCCGATACCGATACTAGACTTTGCACCGTGTATAGCACACACTGAGTCACTGACACTGAACACTTTCTAGTTCACTTCCACTACTTCACTTTTATCATTTCACTTTTAACTTCCTCTTCTTCTCACTTGTTTCTCCTTCGCTTGCCACTTTAAGACTGTCGTGTGCTCCACCGTCGTCGTCTTTTATACCCGTTAATTTCGCTCGTCTTTTGTCACTTTTTTTTTCGTCATATTTTCGTTATTCTGCTGTTTTGAGTAGCGTCGTCTTTCTAGTAAATTGGGCTGTGTCGAAGGTTCTAGCATATTCGAATCCCATACATTTGTCTTGTAAACTATGGCACGGAATGTTCTTTTTTTCAAACTTTCTAGAAACTTTAGTCTCACTTACTAAAATCTAAACATCTGAAGAAAACTTGCAAAAAGCTCGCCCATGCTGGGATTTGAACCGCCGACAGCTGTTCAGTCATTTAGCCACTGCCTTACGACAGGGCTATTCGGTTCTTAAACTAGTCTGCGAAAAACTCATACGCATTCAGTAAACACTTCATCAATCGACTGTATAGATGAATTACCCAATATTTTGTTTCCCCAGTCGTTTTATTACCATTCGCGTTTTTCCCCAAATTGCTTATTTTCCATTCGTCATTATGGCCGGCATTTAATTTCTTACCCGTTTTTTTTTCTAATCGTATTTTTCGCTAAATGCATTCTTTTACCAGTCCGTATTGTTCACATAAGCATAATTACGCATAATGGTTATTGGTCATACATTTTTGCGCATAATGTTTTTACCCATAACGATTAAGAGCATACATTGTAATGGTCATAAAATTTTTGCGCATAAAAACTCTAAGCATAAATACGGATGGGCATAATGGTTTTGCGCATAACATTTCAAAGCATATTATACAATCGCCATAATAGTATTACAAGTTCGTTGTCATAAATTTGAATAAACGTATAACGAGGATTTAACTCCGCGGCTCGCTCGCTTCGCTCGCTCGTTAGTGTCGCAGTTCAACCTAACACTCCTCCTCGCTTCGCTCGTCGTCGTACCTAATCTAAGCCAAGTCGGACGAAAATAAGCAATTTGGAGAAAAACGCGAATGGTAATAAAACGACTGGGGAAACAAAATATTGGGTAATTCATCTATACAGTCCAACCTAACCCATTAATCTAGTTCTAAGGCAGGTCCGACTTGGCTTAGATTAGGTACGACGACGAGCGAAGCGAGGAGGAGTGTTAGGTTGAACTGCGACACTAACGAGCGAGCGAAGCGAGCGAGCCGCGGAGTTAAATCCTCGTTTTACGTTTACTCAAATTTATGACAACGAACTTGTAATACTATTATGGCGATTGTATAATATGCTTTGAAATGTTATGCGCAAAAATGTATAACCAATAACCATTATGCGTAATTATGCTTATGTGAACAATACGGACTGGTAAAAGAATGCATTTAGCGAAAAATACGATAAGAAAAAAAAACGTGTAAGAAATTAAATGCCGGCCATAATGACGAATAGAAAATAAGCAATTTGGGGAAAAACGCGAATGGTAATAAAACGACTGGGGAAACAAAATATTGGGTAATTCATCTATACAGTCACAATATTAACTGGTGCGTACTTCTTTAATTTTTTGCGACTCATACAAAAACTTTCTTTTTAACCTCTTTATGTGCATACCATTACTTCTAAATCATTAAAAATATGATAAATTACATGTACATTCACCTCCAATAACAAGTGCTTACATATTTTTTTAAAAGGTCAGTTGAAAATCGCACGATATTTTAGATCTGTCAAAACTGCGTCGGTAAAGCGTAGGTAAAGCAGTCACGATGAAAATTTGCAACGTTTGCACTACTTGACGCTATTAACTACAGTGCAATATATCCAGGATGTGTAGTACTTTTTGAAATCTATCATAGTGACCATATTAACTGGATGACCATATTCCTCTCGGGTAATTTTAAAGGAATTTTATGGCCTTGTTCCTCTCGGGTACCATACGTGACAGTGTTGTCAGCATAGCAAAAAACATAAAATAGCACTGGCACGCCCTCAAATCCTACGACTCTTCTCTTTTCGAACAGACTCTATGAGAGCTCAAACTGTGGGGGTACAAAGTGTAATTTCATACATAAACATACGGTACAAAGAAAAAATGATTTTCACCTCACCTTCTCTTTGCTGCGAGCTAAAAGTGTGCAAAATGCAATTTTGCTGCAAGCGTGATCGAAGTAACTTTTTAATTTTAGAATGGCGCGACTTGTTATTTTTCAGTACTGGGACTATGTATGACCGAATTCGAAATATTTGAGCTTCGAAGCACTTTGTCCCTTTCACATCCATAAAAAAAAGGCGAGTGACAAGAACATTACAATTCGATTTAAATTTTCAACCACGAAAAAACAAATGCATTATATAGAACTAAGGAGTTTATAATGTCGCTATATCCCAAGAGTTCGTCAAAAGGCATTAAACGGATCGCGCCAATGTAACAAGTGCGTAAGATAAATTAGCACAAAAATGCTAAATAATCTACAACGATGCAAGGAACATCATTTTGAACACAATTGAAGATGTACATCAGAAGTATTCGTAAATTTTAATAGTTCTGATAGTATCGAACTGAGATCATGATGGAGCCGGAAGGTAGGCATACCGGATCTCCATAATAAAACGCATAGCTATACTTGGGCTTGTTGAAATCGTCACGAGGTATTATACTTTTACGCAACAATTCACTTAAAAGAGGGTTTTTTTTTCCATAAACTGTAGGTATAAAAAACAAAATTTCTAGAACTTTCTTGACACGTTTGTCGAACACGAAGCACGTCTCGTGAGAATAAACTACTCAAATCTATTTTCAAGATTTGAGAATAGAACAAGAGCATTCAATCTATCGGTTTCGTTACGTATTTTGGTCACAATCACCAAATAAAGCAATTGCATAAAATTCGTCATTTTACCACGACCGGCCATTTTCGGCAACTCTCGACTTGACTCGGTGATGTCGAAAGGTTCAAGTAGCCAGCCTAAACGTTGACGATTTGTCCATTTGTCATGTTGGTACGCAGCTTTATCAGTGTTTTTTTACTTGAAGTGAAAGCAAAAGTGACAGCTATTTCAGTTTAGTGACAGTGATTATGTACTCTGTGGGACAAATGTAATCCCATCAAAAACAATTCGGATCTGCATCGAGCCATGCCCCCGAACTAGTTCAAGAACTAATGATAACTGTTTGACAGGGTGACGGATATAAACAGATTTGCAGTGTTACTAATAGCTACAGAACTACGACGGGACTTAATAGAACTAAATTGACATGTGACGGATTAAAACAAATAATATGTATAGCTTTTAGCATTATGATCAGTTAGAACACATTTTTGCTATGACGAGTTGAATCGAGAATCACATTACTCAACCACTACATTTTTTTTGACTATGTAGTTTTAGTTTTTGTTTTAAAGACTCGCAAAATACAACTCACAGTTCCACTAGTAAATATGTTTTTTTTTTATATAACAGTTTTAATCCGCTTCCCTTAAGGCCTGATTTACATTTTGACTAGTGACAAGTGTGAGATCATACATTTGCTGCTAAACGCAAGTAGGAAATGTATGATGTCCTTAGCTTTTTGCCTGCCCTGAAAGTTACAGCACTTGCTATTGTGTACCTATTCGTCAGCCGTCTCTTTTACATTAGCTTTGTGTTTTAAGATCAGGTTGTCGCGCGCCCATAAACTGATGCGCCATGATGCCTGGCAGAATACCGTGTCAACTTAAATCTATTCACCTTCTGTAGGCGAGCGCCGTCATGGCGCGGCCCCGCGACTTGTATGACGGTTATTTTTAGACATATTTATGACGCCACACACCACAGTAGATATTGTTTCTTATAATCTAGGTATTAGGTTTGACGACAACAAGAATGCGACAATTTTGTCAGAAAGGGTTATTAGGTGTGTGTCAATCAGCTATAGTTGACTCTCACAATTTTTATTATGAACCGACTCTCAAAAAAAGTTCTGGATTCGTTTGTATTCTTTATTAATTTGTATTTGTTACCTCAGAACTCAGTCATTTATAAACCGATTTCGATTTTGTTTGTTTTAAATGAGGTGCATTTAGATTGGTTAGATATAATTTAAGTGAATATGTGATGATGGTATCCATGAGGAATTGAAGGAACTCCTCAAATATTGTAGGCGTACTTTACGCAGACGACCTAGCTTTACTAGGGGAAAGCCGTGGACAGGTGGCGGAAGCAGTTAGTATCTTGGACCGAGAAGCCTCGTTGATAGGTCTCAGGATTAACCAGTCGAAAACGGAATACCTCCACATGAGACGATATAAAAACACACGTGTCAAGCGTGAAGATCTCCATGTTGGCGGTACCGTATACCACGGAGTTGACAAGTTTCGGTACCTCGGATGCACGGTTACTGACACGAACACTAGAGAGGAGGAAATCCACATACGCGTCCAGAATGCGGTGCAGTGCTGCCCTCCATAAGGTGTTGGTGTCCAAGCTTCTCAGGAAAAGTACGAAGTTACGGATTTATAAAACGGTAATTAGACCAAGCCTTATGTATGGCTGTGAAGCTTGGACACTAACACTAAAAGAAGAAAGTCAGCTCCTGGTAGCGGAGAGAAAGGTTTTGCGGAAGATCTTGGGGCCTATCAAAACTGATGACGGCACTTGGAGGATTCGGAAAAACGCCGAGATCGAGGAGTTAGTGGCCGAACCAAATATCATCGGCGAGACCCAATCCCACACACTTCGCTGGTTTGGTCACGTTCTGAGGATGGATGAGGATCGGGCGGTAAAGAGGGCATATTTGGGACGACCGACTGGTCGTCGTCCAGTGGGCCGTCCCAGATATCGCTGGGGTGACAGTGTGGAGGCGGATCTGTGTCAGCATCAAGCCGATGACTGGCAAGAAATAGCACAGGATCGAGACCGGTGGCGTTCTCTTGTTTCGGAGGCCAAGATCCTCTTTGGTTCACTGCGCCACAATAGTAAGTAAGTAAGTACTTTTGGCGATTTGGGTACTTTAAGGATAATATTAAGTATTTGAATTCAAAAAGTGTAAATTGATTAATTGGAACTGATGAAGAAGACCACAGAAAGTCACTGGATCTCTTCAACGATACGTGATTTACGGGTGGCGACGAGATATATCTTGGTTTGAAATAGCTAAGCTATTTCATAGTCGCAAATTGAGATTTCAGTCTTACTTAAATAACCGATGACAAAACGTTGAGTATACAAGCACGCGCTGAATAAGGGAGCCCTGATGGGGGCCAAATTACAAATCGGGTTATTAGTATTGGTATTGGTAAGTTAGGTAAATTTGTAAATATTTTTTTGAGCGCGCGTCTGCACAAACTGCGTAGTTTAATGCCGGTAGCACACCTCCGCCGCGAAACGTCAAACCCAAGGTAGTTCCGCTTTAGTTTCGCGCGCTCTGTATGGCGTTTTGCGGTTTCGCGGCGGAGGTGTGCTACCGGCATAAGGGTTGATAATGCCAAAGGATACTGCACTAAGTCCCTAACCTAACCTTAACTTACCACTTTAACCAGGATATCTGTTACCAGGAGACCTAATGTAACAGATGGATTCCTACAAGGAGGAATAGGGCGTTTGGAATGGTGATTTTCTCACTGCCGATCTTCCAGACTCAGTTGATCGATTAAGCCTTTGAAGGTATCTACGCCGCAGTGAGAGGAACTTAGTCTAAAAGTTGGGTGGAACTATATGCTCAGAGAGTAGCCCTGATCACACATAAGAAGGTAGTAAAACACCAATGGACAATTGGTATCTGATTTATGTGAACTAGATATTTTTCTGCATAATTCTCTTAATATTGATTAATTGCATTTAGGTCGCTAGCCTTGCTCATTGACGCTGATGCAATTATGTCTTCTGTTCTCTGAATATATTGGCGTTTCTCAAACTAGTGCCTGTATTTGACGTATCTCCGTCATCTCCAAACTGGGTCTGGGTTGCTCTGCGTCCAGTTGGTTGGGCCTAGCTCGTTGACGCTCGGGCTTCGCAGCAGCTCGTGGCGGGGGCCGGGCGGGTGGCTCGGGGAGGTTTGCTGCTGGCTGTGGTTCACACCCACCCGATGACCTGAGGACCACAAAAAAATAATTAATAACCCAATTATTAATATTATATACTGAGGATACGATACTAGTCAGTAACGCATGCTGTTGAATTTGTTTCCAAACCGTCATGTCTAACTCAGTATGAAGCAAATTTTGTCTCTGGAACTGTCAAGCCTTCCTTATCTCTGTTGTTGCACTTTCTCAACTTTATTGACGTATTTGTGTTTAATGAAAAGTTGAGTGCCTTTGCGTATGTGGCTAATATTTGTATCGTGTTTACTCGACTGGCAGCTAATATATTGTTTCTGGTTTTAATTAAGTATACACCTTTCGTAAATGTGAATAAGTCCAGTGTTTTGAATGATTATCTCCTCTCTTTCGCCGTCACAGATAATGGAGGTTTTTATGTGTTTGCTAGTAATAATGAGCAACATGTTTGGCATATATAACTGCTTCCATCTGGTAGATGATACGTTTAGGAGTCGTGTGTTGCACTCTATCGCTTCTTTTTAAGGTTCCGTAAAAACGGAACCCTTCTAGGATCTCTTTGTTGTCCGTCTGTCCGTCAGCCTGTCTGTCGAAACCCTTATCTCGAGAACGCGTGGAGAGTATCGAGTTAAAATTAAAACCATGTACCTTCTCAAGTCTACGGTCACTTGAAGCTGTGAAAAAATCAAACTTCTATATTAACGTAAAAAATATATAACGGCCATTTATGCCGCAAAATACGTATATCGTCGGTTGAGAATACGATTGTTTCACATCCACCCATTTTCCATACAAATTTGATGGAAATGGCACAAACGTATTCTCACCCGACGATATGTCGACACTCAAGGGTATCAAAATGATAGGGTACTTCCCGTTAACATATTACTATGAAATTTGCCAAGTAATATCGTGACACTACTAATACATATCAAAATATGAAAACTATACATTTGAAATTAAATCTTTAAAAAATATAGTCTTTTTCAAAAGATATATTTGGACAACCCGGTTGCGTTACGTTTGCACCTCATTTGTGTGCAATGATATAGATATCAGGTGCAAACTTAAATCAAGCGGAACCAGTAGGTAATATAATAATGTTAGGGTAAGTGAAAGTTTGTACGGAACCCTCGGTGCGTGAGTCGGCCTCGCACTTGGTCGGTTTTTTCTTAAAGAGTAGATCGTTTACGCAATTTTTAGTCGATTGCATATTTTTTACGGAGATTGGGTAACATACGTAATCTTTGTTCCTTTTTTAACCGACTTCAAAAAAAGGAGGAGCTTCTCAATTATTTTTTTGTTCATGAGTAGGTATATCCAAATTGGTATTATTAAGTATATTATTATTAATTGGTATTAGTAGGAGTACTTAAAGACTTATTAAGAGCCCCCAGTAAGCGCGCTTCTCCATACAAACGTAGTTACGCTCTAATTTTCCAACGATTAGCTAGTTTGCTCTGAAACTTTGTACTTAGAATAGGTTTAGGTATATGCCATGCCTTTATGTAGCTTCAGACACCATAGTTAAAAAATACAGCGAATTTACATTTTCATACAAAACTTGTTTTTGCTGTATTTCGTTTTTTTTTTTTTTATAAAGGCATGCATATAAACTAGTTTCAAGCCTAGATATACCTCTTGTTATTGTACATGCAAATTTTCGTTACAATCCAACACGTAGTTTTAAAATAAGAACGAAACTCCGTTTGTATGGGAAGGTGAAATTCGGCCGAGCTTACTGCGGACTCTTAACCTTGCAGCATGCCACTGAAAGATACTTGTAAGTTTATTTGTTATCACAACAGCATTAGCAAGATGATCTTAGGATTAAAAACAGACTTAATAAGACCATTATACAACAAGTACTCGTACAAGCAGAAACTGTAAGAGTACCAAAAAATTGGTCTTAGGATATTTGTAAGAGTAAATTTTGCTAGTTCAGCGGAGGAGAACAGAATAATAAACCTTTTTTTTCTTCAGTGGTTCCGGGTAATAAGTATCCTATAACCGTCTGTGTCATCCCTGCGAAAACCCTTTGTTACCTCAGACAGATCTTTGCTTCATTTCAACAAAATTGTTATAAATACAAAATATAAAAATATTTTTCGAATCAGTTATCTTCCAATAGTCCGCAGCACTTATTTTTTTAAATATCTATAATGTACAAATATTTCAATTTTACAAATTCGACCTTTTCTTGTCCCTTTGTATACAAACGTGAAGAGAAACCTCTAAACTAACTCGTAATCGTGGATCGGATATAGAAAAGAGCCAATAATTTTCAAACGAGCGTAATAAATAAAAATTGCATCATACCTAACAACGCTCCCTTACAACAAAAATAGTATTTTATGCAACTGTTGTATAATACGGGCCAAAAAAGACGAGTGGCGTGGGTTGGGCTCGCCAAGGCTCGCATCGCAAGTAAAGACGCCACGAGTGTTTTTTGACACAATTATACAACGTTGCATACAATAGTTTTTCTACGACTAAGGGGCCGTTCACTAATTACGTAAGGACAATAGCGAGTATCGCAAAGAAAGACGCCACATGCGTTTTAGACCGAATTATACAACGTGGCAACAACAGTTTTTCTACGACTTCTTCTTCTTCGACGGCCATTCTTTAATTACGTAAGGACAATCGCAATTAAGTATCGCAAAGGAAAAACGCCACGAGCGTTTTTTGCCCGAATTATACAACGTTGTATTTAGTTTTTGGTTTTTAAACTGAGCGAATCGGCCACTGTATTCTTTAAGACGATTAGCTCAGTTTAAAACAAAAGTCTATATATAATAGTTTTTCTACAACTAAGGGGCCATTCATTAATTACGAGATTTTTCGAACCCCTTCCCCCCACGGATCCCTACGTAATTAATGAATGGCCCCTAAGCACTTTTTAATAAAACACAAAAAGTCTAAATATTTATACTTGCGCCGAAATTTTTCTAGCAGCAAATTGTTTGATACTTCTTGCGCCACGAAACAAATTTCTTCGGTAGTAAGTACAATTAGGCTCGTCTTCCTACATTGTTCAACAGTTTATAACAAGACAACAACCCAGAACTTCAAGATGAATAAAATTTAGCGCCTCGAAAAAAATTAAGAAGCGAGCTGTCAATCAATATCTACGGCTTTTATTTTTTAAATTCGCGTATACTTGCCAGTGATGAAAACATGTTATGATTAAAAAAGACACGTAAAATATGTGTACGTAGATTGTAAAAAATGTTTTTTTTTTTAAGTTGGCAGCAATGCATTTTCGTACATTTTTTTTTAATTTAAAACTGTATGAATTCGGCGGTTTGTTAAGTTGGTAATATAAATTATTTCATATAACATTAGTTTAAGACTCACTGAATATAATTATAAGATTGAAATTTTGTACTCTGTGGCACCAAGGAATACGTTAATAGCGACATTGTGACACGCTTATCAATGTTTTTTTCGGAAATAGACTATAGAGTTTTGCAAGTCTTAAGTAATGTATGTCTTTATATTAGAGTTAGTAACCATTTAAATGACAGGAAGAAGTACAGGAGTAGAAAAACTAAATTAAATCGTTCCTTCGGTGCCCCGGTCAGTTATGATACCACAGGCAGATCAACACACAGATACATACGTCAAACTCATATTAAAACACCTCTCTCCTTTCGTCGGAGGTTAAAACCCATGGTCGCTAATGAAACCAGTATTAGAATATTTAAAATTGCTCCAATCAGCTGTCGTTCAGAAATATGCTGTTTTTAACCGACTTCAAAAAAAGGAGGAGGTTATCAATTCGGTTGTATGTTTTTTTTATTATGTTTTTTTTTATGTTTGTTACCTCAGAACTCCGTCATTTACACGACGATTTGGAAAATTATTTTTCTGTTCATGAGTAGGTATATTCAAATTGTTCCATAAAATTTTGGTGAAGATCTGATGCCGGGGTCCAAGAGGAGTCGAAGGAATTCCTCGATTTTTATGAGCACATCTATGGCGATTTCGGTATATATTACAGTAATTTAAGCATTTGCATTTGAAAATCACCATTTAGTGGAGAAAAACCAATGATGAAGACACCAGCCATCAGTTACCACTGAGGGGTCTACCAGTGTTATTTAATTCGCGGATCACGAGTCGATTTGGAAAATTATTTTTTCGGTTAAGAGTACGAATCTCCAAGTTGGTCCCATACAATTTTGGTGATGATCTGATGATGAGATCGATGAGGAATCGAAGGAATTCCTCAAATATTATGGGCACACCTATGGCGATTTCGGTGTTTCTTAAAGAAGAACAAGCATTTACACTCGAATGTCATCATTTGGTGAAGAGAAACTGATGATGAAGACACAAGCCACCAGTCACTAATAAGCGCTCAACCAGTGTTATTTTATTCACTAATCGCAATATAATTCTTTATCATATTTTGCTTAGAGGCAGAAGTTAGTTAAGATCAGGGTAGCAAAGTGGAACTGATAGTGGAGAACCAGAGAACTCCTTAACGGTTAAGAGTTACAGGATAATTCTTAAAAAATACATGTATTAGAGGTACGCACGTTAAGACTGTTAGTCATATTCTTTATAGTGTGTCTCTGAGGTGGACTACAGAACTTTACTTCAGGTTTGGCACCGACTTCAAAAGGTGATTCAAATGTGATCCGTGCCGTACATAAAAGATTATTGTTGGCTTTTTAGTTTATTTTGAAGTCGGTTCTTTTTTTATTTAAATTTTCTTATTTTTTTGTTTATTATATTTATAGAAATACACACAATGTCCCGATAATTTCAGTTGGGTTATATATACACACACTATTGTATATATATGTATATGTGTCTGTATATATAAACCTACTGTAATTATCGGGACATTGCCACAATATTCAATTATAATGATTCTCCAGGTCGCCGGTGCCGCCGAGAATGCAAGGGCCACTGCCACGCAGGCGCGCGGCTCAAGCAGCTCACACGGCGCACGTGGCGCACGCAACGCCTCCCAATGTGAGTCCCCTTAGATTATAATATCACTCTCGTAATTAACTAACTTGTATTATTATGATTGAAGTTTATATTAATACTCGCTATTGCCCGCGACTTCGTTCGTATAGACATGCGATTTATAGCCTCGGTGTTATTCTGATATTTAAACAACATAGCTGAAAAGTTTCGTTGAGATCCGTAAGTAGCCCCTATTTCGGCATGTTAAGCGACTTATATTTTAGAGATTTAAAAAAAAATACTTCACATGATATCACTTTGAAAGCTTTTGTGCCATGAACATTGATGCTTAGTCTGTTATTTAATGCAAGAAAATATTGATTCAGATCGAAGTTCATTTTATATTAATTTATTTGTGGGCCTCTCGTTTGAACCCTATTTCGTGGTAAAATTTGGCTTTGCTTCTCAGTTCGTGAATTCGTGGCCCCTATTTCGGCATTTTGAAAGAGTAAGGGCCGAAACAGGCGGCCCTCATTTGAAATGCAACCGAGCTCATAAATGACAGTTCGGATGCAGTGGCCGTAACTGCATCACATCTGCAAACCAACTGCCCTCCGACTGCACACTAGCTCAAGCCGTTTGCACGGGCGCATACAGTCAACCCACTGCACGGCAGCTGCAAGCGGACTGCCCAGTTGGTTTACGGTTTTATTGCACTTACGTCAAATACTGCAAACTAACTGCGCAGTCCGCTTGCACACACAAACCAAGAACTGCACTCCAGTTACAAGCGGATTGCGCAGTTTGTTTATGGTTTTGATGCAGTTACGTTAGATACTGCAAACCAACTGCCCAGTCTACTTGCGTGTCCTGTAAGCTAATTGCACGCCAGTTACAAGCGGATCGCGCAGTTTCATTACAGTTTTAATGCAATTACAAAGATACTGCAAATCAACTACTAGCAGCAGGCGTGTCCTATAAACCGACTTCACGCCAGTTGGAAGCGGACTGTGCATGCCGCAGCGCACTTTCCTGGATGCCAACTGCACTTCAGTTATAAGCAAATTGCGCAGTTTGTTTATAGTTTTAATGCAGTTACGTCAAATACTGCAAACCAACTGCGCAGTCTGCTTGCAACTGACGTGTCCGGTGAACAGACTACACGCCAACAGAAAACTGACTGCGCAGTTGGCTTACAGTTTTGCAGTTGCGTCAACTAGATCAGAACGTCATTTTGCAGTTGGGTTACAGTTCAAATGCGGTATCGGCCCTAAAGATTTATCTATCACGAACTAGGGGAAAACTAAAAAAATAAGTGTCCCTTGTTTCGTGTTACTGATTTCTGGAAATCCACGCACAAAAATAATGAACTTTTTAGCATTATGTAAATAAACTATTAACTATCTTATATATATTAAGAATACACAAAAATAAATAAAACAAATCGATGAATAAACAAAAGTTTGTTCGCCGGAAATGCCCGAAATACCTTTAAAAAATAAAATCAGAAAACGTTCAAACTCTTCTTATGGCAAATATATTGAACAAGTCATATACCGAATTTAGCTGCTTCAAAACTTCGTTAAATACATTATCTGTTTCTAAACTTACATTTAAATTAATTATTATTACATGAATACATCTTAATTATTATACGAATGCCAACGCAATGAAAATGTAACTTAAAAATCCTTGATTCGGGAGTGTCACGATACGGGGGACAAACGAAAAATAAACTGACCGCTAATTCGTGAGTCAGTTTTAGGGCTTCCAATCCCGGGATTTGTTGTATGGACAATCCTTGGATCCCGGGATTGGAAGCTCTAGTCAGTTTCTTGCAATTTTAGGAGACTTTTATGATAAAATGTAACTATTGTTTTCTATATCAAATGAATTGCTAAGGAACACAGAAAAGCACTATGAAAAGTTTTAGTCAAATAGACTAAACTTTGCCTTTTTTTGAGCTTACGAAGTCACAACGCGCACCTTAGGGTCGTAGCGAATGCGCCTACACAATACGGTTGTTCGCGGCTGTCTGTCACTTTGGAGCGCCATATCGCTCAAAATTAAATCGCTAGCGTATGGATATTTGGGGAGATTTTTTAGGGAGATTAAATGTAGGAGATTGTTTACATATAAATTACATTATAAAACAATATTTGGTTTGCTTATTTTTTTCACGTTTGTAATATCACGTTTATAATATTATAATATTACATTCGTCCTCGATATGACGTTAAACTGTCGTGCACTTGTAAAAGTGTAGACTGCCAGCTCAGGGCGTACACATTGTTGGTACGGCCTGATTGGGACAATTGGAGCCAGTACAGGGTACCAGTTTAGGGCGGCACATGTCTTGTATGGCAGTGGTGGCGCCCATGAGCCGAGTCAGGAGGTTCACTGTCCACCCACCAACACGCACTGGACGGGCGGGGTGGGTTAACCGTCCAATCCCCTCCATTATGAAACGAACCCCAAAAAAACGGCCGGCAGTTCCGGGGTAGCTGCTGACGACGGTAGGCAGTCGCACCTCGGAGAAAGGGGTGCGAAGAATCTCCGGGCGTTGTTATCTCCAAACTGCCAAACGACAAAGGCAAACGTTAAAAGGAATACTGATCAAAGACTGAACATTCTTACGTGCAACGTTCGAACTTTGAGAACAGAAGAAAGACTTAGAAAACGCGCTTAGTAACATTTCATGGGATATTGTTGGTCTGTTGGAAGTCAGACGAGAGGGAGAAGACGTAATAGAACGAGAGGAAAACATATTTTTCCATCACGGAGTAGCAGGCGGACTTTACGGAGTAGGCTTTATGGGCGCTAAACGGTGGAAAGACAATATTGTAGAGTTCATAGCCTACTCAGAGTGGATCGCTGTGCTGAAGTTCCGTATTACTGAAAAGGAAATCCTCACAATCGTTCAAGTATACGCTCCCACATCATCACACTTAGACGAAGAAGTCGAAGACTTTTATGACTTATTGAATAAGGCCTGCGACGAACACCGTGGTACTTGGAATGTAGTGCTTGGTGACTTCAATGCCAAAGTAGGAACAAGAGAAGAATTCGATGATGGCCACATTCTAGGACCATAAGGGTTAGGAAACCGAAACGAACGTGGTTCTCGCCTTATCCAATTCGCTTTTGGACAAAACCTTTGTCTTTGTAACTCTTTTTACTACAAAAAACCACACCGCAGGTGGACTTGGGTTTCACCTAACGCCAAAACCAAAAACGAAATAGATTTCGCTCTCACCTCTACCGCTAGCAAACAAATAGTCCAGAATGTTGAAGTAATTAATAAAATACAGTACAGTTCAGACCATAGGCCTATTCGCATTCAGTTGAAATTTAATTCCAAAATTTACCGTCAGTACAAAATAATTAGTGAAATCAAGACACTGGACAAATATACTCTTTTATTAAATAAAGACCAATTAAATTTAGAACTAAGTAATGCATTCTATGCACTGGAATACGACACTGACTTAGACAATGTAGATGCAGAATATTCGAGACTAGAAAAGTGTATCAGAGTAGCAAACAATAAAATCAGAAAACAAAATCTTAAATTGCAGAAATTATCAACGCATAGTTTAGACCTATTAAGACAAAGAGAACAACTATTACTGGTGACGACGAGTAAATATTACTGGTGAGGAATACAAACTAATCGACAGAAAAGTTAAACGGAGCATTAGGCAAGATATTAGAACCTACAATAGCAATACAATACAAATAGCACTTGAAAAGAACCGTTCATTCAAAATAGCTAAACAAGGCATATCAAAGGGCAAAACCTGGATAACGTGCTTTCGAGATGATAAAGGTGTGAAACAAGGAAGTAGAGAGAAGATAATGAACATTTGCACATTTTTTTACAAACAGTTATATTCCGACAGCAATTTAAGACCCACGTGTGAACCTTTCAACGATTACTCGTGTCCTGATTCTATCCCACCCATTACTGGTTACGAGGTTCATGTTGCTCTCTCTAAGATGAAATACAGTAAAAGCCCCGGTGAGGATGGAATCACGGCAGAAGTACTGAGAATAGGAAAACCTACACTTTTACCACATATTACAAATCTTTTTAATTCCATTTTAAAATCAGGGACATTCCCCAAAAACTTTGTCATTCCAACATTATTTTATTACATAAAAAAGGTGATAAATCTGATATTCATAATTATAGACCTATCAGCCTTGTTTCACACCTATATAAAGCCTTTATTAATGTAATAGAGGGTGGCATTGCTGGTCAATTGGACAGTAACCAGCCTCCTGAACAAGCGGGTTTTCGAACTGGGCTTTCTACCACGGATCATCTGCAGACTTTAAATCAAATCATTGAAAAGTATAGTGAATATAACATCCCTCTTTACCTAGCCTTTGTGGACTATTCGAAAGCCTTTGACAGTATTACACACTCATCCATATTTTCACCTCATCCGCAATATCTATTCCTCAAGCACCGCCAGTATTAAACTACAATCTTCCGGACCATCGTTTAATATATAAAAGTAACCTATGGAGCACAGACTTGGTCTTTGACACAAGTTCAGAAATCGACCCTCAAGGTTTGCCAAAGAGCCATGGAGCGTAGTGTTTTGGGCGTGAAACGATCTGACCGGATCAAAAATACAATACTACGTTCCAAAACCCAGATAGCCGACGTAGCCCAAACAGCTGCCAAGCTGAAGTGGGACTGGGCTGGACATGTTGGTCGCATGCCGGGTGACTTGTGGGCTCAAGTAGCCACCGAGTGGGTCCCACAAAATAGAGTCCGGCGTCGCGGTAGGCCTCGACGAAGATGGCGGGACGAGCTTGACTCTTTCCAAAACAACTGGTGGGAGATTGCCCAAGACCGTGACACGTGAAAGAATGAGAGGGAGGCCTTTGCCCAGCAGTGGGACACATGTCGCTACTGGTGCACAGAGTGCAAATCTTTTGTTTTTAGGGTTCCGTAGCAAAAAGGTAAAAAGGAACCCTTATGGTGCGACTTTGTCTGTCTATTAGAGCGCCATATTTCAAAAACTACTTATGTTGAAATTTGGACTATTTATAAACGGTGTCAGCCCACATGTATTGCAAAGGATTTTTTAAAAAATAATTTTTAGTTTCTAATAAAACGACGTATATGAGGAGGGCAGAAATTCAAAGTCTAGCTCCTAGATTAGGTAAGGTATCATATGAAAGGGCTTTATCTGTACACTTCTGAACATTTTTTTTTATTGTGAGTAAAGTTTGTTTTATTAAAGAAAATGTAAAAAAGAAACACGCCCCCCCCCTTTGTCTCCGAAGTTTACCAAGCAATAAAACTGGAATTTTCTGGTATTATATAATTTAATATGAATATTACACAAAAGTTAAAACCATATATATACAGGTATATATGGTTTTAACTGTCGTGTAATATTCATCTGTGTAACTTTTTTTAATCGCCATAAATAATTTTTGAATAACCCGTTTTGATTAAGTTTGCCCCTCATTTGTATGTGACGCCATAGACACCAGAGGCAAACTAACTCAAGCGGCAAGTTAAGTCGGAATGACTGAAAGTTTGTACGGGACCCTCGGTGCGCGAGTCAGACTCTCACTTGACCGTTTTTTTTTAAGTTTCAGTTATAGTATATCTCAAAAATGAAGTAAAATATTTTACACATAAAATTGTACTTTGCTCTCTAGAACGAGTGTTTGCACTTTGTAACTTTCTTCCACAATACACACATTTTACAATATATAGTATGCTAGCCAAATGGTTTCAATTAATTAAAATGAATAATACATTTGCTGTTATTTTCTAGCAAAATAAATCGAGCCTGCAATGTACTGCAGACATATATGTCCAGTAGGAATACTTGACATTGACATTTACGATCATTATCAATATTATTAAAAACGCTACAGGCCTTGGAGTATTTATACTAAATAATCCAAGCTTCAGGCGTTATCGCTATGTATTTTTTTCTTCAAACTTTAATATGTTTGGAGTTTTGATTATAGCGCCATTTAGTGCCACTCGTGTGAACTAATTGGTCTGTTAGTCATTGTCACAGGTGTAGGTTGTTGTGTCGGGTTCGTTAGTGACGTTTTGCGCGTGTTACGCATAGATGTCGCCTTTATTTGTAACCTTTTCCTCAGTTAATTTCCGCGTGACTGGCCGTTTCACTTTTGTCTAATTGTTTGGTTTTTGTATTTCAATTTTTATGTGAGGGTTCTGTTCCAAATGTCATTGTTCTCGTGAAAAACAGATTTATCAATAAAAACATTTAAATGTAAAAGGACCGACTTCAAAATAAACTAAAAAGCCAAAAATAATCTTTTATGTACGGTACGGATTACATTTGAATCACCTTTTGAAGTCGGTGTCATTCATTTATTACTATTAACACAGATGGCACTCAATAATCGCGGCGGCGAGCCTTTAATTATTGCCTACCTATATATTTAGTTATAGTAATTCGTATTTTTGTTGAATACAGAACTTTACTTCAGGTTTGGCACCGACTTCAAAAGGTGATTCAAATGTGATCCGTACCGTGCATAAAAGATTATTTTTGGCTTATTAGTTTATTTTGAAGTCGGTTCTTTTTTTATTTAAAAAAATATATTTTTTGTCTTTTAGTGATGGATTTTAGTGATATAAAGTATTTTAAATAAAAATCTAAATTATTAGAATTGGCTTGGTCAAAATGGTCAAGTCCATTAGCTTGCTGGTTAAAAAAGAAAACGACTAACAGTCTCAACTTACCCATAATATTTAAAGAATTATCTAGCAATTATTGACCGTTAATACGGACTTGTACCTTCTATCATCAGCTCAGCATCATTAAATTGACAAGCAAACGAAAATAACTAGCTAACTTTTGAGTTTGACTTTGACTTTGACTAACAGTCTTAACGTACGTACCTATAATAGTTTACTATTACACAATTAAATGGCGAGCTACTTTCAGATGTTCGAGGCCGTTATTATAAATGCAAAGCGGTTCACAATATAAACTATATAATATGGATATTCAGACAGATCTTTTAACCGTGAGATCATGATCATGAATGTATTGTCTGTAAAAGCTGTGCGCAAACATATCGAGCGATGAAGCAAACAACTTTCCTGCCCTTGTTTGTGTCCTTGGAACAAAAAACAACCTCCATCCATAGGAAACACTTCTAGTGGATTAAATGCGGCAATATCAAATAGTAACATAAGTAATTTATGATTCAAGTGGGCTAAGTTGGTCTTTACAGTCGAGACGGTATTGCAGTCCGAGCCGAAGGCGAGGGCTTAATGGAGCTGAGAGTGTAATAATAAGCAGATCACACGCGTTTTTAAGGTCCTGTACCAGGAAGTTAAAAAAGGAACCCTTATGGAGCGACTCTGTCGGTCTGTCTGTCTGTCCGGCTATTATAAGAGCGCCATATCTTAAAAACTACTTATGCTACCTATTTGAAATTTGAAATTTTATAAACATGGTCAGCCCACATGTATTGCGAAGGAAACATTCTAAATATATTTTTATTTTCTAAAAAAACGACCAATATCAGGGGCGAGCAAAAATTAAAAGTCTAGTCACTAGGTCAAGTAGGGCATCCATAGGAAAGACCTTGATCTCTACATTTTGGAACATTTTATTAATTTTTTTATTATGCTGAAATTTCGTTTTATTAAGGAAAATGTGGAAAAAAATACCGTACCCCCCTTTATCTCCGAAGTTTAATGTATGTATAATTGCATACCTTGTTTGTTGAATTATATTATACCTAACAGTTACAATCATTCAATCATTAATATGATTTTAAGATGTAATCACTGTATCGTATTATTTTGTTCCTATCTTAATTATTCGACCTCTGTTTAACTAGTTTTTTCATCTATTGATTGGAGAATAATGAAAAAGTCTACAATAAGGAATTGTTCTAATTTTTGAGAAAGTAGTGAAATCCAGCACTGTGCTCAAGTAATATGAAAGACTTATTTCTACCTTATAATCAAGTATTGTAATTTTGTACAATCCTATTTTAACCTTAAAATGATCTGATATTAAATACTAAACCAACATTGACAAAATTATAAGGAGACGATGGAAGATTTTAATCCTCTAAATTACTTTTCTTTATTCGAAGTGTCAAACTGTTGTGAAACTTGGACACTAAGATATATGATTCATTATGAAATATCAAGTGATAATAAGAAGTAGTCAGCTCGAATACAATTTTGGAGCTCGATACAAATTCAAAATATTAACTGCGCTGGCTCGATACTCATATTATTTTGAACTTAAGCTCTAGTTATGCTCGAATAACTTCTATGAGCATCCTCTATGCCATTATATATCTGTATCAAATGATTGTTAGATGGAGTTGTAAACTAAATTTTAATATGGGTATGAAAGATTGTTGATATTGAACAGCTATACCTTTGATCGCCTTAGTATCCCAAAAGCTTTAGCTTTTTATAGTTAACCCTTAAATTGACAACGGTAATTGCAGTGTACGCTGTCTTTTCAAAAATCTTAAGTCAGATATAGGCTACAAATTAAACAATTGATGGCCAAAACAAACAACATCATTTATTGTGATTGGTAGTAAAATACATTTACACTTATAACATCATTAGAAACTTGTCAGTTTCAAAATAAGATCGACGCGAAAATACCACCTCGGGTAAGTCTTTCAAATGTATCGCAAAATTTTACTATGAAAGTAATGCATGATGTTTATTTATGTTTATAAGGAATGTCAAAGAAATGAAATCGTGTCGTTTTCTTCCATCTATTTTATGTAATTAAAGGGTGTATTTTCAAAGGCACTTTTTTAGCGGTCACAGGCCAATTAATAAAATACCGAGCTTAAAATACCACTTACATATTTTTTACACATTTTACACATTAAAACACACCTAGGCATATTGAAATAAATGAACAGTTACTATACAAATTACGTTAAAAAAAATATCGAAACTTCACAAAAGTATGGTGCACTCAGTCTGTGAGCCATGTTACACTCGCGGATCTGTTCAAACAATCGCGCATGACTTTGCATGTAGGAATCGTATTGACAAGAATTATACACTATTACAAAGAATATTAAATAACGCATTATGTCGTATAATATTTAATGCGTAAGCACGTAATGTTAACAAGTGGTCGAACATTTTGTGACTGTCCCACTAGCAGCCACTACTATCACTTCGTTCAGATACCTGCAAATATTTGATTGGCCGACGACGATTCCGCCATGTTTTTGTTTTTATTGGAACGATCTTTAGTTGTACTACGGCAGTCAAGCGGAACGGACGTGCAACTCTCGCATTTTGGCTCCTCAACGAGGTAAGTTTCCCTTACGATCTCTTTTGGTTCTCTTAAATGTAATATCGCTGGACATCGATTAAAGGGTGTAAAGTGGCTTTGTTTTATTCTATCTTTTAGCATTTAATAGTTAATTGTGTTCTTATTTCTACGTAAAAGCCATGTAATTCATTACGCATATGGTTTTAAAGTTATCATAAAAACATGTGTTTATCATCATGCTATCTGGCGTCATTTCTCTGGCAGTTTGCTCCAGCGAAATTATTTTTGATCTTTAATTACGTATTTTCATACAAAATCTTTATTTTAGTAGGTTTTCACGACTTGTAGCATAAATTACTAGACCTAATATACAATAAAAATAGTATTAGAGCTCGCTGGCCGTAATTTTCTACTATCACTGAAATTAATAAAATATATGTTATTATTGAAATAAAAACCAAATTTAAAACTGTAATTTATTATTTTATTTAATTCCTTCTCTGGTAGGGTACGTATTAAAATTATGTACACTTACTTTCCTAATTAGTTCATGTAATCGTCATTTCGCTGCCACAATAATAATTTCGCTGGCATTCTTTTTACAAAATTTTATTATACCTAATGTAGAGATATTAGAATGGTGCCTCTTGCAGGTTAAAGGTGTTTCGAAAAGACCAATCGTTTTCATCAATATAAAAAAAAAATTGCCAGCGAAATTACGAAAAAAGAGTCGTTTCAAAAATACACCCTAAAACACAAAAGGCTCAAAAATTATAGTGTATACTGTGGTTACCGGTGCCAATTGTAGTATAAATTACCTTAATCAGCTAACGGTAACCACGCTGCACCTTGCCAGTTTTATAGCAACATTTTTGTTTGTTTTAATGGAGTATATTAATGTTTTTATCCTGTTTTTTATATTATATATCATAGCATCTTTGTTTCGTTTGTTCAGTGCTTAAGTCAGATACGTTCGAACAAGAGTCAAATACATCTTGGCTTTGATACCAACACTAAATGCAAGATCGGACGTCGAGTCTGCTTCTGAAGATGAACCTAACTTTTTGCGATCACCTGCTTTGTTAGTATCTACCATAAGCTCAGATGCACTTTTACTTAATTGTTCATTTGAAAGGCTTAATTTATTAAATTGGAATGGAAGCACCTAATTAAGTATTTGTCGAAGCGACAAACTACGATGCATTTGAAAATGTCCCACTTTAAGTGAAGTGTTTCCATCTCCATCATCATCTAATTACGAGTTTTGGATTTCTAACGCCAGATATTGTGTATAACATCAAATGTACTAATCATGATGGTCGGTACCCTTCAGTTGGAAAACAGCGTCAGGTAGCGTTAACGCCGCTTTCGAGTATCTCATTACACGCGAGTGCAACCCTACGATTGACACTATAAATGACAATAAAAAAGCGGGTAGTTGGGTGCTATTGCCGCCCGCGCCTGCGCCTGTTTCGACTATACTGACTATCAATGCCATGGCGCGCAGTTCGAGGCGGGCAGAGCGTCGGAATCATTACTGCAAGAAGGGAAAGACTACGACATGTTGCGTGAAATGTGATTATATCTCTGGTATAGTCGCAGGAGAGAAAAAAAGGGAAAAGGCTTGAGACAGTTTCATACTAATTAGTGCCTTTTTTTCATAGAAATTGCTTATTTTTACATTATTTATTTTTTATTGGTCCTTTGGCATCGTTATCCACAGTGTACATTGTCATAGAGATTATTTTCATATATAGTTTTTCCAAAAAAACTGAACAGTTTTGAATTTTTTAATTATTTTTCTAAGCTCTAAGAAATGATAACAGTTAGTGTCATTTACTTAAATAAACGTTTTTTAATTTTTTTATGCCTAGTCAATTTAAGGGTTAATAGCGACTACCAGCGAAGGTGTTCGTGTACATTATTGACTTCCTTCATGTCTATTAGATATAAGAGATTTCCGTACTTGGAATCAAATGTTGTTTTAAATCCTTTCCTGGATTCGATTTCTATGTTAATTCTTAATTTTACAAGCTATATTCCCCGTATACTGAACAAACACTAAGACAGATCTGTCTTGGTGTTCGTTCGGTTTTTACAGGTTTTTAAGGCCCCTGTTTTCAAGAATTGTAAGTGACTTTAGTAAAACGTCCCACTTTGTCGATTCTAGTTACGGAGTTACGGGCAGTTTAGTGAAATATGGCAAAACCTACCGAAAATCGACTTTCAATGAAAACTGATAGAGCATACTGTAATAAACCTATGATTTTGATGTCGACCCATAAATGTCCAATTGAAGCACCTTTTTAAGGCCTCAAAGTTTAGTGCCCAACGTCCCACTTTGTCGAATACCGAAAAAAATCGTCGATATCATATTTGTGTCTGCTTTAAGGAAAAATTTCTACTTTGTCGATATTGAGTTATAATTAAAAATTATGTCTCTAAGCGCTATAGTTATTATTTTTTAATTCTTCAAACTTGTAAAAGTGAAAAACCGACTATTGAGAAAACGTGGGTTAAAGTTTGGGACCGCAAAAAACACACTTGTACTTTGACGTTACGGAGTGGTAAGTATCGAATGAATTGGCATACATATTCAAAATCATATATGTAACCTTAGTAGTTTGAATGTTAGGCAGGCTTGAACATAAAAACAGAACGAAAATATGTCAATCCTGAATATGGGTTTATTTTCTATATTTATAACACGACACGCAGATTCATCATTAAAGTTGTATTTATAAATGTATTCTCATGCTAAAAATACAGAAATAATTCTTTGGATCCCTTTAGTTAGTTATTATGTCAAAAAGTTAGTAAAAACTGGATTGAAAAGTACAGCATAAAAAATACGAATAAAAAACAGTAGATTGTTTGACAAAGGGCTAAAATAAGCCATTATGACACGAAGTGATTATTTGGATGAGCTCACGAAGTGAGCGAGGACAAATACATCTGAGTGTCATATAATGGCTTTAAGCCACGTGTTAAGCACTCTGCTTTTCACTTCGACTGCGAGAAAATAAAAAAGACTTGAAAAACTTAAAGTATGTACAGTTTAAGCAATACTTCAAAGTTTGGCTAATCTGATCAGGTTGGTTTGTTTGCTTTTAATTATTCGGAAGGTAAGGAGTATGTAGCTGGCCGCAAGTATTTTTTTTCAGTCATAGAAATTTGTATGGAATTATATGGCTTTCTTTTCAACCCTAGGGGTAGCCCCTATGTACTATTCTAGTCTTGCTTCGCGATCGCGAAGCTAATATGACGTACTTTTTGAGCAGGAGAAGTGAAACATACGAAATATGAATAGTAAGTAGGGTTGGGTAGCCATCGATAATGGACTTTTTTATCGAAAATTCCGCTAAATAAAAACAGTATTATTAAAAAATATATAAGTAACCGTTAGATATAAAATAAAATTTATATAAATACTAACTCAAAAAACATTACACCTATGTTTTAAAAGCTGATTTTATACTTGTAGTAATTCTTTAGCGTATGTCCATACGAACGAAACCAAACCGTCAAAGTCGGACACTAAACTTGAGTCAGAAATAAATTCCTTTCAAATTCCGTAAAAAAGATCAAACAAACGACATTAGTATCAATAACTATTAGATTATCAATAATAAACCTTTATCTTATACATAAAATGAGATAAATATGCCAAACACATACATTTTACTGAACCAGCACTAAAGTTTAGTAAATCGACAAAGTGGGACGCTACCTAAACAAAAAAATAAAATAAAAACCATTATGCCCATCCATATTTATGGGCAAAAATTTTATGACCATTACAATGTATGCTCTTAATCGTTATGGGTAAAAACGTTATTGACCAAAGCAAAAATTTATGCCCATTAACCGTTATGCGTAATTATGCTTATGACCAAACAATTTATGCCTATCAACATTATGACTTTCAATTTTATGCAACCCGATATGGACCCTAAAAATGCGCGGTCAAAGAAACAGACAAACAGATAAACAGACAAAATTCTAAAAACTGTTGGAAAGTGTTCTTTTATCGATTCTAAGTATCCCTAGCCAACTGTTTTTCAATATCTTTCATGTACAGACTTTCGACCCTCTTTATTGCATGTATAGATAAATGTATTTTATCGTTGACGACTCTATTACTTAACTTCCTTAATCAGTTATCACTTAAGTATTTAATAGTCATAAATGTCATAATCATACCTACGAAATACATGTACGTTGTCATGTAACCAAGTGGGTTTTTAGTATTTATTCTAGGGTGGGGCTAACAAGTATTTATAATAAGTAGGATTAAATAAGATATGTGATTCTGTTTCGACTGTTTCGAGTTGCGTGATCAGGGAGCGAATACGGATTTAGATAAAAATGTTTAGGGGAAGTGCAATATAAGGATAAACATAATTTAAATAATTAAACCGTAAGTTTTTTGTAAATACCTTACGAGTTGAGGACGACTTAGTTAACATAACTTGGAGGAAATACAAATGAATTATCCTCAATGACGCTGTGTCACGCCAAGCATCAATCAATCGTATCAATGACGGTTTGAATCATGTCTCATGCACAGCTCTGTTTAGTTCCTTTAGGCCAGTCTTATATTGGCAACCTCCTCCATTTTACCGATCTTGCAATGAATTAAAACCCTGTTTAAAGTCAGGTTCTAAAAAGGGAATTAAAACATCAAAGCGTAAAGAGGCAATATTACCATTTTCCAGAGGTACACACCTCTAGAAAATGTTAATATTGCCTTTTTACGCTTTGACATTATTTTATATTTTTCTCGATTGCATATGTTTTGTGGGCTTTTTCGGAGGCTCCTCCAACGTTTTTAAGGTTCCGTAGCCAAAATGAGAAAAACGGAACCCTTATAGTATCATCATTTCCGCCCGTCCGTCGGTCCGTCTGTCCGTCTGTCCGTCCGTATGTCGCAGGCATTTTACTGAAAAACTATAATATGTACATTGATGAAATATTTGTTGTAAATGTTTGAAATCATGTTGATTTCAAACACAACAGTGACATTCACCACTACAATACAAGAAATAAGAACAAGCTTGCCATGCCTGCTCATCGTCTCCGCAAGGTCGGAACTTCGTTCGTGGGGAACTGTGTACGCTTCTATAACAAAATACTTACCGATGTAGTGAATTTACCTTGCAGCAAATTTAAGTCCCACATAAAACGTTACCTACTAAACAAGGCGTATTATACTGTAAATGACTTTTTAGACGATAAAGATGTCTTTAAGCCAGTAGTTTAGACTTGTGTATGTAAAGTAAGCATTATTTTAAGAGGTAATAATGGTTCGCATTTAATGTAACATTAGAGCACATTTGTTGTTTCTCACCGGGCAATACTATTAGTGTTTAATGCCCGGCAGTGTGAGCATGTCATGCTCGCTTAAAGGTCTTTGCTTACGGTGGCCTCGTTGATCGGGTCGCAACCTTCCCTAAAATATGGTTGAGGGAGGCGATGGCTGAGACATGCGTCATGCTCGTGAATGGGTGCCGTTTGTGGGGTCCGGTCTGTTCATGCTAGCAAGGGCCAAATTAATTGTATACCTAGTAACTGCCTACCAGTGTTTAATGAATTGATGACGTGAGAGACTTCATCCTGTACTCGATTGAAGTTATTCATTTTTTATTTGATTTAGAGACTGTATACATCTCTAAGAGTTTTGTTTTATTTATAGAGGTATATCCTTAAACATTTAGGAGGATTTTAAATAACTAATTTTATCTTTTTGCATGTTATGACGCCTAGAGACCATATACATCTCTAAGAAATTTAGATTTAATAATAATTATGTTTAATGTATTATTCACTTTGACCCCTAAGAGACCTTAAACATCTCAGTAGAATTCAGTCAAATTATTATATTTAATTTTATCGCATGTCGTGACGCCTAGAGACCTTACACATCTCTGAGAAAAAAATAGTTTATATTTTATATTGCGTTGATCTGGAGAATATGTACATCTCCTCTGCGTGTATCAATTGTAACTTAGTTATAACACAATTGTAAAAGTTTTAAGTATAATTGACAATATTGTAATAGTTAATTGGTACACGCATATTAATTGTTTTATATACTCTGACATTTAGAATTTTATTCTAGACACATTCTAGATTTTTTTTCTTTTTTATTGACAATCCTTTTGGGATTTATCTTATTAATTATTTTAATTTTTAAAATGATGATTTTATCAATAATAAGTAAGTATTATACTTAAGTTAAATGATCTGATTAGGTTTTTCTGGGTTTCCCTAATCCTTGCAACAAATGTTGGATTATATTGTATGTTTTCCAGCAAAGACTTCTCTCATTGTAACTGACAATTCGAAAGTGCTTGTATCTAAGCCTACTTGAATAAAGGATATTTTGATTTGATTTGATTGATATTGAGTATAGGTGTCTTGTGTGAGCCGCTACTTAGTTAAATAATAAAATACTGAAAAAAAAAATCATCAAATGTAATTGTGTGGCACATATATCGACAGATCTTTTAAAAACATTTTAGGTTACTAATTTTTTCTTTAATTTTGTGGACATTTTCGGAAATATTCGTTCCTAAAGTAACATAAATTGTGCCCCCCCCCCCCCCCCCCCTCTATTTTACTTTTAACGAAAGTTGTTGCAACACGATCGGATATACCGTTTTTGAGTTATTGCCGAAAACTGCACGTCTCAACAATAGGACTTAAATGCCGTGGAGATACGCTCTTTTGCTAGAGCACTTTTTAGAGCGTTTTTTTCACCTGTAGTGTGCATTTTTTCGTATGAACTGCTGTGGAATCCTATTTACACTGAGCACGGTCCGACATGCTCTTGGCCGGATTTTACATAATAACTATACAATACAACGTATAAATACCATCCACGGAAACCTCAGACACCTCAACTGATTTTAATTATTCGGAAATTGTTTATTAATTAAAAGTAACCACCCGTGACCATTGAAAGCTCAAAAGCTACCGAAACGTCGGAAACTAAAAATGAGATAATATACGCGATATAATCCCTTAAATTGTTTTATTTCATTGAGTAATAATCGCAGAAACAGAAGAAAATATTAATTAAAATAAGTATTTATTATGAAATCCGTTCATTATTTAAAAAATATATTTGTTTGTTTTTTATGAGTTAACTAGTAACTATCTACATTCATTATTTAATACCTGTCAGTTTCTCGACTTTCTCATTGTAGTTTTGAATGACGCGTACTTATATCTACAAGAGGCAATTTTGTAAGTAAGTTTGATTGTGACATTTATTTGTATGCTGAGTAAATAAAGTAGTAGTAGTACGCCAGGTACCGGTCTTCGTGGTTTAAATGACCGCTGATATTTTTTTGTAGCTCCATAACATTTGTAATTTATTATATGTAGGTTTAAAGGTTGTTTAACTTTTTACTATCTGGTTTTTTATGTCTGTTGCTACGAGTAAGTACAATAAAACAGTCTAGTGCATTGTGAACAAACATAGCGAAACCTCAATCACCCCATCATAGTTTCATATATCGCGGACTCGATATTACCAGATTCTGTTACAATTCGCGGATAGTTTAAAATAGTCTTTGTTTCACTATGAGAACTTTGTATTCATTAAAAGTGAATCATGGAACCATGTAGGTAATATTGAGCCGTAGTATGAATACTCAAGACTTTTTATCCATTCGAAACATATGATAAAACTCGATCTAAACTCAGCACTTACGAGCGAATGAAGCTTGATGACGTGAGCTTAACAACATTTCGTGTAGACAGGCGGTTGTTGGGTCGCGCTCGTCTGAGAGCTAAAAGCTTTCTTCTTGATAACATCTGAACAACCTTGTTTGTATAAGATATTATTAGTATCATCAGAATTGGAATAAAAAACCGGTCAAATGCGAGTCTGACTCGCGCACCGAGGGTTGTACAAACTTTCACTTATTCCGACTTAACTTGTCGCTTGAGTTAAGTTTGCCTCTGGTATCAATGGCGTCACATACAAATGAGGGGAAAACTTAACCAAACCGGGTTATTCAAAATTTTAAATAATATTTTTGGTGATTAAAGAAAAGTAAGACAGATATATGGTTATAATTTTCGTGTAATAATTTATGTAATAAATTAGATAATTCCAGAAAATTCCAGTTTTTTCGCTTGGTAAACTTTGGAGAAAAAGGGGGAGGGGAATGGTATTTTTTTCGCATTTACCTTAATAAAAAAATGTACGTAAATGTACAGATCATGCCCTTTCATATGATACCCTACTTGACCTAGTGACTAGACTTTGTATTTTTGCCCCCCCCCCCCCCCCCCTCATATTGGTCGTTTGTTTAGAAAATAATAGTATATTTTACAATGTTCCCTTTGCAATACATGTAGGCAAACCATGTTTATAAATATTCCTCATTTCAAATAGGTAGCATAAATAGTTTTTGAGATATAGCGCTCTAGTAGGCGGACAGACAGACAGACAGAGTCGCTCCATAAGGGTTCCTTTTTTACCTTTTTAGTACGGAACCCTAAAAACGGATGTTTCGCGCAGCGTCCGCTACTGAGTGCATGTGAGCAACCCTTTGTGCTTTGTACTATTATGTGCGATCTTATATCTGACCAAATACACAAAAGCGTGGTGAGCGCGAGTCACCTTACGTGCTCCGTCTAGTGGATTAAATGTGTGATATTTGCTGCAAAAAAAATTTTGAAGAAAGCTAGCTACTGGACTTAACCATTTTGACCTAGGCAATTCTTATAATTTAGATTTTTTTTACAATGTTCGTATCTACAATTGGTCTTATTTATTTACAATAGGGCTCAATCTTCCCATTTTGAGCTCTAAAAATACTTTACATCACTAAAATCCATCACTAAAAGGCAAAAAAAATATTTTTTTAAATAAAAAAAGAACCGACTTCAAAATAAACTAAAAAGCCAAAAATAATCTTTTATGTACGGTACGGATCACATTTGAATCACCTTTTGAATTCGGTGCCAAATCATTCCTTTATTACTATTAAACACAAATGACACGCAAGAACCGCGACGGCGAGCCTTTAGTTATTACCTAAATTTAGTTATAGTAGTTCGTTTTTTTGTTGGATAAAGGACTTTACTTCAGGTTTGGCACCGTCTTCAAAAGGTGATTCACATGTGATCCGTACTGTACATAAAAGATCATTTTTGGCTTTTTAGTTTATTTTGAAGTCGGTTCTTTTTTTATTTTAAAATTATTATTTTTTGCTTTTTAGTGATGGATTTTAGTGATGTAAAGTATTTTTAGAGGTCAAAATGGGAAGATTGAGGAGGCCCTATTGTAAATAAATAAGACCAATTGTAGATACGACTATTGTAAATAAAATCTTAATTATAAGAATTGGCTAGGTCTAAATGGTTAAGTCCAGTAGCTTGCTGGTTAAAAAGGATACGACTAACAGTCTCAACAGACCCATAATATTTAAAGAATTATCTCGCAACTCAAATTGGCGTAGAATCTCGAGTGATGTTGAGACGGGATATTTCCGTCTCTGATGGACTAGTGAATGGAGCAATGGGCATATAAAAAAAAAATGGCCGGCCCTAAGACGAGATCAGCTGGAAGACGGGGAGCTCCCGGAAGCTGTGTACGTAAAAACACGTACGTAAAAATTTGACGATGAAACTGTTGGTCTTAGGTTAAAAGATAGTGACGGTTGCATACCCATACCTCCATCATGTACTAACGTTTCAAGTGACAAGGGGATACAGAGATGTGGAGCCTCGTATGTTACCTTTAATATTAAGTTGGGCTGTTACTGTTCATAAGCTACAAGGTACCACTCTCGAGAAAGCTGTGATAGACCTTGATAAAAAGAATTTCGCTAAAGGACAAATATATGTTGCACTAAGCCGTGTCAAAACTTTGGAAGGATAGCGTTGTTAGATTTGGACGCCAACAAATTATTAAATCGACCACATGATGAGAGATCGTTAAGGTAAATAACAAGACTACGAAATCTGCCTTCTGACGATCAAAGCCACACATAATACATGACTTTTATGACTTCTACGACTTTTATACGGCACTTACAGCCATATTGCATTCTAATGTCAATTGCTCACGACCTTTAGCTGAACGTTGCTATTTCAGAATGAGGGCCGTTAACCGTTGAGGAGTTCTCTGGTTCTCCACTTTGCTACCCTGATCTTAACCAATTTCTGCCTCTAAGCAAAATATGATACATAATTAAATTGCGATTAGTGAATTAAATAACATTGGTTGAGCCCTAATAAGTGACTGGTGGCTTGTGTCTTCATCATCAGTTTATCTTCACCAAATGATGATTTTCCAGTGTAAATGCTTGTTCTACTTTAATAAACACCAAAATCGCCATAGATGTGCCCATAATATTTGAAAATTCCTTCGATCCTCATCGATTTCATCATCAGATCTTCACCAAAATTGTATGGAATCAACTTGGAGATTCCTACTCTTAACCGAAAAAATAATTTTCTAAATCGACTTGCGATCCGCGAATTAAATAACACTGGTAGAGCCCTCAGTGGTAACTGATGGCTCGTGTCTTCATCATCGGGTTCTCTTCATCAAATGGTGATTTTCAAATGTAAATGCTTAAACTACTGTAGTAAATACCGAAATCGCCATAGATGTGCTCATAATATTCGAGGAATTCCTTCGATTCCTCATCGATCTCATCATCAGATTTAAAGAACATGTAAAGCAATATTCGAAACAATTCAAAATTGATTGTCATATTGCCAAACGTAATTATTTATCCAAGAAAATCAAATATACTTCTAATATTATCAAACCCACCTGGAAAGTGATTAATGCGGAGACTGGTAGATCAAGGCACGCAATTAGTGATCTAGAATTAAAAATTGATGGCAAAATTATAGATTCTAGTTTAGATGTAGCAACAGAATTAGAAATTTTTTTCATCGATATACCAGTATCCACATCACCTTCGTCTGCCGTTTTGTTGTTACAAGAAAACGTCCCAGAATGTAATAAGGACTTTTATTTTGAACATGTCAGTCCTTCAGATGTAGTAAAGGCATTAAAATCAATTAATGTCAAAAAAACCAATGACCTATGGGGGGTCTCAGTCCATGCTGTCAAATCCCTAATAGAAGTAATAGCGCCTGACTTGGCAGATATATTCAATAACAGTGTTGACTGCGGTGAGTTTCCTGATCTGATGAAACATAGCAAAATAACTCCTTTATTTAAATCAGGTAGTACCTCTGACCCCACTAACTTTAGACCAATATCTGTACTACCTACATTTAGTCAAATTTTTGAAAAGCTAATTCTATATCAATTGTTAAAACATTTTAATTTGAATAATTTGATGCAAAGTAAGCAATTCGGTTTTACGCGGGGTCGCTCGACATCCAACGCCGGAGTTGAGCTCGTAAAACACATTTTCGATGCCTGGGAGGAATCGCGAGATGCTTTAGGCATCTTCTGTGATTTATCTAAGGCCTTCGATTGCGTTAATCATGAGACACTGATCAGGAAGCTACACCACTACGGAGTTAAAGGATCAGCACTAAATTTATTAGAGTCTTATTTAAATGGTAGAATACAAAGGGTTGACGTGAATGGAAAGCGTTCACCGGGGTCATTAGTCTCTATGGGTATGCCGCAGGGATCAATATTGGGACCTTTCCTGTTCCTTATCTATATAAACGACTTGCCACACCTCGTAAAGACCCACCATGAGATAGTTTTGTTTGTAGATGATACGTCTCTAATTTTCAAAGTCGTACGAAATCAATGATCCTACAATGACGTAAACAATGCTATCTGTGAAGTAGTAAATTGGTTTAATGTAAATAATTATTTTTGAATGAGAAAAAGACTAAATGTGTTAAGTTTGTCACGAGTAACGTAAAACACGAGCAAGCAAGCGTTATGGTTAAAGGTGAGGAACTGGGACTAGTTAATAGTACAGTCTTTCTCGGTATAACATTAGATTCTAAGCTCCAATGGGGTCCCCATATTGCTAATCTCTCGAATAGACTGAGTTCTGCAGCTTTTGCAGTAAGTAAGATTCGTCAATTAACAGACGTGATAACGGCTCGATTAGTGTATTTCAGTTATTTCCACAGTATTATGTCGTATGGCATCTTACTATGGGGCAGTGCTTCCGACATTAATACTACATTTGTTCTGCAGAAGCGGGCTGTTCGTGCGATATATAAAATGAACTATAGAGACTCGCTTAGAGATAAGTTTAAGGACATTAATATAATGACAGTGCATTGTCAATACATTTATGAGAATATTATGTATGTACATAAAAATATTACCGACTTTAAGAAGAACTGTGATATACATAATATTAATACTAGAAATAAGCATAAGCTCGCAGTGCCTGCTACTAGGCTCCATAAAATAAGGAGACCATTCATGGGTAACTGTGTGAGATTTAATAATAAACTTCCTAGCAGCATAACTGAGTTGTCTATTGGTAAATTCAAAAATATTGTGAAACGAAAATTATTTTCTAAAGCTTATTAAAGCACACAAGACTACATGAATGATGAAGCCGCGTGGGATTAATGTAAATTATAGCGTCATGTAGGTATATGAATAATTATTTTAACGAATACCTAAGGTATTATTATTATTTTAATCTTAATTGTTTTATATACTCTGACATTTAGAATTTTATTCTAGACACATTCTAGATTATTTATTTTTTATTGACAATCCTTTTGGGATTTATCTTATTGATTATTTTAAGTTTTAAAATGATGATTTTATCAATAATATTACACTTAACTTAAATGATCTGATTAGGTTTTTCTGGGTTTCCCTAATCCTTGCAGCAAATGTTGGATCATATTGTATTTCTCCCAGCAAACATTCACTCTCATGTAACTGACATTTCGAAAGTGCTTGTAACTAGGCCTACTTGAATAAAGAATATTTTGATTTGATTTGATTTGATCTTCACCAAAATTTTATGGAATCAACTAGGAGATTCCTACTCTTAGCCGAAAAAATAATTTTCTAAATTCACTTGCGATCCGCGAATCAAATAACACTGGTAGAGCCCTCTGTGGTAACTGATGGCTTGTGTCTTCATCATCGGTTTCTCTTCACCGAATGGTGATTTTCAAATGTAAATGCTTAAACTACTGTAATAAATACCGAAATCGCCATAGATGTTCTCATAATATTCAAGGAATGTCTTCGATTCCTCATGGATCCCGGCATCAGATCTTCACCAAAATTTTATGGGACCAATTTGGATATACCTACTCAAGAACAAAAAAATAACTTTCCAAATCGTCGCGTAAATGACGGAGTTCTGAGGTAACAAACATAAAAAAAATAAAAATACAACCGAATTGAGAACCCTCTCCTTTTTTGAAGTCGGTTAAAAAACAGTTTCGGTTACATGTATGGAGTGCCCCCCTAGAAATATATACTTTTGTTATTTAAGTACCAAACAAAGTAGCGACTTGTACAAGACACCTATGCTCCAAATTTCAAATGACGAAACCTTAAGGGTTCCGGTTTTGCCTTTTTCGCTACGGAACCATAAAATACCTACTAAACAAATACTTTCAACGTAAAATATTTTCGACATGAACAGATAATAATAATAATCTTATATTCAACCAACAACTATGACAACTGTATCACGGTGAAGTAAGATTCGTCATCATGTCACAAGTACCTACAATATCCAAAATGTAATACACTTTACACACCCCACATAAAGTTTTTAAACGCATAACTTTAAGAACAGCGCACTGTGCACGTTCAAGAGATAATAGTGTAGTTTTGGCAGTGCCTGCCCATGTTGAAATGCAGTAAGTTTTAATTGACTGACATAGTGCATATCGTACTTATCAGCTTGCTATCTATCACATACATATCCGATTTTTTTTTATATATAAATCAGCTTTCTTAGTCTGCCAGTTACATTTGATATGTGTCTATTCCAGTTAAGGTTTTCGTCCAATTCAATGCCTAAATATCTAATAGATTCTGTACTTTCAATTAAGAGTCCGCAGTAAGCTCGGCTTCCCATACAAACGGAGTTTCGTTCTTATTTTAAAACTACGTGTTGGATTGTAACGAAAATTTGCATATACAATGGCATAAGGTATATCTAGGCCTGAAACTAGTTTATATGCCTGCAGTTTATAAAACAAACTAAATACAGCAAAAACAAGTTTTGTACGAAAAACTTAAATTCGCTGTATATTTTTTACTTTGGTATCTGAAGCTACATAAACTAATTACAGGCCTGCATATACCTAAACTTATTCTACGTACAAAGTTTCAGAGCAAACCAGCTAGTTATTTGAAAATGAGAGCGTAACTACGTTTGTATGGAGAACCGAGCTTACTGGGGACTCTTAAGGTACAAGTGCAAATACATATATAAGTCACTACATGAATGAGCTTTTATCGATCCGGTGCCAGGAGCTGGTTGAGTATTATTGCGTATGCTGAATGTTATATTTAGTTTTTGAAGGGTTTAACGTAAGGATAGTCTATAGTCAAACTAGTTAGTTACTTTACTTCATTAAAACCATTTTGAGCCGTCTTACCTAAATGAGACCATTTACTATCGTGAAAAATAAGACTGTGTCATCAGCAAATGAGTAAATGTCGGTATTGTTTAGTTTAAGTCGATACAGATCATTAATGTATATTGTATATTAAAAGGAGGGTCGGTCCGAGGACACTACCTTGCGGCACCCCGAAGAGTACATCTTCTTCATACTTAGATGTTCACCAATTCTTACTGATTGTTTCCTATTAGCAAGATAGTCAGACATGAGCAGGTGAGGCGGTCCACGTATACCGAAATCGCCATAGATGTTCTCATAATATTCAAGGAATGTCTTCGATTCCTCATGGATCCCGGCATCAGATCTTCACCAAAATTTTATGGGACCAATTTGGATATACGAGCTCCCGAAACTTAGGCGGTCTAACTAACTTACTCGCCACTAGAAAGTTTCGCGTTCGTACTCAAAAAGTTACAAGATAATGCTTTCAAACTACCTTTTACAGCTCTCAAAAAATTAAAAAAATTCAAATTTTCGAATGGCGAAGGCTTCCTATAGAGCAGATAAAAATGCATGGCCCAAAACAGGAACCAAATAATTTACTTTTACCGGGACACGGTTCTTATAAGGTGGCATATCAAACGTACGTCATTTGATTAAAAAAATATATATTTGACTTTTTTATCTTCTATCATATTATTTTTATAAGTTTTGATATGTTTTCTTGGAGGACTGGGTATGCATTGAGTTTATTTATATTTAAAACATATATTTAGGATAAACTAAGTACAAATATTGTAATAGATACGAGTTATTTAGAAGAAATGACTGACTGTTGAGTTTGTTTCGACTTTCTTGTCTACCAGTGGTCTCTACTGCTACTTACAGCGGGCCTATGATGATCGCGTTTATCACGTGATAAATGATATGATAACGCGTCTGTCACTCTCGCACTCACATACGTGTCAGAAGGTGACGCAACCATCAAAGGCCCGTAGAATAAAGATCATTATTTCATTTCTAAATTACAGTGAAGATAAATGTAAGACTTAGTGTACCACATGATTATAATGCAAAACAATATAAAATATGATCTACTTGAGTGACTTTGAGCCTTCAAAGTGTTTCTCCTCTCTTGACTCCTTTCGTGATCGAATCAGTAATGAGGAAATTCACGGAAGAATCAAGGTCGTCGACATGTTTCAGAGAGTTTATAAACATATAGTGGTCGTGGGCGGGGCACATTGCTCGTAGAACCGATGGCAGCTGGGGCAGAAAGGTTATTGTGGGTGACACAGCTATGGGGATGGCCCCAACAAGAGGGACCAACGATCTGGTTAGAATCGCTGGAAACCTTTGAATGATTTGATGATCGTTATGCAGATCCTTGGGGCCAGTAGGCGTTTTTAGACTAATATTGTGGTGGTAATAATGACATGTAGACAAGCACACATCACAAAAAAGATACGAGTAAGATGTTTATTTTAATTGTTCATGCCTATTGACTGGTTATGAGTTCCAAACTTAGGATATTTTTTTTTATAACACAGAGAAGGCAAATGAAGACCAGACGATTTGATGAACATGTCTGCTGACGGATTGCTCTTTTTAGAAAAAAATACATATTTTCTTTCTCAATAATCACATTACCACACAGAAAGTAATATTTGTACGTTGTTTCCGTTCAGCAGATGATGAACTTCAAAACTAGTTATTAAACTATAAATGAGGTGTCATTTATAACTACTTTCGAAGTTCATTCGGAGTTTTGTAAACAAAAAAGTGATTGCAACCTGAAAATAACTTGTTAGTCCATTGATCTTAACATTTGTTGAATATTGAAAGTTTCTTGTAGTTACTCGTAATACGAAGAGACAAACAAAATTCATTTAGGTATCTCGGTTGGTGGACACGTTTCTAACTTGCATACGGGTTCCGCGGACACTCAATTTTTATTAAATTCGGCTAGTGTATTACCAAAACCTTTGAAATAACCTTAAACGTTTAATTAACAATCTAAATAAATTCTAATATTAATGTGAAATGAATAGAAATAAACAAACTTGCGGTTCATCGCCGAGCACCGTGCTATTGTTTTTATCTAACCTTTCGCATAACTACTCACTTCACAGTAGTAGCATATAAATTGACCGTTCAATCCCTGGATTATGGTTTCATGGTTACCTCCTTTGTATATCTAAATTACTTTTTTAATATAAAAAAATGTAGTCGGCCATGTGTTCGCGTACTGAAACTGTCCGCGCTACCGGTGCAAAGACCTTCTATGCAGGATTGTATTTTACAGCGTGTGACTTAGACTTCGAAAGAATTAAACAAACATTGGTACAGGTATATTTATTGTGTGCAATGCGATACCTGTGCCCTGTGCCTCTTCTTTTCCAAAACAACATTAATGTAAAGAACTAATATTTAATCGTTTTTGTCGTAGATCGCAGATTTTTTACTAGCAAATTTTGTCAACATCTTGTTTTTCTAATCGGACATATTCTAATTCGCATTTTTTCCGGCGCATTTATTTCTAGTTGCATTATTCCTTAATTAAATTTGTGTACATCAGGCATATAACTCCTTGCTTTTACTACATATTTTATTCCTTTACTGAAAGCATTTTTTAAATAGTATTATGGAATACGAGAATCAGATTGCAAATATAATCTTAATTTTATTAAAACAACTACCGGCCGCCTGCGACTTCGTCCGCCTTTGATTCGTTGATCGCGGATAAAAGGTATTTTTCCGGGATAAAAAGTAGCTTATGTCTTTCCCCAAAACTCAATATTTTACTTTAAAATGAGTAATATATTACCAAGATTTCAAGTTCCTAGCGTAAAAACATTTTCTGTCCATAATTTTTTTTATCCCCTTTTTCGTCCCTAAAAGGGATGAAATTTGACATACATTATATCCTATGTCCTATTCTGATATATAAGGTACATAGCTGGAAAGTTTAATACAAAATTGTCCAGTAATTTTTGAGATTAAGTGGTACGCACATACATACTTTCACGTTTAGAATATAGTAAGGATTGTGTTTGATGAAGAAATGTGAGACAGCTAGGTACCTATGTCTGCACTATTTTGCGTTGTTTCACGTGAAGCATCAAATCGCTTTTTTTTCCAAATATCAGGATTGTTATCTGGCAGGAAAGCGATTTGCTTCTACATTCCTCGTTAGGACGACTAAAGAGTGGAACTCTCTTCCAACATATCTTTTTCCGGAACAATTTAACTTTTCAAGACGAGAGTGAATAGACACTATCTAGGTAAGCATGCTCCATCGTTGTCGGCTTCATCGTCGTTTTTTACCAAGAGGGGAGATTGAAGTCAAATGCTTAATAATAATAATAATAAAGCCGCAGGGCAGCTCTGGCAGCTGTTGGTGCAGCGACACCGCGGACCTGATGCTTCGCGGGGACCCGATTTTGGGATACCCAGCCCGAGCTTGCCTTAATTGACTGGTCAGGGTGGAGTTGCAAGAGTTTTAACTCGAGGGTGGAAGTGAAATTTGCGTAAGTGCGAATTGGTGCAGTGGCGGCATGCCCTGCGCAGAAAGCGGTGTACACCTCTCAACACCCTAGCCAACCGCAGGGCAGCTTGTGGCGAGCTGTTGGTGAGTGGCCACACCACGGACCCTTAGACTTCCGGGGTATCTTTATGGACCCCACATCTTGCTTGCCTTCACTGGCCGGTCAGAGTGAAGCCGCAAGAGCTATATGCTCGCTGGGTTGAAGTGAAATATGCCTAAGTTGCGAGTTGGCACAGTGACTATTTTAGTCGCTGGGTAGAAAACGGTGCACGCCTCTCCAGACCCAGACCTGTGTACGTCCGTGTTGCCCTCTTGTCACCAGGGACGGCGGCCGTTATAGTGGGCCCACCAGTACACAGCTAGTCACCGCCTGCCACTAGCAATTTGTTGTGAGACATTGTTCTGGCAGGTGTCCGGTAACCTCACTCCATAGCCCATACAACCGGTCCCCCTAACATTCTCCCCATAGAACCAGGTTATAGTTTGTTCCTTTTATTTTCCATAGTCCTACACCATGCGGGAATTATCCGTGTCTGCATTTACATAATGCAGAGAGGGATAAGTCCCGACTGGTGTCCCATCGCAAATCAAATTAAATATCTCGAAAGGGCCTCTGTACTGTTGGCTTCAGCCCCAGTCATGCCTTCCAAATGACCGGGCCCCATGGCAGTTGAGACAATATAATAATAAAATAATAATAATAAATACATAATACCTTTCTTACATTTAAAAAAACATAATTAAGTTTTAGACAAGTTAGTGCACAGCCACAAAGGGATTGACGATTTGAAGTATCACTTTTTATTTTATACTTACGAAATTATCATATGATGTGACCAATATTCAACCTTACTTATTGATTATAGGAACGTCCTCACTAATTCAAGCAATTAATTGGCAACCCCTACAGCATTATTATTTCCCTAAAAACTCTTTTCTACGTTACTATAAGTTGCTTAAGTAGGTAGGAAGAACATTATAGATAAATATCACTATTAGACATAAATAATATCAAGTCAAATGATGTACATGGAAATTTTCAAAACAATAAATGTTGTATTAAGAAACACCACGAGTTCAAAAATCTTCTTGTGTATCATTTAACGATTTGAAATAAAACGATTGTGAAAACCTTCAATCGAGGGCAAAACCGATTAAAAATATACGCTACTCTGCATAAAAGTCGGACCAAGAAATTTTACAAGTTGAAACAAAGAGATCGTGGAAAAATGCGAATGCTAAAAGTCACTGCGCGGGAAATGATTCAGCGGAAGCTAGAACAAATCCCCACGACCGAGTCGAGAGTCGAAGCAAAATATTATAAAACATAATATTTTGCTTCTTTTTTCTTCTATTGTAATTTAACCTATAACAGTTAAATTGATATGTGTTCTTACTTAAGTATTATTTAAAAATAACTACTGACTGTTGAGTTTGTTTAGGCTTTCTGCTAAACAGTGATCTTCTCTTGCGAAATGGTATACTCAGATTTGTAGAAGCGCCATTTTGGCCTACTTACAGAATAAATTGCATTATTAAATTATCATATCTACGAAAGGTAATAACATCAACATAACAGGATTAGCCATCGGATTTAGGTAGGTCGGGTATGGATTTTGGTCATCGAGTTATAATAAACTAACCCGACCATCAAATATGAACATAAGTTTGAATGCTCTTATTTATATCTTAAAGATAATTGCTTAAGTTTTAAGTTAAATGCTTTTAATGCTTCATAAAACAACTTATAAGGTAAGCAAACTCAAAAGTAGACATTGGACTGAAATGTAAACCTTGATTTGTATTAGATATTTATTTCATCTTCAGTCCCTTCGATCCAAAGGCTTGACTAGAATTGAGGGCAAATTTACGAAAAAGGTCTGTAATTGAATAAATCATGATCAGATGGATCAGGTGAGTGTATCGTACTTCGCGGTGACACAACATGCCCTGACGCGATAACAAATACTCCGCACGATTTCCCCGGACAACTCAATAAGCGGTAGCTTTCTGGGGCTCTTACTCGGTGACAAGCCCCATTTAGGCTCTCTTAATAAGCATCTATTGGTTTAGAAAACTGTAAATGTTCCGGACCAAAAATGGTAAAAAAGGAACCCTTTTGGTGCTATTAAAGCGCCATATGTCAAAAACTACTTATGATATCTATTTGAAATTTGGAATATTTATAAACATAACATAGTCAGCCCACATGTATTGCAAAGGAAATATACAATATATTTTTTTATTAAAAAAAAAAAACGACGTAACGAGGTGGAGGCAAGAATTAAAAGTCTAGCTACTGGGTCAAGTAGTATATCATATGAAGAGCTTGATCTGCACATTTTTGAACAATATTTTTTTATTGTGATTAGATTTTGTTTTATTAGAAAATGTGTCCTCCCCCAGTTTATCACCGAAGTTTACCATTAGGTATAACCATGTCTCTAACAACCTAATTATTATTTTCAAAAAAACAATTTCAACAACCCGGTTTCGTTAAGTTTGCACCTCATTTGTATCTAATGCTATAGATATTAGGTGCAAACTTAACTCAACCGGAACCAGGTAATATAATAATGTTAGGGTAAGTGAAATATTGTACGGAACCCTCGGTGCGCGAGACCGGCTTGCACTTGGCTGTTTTTTATTTATTATTGGTATATTGAACTACTTAAAAGGAAGTTTTAAGTAGCTAATATTAAATTCCTAAAACTAAAAAATAAAGTATAATTAAAGTGACGTAAGTTTATCAAGAGACCGGCAGTTTTGGTAGGAATTTCATTTGAACGTGTAATTTTAATATTTTCTTCTGTTTCCGCGACTATTACTCATTTAAATAAAACAATTTAACGGACGCAAAAACGTCGGGAACTCAAATGTAATAATATACGCGATATAATCCGCTAAATTGTTGTATTTAAATGTGTAATTTTATTTTATTTATTTTTATTATTCTACTAACCGGCGATCAACCCCGGTATCAGCTGGCGGTAAGTGAGTGCGGGGTTGAGGAGGTCGCTAGCTCAGCTAGTTACGATGCAGTGTCCATCGCCAGTGTGATTTGGCTATTTTTGCATTTGCTTACCGATCTTATAAGTTGATAGAAGAAGGTGGCCCGCAACTTCATCAGCGGAGGAGAAAACAAGATGGTAACACTATTTTTTTCTTCAGTGTAGTCTGATAACAAGTATCTTCTAACCATCTGCGGAGGCCTAGCTACCGGTGTCCCAAATATAGTTGAAATCCGTTTAGCTGTTTTGGCGTAATGAAACAACAACGGTCATACAAAGATACAGAAAAAAAAAATCGATTATTACTTATTTATACAAGACAGTGATTTCGACTTTGTTCGGAGAAAAACTCATAACCCCTCTTTTTCAGCGAAGTCGGGTTAAAAGTATCCTATAACCATCTGGAGATAGATACCCAGCTACCCGTATACCAGAAATAGTTGAAATCCGTTTAGCCGATTTGACACGATGAAGCCGCATCCACAACGACACATACAAACATTAAAATACCACCGTATCACCTTGCTCTATAGACTTTGCAATGGTAAGGATAATGTAGAAAGTGGGAAGAAGTCAGGTGTCGGGAGTAAACATTGTAACAATGTGTATGTGGGACAAACGGGTCGTAGTTTAACACTGTCTATGTACAAAGATCATGTTTCTCTACAGACATAAGTATGCACTCGGAAAAATCCAATTTCGCAAAACATTTATTAGTAAACAGCCATTCCTTCTCAGACAGTCATTATTTTAACACCTTACATGTTTGCGGGAAAGGATTACGTCTTGGGTGCTTGAACAGTTGGAGATAGTCAGGTACAGCAATGGAGGTTTGATTATTAATCATTAATGAACAACTTACTGTTACGTCATCACATTTGTTACGTGTTTCTCATCTCTTTCTAGAAATCGACATCTCATTTCCCCCCGCTCCGAATGCTTGGACAGGACATTCAATGGTGGCACACCGTGAAGTACCTAGGAGTCACCATCGAGAGGGGACTGAGAAGGACGCAACACGCAGAAGCCACCGCACGACGAACAAAGTCAGTGCGTACTCTACTTCGTCCAGTCCTAGCCAGCAGCCTCCCCAACCGCATCAAGTTGGGGATATATAAGATGTACCTGTGGTCCCATCTCACATACGCGGCACCCGCATGGTACGCCTTAACGTCAGAATAAAGTAGAAAGAGGCTGCATGCGCAGGAGATCCAAGCCCTGTGCACCATCGTCGCAGCCCCGCGCTACATGCGCAATGAACTGATCAGACGCAACCTGAAGTAAGGACTGGACGATTTCATCGACCAGCTCACCGGTGCCATGTTTCGTCGTGCGGACAACTCCAGCATCACATCGTTTCCGCTCATACCGCCACCAGAGTCCCCTGTTAATCCAGGATCCCACAACGCCGCAGAAAGGCCACCATCAGCAACGCCGCACAAGAATGAGAAGACCACACTGAAAGCCGCAGAAGAGGCCGCAATTCCAGTACGAGTCGTCACCGACAAACACTAGAACCAAGGCCTCACTGCGACCCAGAAGTCATGTTATCAAGTGGCTCTCTACAGAAACACCCGTTGTAGCGGGTGGGGAAGACTTTCGCCAAAAACGGTGTTAGGTAGAACTGTGACCCTAACGAGCGAGCTCAACGCCAGAACCAACAAGGTTGAGATTAGGTTTTGCTGCGTTATTATTGCGACAGGCAATATTGCACAAGACAGCAATAATGATTTTACTACGAGCGTCAAACGCCTTAAAACGTTCTCACCATAATGTCATAGATAACTTTGTATGCCAACTATCTTAAATTTAAATAATAATCCTTGTAATAATTTATATGTTAATTAAAAATACTTGAAACAATAAACCACAAAACGTTTTCCATGACATAATACAACTATGTAATGAATCATCCGACAAGTAAAAGTGAGTGTCGAAAATTTGATGATAAACCACTTGAATCTTTGTATAAAAATTTCTTACTAAGAAAACAAAACAAGTGATTAAGCGTTGCTATAAAAATTCATCCCCTAAAGGGGATAAAAAAGAGTTGAAGTTCGTATCGGAAACATGTCGTTTTAAAGTTAGTTGCTTAAAAATTCAGTCACAACCTCTTAATGAACAGTGAAAAACATTAATAAGGGCATTTTTGAAAATTAAACTCGTAGCGGGGTTAAATTGGGGTTGAAAGTTAATATGGAAAACCTGTAATCAATTGATTAACTGTTATAATATTTCGCGTATAGACTCTTCGTCTTAAACTAAGAAATAGTTTTCTTATTTCATCATTATTGGAAATGCATCCCTATCGGTGTTAAATAGGGGTTGAAAGTTTGTATGGAAAACCTGTAAGTAACTGTTATAATACTTTGCGTATAGACTCTTGATTTGAAACAAAGAAATCTTTTTGCAGCGTTTTTGGAAATTCATACCTTAACGGGGTTAAATTGGGGTTGAAAGTTTGTCGGATCTCGCCATAGTTGTGCGGACCGTTGACGACCTAAATCTCTCAAATTTACCGAGATGTTCAAAATCTACACAGCAAGTCCATGGAGTGGTTGTGTGAATGAGCGATTCTGACACCTACGAACAACCAGGCTTCTGTTATTAATAACATTTTATTAAAGTTGTTCGAAGGTTCAGAATACGAATACAAGTCTGTAGACTCTGTAATGAAAACGGATGATTCCATAAACTATCGCGTAGAGTTTTTAAGTGCACTTAACCAACCCGGGCTACCTTCTCATATACTTATCTTAAAAGTAGGTGCTCGAGTAATGTTGCTGCGAAATCTCAATCAGCCGAAGATGTATGTAGAGGCGCAATTAGGAGAATTTTTTGGAAATTCAAGCTACATGCGGACGAAGTCGCGGGCAAAAGCAAGTTCTACTATATAAAGGTGTAACAATAAAATGCTTGTATGTGTCGTTGTGGCTTCAGTCAGGGGTTATGACTTTTTCTCCTCTGGTGCCCGCAAGTTTGATATATCGAGCCATTTTCATATGATGAGGCTGTTACTCGATTGTGCAGTTTGCTGTCTATTTGCTATCGGTGCGAAAAAAGAACACTAATTTCAAAATTCCGTTATCGTTACCCGAAGTTGTGTGCGTACTAAAGCAGATTGGCTCGGTAAAGGGCATGAGAGTAATTATGACATACCTATTTAAGCGTCATTCAGTTTCCTTTTGCGAAAATGAAATGACGTGAATACAGATTAGAAGATGAGCTGGTGTGTACTCTGTAGGCAGGACAGGCATTGCCCAACGCGTTATCGCTCAGTAAACGCATTAGCTCGGCGTGTTGCCACCGCGTTATCTCCATATCGATGAGTTTCGTTTAACTCCATGCTGATATGACATCTGTCCTCCTACTTGTGTTATAAATAGTTAAGGGACTGTTTTTATAAATTCTGTTGTTTTTTGTTTAGAAACATATCCCAACATTTAATTCATTGTTCATATCTAATCTAACGAAATGTTATTAAAATATCTTAAACATAATACTGAATACATAGTCACTATATTCAAAATGCAAATATGCCAGTGACGTAAGGGTGGGTGAACGGACTCCAGAATGATAAGTGTCTAAAACTTCCGAAGGCCTCGGTGCCGCGTATCAAAAATATAATTCAACAATCTGAGTAAGAAGGTTGTTTCGAAGACAACGATATTAACTCGTAGTGGTGCAGAGAGCACCTACTCACACACCCCCACGAACCGCGTGCACTCACGTGGAAAACCTTCAAATGTCTCCTGGGAAACTTTCTTACAAATACGCTTGTATTAAACTTGAAATTAATTTGAGTTTTAATTGATCTAAATTTTGGAAAAGGTACCATAATTATAAATCTAGTACGTGTATGTTGTGTCTGGTGGGTTATCGGTATGTAAGAAATGTATGCTTCTAATGTCCGGAACACATACAGAGATGTAGTAAATAGATTTTAATAATAGTGTAACCATCTTCGTGTTGATCAATAACAGCTGGTCTTTATTGAATATTTGAATTTCTCGGCGTTGTAAATAATATTAACACGGAACACAAGAAATAAAACCGCCCAAGAGCATGTCGCACCCTGATCAGTGTAGGGTTGCGCAGCCATTCATACAAAAAATGTACTACGGATGTAAAAAACACAATATGAAAAATGCACTAGCAAAAGAGCGTATCTCCACGGCACTTACGTCCTTTAGCTGATAAGCACAGTTTTTTGGCAATATCTCAAAAACTATATTGGATCATGTTGAAAACAATTTTCGTTAAAATTATTTATTAAGCTATATCTTTGTAATTTTTAGACTAAATAAATGAATGGTTTGGCACCGACTTCAAAAGGTGATTCAAATGTATCCGTACCGTACATAAATTATTTATGGCTTTTTAGTTTATTTTAAAGTCGGTCAGTTTTTGCTTTTTAGTGATGGATTTTAGTAGTGATATAAAGTATTTTTAGAGCTCAGAATGGGAAGATTGAGGAGGCACTTTGCACGCATCTCGAGTCTTTAGAAGTAAGAAATGTAAAAGTTGGTTGGTTCATTGTACCTTCCATCATCAGCTCGGCATGAAATGATGACAACCAGAGGAAAACAACTGAAAACTTTAGAAAAATATATACAAACATTGTTAGTGCCTATAATATTTGAGGGTAATCCTGAATTGGTGATAAGGAGACTACTTCAGGGGCACAGTAAAAAGAATATGACTAACAGTCTTAACGTATTTACCTATAATAGATGATTTTTTTAAGAAATATCCTCTAACTCGTAACTATTAAGGGTTGTACCATCCGTAATCAGCTCATCATGATGAGATGATGACTACCATATGCAAATACTTAAATAGCTAGCCTATAAAATTTGAGGATTGCCCTCGATTCCCCTGGGATCCCATCATCAGATCCCAACTTGGTGGCAATGGGACCACCTCGGGAGTATATCCTTTTAAATAAAAAGTGAATTTTTAAAATCTGTCCACAATTGGCGGAGTAATCGGTGGCACATACATAAAAAAAAAAACTACAAACTATCGAATATATAACCTCCTCCTTTTTTGGAAGTCGGTTAAAATTAGGATTAGGAACAAAATGTGTGTATTTCTTGTACGAACATTAGCAGGCTCGAATAATATCCTATCCTAACTTTTCCTATTCTGTGATCTCCTTCCGATTTTTAATTCAAGACCAAAATCTAAAGTCAACAGGGGCACCAAGGGCACACTTTCGCTGTGATTATGCATATTGCTAGTGTAGTGTAGTGTAGGTATTCTTATCCATTAAACTTACCCTAATATTACTATTTCCATGAATTCTCTTTTCATGTATTTATGAAAGAATGGTTATTTGCTTTAAAAGTGAATATGGGGACCGTCAGATTTTGGCTTGAACTAAAAATCTGAGTGTAAGAATAGAAATAAGATTTTGTTAAATATTTAATATTTATCACAACGCTATGTAAGATAGCTACGAAACTGTGGAATTGACGATTTAATACACATTGTGAAGCAACCTGTACTTACTCTCGGCTCGCTTTACTCACGCGACATCTGATGAGCTAGAACATCGTTTGCCCTAGTCTTGGCGTTACATGTACAACCCTAGCACTACACGTGATCTACTAGAGTAGGCATGTTTCTCATGCCTAAGTAGCGTTTTTGTGAGCAAGTGAAAGTTCTGTACTTGTACGGCAAGTATCCGTTTATTGGCAGTCTTTCCAATAGATTTTGAACGCACCCTACGTAGTTAAAATAAATGATTTTGCCGTATAAAACTGCCTATGGTTAAGAGAAATTTCTCGGTTCTAAAAAAAGGAAAGAAGTCGTCTTACGGGCTAAGCTCTTATTGTAGATGTGTATGTACACCAAATCCAATAAGGAGGTACCAATTTCTAATCCTAAAACCTAATTTCAAAACTGTATGATATTATTATGTAAGTATGTTATAGGTACGTAGTTTCATTTTTAACGCAAAGCAAAAACTCGCCCTTGCTGTTTCGTAGCAGGTACAAAATACATCAATAAAGTGACATCATAATCATTGAGGGTGGTAAAATAAAAAAAAGTAAAATGTTTTTATTTTTTAAAGATCACATTTTTCAAATGTAATCGTTACTTAGGGGAGAGTCGCCGATATCGTACCGTTGGTTAAATCGTACCACTGCGAGATTTCCTATAAAAAAATATTGTAATTTACACTTGGGGCACCAAATACTGCTCCGTTGGTATTACCATTTATAACGAGAATCCAAAATAGCATATAACTAAGTATGAAAGTGAGAGAGCAGAAAAAATATTTCCGTCGGACTTGATGTAATCTTTAGTGTTATTGTGTAACGACATCACTGATGATCAAGGTAAGTTAAAAATGCGCAATACATAGTACCTATTCAACTATAAAATATAAAAGGGTTTATTGGGTAGTTCTTAAGCCAAATTTTATGGTTATATTTTTCTATTCGTTATTTCAAATAAATACCTAGTCGTGTAAATCGTACTATTGCTTACTGGTATAGGTACGATTTAAACGACCAAATATGTTTTGATTATAGCAGATCAATTTAAATGTCTCACAGTAAATAATGTGTATTAATGCCTAAATTAAACAGTAGACATGCGAAATGCTTCATAGATGCGATTTAAATTCTGATGGTACCTACGAATTAACCAACTCGTCGGCTAAATCGTACCGATGGAAGGCCTTTTGAAAAAGTTAATTTTGACGATGTTAATTTCATCCCAGAATGCTCATCTTGCTATTAAAAGAAGCCGAAACACTAAACTTTTATATGCACTGTAAGCCATATATATGTAAGTACATTCACAAATAAAATAGCCACGTATGAGTTAAAAGTGGTACGATATAAACGACTCTCCCTACTGGCTCAATTAATATTGGCTAATATTGACTCATACCGATTTAATAATACCTACTTTTAGTAAAATGAGTATTTACTAATGCTGACTGTATACGCGTCTTAGGGCCTGGTGGACAATCAACAGGGGACTAACACGCAAAGTCCTTTCAATGCCAGCAACAACAACGGCCAGCATAGCTATAATACCCTCAACTATGAAGAAAGCATAACTAACGATGTTAGAACCAACGCAAACATCGGCATCATTAGAAACACGGTGCATAGCCTCGACTACGATGTAAACACTACTTGTGACAAAGTTCATTGTAAATATCCTACAGTTTACGATAGTAGTAGAGACGGCAAAGAATTCCATATCAACGAGGATAATACGCTCAATATGAAATCTGAAGCGGACAGAAACAGTAATCATGGTCAGTGTGAAAGTGGGTACAAGAGTGACAAGGAGAGAGTGCGTGGCGAAGAGGCGGGCGACGCGGAGCTGGGCGGCGCGGGCGACGACGAGCGGCTGCCGGGCGATGGGGCCAGTTGTTCTGCCCCAGACGACCATATTATTAAAGTAAGGATCTTTTTCCTAAACATACGAAAAATACTGTCACCCATCGATAGTTCTGCGAAGTTCTGCATTTCGGACAAAAAAGCTGCAATAGCGTCCATTCCGTCCGTTAGGTACTTGGTTCATCGACGACGAAATTGACAAAAATGACACATAATCCTACATTACAATTGTAGGGTTATGTGTAATTTATGAATAAATTGATAGTTTAAAAAACACTAGAAAAACACACTTTACAAGACTTTTTTAACAAATCCAAACACACCTATGATACGATGTTCCATCATGAAGTTCCAGTTCATATCTTCCGGCTCCATCATCAGATCAGTTCGACAGTATATTATTGTATTGTCATCAGAACTTCATACAGCTGCCAATTTTCATGACGCGACGATCCTTGGAAGATGGTTAAATTAGTAACCTTAGATTCCATTACATAGTTAGTTACATACAGGTCGAACTAATAAAAGCGTGTTAAAAACCCTACTTATAACAGTTTTGTATTTGTAATGTACAAAACGTAAACCGTTGCTCGAAAATGGCTTTAATTATTTAAATGATATTTTGTATGAAGACATTTTTTTTTGTTTTCCATGTTAATCAAGACATTTTACCTCCTCAAAGAAATAAAATACCGTGTTCGGTTGCCTAGATATTGTACTAAATTCAATGAGTTCTCTCGCGTGTTGCAGGAACGCTTCAGCCTGGACGCCTCGCGGTCCGATGACGGTGGCAGCTGCCGACGAGAGAGCGGCGACCCTGGAGCTGACGTGCCAAGTACGAACACGACCCGACAAATGCCAGTGCGACGGCGTCAACCACGCGTTACGGAGTTGTCACCCCTTATACTCGTGCACCTATGATGTCACCGCCGGCATACAAGCGACTGGCGGTGGTCAGTTGTGTAGGCACTGCTACATATATCAGAAATTCATTACGGCGACAAACTTCACAGATGAAGAGAATGCATTTCTGTCACAAATTACATTTTTGTGACAAGCTCGTATTTCCAACTCTTTTCTTTCAACATCCATCAACATCACCGAGGCGATTCTAAAGCACCTCAACTATGTAGGATCCCGGTGTTTTATTAGAGAGTTCCTAAATATGACCACCTTCTGACTGCATCATCAGACCAGCTCTATGGTGCCATATTATTGTATTGTCAACGAAAATACAAATACGTATGCCGGTCATTCTCCAGATTTGTGTCTTCAGTCACATTACGCGTCGCCTTTTTCCACTTGCTTTTTGATAACATTTATATCAATAACTATAAGGCGCCCGCAACTTCGCGTTCGCGGAGGAGAAAAAGTCATAACCCCTCTTCTTTAGCATAGTCGGGTAAAAAGTATCCTATAACCATCTAGAGATACCCGGCTACCCGTGGTCCAAAAATAGTTGAAATACGTTTAGCCGATTAAGCGTGATGAAGCCACAACGACACATACAAACATACAAACATTTCATTTTAACAACTTTATAATAGTATAGATATATCAACCATTCAAACTTGAATGTTTATGTGGCACTTAATTACTATTAGCGGACAATTAATTATACAGATTTTAAAATTTGTGTGCCGCGTTAATGAGAATTTCTGCCACATTCATGAGAAAATCGACGCGTTAATGAAAATTTCTGATTTTTTAGGGTGAATATTTGAGCGGTTTAGAGGCCTCCTTACCATCGCAGCATTATTAATCATTTCTTTAAAACTACTATTATGTATCAAAAACCTTTTAAACTGATATTTTCGAGATATATTCTCATTAACTCTCTTTTTACGTGCGAATGACTGTCTGTCCGACTATTAAAGCGCCATATCTCAAAAAATACTTTTGGTATTTATTTGAATTTGGAATATTTATAAACATGGTCAGCCCACATGAATTGCAAAGGAAATATCGAAAAAAAAGGACGAATATGAGGGGGGGCAAAGTTAAAAGTGTAGCTACTAGGTCAAATAGTACGAGGGGCGTTCGATATATTCTCGGTATGGGTATGCTCCAGTGTTATCATCATAATGTTTGATGATGGGTCATATGATGTCACTATTCATTAATAAAATAAGCAAATAAAAAAAGGATATCATTAATTTGCCTTTATATAATAGCTAAACAAAAATGACAGTATGAAATGTGTAACGACGTCAGTAAAATGGGAGCCTGTTTTGATTATTGTTTAGGGTGAAGTGAGCAAAATCTTGGTACAGTAATTGAGAAAATTGATTCTGAAAGTGCAAGATTGACTTATTGTGGTGACTCAAAAATAATAAGACTCATGCAATTACATCATCAAAGAACGGGTCAGTTGTAAAATTCTAAGTAGTTTTCTGACCGCCAAAAGAAAATTATATTAAAAAATATATATTGCGAGCATACACTAAAAATATACGGATATATAAATACTAAAGGAATTTTTGTTATCAAAAGCCCTCTATTCTGTTTCAGAATATTTAGATAATAAATAATTATTTAGTTCTGAATTTAAAATTTCTGCTTATCATTTTATTTTTTGACATTGTATTAAATTCCTGACATTGTATTAAATTGTATTGACATTGTATTAAATTTATGTTGACATAACAATTATTATTTTATATTAACTGTACCTACTCTTGCAGGTATTATTATGATTATGGAATTATTTTTATTTTTTATTTTATTTTTATTTCTCTTTTATGACATTGTGTTGATTAGGTTAACCTAGATTGTAATGAAGATTTTTCGACCCTGACATATTATTTTCCCTTGTTTTTATTGTGTGTTTTTGTTTATATTACTATAAAATTTATAATTCTATGTAACTGACGATCTTTTTGTGAATTCATTCTATTTTCTAGGACATGTAAGATATTGTGTAATTTTCAAAGAGAAATAAATCTATTCTATTCTATTCTATTCTAAGGAAGAGTGATACAATATAATCCTAGTGCAACTAAAAAATGTGGTCAGAGAAAATACGAAGAAAACAAATACATCAATTTTATGACGTTTTCTTTAGACAGTACTTCAGATCACCATGTCTGCTGCTCAGGGCCACAACTTCAATAAGTCAACTTACGTGCAACATAGCCCAAATACTTGACTAATATTTCCTATTTTCTGAAACTGAAAAATCCCTTAAAAATCGGTGCATCACCGCTGAAGCAAAAGGTAAGGCAAATTTCGCCCATAGAAGTTTTTTTTCCGTGAGAATATAAATAAAAATATTTTAATATAATATGTACGCATACAAAATAGGAAAGAGCCAAATTATTACAAAAATTATATACATATAATACGAATTACTTCACATTTTTACACTGATACCGACAATTTATTGGACGCCCCTCGTATATCGTATGAAAGCTTGATCTACACATTTTGGATCATTTTTTTTTATTAGTTGTTGTTTTATTAAGGAAAATGTGAAAAAAAAACACCATTCCCCCTTTATCTCCGAAAATCTGGAATTTTCTGAAATTATGTAGTTAATATGACTATTACACAAAAGTTATAACCATACATATATCTGTCTTGTTTATTTTTTAATCATCAAAAACCATTTTTTAATAACCTGGTTTGGTTAAGTTTGCCCCTCATTTGTATGTGACGCCATAGATACCAGAGGAAAACTTAACTCAAGCGGCAAGTTAAGTCGGAATAAGTGAAAGTTTTTACGGAACCCTCGGTGCGCGAGTGAGACTCGCACTTGACTGGTTTATTTGGACATAAGGTTTAGAAAATAGAGACAGCGGACACAATATTTATGCTACTTTCGGAGCGATTAATATTTCAATATACAATCAAAACATGTGCCACACATTGATATCTGATTTTTTTTCAGTTTCAGTGACATGGATGAAGCGTCCCCCCTAGAAGTAAATTTTAACTTTCAAAAAAATTAACTATCGAACTAAGTAGCAGATTACACACGACACCATACTCCAAATTTCATCAATATAATACATCTGCTAGTTTTTGAGTAAAATGCCTGTGACTTTCGGTCGGACGCACGGACGGATGAGACGCAACTGTAAGGGTTCCGTTGTTACCATTTTGGCTACGGATCCCTAAAATGTGAGCCGCCGTGTAACAACTTACTAATATCGTCATTTTTTACAAATTAATTGTATAGATCGAGTCGAAAAAAGTACTTTGTAAGTAAATTGTTTTAGCTAAATTAAGAATTTTTTTTTTCATGTGTATGCAATTAATTTAATACGCTGTTATCGTTTTACATTTCAGTGAATTCTTTTTAGAGTCGGTTTTATTTAAAAAAAATTAATATAACCACTTTTTTCCTTTTGAGAATAGCCGGATTTCCTATCTGATGAGCGTAGGTGACAAGTAACAACTGGTCATAGCCTGAAAAAATATACAGAACTGCCATTACTAAAGCAGATTTACGTATGCGTGCGGTTCGCGGCTCTGCGTGTGCTTTGTATTTGTGGCAATTCCGCCAAGTGAGGTCATTAAGAGAACGGTATTTGAGTAAGAAAGTTATTTACAAAGATGTATTCTATTGACAGTGGAAGCAGAGGGTGTTCTCCGGCCGGTTCGCCACTACAAAGGAATTTACTGGCCCTCTATTACTAACAGCTTTACAGTACGTAATGTAATGAGTTTTAATTACACTGTTCTGCAGTGACTAAGTAATAATTGAATCATTATGATTGTGAATATTTGCCATTTCCAGCATCAGCGCGTGGAGTTGTCGTACCAACGTTACTCCAGAAGGCAGCGACAGAAATCTTTGATCATGGTCAATGTGGTGGACTTCCTACTCAAAGTAAGTAGTACTAAATGAATATAAACATGCTCAAGTTCTTTTTTTCTTGTGTCAGTCAAGTTCAAGCACACGATTTTTGTCGATGGCTTATACTACTCACTATTATGTGGACAGGACAACCCAGACAATTAATGAATTGACCGATTATCTGTTTATTTTTAATTTCTACGAAGTCAGTAATAATTTATTAGGTAATTAATTTAACTACAGGTACATTTGTTTTTCATGGGCATGCAATTAATTGATTACCATCTTGGTAATTATGTCCATATTGCGGGCACTAACGCTAACGGTCGGACCGGTGTCTATAAAAGACTAGTGTAATTTTTCTACCCTTACTATTGTACATATATAGTATACCGGGGGCCTGTTTCAGCAAAGCTTGTAACTTGTATTACAAGCGGAAATTACTTTCCAACAATATATGGCCTATGTCAGTAATCAATATAAAATGACCCCACACCGCGTACATTTTGCTTAAGTGCTCGACTAACACTGAATTTTCGTCGATACGGCTATTTTTAACATTTAATTCGTACAGAACTATCGGTGCGAGAGTGCAACTCGCACTTGGCCCGTTTTTTGTGTTTAAAAGGCGAGTTCATATACATATATAGAGTGTCCTTTATACATAATATTCATTTGCACACATTTACACGACGCGGTACCGTACACAATTAGCAAGATACTGATAAAATAATGATAAAATAGTGTATTTTTAAACACTAAACAGTGTTACAAAAGTTATAAAAAAACCGGCCAAAGCATGTCGGACCATGCTCAGTGTAGGGTTCCGCAGCCGTTCATACAAAAACATGCACACTACATATGAAAAAAATACGATATAGAAAAGTGCACTGGCAAAAGAGCGTCTTCTCCAGGGCACTTACATTTCTTTGCTGAGAAGCGCAGTTTATGGCAATAATTCAAAAACGGTATATATTATGATCATGTTGAAAACAATTTTCATTAAAGATATTTATTAAGCTTTATCTTTGTAGTTTTTCATATTTTTGGATATAAAAACTAACTAACTTGACTAACAAATTAACGGCTTACACAAACCACTTATACTGCAAATTTAATTAATATAAATCATGTAGTTTTAGAGTAAAATACCTGTGACTGTATAACGATTCCATGTTTGCCATTTTGGCTACGGAACCCTAAATAGAGACTTCCACTTGTAATACAAATTACAAGTTTTTGTGAAACGGGACCCTGCGGGCCTATGATGGTCGCGTTTATCACGCGATAAATGATATGATAACGCGCCTGTCACTCTCGCACTCACATACGTGTCAGAAGATGACGGCAGCTATGTCAATTATTTATCGCGTGACAAACGCGACCATCATAGGCCCGCTGGTCTAAACACCTTCGGTTTTTGTGTACCTACTTTTATACGTTATCATAGAATAAGTTTTTTATCAACGTGATGCACGAGTACCTGTATGTAATCCACCCATCCCTTGCAGCAATACTGTTTGGCTCAGAGCTCAGCTTAAAAACATAAAATTAAGCTGGAGTACAAAACATGTTAACTCTTTACTCATGTTTTCTGCAAACATTAAACTTGTTTAATTTTACACGTTAACTTGCGGTGTAATGTTGTAATGTGGTAATCACCATCACCTTATATTTGTCCCACTTCTGGACACAGACTCAGGGGCACGACTTTCACTGATGGTCGATTTTTTTCGTTTTTTTCCACGTTATTCGTATGTAACACATACAACTTATTAAGTTCTTCGACTTCGGCTTACCTATGTTTTATTCAATGCAGTCCTGGATACAAAATCACATAATATTGAATAAAGCTTTTTCTATTTCAGATAACACTTTGTGTCATATATCTTGCCAAAGGACAAACGCCAAAAGGTAAGTTAAACTTAGAAAGCTTTGAAAATTATCTACCTACATATTATCGTCCACTTTCAGATATGCCAAAAAGGATTATAATAGTTATTTGTTATGCAAGGCTGCAAGATTGTTATTTAGCGCGAGTGCTTCAATTGAAAGCCGAGCAAGCGATGGAAGCTAAGATTGAACCACGAGCGAAGCGAGCGGTTCAAATATAGATTCCCGAGTGTAGCGAGGCTTTCAAGGCACGAGAAGCCAATACATTGTGCAGCCGTGCGAAACACACAACTTTTTACCTCACTAAAGCGAGGAAATGTGTGATGTAATAACTGTGAAGTTACTTTCACCCCGAGCAGATACCTTTACAGCTACCATGGCTCGGCGAGAGGTGGAGCCAGTAACTTCACAGATTCTGCACTAGGCGGCGCTAACGGCTAAAGAGTCGGATGCACCATACAGAGATCCATAAGCAAGAACAGATGACGAAATTCGTCGACTACTGGTATGGACGATTAGCTCAGTTGGTAGAGCGTGCTGCCCCGGTCTGGCTCAAGGCACTGGTTCAAGTCCAGTATCGTCGATTTTTTTTTCATTTGTTTCTGATCTTTGTTTATAATAATAACGCTAGTGGAGTGATCCACTTATAAATTGCAAAAATTTTGATTATTATCATGATATTTGTAAAACAAAAAGTAAATAAACATGTTAGTAGTAGGTACATTACGGCAGAGATCAGTAAATAAAATAAGCCATATTGGTCGAATATGAGATACTGCACCGAGTCGTAGGTATGTATAAGGCCAGAATGGCATTTACGGTCAAAGCATGTATAGTGTTTTTTCTCAAAAATTTTACTTAAAAATATTTTAGAACAATATACTAACCTGGCCTTAATTCACATATATTTTTTTTAACATGGACTTTGCGTTTAGTTATTTTCACGGTCTTATCATAGGAATCAAATTTTTAATGTAAAAAATATTTTTTTATTTCAGAAATAATGTCCATCAGAACTAAACATAACTGTGAGACCCTGCGTCACGGTCTACGGTTTTTGTATGTATAGTTGTAAATAATGTAATGTTGTAGATAAATAGCTAATTTAAAGTGTGTATTAGATTTACAAGGACAAGTAACTGAAAATTATAGTACCTAAATAAAGGCAAAAAAGCATTGTTCTGTTTTTGGCTGCCTTACCAGTTTATCAAATCCAGCAATATCGTTATTCCTGATACCATCACAAGGGGAACGGTAAGAAATATTAATTAATGATAAAACGAGACGATTTTCAAGTAACTAATATCGAGCTTTTGAAAAAGATCACATAAATTGTAAAATTGGTTTTTAAATTTTTAACCAAATGAAAGAAATATAATTCTTGCTTCCTTGTCTATGATTTCCTAAAATTTAATTGCAAAAGCGATTTATTAGGATGAGGATCTAGGACTTTGACAGTGAATAACAAGGCCTTCCGAACTTCTCGAAATCGACGAAAGTATTTTTCTGTGTGATTTGTAACTTATCGTATATTATGCAGTATTTTTTTTATTATTTCGTTTTTTTGGAGTACGTTTTAATACGAAAATAAAGACTATGTGGTCCAGATTATTATCAAATACGACATATATTGTCCTCAGCTCGCGAATACCTTGTCACGGGATCCGGAGTAAAGTAAACAGGAGACCAGGGCCAAGATATTTATTGATGAAAATAAAGGAAAAGAAAAAGGCACCTGAGGACAAAACAAACAGTCCTTAAGCTACATAGTATTGTTTACATTTTAAACAGTTAGCAATTAATGACAAAATATATATGAACTTACGTTTCCGTGCCTCTAGTGTTATAAATACGTGTCGTCAACGACAGTTCAACAGTATGGTTTTACTCTGTAGATTATTATTTAGAAGTTTATATTATGTATTCAAATAAATAATAGTCACTCAAAGCACTCGGGTTTCAGGAATAATGCATTTATGTTCTGCTTAGACTTGAGGATTTTAAAAACATTGTTAAAGTGTGAGACTTACACCAACATCTGATCAGGTCCGATGTTCAGAATTGAATGAAGCTCGAGCGTGTGTTCGAGTGTGGAATTTTAAAATATTTTTCAATTTGCTGTCAGAAGAATAATTTTAAAAGCTGCGCATAGCCAGACAGTTCGTAAGCAACGAGTCGTAATGCGCCTCGTTACTACCTAGAGATCATAAGTGTTGTCTTTATGAGTCCCCAGCAAGCTCGGCCGAATTTCACCTTCCCATACAAACGGAGTTTCGTTCTCATTTTAAAATTACACGTGGGATTGTAACGAAATTTTGCATATACAATGATATGAGGTATATAGTTTATAAAACAAACAAAATATTGCAAAAACAAGTTTTGTATGAAAAACTTAAATTCGCTGTATATTTTTTACTATGGTATCTGAAGCTACATAAACTAATTACAGGCCCGCATATACCTTAGCTTATTCTACGTACAAATTTTCAGAGGACCGAGCTTTACCAGGGACTCTTAAATTTACGATTAGCAACTAAACTCTTCGATATACGTTTCAGAGCCATATGTTAGCACAAAGACGGTAACTTCATAAAACATTCCGTCACCGACGCTGTTTTAGAATGACGAACTTTTGAAATTGATCTCTTTATATGAAATCGGGATATTTTCGAAAAATTTAACATGACTTTATATTACTTTTTGTTTTACAAATATCATGATAATAATCACAATATTTGCAATTTATTTGTGGATCACTCCACTAGCGTTATTATTATAAACAAAGTTCAGAAACAAATGAATTTTTTTTTGAGGATACCGCTAAACGGCTAATGAGTCGGATGCACCATACAGAGATCCTTAAGCAAGAATAGATGACAAAAATTCGTCGACTACTGGTATGGACGATTAGCTCAGTTGGTTAGAGCGTGCTGTTCCGGTCTGGCTCAAGGCACTGGTTCAAGTCCAGTATCGTCGATTTTTTTTTTATTTGTTTCTGATCTTTGTTTATAATGACGTTATATTGTTTTCTTATCCTCTATTTTATTTCATCGAAAAAAATAAAATATGGTCAATTTTACATGAAATGTTTTTTTTGGTGGAACTTATTTCTTTTTGTAAGATGTCTAAGTATTTTTTTTGAGCTGTGCGTTTCTTAAGCTTTAGCTATTAGCTAGCTCTCTATCTTTGTATAACAATCCTAGGCTCCATACCAAATTTCAGCGTTCTAGGACATCGGGAATACCCAAATTTTACTACTCGTAGTTCTGTATACAGACCTTTTATAGAAGTGGGAGGGTGAAAGTTACAGATTTTTAATACTTCTGTTTTTGTATATAAACCCGAGGCTCCATGCCAACTTCAGCTTTCTATGATATCGGGAAGTACCTTAGAGAAGTGTACGATTTAGGAATAAAAAACTCTCCCAAGGATAGTCGGTTGTATAAACATTTTTGACCGACTTCAAGAAAGGGGGAGGTTCTCAATTCGTACCAAAATCAGGTATTTGCCTACCTATATTCTCTTCTGCTTTATCCCTCATTTAAATAATAGTTCATTACTGCAGACGCTGGGAAAGAAGGGCTTGCCGGGTGGTATAAACGGCCGACCGTAGGAAGGCCAGATAGTGACACAAATCCGGCCAGCCCTTTTCACGGCCAGAGGCATTCATAGTGTTTTTCTCACATATGCAATGAAATCAAAAAATACACCACTCAAAAAAACTACAAGATATTTTTTTTCTAGTTTTCCCTCCATATTGCTTTAATACGGAAGTCGTTCATATTTCGCGTATGTAGTGTTCTGATAGACCCTGTTAAGGCCATTATACATAATCTGATAATAAGAATCTTAATTTCTATCATAAATGAAATAAATGCAAGAGGATTTTAAATATAGTCTATGGTCTCTGGTACTTACACATAGACAATATTTTAAATTTCATATTATATATTCATCAACATAATCAAGCATACAGATTTTTTTCAGCTGTTTCGCCGATGAACACAGACGCCATGTTTACATTAAAATTACTGCGCAGGCTGCGAAGTTAGGGATTGCCAACCGAGTAGTTATAGATGGTCGAGTGCTAAAGAAGCCATCTACAGATACGAGGCCGACAATCCCTGTTAACACCGAGGCTTGTATAGGGCTTTTCTCAAACATGCAATGAAATGAAAAAAAAACATTTAATGTTATTCTTTATTATTTTTGTTTGACATTTTTGGGAAAAGCACTATATATCCCTCGGCGGGGAAAAGGATTGCCTGACTCATATATAGCAAGGCCTCGCTTTCACTCGTCCTTGCAAACTTACACTCGTCCGGCAATCCCTCACTTACCAGCCTCGCCAATAATGTACTATTCATTTGAAATTGTGGGCCTTGGCCTACAAAGCACCCTCTTTTGTTTCCATTCGCTCCGAGCGACCCGCGCCGGGGTGCAGCGCGGCGCTCCTCGGCGTATATATCTATACTATTATAAAATTGTAAAAATGAAATGTCTGTACTTTAAAGATATTTTCAAAAAAAATATTGTTACGGACTATTTGGTGGTCACTAAAACGAAAAATATGTTTTTTGGATTTTTTGTATGTTTGTATGTGTCGGTGTGTCACGCAAAATCGGCTAAACAGATTTCCACAATTTTTGGTACACGGGTAGCTGGGTATCTCCAGATGGTTATAGGATACTTTTTACCCGACTACGCTGAAGAAAAAACGATGGGTTATGACATTTTCTCTTCCGCGAACGAAGTTGCGGGCATCTTCTAGTGTATGTTAAAATAACGTTTTCACTTCTCCTGCTCAAAAAGTACATCATATCAGCTTCGCGAAGCGAGACTAAAATAGTACATTTAGCCCCTAGGGTTCAAAAGAAAGCCATATAAACCCGTACAAATTTCTATGACACTGAAAAAAAAACTTGCGGCCAGCTACATACTCCTGATAGAATTGCTCAAACGGTACTTTTAGTGTTTCATGAAATATACAGTTCTAATGTTAAGTCATTTTCTTTCTCGCAGTCGAAGTGAAAAGCAGTGTTTCACGCGTGGCTGAAAGCCATTATGACACTCAGACATATCAGACAATTTGGCCGAGCTCACGGCTCAATGGCTTATTTTAGCCCCTTATCAAACAAAGTACTATTTAGTGGGAAAAAAACAATTATATAAAAAAATATTGTTGTTCATTTCATTGCATGTTTGAGAAAAGCACTATACAAGCCTCGGCGTGAACAGGGATTGCCGGGATGCGTTAAGACAGAGTGCCAATATGGCTTCATAATGGTATAGTTCATGTGTAAAAGCAGTTGTTATTATTTGTAATTTTGATTTTTCCATTAAATAGTTTGTACGAATGTTATTTAGACAGGGAAGAAATGTTTTTTTTTTCCAGTCTTCTAGTGAACTTCTAGCATGGAAGCTCTAAACCTTCCGCAACATCGAGAACTCAATTGAAACCGATGTAGGAGATATAATCCGTTTAAATTCTTTTATTTAAAATGACTAATGATTATGACGAACATTCTCCATATCAGGGGAACATGCAATTTAAGTTAATTACGTGAATTTTGTTTACCAGTTATGACGATAGTCTGGACTGCAGCGTTTTCCTTGCTCAACCTGAGTGTGTGCCTGCTGGGCTGGTGGCGCTGCTTCGCCAACAACTACCTGCACTGGGCCGCCGCCACCACCTGGATCCTGCTCGTCGCACAGGGTAATATAACTCTCACACCTAGCGGTGTCTATTGCGTTGCGGCAGGCTCACTAATTGCGATTCAGGTCTACTCTTAGGGCGGCTTGCACCATAGCGCTAAATATTATTTAAATCCAAATAAAATACATACTTACGTTTAACGCCTTGCACCATGATAAATACATCGCTAAACATGTTCGGCAATATTGGGTACTAAGTAAATTTATAAGTGTTGGGTGGGATAGATAAATGAAAGTTCAAACGCGATTATAGAAGTAGGTACATCAACCAGATGTAAAACTAAGTAACAATAACAAATACTAATTTGAAAATAAACTAGCTCCTTAGTAATAACCTAGGAGCGATAATAATTTGTCTCAACTAGTGCGCGGAAGAGTAAAGACTGACTAGCCATCCCAAAACGTCATGCCTTGAGTCTGATCAAACCCATGATCGTTTCCCTCGCTCGTATCTATTATGTGAACAGATGGGCTCAACTAAACTCCTAGTTTACGAGCTCTAAAATACAATACCATTCAATATTTTAAGACATATTACATTACAATTGGCAGTGTTTTACATTTTAAAGGTTCCCAGTTGGAAACAAAGGGCTAAAGAGCATCTTATACCATCAAAAACATAACATGTAATTAAGTTGCCAAGTCTCGCAACCTTTTGTACCACAAAAAGTTGTGAGATATAATAACGAAGTCGGTTAATTTATTCAGTGGTACCTATCCAGGGAAGGATCTACCCCACACCTTTGTCATTCATAAATGTTCACCAAACTAACAACATGTTATTGTGATGGTTAATTTATTCAGTAGTATCTATTCATATGAGCATCTATCCAACACCTTTGTCATTCATAAATGTTCATCAAATTAGTTAACTAGGAACATGTTATTGTGACCGTTATAGTGACCGTATCAATATTACACATCTTCATCTTTTTAATAAATAAAACGACTTGGCCAATCGCACACGGCAATAAACTACATGCAGCAAACCCTACCTAATTTTATGAGTCCTTTGAACGTAAACTTGTCCCGAAAGCAGATTTAATTATTTGCTGCCGTGCGATGGCCAAGTCATTTCATTTATTAAAAATATGAAGATGTGTAATATTGATACGGTCATAAGAGAAAGAATAAAAGAGAAAGATAAAAGACAACATATCTTTTATCTTTCTTTTTTTTATCTTTAATCTTTTAACCCTTATCCCTTTTCCTTTATCCTTTATTTTTTTTTACCCTTTATCTTTAAGTCTAGCTTTTATTTTATCTTTACATATCTAGTATTGATCGCTACAGATCAGGTATCTGGTATGGGGTAACGGGTATATCTGATATCTTATATCTGATATCCTATTTTCGGTATTTGGTATCTTGTCTTTTAGCTAGGTACCCCTTTCCCCTCTCTTCTCATTTCTCCCTTTCCCCTCTCCCCTTGCCATCCTTTCATCTTCTCCGTTCTCCTCCTTCCTCTTTCTTTCCCCCTTCGTTCCCCCTCCTTTCCTCCCGCCCCTCCGCTTCCCCATTTTTCCACCTCCCCATTTCCCCCTTCTTTCCACCATCCTCTCCCTCTGCTTTCCCCCTCCATACCCTTCTCTTTCCCCCTTCCTTACCCTTTTCCTTCCCCACTCCTTTTCCCCTCATTCCCTCTTCTTTCCCTCTCCTTTATTTCGCTTTTAAGAAAAGAAAAGTTGTATTGTTTATCCGAGCTGCAAATGTAACTTTGTAATCGCATACATTTCTATAGAATTACATATCATATCTGGAATACTAGACTGAAATTGCAGAATGTTTAAGTTTTCTGGTGCTTTACAGACTAAACACTAATAGGGTTCAAAATTTGAACCTTAAAAATCTGCTGGAAGTACTTTAGAATGTATATGATCGGTGAGTGAATGAGTGACAAAATTAAGGATTTTTGACTTGCAATAAATCTTTAAATGTAATTGACTGTAATTTGGAATATACCTAAGGTGTATTATGCCCTCTTGGTCACTGAAAAATTCAGGCTTCTAGCGTCATCAGAAAATAAATTACAGGGGGTCGAAAATGCCTTGAATGGCTTCGAGAAGAGAATGGTACGGGCGTGCCTTGGTTTTGCTCGACTTGGCTACCGTGCCCCCCCCATGAATGACAAACGGGTTAGGCATTTTTAATTATTACTAATGAAATTAAGACTTACAATTTGGCCATTTTTAGTCATACTTGTTAGGGCCATTTTTTGGCCGGATGCTGTATTTTGTGATGAAAGCAAGCCGCTTTGCACACTGATTGACCAAACTGAGTGATTTGACCCGCAGCATGCGGAAGTTTCGCCCCTTAGGAACAGAGATGGCGCCACTTAATTAAAAAAAAAAACAAATATTCTAGAAGCTAAAGTAATGGTCTGATTTCGACGTTTTATATCTCAAATTAAAGCTTATTATATGCGTTTCTTATAACTATATACTAAAAAATATATACTGTAAAATTCTGGCAAAACATGGCATCTTCAGTTTTTTTTTGTCATAGTAGATTTGTAGTTTATACTTGAAACCTTAAAAAAACTGTATGCAACATGACTGGTTTAATGCGTATCTATACATATTACTGAATTAATAATAAGTATTATAAAAAAACTCAACACCTATTCCTTTCACACTTCACGAAATTTAAATGTGAGCAAAAACTACTTAAAAAAAGACTTTATAAAATTCTACAATTAAAGTAATAAACCAATTTCAATGTTTAATATTCCAAATAAAAGCTTATTACATAAATTATTAAAAAAACATATTTAAAAGATATATACTAAAAGTCTTAAAGGTTTTTTTTTCACTTTTTACAAGTATTATAAAAAAAAACACAAGACCGATACCTTTCATACTTCACAGAATATTTAAGTTTAATTGCACGCTTTTCTTACAAATATATTTCAATGAAATCTTCACGTACAATAAGTGCTCTAATTTTAATGTATAATGAAAAGAAATAACCTTATTAATAAAAAAATATAATATAGAATTTTTTTTTACCTGGTGCTAAATTACGAAAAAACGTAACTTTAAAATGAGTAATTTTTTTTATTTATTAAAAATAAAATAAAAAAGAACCGACTTCAAAATAAACTAAAAAGCCAAAAATAATATTTTATGTACGGTACGGATCACATTTGAATCACCTTTTGAATTCGGTGCCAAATCATTCATTAATTACTATTAAACACAAATGACACGCAAGAACAGCGGCGGCGAGCCTTTAGTTATTACTTAAATTTAGTTACAGTAATTCGCATTGTATTCGTTGGATAAAGGACTTTACTTCAGGTTTGGCACCGTCTTCAAAAGGTGATTCAAATGTGATCCGTACCGTACATAAAAGATTATTTTTGGCTTTTTAGTTTATTTTGAAGTCGGTTCTTTTTTATTTTTTATTTTTTGCTTTTTAGTGATGGATTTTAGTGATGTAAAGTATTTTTAGAGCTCAATATGGGAAGATTGAGGAGGCCCTATTGTAAATAAATAAGACCAATTGCAGATACAACTATTGTAAATAAAATCTAAATTATAAGAATTGGCTAGGTCAAAGTGGTTAAGTCCAGTAGCTTGCTGGTTAAAAAGAATACGACTAACAGTCTCAACTGACCCATAATATTTAAAGAATTACCTCGCAACTCAAATTGGCGTAGAATCTTAAGTGATGTTGAGACGGAATATTTCCGTCGCTGATGGACTAATGAATGGAGCTATGGGCATAATAAAAAAAAATGGCCGGTCCTAAGACGAGATAAGCTGGAGTACGGGGAGCGCCCGGAAGCCGTCATCGTGGTCTTAGGTTAAAAGATAGTGACGTTGCATACCATAGCTCCATCATGTACTACCTTTCAAGCGACAAGGGGATACGGAGATGTGGAGCGTCGTATCTTACCTTTAATATTAAGTTGGGCTGTTACTTTTCATAAGCTACAAGGTACCACCCTGGAGAAAGCTGTGATAGACCTTGATATAAGAATTTCGCTAAAGGGCAAATATATGTTGCACTAAGCCGTGTCAAAACTTTGGAGGGCATAGCGTTGTTAGATTTGGACTCCAACAAATTATTAAATCGACCACATGATGAGAGATTGTTAACGGAAATAACAAGCCTACGTAATCTGCCTTCTGACGATCGAAGCCACACATAATACACGACTTTTATGACTTCTACGACTTTCATACGGCACTTACAGCCATAATGCATTCTAATGTCAATTGCCCACGACCTTTAGCTGAACGTTGCTATTTCAGAATCAGGGCCGTTAACCGTTGAGGAGTTCTCTGGTTCTCCACTTTGTTACCCTGATCTTAACCAACTTCTGCCTCTAAAATATGATAAATAATTATATTGCGATTAGTGAATTAAATAACATTGGTTGAGCCCTAATTAGTGTCTGGTGGCTTGTGTCTTCATCATCAGTTTTTCTTCACCTAATGATGATTTTTGAGTGTAAATACTTGTTCTACTTTAATAACCACCAAAATCGCTATAGATGTGCCCATAACATTTGAGGAATTCTTTCGATTCCTCATCGATCTCATCATCATCAGATCTTCACCAAAATTTTATGGGATCAACTCGGATATACATAGTCATGAAAAAAAAAAAACTAAATCGTCGAGTAAATGAGTAAATGACGGAGTTCTGAGGTAACAAACATAAAAAAAAACAACAAAAATACAACCGAATTGAGAACCCCCTCCTTTTTTTGAAGTCAGTTAAAAAGTGACAACATTTGAAGACAAAAAATAAAAACTATATAGTTCGCGGTATAGATGGTTCTGAGATATATTATACTTATATTGCACGGAACTATATCAAGATTGAAGGAAAGAGTTCGTCGATCTATATGAGAACCGAGCGTTTAACATTTTGCGTAGGTACTTTAACGTCACGAGTGTAATTTAATGATGGGAAACATAAGCTGCGCGAAAACTATTCAAAAGCATTGATTCACAGATCGATTAGAACACGGCACTGATTCTATACAGCGCTACCCCCACCACACCGCGCCGCGGCCCCGCGGCTGTTATAATATAGTCACAAACAAAACAGTCGGATAACAACGTTAGAAGCGGGAGGTTGCGTGTGCGCTTCGCGACGAAATCCAAAACATCGAATCACTTAAATGTAGCTCGATATATGTTTGTGCACGGACATTCGTCTTCGTTGTGAAAAGAAGTACACCTTTATTTGTGTGATGACAAATAATTTACTCGTAAATTATTGTCATTCAATTATATTACGCAATTTATTGTAGGTGCATTTTTATCGATAAGAACCGACACAAGAAATGATAATTATTTTCGACAGAGGAAAAGAGAGAAACCTCAGAATTTCAAATCGAAAAATATAAACGTAGGTAGGTACCTACCTAACCAATAAATTGCGTTACATTTGTCAGTACCTACTATCTACTCTACCTATTATCTGTTGCACAAATTGTAATACTATTAAGATAAAATATACCCCGCACCACGCACATTTTTAAAAATAATATTTATCCTTATGTAAATGTGTACCTTTTCATCATTTGACATCATTACTACATCAATAGTCGGATAAGCTGCACTGATTACTCGTCGGTACTTTCATGGGCCAGTAAAATCTTTGTAGAAATGTATAGTACAAATCCGGCTGTTTTTTGTAGGAAATCATTTGCTTCACGACCAGTTGCTTCACTTCAATACTTTAATTTTTAATACGAGGATCATTCGGAAAACTGAAATATAATTGCAATATAGAAGTAACCATAACCTGCTTGTTAATAATATTTGCTTTGCACTACGTACCTACATTATATAGCTAAGTAATAATATAAAAACGTAATTATCATTTGCTCTGCTTTCAAAATCGATTTTAATCAAGTAAGAAAATCGCAGTCTACAGCACGGTGGTACAGCGCTATTCTTACTTTTAACAGAAAAAATGAGGAATCGACCTTGAACGTGACTCGACAATTTGAATAGCATATTTTTACATCGCTGGTTTTGAAAACGCACGCCAAATCTGGCTTGTCAAATTAAAGCCGCAATGGAAAACGTGCGTTGGACACACAATCGCCCGCTACTGTTTTAACGAAAATAATAAAGTAAGTAGCTTTTTAATAAATAACAGATGTTTTAGGATAAATAGTACTTACCGATGAAAGGAAATACCTCTATTAACAGCTCCAACTTTATTGGTAGTATTTGAACAATTAGTTAATGAACAACGAGTCATTTTGTTTGTAAAACCTGACGTCGCACGCATACCGCCGTCGGGAACAGACTGATATTCACGGCGAGGAATTCAGCCGTTGAGGCGACTTTTTGCCATGCGAGGTACATACACTCTTTCCTTCTATCTTGATATAGTTCTGTGATATATTGCTTAGTAGTTGGCGAAATTATTTAAAAATTTAGTTTTTTATCTGATAGGACTACAACTTATATATATGTCAACAACTTATAGATATGTCACATTTGAAATAAAAGACTATTTGTAACTCCCTTTTTCCTTAGTCCACCCCCAAGACGATGGACATGGTACGGAAACTTCTGATTTCAGAGCGTTTCCCCATATGTGGCCCGCACGGTAAGCTGCACGCAGTGCAAGTTTATAGAGAGCAGCTGATGTATACACAAGCTTGTTTTTTGAAGCAAACAAGTCTTTACGTAGTACTTTATTTACACACTTGTGTTCCGTTTGAGCATCTATAACAATTGCATGTATATCTCAAACATTTACAGAAAAGTGCGCTGTATGTAACCGATTTTTTAATTTACCAACATAATATTCCATTTTTTTTCTTACTTACTACTTACTTTCGCTCAATTTTACACGATAAACAATCATGCGTTGTAGTTTTTAAATATCTATAGGGACACAAAACGATATTTTCTAAACGTAAAAAATAGTTAAATAATGTATAAACCTCGAATGAATTATCTTGTTAGTAAAAAAGTTCGCCATGATTTTTAAATTCAATTCCATGAGTAAAAAAAGTTTAAAGATGATCGAATTTGTGCAATTCAGTGTTAATAGTTTTAAGTCAGTATTGTAGATATGTTTAAGTTTATTTCTTGCTCTTAAGTCAACCTTCAAGATATCTTGAAATCGAAGTTTAGAGATCTGTAAAACCGCCATTCTTAAGTAGAATTTAAGTTTGTCTAAACAGTCGTATTAACTCTTTCTGAAATTTTCTGAAATACTGTGCCTGTGGGTTTTAGCCAAGACAACAGCAAGAATGAGTCTAATAGTCTTCAAGATATCTTCAATCCCTTTTTAATACATTTCATTGCTACTTGGGGGATGAGCGAGTGCACGGTGGCGAAAGAACACGACCGCATGACCGCACCACACTTCAGGGCAAAACCCTCGGAAGACGTCGCAATGCGAAGCAAGCGCTCCCCATCTTCTTGCACAATGTATTGATGTGGTATCTCCATTGGTGACCCCGATCCAGAGGGGCTACTACGAAATGCGAAAAACGAAGTTCGTATAGCGCCATCCCGCTCACTCTCATGTTATACTGTATTTGACTGAGCGGGATGGCGCCATACGAACTTCGTTTTTCGGATTTCGGGGTAGCCTTTCAGCTCAATCCCCAGAAATGTGGTACTCTGGAGCTGTTTTATTTTGGCGCCGTCTACAAGGACCGTAAGACTCCTTGGAGCCCTGCCCCCCAGATAAAAGTGGAGAAAGTGTTTTTTTTAAGTCTGATACCAATCCGTTGTCCTGGAAATATTTTGAGACTGGAGCTGATACATCATTGAGACGTTGCTCTACCTTGTCAGTGTCGGGTGCGCAAATTACGGCGGCAACGTCATCGGCATACATATACACATCTGCTGCTGATATTGCTTCAGGCAGGTCGTTGACAAGCAGGGAAAATAGTATATTAGATATCTACTTATAAATATATACATATATTGATATATCTTTGTTTTTACCTAAAATCTACACGAACAAAGTCGCAGGCCACCGCTAGTTACATATAAACGGGTATATTTACGAGCAATTTTTTCCATACTTATCTACTAGGTATTTATTTATAGTTTTGTGAATATCTCATTAGGGTTCCGTGCCCAGAAGGTAACCAACGGAATCCTCTTACTAAGCCTTTACTGGCTATCCATCCGTCCGTCCATATCTGACATAACAAAAAATAACATAAATAAAAACAAGTTAACAACTTAAAAGGACGTGTTTTAGGGCGTTTCTTGCGTAATTATTTGAAAAGTAATAATTGTTTAACTGTTACATACACTTATGTATACCTACACTTCAAATATGACTATGACATACCTACTGCGCATTACCGTAGTCGCTATAACTGAAAACCTTATAAAATTAGAGAGGAATGAACGGGTATAGGGACCATTCAAGAAACGCGTTTTTGTGTTCGGTTGTACAGATCCCTTCGGGTGCGAGTCCGATCGTCACTTGGCCGGTTTTGTACATCCGACAGTTTCAAAAGGATTTAAATTTCAGCAAATCAGATACACTTTTTGTAGTACCTAATTTAAATTACAGAAAATATAAGACAGAAAAACAACATAAAAGCAACTCTTCTATTTAAACAAGTGACTTAGCTCTAATGCCCCTGACAGTCTTGTTGGATTGTTCGAGGAGAGGAGGTGGTGTCATGTGCACTTGCGCAGGGCTGAGCGGCGAGGGCATCGTGTACGAGTCGGCGGAGCACCAGGTGTGGTACATGCTGTTCATCGTGTTCGTGCCGTACGCCATGCTGCCGCTGTCTCTGGGCTGGTGCATCGTGGTGGGGCTGCTGTCGTCCGCGGCGCACCTGGTGGCCACTGGCGTGTACTTTTCCCACGGCAACCCTTCCGATTGCAAACTCAAGGAGGTAACAACCTAAAGCGTCATTCTTTCCGGTACTCTTTCCGCTTTTCGTACTAAATTCCGGAGCTCGCAGCCTGTCTTGGGTTTACAAGAGTCGCCGATAATTTTGAATTGTTGGCCATGTAAAAAAGGGAATAGTATGAGTACTATGCGCGATTGCATACGTTTCAACATGTAAGATGCCCTCGTTGAATTAAGATAAATATTTGAAGGAGCAGCAGCAGGCGTGCAAAACGCGCATCATGGTTGCCAACGCGCTGCTGTACTGCGCAGTGAACTTCGCCGGGCTGTACGCCAAGTACCTCACTGACTGGGGCCAGCGCAAGGCCTTCGGTGAGACCTACCGCTCCATGCGCACGCGCCAGCGCACCAAGCGCGAGAACGACCGCCAATGGAAACTCTTCCAAAGTGGTCAGTTTTTATGTTACTTTACCAGTATATCTACCTGCCTACTGAAAATATTGAATTAGTGATGTTTGATGATGGCTTCCTAGCTCATGACTTTACTTGCATCAGTAAAGTTACTTGTGCCTTTCAAACTATCCCCGACAAGTTAGGAGTACTTCAAAATTAAATAATGTTAACTTCACCCTGCGCCATACCGTCTAGCACATGCTCTCCCACTTACTAACAAGTAGCGAAATAAAATTAATACAGAATATACTCTGTTTAAGGTGATGAAGAATGTCTCAGATGACAATGTAAGACGCCTTAAGCTTGTGCAACAGGCTTACAATTATTGTGATAACGTTTTCTACCCAAATAAAAATCATATAAAATTTCCCTCCAGTAATTCCTGATTTCCTGGCAAAAGAAATCTCCAATCACGTGTCAAGAGAAGGAGAGTTTCAAGACCAACAGTTCAATAATTTGTACATTCAGCGACATCAGAATGTTTCTATACTTTATGCAGACATAAAAGGTTTTACAGGTGAGTTATTTGATTCTGCTAATACCTGCTTTACGAGTGTACGAGTTTCGTTATATTCAACATCACGTGAAAGATATCCACGTCTGGACATATCATTGGGTATTTCGGTTAGAATGTCATGCGGAACTACCTGCAGTTAAATGTAATTAGATTTCAAGCATTAATCATCGTGGTTTTCAGAATTATCAAGCAAATGCAGTGCAGAAGAATTAGTAAAATTATTGAACGCTTTATTCGCTCGGTTCGATCGTTTGGCAGCGGTGAGTTTACCCTAATGTTCGTCTCTAGCCTCTAAGTTCCTATTACAAACACTAAGGTAAACGCCCCAATACTTGACACTCCGGTTCCAATAAGTGGCACTGTTTTTTTCCTCTTATGCTATGCCTTAAGCATAAGGTTGAAGTGTAGAAAACTGGCACATTTACCTTACCTTTATTTAACACATTACGTCCGGGCAAATAAGTTTTATAATACTATCATGCAATATAAAGTAGGAGTAAATAGAGTTTGAAAAAGTGTACGCTCTATTTAATTGGGCTTAAATTCGACTTTACTTAGTTTTCGAAATGAAATCGTATTGTGTTACTTAAACGATATTTGTGACACTACAGGAGAATCATTGCCTTCGCATCAAGTTGTTGGGCGACTGCTACTTCTGCGTGAGCGGGCTGCCCACCGCGCGCAGCGACCACGCGCACTGCTGCGTGGACATGGGGCTGCACATGATCCGCGCCATACGCGACGTGCGCTACAACGCCCAGGTATCGCCGACTTACTACCTACTTAGGTACTTATTTCTTGTTCTAAGCTCATTGCGTAGGACAGGGGGCGTCCACAGTAAACTGTTATCGCATTTTACATATCTCGGGTGACAGGCCGACGATACCTGGGGCAGAATCTCGAAAATTAACTGCCTCCAAAATTGATTAAAATGAATGGTTCAGTCGTCTAATAATGTGGCTGCCTTGGGTTCTAGAGCTCTTGGTCATGATTCATCCATTCCAAGTTTCGTTTCCAAGTAGCAATCAATGTCTTAAAAAGGGAATTAAGATATCTTGAAGACAACTAGACAATTTCTTGCTGTTTTCTTGGCTAAAACCATTATGTCCCTGAAGATATCTTGAAGATATGCCCCAAGACACAGTTAAGACAAAGTGGGCACAGTATTTAAGAAAAAATCAAGATAGACATTTGAATCACCTTTTGAAGTCGGTGTTCATTTATTACTATTAAGAACCGCGGCGGCGAGCCTTTAGTTATTATCTACCTACATATATATTTAGTCATAGTAATTCGTATTTTTGTTGAATAAAGAACTTTATTTACTTCAGGTTTGGCACCGACTTCAAAAGGTGATTCAAATGTGATCCGTACCGTACATAATAAATTATTTATAGCTTTTTAGTTTATTTTGAAGTCGGTTATTTTTTTTATTTTTTTTTTTTTTAGTGATGGATTTTAGTAGTGATATAAAGTATTTTTAGAGCCCAGAATGGGAAGATTGAGGAGACACTTTGCACGCATCTCTAGTCTTTGGAAGTAAGAAATGTAAAAGTTGATTAGTTCATTGTACCTTCCATCATCAGCTCAGCATGAAATGATGACAACCAGAGGAAAACAACTGATAACTTTAGAAAAATATATATACAAAACATTGTTAGTGCCTATAATATTTGAGGGTTTCTCTCGATTTCCCTGGTATTCCATCATCTGATCCTGACTTACTGATAAAGAGACTACTTCAGGGACACACTAAAAAGAATATGACTAAAAGTCTTAACGTATCTCTTACCTTATAATAGATGATTTTTTTAAGAATTATCCTCTAACTCGTAACTATTAAGGAGTTTTACCTTCCGTCATCAGCTCAGCACGATGAGATGATGACTACCATATGCAAATACCTAAATAGCTTAAGAAAATATATGAAAAACGTTATAAGTGCCTATAAAATTTGAGGATTGCCCTCGATTTCCCTGGGATCCCATCATCAGATCCCAACTTGGTGGCAATGGGACCACCTCGGGAGTATATCCTTTCAAATAAAAAAAGAATTTTTAAAATCGGTCAACAATTGGCGGAGCAATCGGTGAACATACATAAAAAAAAATAATGATAAATAAATAAAAAGAATACAAACTATAGAACATATAACCTCCTCCTTTTTTGGGAGGCGGTTAAAAATTGGAATATTATGTTGCTAAATGAAAAATTTGCTTATATACAGCGCAGAATACTACTTTTCTGTAAATGTTTGAGATATAAATGCAATTATCATTGCTATAACTAAAATCGAACTTCAAAATACAATATTTTTTATGAATTTGCGTCGGAATTTTTTCATTTTTTTTATTTATTAAAAGTGTAAAATGGCGTTAATTCTTATTATTCTTAACGAAGTATGACTTAAGACGACACTGATTTTGTAAGGTTACTTTAGATAAAGTTTAGACAAATTGCATTTGGGTTAGTACCGGTTTAGAGATATTATACTTAACTTATACTAACCGCCGAATTAGTGTAGTTCTACTTAATACTTAATGGGATTTTATGGAATCTTTAGTTTGATTTAGTGAATGCAAATTGCCGTCCAATTTATGGTAATTTTTATGCAAGAAAAACCATAACCTCATATAAAATGTTATATTCATTCAGTATATCCTGTGTTTAAAACGAAGTCTCACTCGTCACACTGCTAACGTTTGAAGCACTTGGTCGCTCACAATTTGACGATATTTATTATATTTCGGAACACGCCGACGAAAACCACCAGATCTATTTATTTTTATTATTTCATCCATTCCATTAATTGTTTATAGTTTGTTGAAAAACATCCCGTCAAACTTATTTTCACTTAAACTTGATTACATTTAGTAAAAAATTAATACAATGGTCTTCAGTGAGGCAATTCAAAGAGCTTGGTGTTAAGATCACCTCAAGTTTATCTACAAAATCAGGTTTTACTTTGCGATTCTAAACTGATACTTGAATTATACCATTGAGTCTTAAGTGAGCCTTCAAATAATCTGAGTTGAGTAAAAAACGCATTTTTAGACTTAATTGTAGACAAACTTAATACTAAATAGTTTTTAAAATACTTAACTAGGTTGTAGGTATTCTTAACTTGCTTTAGTAGCGGTAGCCTAAAACTATTTAGTTTTTAACATTAAAATTACTTAACGGAGTCTTTTTAAATTTAGCTAATACTTATTTTAGATAAAGTTTAGATATGTAAGATTTAATCACTATTCTTGTTTGCTACTTGGGTTTTATATTTCTTAAGTATTTTGCTAGTACCTCAAGTTAAATAAGTGCGCCAGTCGGTTTTTCTAAATAAAATGGGTGTCGATTTAACGCCTATACCAATGAAGCGATGTTCGGGTATAAATGTTTCAGTAGAAATGGGATGTCCCAAAACAAAATTGTGTGTGATAGTACCGAGATACGTGGTTTTGACGATTACAAAACCCCTAAATAATGACGTCACAGAAAACTTTGGTTAGGAATTGTAACAAATATACTCATCCGAATGGAAAACGGACAATTGCAAGCGGTTTATTAAACCTATTCCTCTAAATGGTTTTTGAATTGCCATACCTTTGAAAAAACTGGTACATCCCAATTAAGACTAGTGGGCTTAGATATGGTGCGAGAGTAAACTATCAAATTGCATTAGGTAGCGTATTCTACAGCGCCCAAAGGCCATGGCGCGTACCGTATTTCTCGTTAGAGAGATTGGAACCTACTGTAATGATAATAAGGCTAACAATAAATCCCTGTACATTTTGAAGCGTTCTGATACAATATAACATCGAGGTGAATTGTTGAATAAGTTTATGTAATCGCGCGGCAGGTAGACCTGGACATGCGTATCGGCATCCACAGCGGCACCGTGCTGTGCGGCGTGCTGGGTCAGCTGAAGTGGCAGTTCGACCTGTGGTCGCATGACGTCACCGTCGCCAACCACATGGAGAGTGGCGGCCTTCCCGGGTAACACGAAAAAGGAACATAAACCGCCATATGAAACGACCGTAGTCTTAAATATGTAGAGCACCTTAAGACTATGTTTTCAATACCACTTCGGCGCTTATAGGTATATAGAACATTGGTTATAATATAGGTGGAATACTGCCTTATCTATCTATCTATCAGCCATGGACGTCGACTGCTGAACATAGGCCTCCCCTATAGTTCGCCACAGGGTGCGATCCTGCGCAGACCGCGTCCACCAACTCCCCGCGACCCATACGAGGTCATCCGCCTACCTAGTCGGGGGCCGTCCTACGCTGCACTTTCCTATGCGTGGTCCTTCTGCGGTCGCAAACCCACTTGGCCAGCGTGGTGATTAGGGTCACACCCCCCTACCTACAGAACACTGCCTTATGCCACCAATATCTTTAGATCAGTTATTTTATTGAAAACAATTATACAAAAATTGACCTATCTTATTGATAGCAGTATATACCATAGACCTATCTATGGTAGGTCAATTTTTGTATAATTGTTAGACCTATCCACGGTACATCAAATGTTATTTTTATAGCCACCCACGCTAGCCCCGAAATGCGTGTTTTGGAAAAAAAGACATTACGTGATAGGGAACAGCAATACTTAATTGACTATTAAGAAATCGTATATTACAATTACAGCCGTGTTCACATCTCAGAGGCCACACTGCAATGTTTGAATGGCGCGTTCGAAGTGGAACCAGGCGAAGGCGAGGCCCGAGACCCGTACATCCGCGAGCAAGGCATCTCCACCTACCTCGTACACAGCACCGCGCAGCCCCGGCGCAGCCGGCACCGCTCCAGACCTAGGTACGGTACCTGATATATCCACTGGCTAACATCTACTCCTTTATCAGGAGGGTTACATTACTCCATATGTTTTCTACTGTCTGTAGGTACGAAAGAGACGTTTATCTATAAAAAAAAAAGACATGACCTATCTCACCCCTGGACATTTCCTCACTGGTGCATCGCTGTCTTCTTATCCGGAAACGGATCTTGCAAATGTTAACCTTGGACGACTAAGTTTTTTATATTCTATTAAAATATAAAAAATATCTTCTTTTTACAAAACTATATGGGGCCAACTACCGTACGTTACATAATCCTCTTTTTCGCTTTTCCGTAGTCGGATTAAAATTATCCCATTGCCATTCTTGAAGGCCCAAACAACTATTCTCGTGTCCAATATGATTGAAATCTATCCTGCCATTATTAATTATGTTTATATATATATATATATTATAGGTATATGAATTATTTACATGTTGATATTAATTATGAGTTGTTACATATTTTATAATATGGTCTTATATATATGGACTTATACATACGCGGCGAACTAAGATAGTAACAGCGAAATAAAACACACGCCCACCATCTCCGCTCGCGCCGTCCAGCACCTCGCCATCGTCGTCGGGAGACGGGTCTACTACTGCTCCCGACGCCAGCGAGGCGGGCGATGACGCGCGCGGATCGCCAGTAGCCAGGATTGCACCAGCAACCGCTGTTAAATACGGTCTTGTGGGGTTTGAGGTGCTGTACTATAAGTACGCACCGATTCACGATGCCAGTTCTCGATAATGGTTGTGCCACGCTCTATTAGGATTGATTTATCATCACGGACAGGACTATTGTAGCCAATAAACCTGAAATCGTGCTGGTGATGGATCTAAGCGCTGGGCAATGCTCGTCGACATCACCATCCCACAGGATCTTCGGCCTCAGTGCCTACACCGCGTAGATAAGCATGGAGGCGGACTCTATTTAATTTTACTAACAAAATTCCCGCGATTTACCGGCATACTGGAAATAAGTGAACATCAATAGGTATATACGTATCAAGGTATTTAAAAACTAGTTTAGTATAGTTCCTGTTTACAACATTGAATTTAATTCACATGTGTTTCATTTAACTAATAGGCATTTAACGTCATAACCTAAATAATTTAAAAAGGACCTTTTCATGACGTTTTATATAAACCTCGATTCACGGGAATTTAAAAATTATATATTTTTAAGAAGCCGACTTTTCCGGATTGCCGCTAGCCGGATTTTGCTAGTTGTAAGTATAAAAGCATCCTAATTTCCGATGGTTGAATTCTGCTGACATGTAGGGTCTCTTATGGGTCAAAGTGAATAATACTTTAAAAATAATAATTATGAAATCTGAATTTCTTAGAGATGTATATATATGGTCTCTAGGCGTCATAACATGCAATAAGATAAAATTCATAAATTGAAATCCTCAGAAATGTTTAAGGATATACCTTTATTAACATACAAAACAAATATTTAAACTAAGTTTCTTAGAGATGTATACAGTCTCCAAGAGTCTCTAAATTAAATAAAAAATCAATAACATCAATCGAGTACAGGATGAAGTCTCTCATGTCAGTTCATTAAACACTGATAGGCAGTTACTAGGTGTACAATTAATTTGGCCCTTGCTAGCATGAACAGACCGGACCCCACAAACGGCACCCGTTCACGAGCATGACATAGTAGTCCTGGACACGGCACGAATCGTCAGGTTCCTCTATCTATGTGCATGTGCAGCCCTAGCCATCGGTAGTTTGAGCCCTGCCTCGCTGCCTGTGCCACCCTAGATTAGGTTTTTTATAATATGCTTATATGTTGTATTTTCTTTTCGTTAATTACTTTTTATATTCAATTTGTAAAACACCTAACTTATGACCATAAATAAATAAAGTGAATAATAGTATTATTATTTGGCATTATGTAAAGAAATTAATCACCAAGATTCAAATTTACGATATATTTTTCGATTCATTGACCTTAAAATAAACCATTTCACTTAGGTACTTTTATGAATAGACTAGCTGTTGCCTGCGACTTCGTCCGCATAGAGATGCAATTTATAGCTTACAAAGTTTCACCCCCTTTGAAATTTGACATAAATTATGTCTTATTCTGATATATAATGTACATAACTGGAAAGTTTCACAAAAATTCGTCTAGAGTTTTTGAGATTAAGTGCATGCATACTTTCACGTTTATAATATAGAGATAGGAAGTTACACAAATAGATACTAACGTGTCAAATTGGTTTCCTAGCAACTGTTTGTTGATATAATTCTTCGCAATAGAAATGTCACAATGAACAAAACTCGGGGTTTTCTAAATCTTTTCCATTTATTGTTAAAAAATCCATTTTATGAATGAATATCCTCGAAAATTGTAGTCTATGTCCTATTCTGATATCTAAGCTAAATTACTGAAGAGTTTTACGCAAATCTGTCGTGTAGTTTTTGCGCAATAGTGGAACCAAAGACATTCAATATTAACTAACTAAAGCGTAATCCTTGACTTGTTACCTCGAGGTAACAAGTCGTTTAGTCTAGTATGACACGTCGCTCTGACATGATGCATTTAGGATAAGATGGGGGAATGGCAGTCAGTGGGCAATGCCGGTCGCGACAAAATCTAAAACTTCCAAAAACATTATGCAATCGCTACTAGTGTCACCATCTAGTATGCGGCCGGGTAAACTTATTTACCAAGCGGCACCATTTTCCTTCGCGCGCAGTGAGTTTGACAGCCGTGTTTTTTTGTAATAAAATCGAAAATTCGGTGAAGGGTAAGCTTAAAATGATTTACACCAATCAATATCTTTCTTAAAGTAAATTACTACACGTTTACAAGTGTATCCCATGTGCTTGTTGGATTTTAAGAAAGTATTTACGTTTTTCGTGACTAACCTAAGAAACCGTTTTCGTATTTTGGGGTAATGGCGATCATTCTAAGCGGGCAATACCGGTCTGTCGCCGGTATTACCCCGTAAGGATTTATAAGACAATTTATTATTTGTTTGTTTGTTAATATAAATTAATGTAAATATAATTAAATTAATGTTCTTTATGAAAAAAAGAGTTATTATTGGTTAAAATATAAAAATGTTTCGGTTAGGGTGTATAGCCGAAGGGTTTTACAAAATGATTAAAAAATAAGAAACCCGTAATAGATTGATAATGTGCCTCATATATGTATATATAGCCCATTATATAAGCTATGTAAAAAGTAAGTTAACAATACCGTAAATCCCAGAAATAACATAAAAAAATAATGACTGCTTAAGTGACCGCCATTCCCCCATCTTACTATTGCAACAAAGCATTAGAAATAAAAAAAAATTAACAGGAAATATGCCTAGTTGCGCCTTGAAATCCTGTAAGTCACGTTACGGCAAAAGCACTGGACGTGACTTCAGCTTATTTTCGTAGGTATTATGTATATTTATTTAATAATTTGAATAAAACAAAATGGTCAATAGATGATTCTAGAAAATGTCCCTAAACTTATAGTACCTAATAAAAGCGCCCTCCGGTGTTCAGTAGCAGTACTAAACTTAGTATGTGGTGTAATATTACGTCGATATGTGTTATCGATAATATTACTATGAAGTAAATAATAATTTATGTATAAAATTATAAAAGTACAGACAAATAAGTAATAATAATAAACCGTTACGGCGTAGTAGCCGGATGCGGTGGCAGTGTGATAACCATCCAAGTTTTAATTTTTGTGTTACTATTATATCTACAAAACAAATGTAAATAAAGAACTCAGATATATTGAAACAACTTCAATTATTTGAATACCTCCTAAATTCATCACTTGTTTGTTAGAAATTATTCAAACATGAAATATTACTATTTCTATGAAGCACAAATTTTAAGTTTTTAATGTGGGAAAACTAACAACACATAACTATCTACTGTGACATAGAAACAATTCAAAGCGCAAAGAAAAATACGATTGCTCTCGCACGTGGTCACACCAGGACTCGATCCCGGTACCTCTCGATTACGCGTCGAGCGTGTCAACCCCTCCACCAGCGAGCACTGTGCCTCGAATTTATCCATCGGCTTTGAACCACGTACTATCAACAGCATAATTGCATGGACATGGCAAAGACGATAATCGCTTGGGTGTCTTAAGATGCCGAGAGCACGTAGCTCTCAGCATTGCATGATGGTTACAAAAAAATAAACTATATGGCATTGTTATCAAAACGAACAAAAAATTTAATGCTTTGTTGATATGTAAGTCTCACAAGCACTAAAATAGTTCTGTAATAGAATAATCTACTATTAAAAAAAAACTTCCACTGAAATTAAAACGGCACCCGTATTTAACTTTTGGAACACGCTTCTTTTTAACCGACTTCCAGAAAAAGGAGGTTCTCAATTCGTCGGTGTTATTTGTTATTTATTAAGTAAGGTTGTTTTAAAAATTATTTTTCAAGCGTATTGTTAGAGTTTGGCCAGAGAAACATGATATTGACCTTGAAAGAGAATTCTTTATATGGCAACAATTTTACATATTGAAAAATCTGTCAAATTATAAAACCTACTTCGTTTCTATGCATTCCGTATTGCCAGGTCATGATTTTTTCAAATTTGCCGCATATTTATAATGTCATGTTTCGCTTGCCAAGCTCTACTATCGTAACAGAACAGAGTCTGTTCTACAACAAGAACTCATGGCAAAAATACCACCATTTACACTTTGTTTCTTCATGAAACTACGAGGTTTTAAACATACTTTAACTTCATTTACACTTCAATAACATATGTGATGACGTGAATATTACGGCACTATACTTTAATAAAAATAATATAATAAGTAAGGAGGAACTTTTGAATACCCTCCTTTGGAAAATACTCTACTTTGGATGCAAATTTCCGTAAAAACTTGCGTTGCTAGTTGTTTGAAAGTCGTCAAGGATGAAAGTCTATTATAATGTTATATAATATGAAGAGATAGTCAATTGATACATAGACTAGGCTGAAACAAAATAATCATTGTTTGTGCCTGGATCTTTGCCTGAATATTGACTATGAATACCTACACTTATAAGAATCGAAATACTGATTCAATATTAGTATTATTAAATTATATAGTTATAACAAGAAAATTTACAATGGACTGTGTGTATTCATAAAAGGTAAGGTAAAAGAAAAATAGTCACAAGTTCTCTTATAATGAAACTCCTCAAAAGTAGGGTTTTTAATTTTTTTATTACAAGCAATTAATAACTATCTATACTTAAAACTAGAAATAGTATAACTTTGAAATGAAAAAAATAACTTAATTTCTTACACAATTTTTATATAAGATAAATAACACAATTTATTAATACATAATTTAAGTAAAGTCTCTTCTTAAGATTTTGTTGAGGATATAGCTTAAGTATTCATTTCCAAAATTGGAAAGAGGATTGAAGCTTCCCTTCAACAAAACACTATTATAAGCGAATACAATTAATTACAAATCTGAGACTGGTTATGATTGTAGGCGAACGCACTTTAACATTTACCTTTTACTGTTTTACTAACTTATCATTTCTTAACAATTTAAAGACTGAGTGATGAAAAAATATCGTAAAATACTGTCACAAAATAGCGTACATGCAAAAAATAATACATGATTGATTTACGTTTAGTAGTATAAAAATGTAGTTATTTACTATCATAGTATAGTAAAATATAAAAATAAAATATACTTAACGCAATGACGCCATGTTTAACTACTAATAAACATCAGTGTAACCCTATCTCCACTCACTTCTGTCCTTAATTGGTATAGCCACAGGTTTACAATGGGATTTAAATCTGGTGATCTAGCAGGCCACGAAATGATATTTATGTTATAACGCCGGCGAAAACACTCACTCACACTTTGGGAACGATGTATAAGACAATTATGCTGCACGAATGAAATTATGGGTAATTCTTCCTCCGGATACACATTTCGAATCATGGTCTCCTCCAGCACATTGACGTAATCAGCAATTAGCCCGACTGCGCACTCTGACGAGTTCTCTCGGGTCGGCCCAGCTCATCCAACCCCACATATTCTTCACTGTAATGCGACCAGATTGCACAGTGGGTATTATTTCAACGCCACAAGCCTAAACGTCCGTATTGACTAGTGAAACGTTTTTTCGTCAGTGACAATGACATTACTTCAATCCGCATTTAAGCATTCTCGAGCAAACTTTAATCTCGCTTCTTTGTGCTGTGGAGTCAGCGAGGGTTTGACTGCATGCTTGCGAGGATGTAAACCCTCACTGTGTGGAGAACACGGCCAACAGTGTCCACGCCTGTGTTAAATAAACGGGTGTAATGGGTTGTTGGTGGAAAACCATTTTCTTCATATTCCTGGACCATGCTTTGACGCCGATGTGCGCTTATAAGTCGAGGTCTACCGGCCCTATGGCGGTGCAGATCCTATAAGCTATAAGTATGATCCTTCCTCTGTGAATTGTCGCACCCAAAAACACATCTGTTTTCCTCTGTAACAATTTTTAGAAATATATAATCATTATTAAATTAGCATACAGATATTTCTAATATATAAAATCTAGAAAGAAATGTAAACAATAATACTTACGCTTACACCGGTTTCTGTGGCAATTTCTGACAAATTTTTGCCTTGACTATGCAAAGTATTTGTAACATTGTGGCTAAGTCAATATTTCAATGAGAACCCATTATTACAAAATAAAAGAACTAAATAAATACTAAAACACAATCAAAAATACAATCGAACGGACGGCAGCCGCAAGGAAACGAACGAACAGTTTCTTTGTATAAAAACTATTACGGTATATTCATAATCTTAAGTCTACCCTCTAAGTGTGCGGTTACTTTTATATAATTGTTGCACTATTCAACAACTATTTAACATGTGACTTAATTATAAATATTTATTTGTTTAAATAAAAATGTTTTGTTTAAGCAGCTGTTAAATAATCCCAGAAAAAAATAAATTAAAAAAAACTATTAACACTAAACGAATGCCTTGCAAACGTAGGTGATTAGTGATTACAAATACGGTTATAAATTTCATCCACGTCGAATATGGCTTGATGACTAAGGGGTTTAATGACTTGATCTATACGACGAATGTTCCGGGTTCAAATTTTCTCGAACATGGTATAGGAGAAAAACTTTTTGTATTTTGTGTTTGAATTAGCAAAATCATCGATGACTTTGGTTATGACGGTGAAACTAAGTAATATTTAATTAAAGGTGAATTCAAAAATACTGGATTCTGAAAATACGTTCCATAATGTAAATTGAATATTTTGAGTGACTTGCCGTGTGTGTTTGGCAATCGTTAGTTCAACCGAGATTTATTTTTAATACTTTGATGCTATCAACGCCATCTAGTAAGATCTTATGAAACCAATGTAGTTACCGGATAGATGGCGTCTCGTTTCGCTGCAAAGCAAACTTTCTGACAAATGTCCATGCAATTATGCTGTCCAGTGTACTCGTACCTATTTTATTTTTTGAAAGGTATTATAACCTTAGCGCCATCTAAGACAACACATATTACACCTGACTCACATTCTCACTCGTGACACACACGTGGTCACACCAGGACTCGAACCCGGTACCTCTCGCTCTGCTCTTCTCGCTCTGTTCTGCACTTCTACTCGACCTGGTGTGACCACGTGTGTGTCACGAGTGCGAGAGCAATCGTATTTTTTTTTGCGCTTTGACTTGTATCTATGTCACAATGAAATATTTTATCATGTACATTTATCCAAACTATCGATACTTTGATATCGGCATGTCACCACCCCTATCACGCGTAACTAACATCACCTAGTGGCTAATAGCTGAAATGCATTTTTAATTCGTTTAGTTACTGGTTTCGCTATACAACCCTAGATGATGACCTGACCAATGTCCTCTCTATAAATATTATGTTAAATCTCTGAGTGGAACGTACATAAATACTTTCACGTTTATAATATAGAATAGGATAATAGATTTTCACTGTCCAGACATTTTATTTTTACAAGTGTATAGTGTGTATACATGGATTATCATACTTAATTACAGCGTTCCGAGCGCTCATCACAATTCAGATTCCAGCTACCGGCGTCCTAGCAGCGTCCTGGACGACGACACCGGCGCTGATTGGACTCCGGAGATACCCTTCCAGAATGTAAACAATCTGATTTAATTCATTAAATACACGGTGATTCTTAATAGGTGATCAGGAACCAATTTTTCTAAGTAAGTAATTGATGGCGGTCACGTTAAAGTCGTAGATTGAAACAAACTTTTTTTGATGGAATCATTAATTTGAAATCAATGTTATCCTAAATTCCTTGTCACCCTACTAATTAGTGTTTGCAAAATCCGTTTATTATTCGAATACGAATAATATGAATTATCCGTTTCTTAAATTCGAATTATCCGGATTTTTCGGATAATTTCCATGTTGTAGAAAATAATATAAAATAAAGACTCCAAGTTGTTTAATAGCAAAAGGTTGTCTTTATAAGGCAAAATAAAAGTGTACATAACAATATACATACTGAAACTTATAAAATTATCCGTTTGAAATACAAGTGTGAATCTAAGTCAACAACGTTGGTTTTTGCATTGTGCGCGGGAGCGCAAGCGACCCGTGAGCCTTGTGTGGGCTATGTTTTGTCATCGGGAGTCGCACTCGTGTATAATTCGAGAGGCAGGAGTCACTCGAGTTTTTTAATTTGCAGTGGGAAAGTGAAAGGAGAGTAAAAAGGTGAAGGAGTCTGCATGCGGGTGTGTTTGCTTGACAAGGAATGGAGGTTGCAAGTGTCTGGGTGGGCTCGCCCCAGGCTCCTGTCAGTGGGAGCCGGTCGTCAGGCTTTGCACCTTTGGTGCTACGCGGAAGCTCGGCCTTCGGCCTCGCGTTGGCTGTCGCTCGCTTTCGGGCCTGCGGCCCTCAGTTGAGCTAAAATCCGGGTGGGCTCGCCCTACAGGCCCTGTGGGCATTTGAGCTCGCGTAGGTGGGAGCCGGTAGTGACGCTCCACACCTTCTGAAGCTCGGCCTTCGGCCTCGTGTTGGCTAACGCTCGCCCTGCAGGCCTTTAGGGCCCTTGGACTCGCGTAGATGAGAGTTAATCGTGACGCTGCGCACCTTTGGTGCTACGCAGAACGGCCCAACTATTAGCCGGGAGATCCGCGCCAACGAGGGAAGTATCGCAAAACGCTATGACCCTCCCCTAAACGGGTGGAGCCGTGGAGTGTGGACCCCCAACCCACTGGCTACACTACGGGTTCAGATGGATGGCGAATTGCCTCCGTGTCCGTCCCCTCCGCCTGCGACGGAGCGGGTACGCGATCACGTCTTCCTCGCGCTTCCGCTCCTTGGCCTCCTTCTGCAGAATTACTGTTTTGCAGAAGGAGACCACTGCCCTCCTTGCCCTCTCGCTACTCAGCATAGCAGATACTATTCTTGGCAGCGAGAGGTCAGCCGCTCTTATAACCACGATCATGTCTCGTCGCTCTGCGTCCCACCTGCTGCACGATTGCAGGGTGGGCTGGGCCGTGTCTTTCAGGTCCTCACATTGGTGGCATGCTGGACTCGGTTCCCTCTCGATTCGATGCAGGTAATGTCCGAAACAGCCATGCCCGGACATCACCTGTGTCAACCTATACGATAAGTGGCCAAACTCCCTGCTTAACCAGTGCCCCTATGGTACGGATACCATAGGGGGACTCCTCCAGTTCCACCTCTCCTTGAGCCGGTCTATCGCCTGTCGTTGGGCCCTCTCAGGATCCGGGCGTTCTCCCCTCGCCCTTGTGTCCGATCTTATGCGGTATCTTTCAGCCAGCACCTGGGTGGGCAAGGGCGCATGCCACCGCTTGGGAGACTGTGGTATACCCCCGGATAATCCGGAGGGCCACCACGCGCTGTGGCCTCAGGAGAAGGGACTTGTTTTTTAACGAAAGCCGGTCCACCCAAATAGAGCCATACTCCTCACAGTCCAAGAGCCTGCGGCATAAGGCCCTCGGGTCGCCCACGTTGGGAAGCAGCCGGCTCAAAGCCGACGCCGTGCTCACTATCCGAGGAGCAAGTCTTGCAAAATGCGCCCACAGGGCCCCTGGGCTCACGTAGGTGGGAGCCGGTGGTGAAAGTCCGCACCTTCGGTGCTGCACGAAAGCTTGGCTTGCAGCCTCGCGATCGCTGATGATTGCCCTCAGGCCTGCGGCCCTCAGTCGAGCTAAAATTACATGGGTTAAAGTAAGTTTTTGGGTGGGCTCGCCATGCGGGCCCTTCGGGCCCTCTGGCTCGCGTAAAGACGTCACGCTCCACACCTCTCTCGTCTCTCGCCTGTTTCGACGCTCATCCTCGTGCCTACGGGTCTCGGTCGAGCTGTGACTGCTCCAATTTGTAATTTTTCGATTTTATCCAAACTTGTCCGAATTTAGCCAGGGATTACTCATACGAAGTTGCCTTTCCGCCATTTTTGTTATGGTAAACACGACACCTTTCGGCCGGAAATCAGCACACGCGATGGTCTCCTGGGGCGGCCGCGGCACGCGCACTACAAACGAGCTGAAGTGCACGTAGTGGCGCGAATGCAACTGGAACACCCGCAGCGAGTAGCAGGTTTTCTGGCGAACATACTGCGTCACTTCTTCAGCGGTGGCAGTGTGATGCAGGCGCGACACGTACAGCGCCTTGCTCGGTGTGGAGACCCGCAGACCATAACCAACCGGTTCTGCAGTACCACACTGACTCTTGCGTGTCTTACGCTTTCTTGACACCGTTGTGAAACCCTCCTTGTCCACAAAGGTGCGAGGGGTTTCCTCTTTTGGAGGATCCCGAACTTCACGCGCTTTTGAGGGCGCGTCTTTCCGGCGGGCTGAAACAGGCTCACCAGCAGAAACGACGTCAGCAAAACGACGACGTGGTTTCGATGAAGCGTTGACGGGAGGCCCCGCGAGGAGGGGGCAGGGAGGCCGCGGATCGGCAGGCGCAGTGACATTGCTATGCGCAGTGTCAGCTACACGCGAATTGACCGAGCTGGCATTTGACGCCCGGTCATTATTTTTGAAATTTGACGCCGTCAGTGACCGCGTTTCTAGGGCACCGTCGCGCAAACGGATGATTTCTTTGCGCAATACGTCAATAACGGCCTGCGATTTGTCAAATTTCTCTATAATTTCTGCCATGCATGCTTTAAGAGCCACGATTTCTTTCAGCAGGCAGCTCACTTCGACATGGTCTGGCATATTGGACGGCAATCTGGGAACCGCCGTCGCCACGAACTCAGGCATGTCGCGTTCGTTCTCCCTTAGGATTTCAATGATGTCATCGAGGGTCTTCCTTCCGGCTTTATCTTCTCTGCGATGAGGTAGAAATGTGCCGGCAATCCCGAGAGACTGGAACAGCACCTTTTTCGCAACGCAGATTTCGTCGACAGTAAAACGTGACGAACAAATCTGAACAGCAGTCACCGCATCCATCTGACCTTCCAGCAGCAGCTTCTGCTGAAGAAAGGCGAGGATCCCGTTGACAATGGGCTCATTTTTATTAGGGTCACCCATTGTTTAACTACTGGCAGTGGTCGAGCCGCGCTAATTTCACATTTAAATAATTAATTAGTCATCGATGCGTCTACTTCGCGGCGTGCATCGGATACTACTCTACTACTAATGGGAAAAAGGCGTGATTTTATGTATGTGTTTATGTTTTCCGAATTTTCCAAATCTGAAGGCAAATTCAGAATCGTAAGTACCATTCCACCCCCGATACCAAATTTAAACCCTCTCTGACCAGTTTGAAATTAAGCCACCATTTTGAATTCGCCTTCTTGAAAAAAAAAACAACACCTCTCGATTGCTGTGACCGTCTTCTATGAAATTTGTTCGAGCGCCTCACCAATAATTAATTGAATCGGAGGCCCCAAAAACCCCCGATACCAAATTTCAGCCCCCAAGGGCCAATTTGTAAATCTGCCGCCATTTTGAAGTCGCCATCTTGAAAAAAAAAACAATTGCACTCGATTGCTATGACAGACCCCTATGACATTTGGTCGAGCATGCCCCACCTATCTCTAACCGACTAGCCACCAATGCAATTCCAAAAATTTCCCCATACAAAAAAGAGGCGCAACAATTTTAAGCCTTTAGGGATCTATAAGTACTTAATTTACATTAGAAATCATTATTTAAATGATTTTTAAACCTAACTTTGAAATACGAATAACAATATATCTCTTAGTGTTGTTCAAGATAATGAACACCGTCTATTTTTGGTAGTATTCAAAATATCCGAATTATTCGAATTCAAATTCGGATTTCAAGCATAGCGGATAATCCGGATTATTCGAATATCCGAATATTCGGATTGCAAACCCTACTACTAATCTGTATGTGAGCTACAACCTCTTCAGAAAATTAATGGCAATGATAATTTATGAGTAATAATTTGTCAATCTTGTCATTGTCATATGAATTAACAAAGTCTTAAGACTTAAGAGGGTTTATACCTGCTTAACTGTCAACGTCGCATATTTTTTGGTTTTTCTTGATTATTTTGAGAAATGTGAATGTAACTTAAACATTTTTTCAATTCATTCATTACGTTTTCGGTAGTTAAGCTGGCACAATGCAAAATTTAATGATATTGCCACAACAAAAGCTCTAAAAATGAATTTAAGTATATATCTTGTTTTGTAAGAAAATAAAGGCAAAAGCGATGAATACATGAATTAAACACATTATAAATGCTAAAAATGTAGGGTATGCATTGAACATATCTTTAAGTTTCATTCAAATACCACAAAATAATGAAGCAAGAAGAAAAAATATGCGACGTTGCCAGTTAAGCGGGTATAAACGCTCTTAAGAAGCGATGGCACTTGACGTATCGTAAGGTGCGTCCACACTTGTATCTTTTGCTCGTATCCGATCACCGTGCCGTGGCATGACTGCGTATCGCGCTGCTTGGACGCTCACTGTCGGCACGCCGATCATGCCGCACTCTTCTGATATAAGTGTGTGATACGCGTAGCAAATGGATTTCGAGCGATCGGATCGGCGCAACGTCTAAACGCGTGATCGTGACACGCGATCATGTCACGCGACGATGATCTGATACGGGCAAATGATACAAATGTGGACGCACCTTTACGTTACTTCAATTGTAGGATAACCATTGTATCCAGTGGTTCTTAGTTTATTTTAACTTTTAATTAATTAAACAGTGAGGTAATTAATTGCCTGAGACCTCGTCTATTAAGTTTAATTTTAGCTAGATATTAAGATTTTCTACTCCTGATAACCGATTAAGAATCACCGGGTATACTCAGTACTTAATGACCCAGTCATATAAGCACAGTTAAGGGATCAACCTCAGAATGAGAGATAACAAGCTGAAAACTCGTATATTCCTTCATTTCGGTGTTCTAAAAGTTGTTTCAAAAGTCGCCTATAATCACCTGTCTGCGTCGTAAGTTATTTAAGGTCAAATGTCACAAAAATCAGCTTTTCGCGATTATCTCGAAAACATCATAAAGAGTAAAAAAAATGGGAAAAAAACACATATTTGTTTCTTTTTCCACGACTGCACTCAAGTGAGAACCCTCTATGACATTTGGTCGAGCACCTTTTGTACCCATTTCTAACGGTTTTCGAGATACAGGACCCCAAAAAAATTTTTTTTTAATTGTCAAAAGAGGACTGTTTGATTGTTTGAGCACCTTATACCTATTACCTTCCGTTTTCGACCTAATCGCGAAAAACTGATTTTTGTGACATTTGACCTTGAATAACTTACGACGCAGTCAGGTGATTTTAGGTGACTTTTGAGGCAACTTTTAGAACAAAATGAAGGTGTAGGCGAGCTTTTATCTCTCATTCAGAGGTAAAACCCTTATATGACTGGATCATAATGGTTGTAAGACAAGAGGGCCAGAGTGAGAATACTTACTTTAAACAAAGATTTTTGGAGTACAAATCCAATGCTTGGTGGCGGATTAACTACTGAACTGTCGAGCAGAGTTTTTTATTTTTATATAAGATTCCACCCTAAGGTGAATGTACGTTTCGACGAACGCTTAAGACCTGGGTGTACGTTTATTTTTAGGGTTCCGAACCAAAAATGGTAAAAAAGGAACCCTTATGGTGCGACTGTCTGTCTGTCTGTCTGTTCGACCATTAGAGCGCCATATCTCAAAAACTACTTATGCTGTCTATTTGAAATTTGTAATATTTATAAACATAGCCAGCCCACATGTATTGCAAAGAAAACAGTTTAAAATATATTTTTATTTTCTAAAAAGTAAAAGTATTTTAAAAAAAAAAAGGGGCAAAATTCAAAGTCTAGCTCCTAGGTCAAGTAGGGTATCATATGAAAGGGCTTGATCTGGACATTTTTGAACTATTTTTTTATTTATAGTGAGTAGATTTTGTTTTATTGAGGAAAATGTGAAAAAAAAACACCCCCCCCCCCCCCCCCCCCCCCTTATCGAATAATCCGGATTTTTCCCCAATTATGTAATTTAATATGAATTACACGAAAATTATAACCATAATTATATCTATCTATCTGTCTTGCTATTTTTTTAATCACCAAAAATCATTTTTGAATAACCTGGTTTGATTAAGTTTGCCCCTCATTTGTATGTGACGCCATAGATACCAGAAGCAAACTTAACTCCAGCGGCAAGTTAAGTCGGAATAAGTGAAAGTTTGTACGGAACCCTCAGTGCGCGAGTCAGACTCGCACTTGACCGGTTTTTTTTAATTAGGTCTGCGTTTTGTATACGATTGTGATTTATAGTATAGTGGTAACTTTCATAAGTTTGCCATAATTTTAATGGTTTTAATTATATACTTCGAGATTTATTAAACATATTTTATAGGTGTTTGGGTCGCTTACCCTGATTTGTACCATTTACCGAACTAAGAAACTTGATTTGCACATAATACCGAAACGGCATGCCGTATCACCGAAATAGGGAAGAAATTTAAATAAAAGAATTTGAACGGATTATATCACGTACATTATCTTATTTGAGTTCCCGACGTTTCGGAAGCTTTTCAGCGTTCAATCCTAAATTCCAATAGCATCCTAATTTTAATAGAGAAGATGGGTTATGGCTACCACCAGTTTGGGATCCTGTAATACATCTCATCAAGAAGCAAGCAAGACACAGGTCTGCAAAACCTGAATTTCCGAACGGTGAAAAAAAATCTTATCTGTTAAAAAATAGTTTAGTAGTTTTTATTTATAATATGATTAGTAACAAGGTAGGAGGTAGTCTGGGAGTTTTTCTTTGGCAGCCTTTCTTTTCTCCTCAGTGCACCTCATTTTGTAAAATTATGTTTGGTAAATTATAAAAATATTATAATTAAGCCCTTCTGGCACAAGTGGCACTGTCTTTACAGATTAGGCCCATCTGGCATCTGGCATGTATACACCTTTATTTGTTTTGTCAAAGTTGGCGGTTTGCAAACTTTGGCAGAGAAAAATATATCTTTTCTCAATCTACCCGTGAACATCGAAAGCTGAAAAGCTTCCGAAACGTCGAAAAGTCAAATAAGATAATATACGCGATACAATTCGTTAAAATTGTTTTATTTAAATGAGTAATAATCGCGGAAACAGGAGAAAATATTAGGAAAGATATGTATGAAATTGTGGCGCTAAGTTGTGCTTAAACTTTATTTAATATAACTGATGAGTACTACATATTTCCAATAGTTTTGACTGATGTTGTTTCGAAATTTACCATCCTTAAAATATTGTTTAATATTTTAGGGATGGTAAACTTCGAAATAAAAGTATTAGTTCAGATAAAACACAATACCATTTATTCATTATAAATAACGGATAAGTATTAGCTAGCATTAAACAAGAAAATCAGATTATTTCTCGTACGCATATAATCAGGATCAATAGATTTCTGAGAGTCAGAGGCATTTTATATTTTCACCTGATAGTATATGATATTTGATCTCAGAATTTACAAATATCTAATTTTTACATCGTATTATTTTTCGGATATAACTTTCTCAGCACTTGTCGTGACATTTGACGGACTGTTCCATCGTATCAATACATTTTCACTTTGGTCTAGTTTGTTTCTCGGATTACGGAAAATAATCACTAAATCAAAAACTTTTTTTTTAAACCTCAAAGTGTTTTTAGAAGAATTGTCGAAATATGTGCCACACATTGATGTTTGCTCATTTTTTTTCAGTTTCAGTTACAAGTCTGGAGTGCCCCCCCCCTAGATTTTTTTTATTTTATTTAACTATCAAACTAAGTAGCGGCTTACAAAGACACCTATGCTCCAAAATTCATCAATATACATCTTATAGTTTTTGAGTAAAATACCTGTGACATACGGACGCACAGACAGACAGACATGATGAATCCATAAGGGTTCCGTTTTTTGCCATTTGGCTACGGAACACTAAAAATCCCCTATAAAAATCAATTGAATAAATTTATGTTCGCGCCTCACTTCAGCACGGCTTAAATGTTTAGAAGCCGGCCATGGCAAATGTACGAAAAATAATAATTTTTTGTATTGACCTAGCTAATAGAATAAGGATGATATTCCAATGAACACCGAGCAGTAAGGTAAACGCAGCTATCAGCGACCCATCGAAAATCTGCAGGTATTGCCGACCTATAAATTGAAAGTCAATTTTTACGCTTCCAGTACTATTCCAGCTAAAGATAGGTGAACCTACGCACACCTTGGTTTCTAGATCATCATTTACTTTTACGTTAGTGGGTGTGACAGAGCAAAAAAGAGGCAAAATACGCTAGTTTGTGCAAAGACAGCGTGGGCGCTGGTCATGTCATACTAGGCCTTAACCCATCAGGTAAGCACGTGACTTTTCTACTTAAGAGATTTACACAAATAAGTGAATGTTATTTTTTACGTTGTGTTATTGAATATGTTCAATTAAGTGTCAGTTCTAGATTTCGTACCACATTTTATTGAAAAAAAGCAATATTAAATTATAAAACCTTAAAATAAAACAGGACGGTGATAGCTTCATCAGTTTTATTTGTGGCATCTATCGCTTAATGTTATAAGTCGTTAATGACCTTAGCATAGTGCTTTGTTTTTTCTCTATTATGTTATATTATATGGCAATAACACAGGTACTTTAATAGACTAATTTAAATCTAAACATTTGTTCTTTATAAAAATGTATTAGCGACATACGTATTGTTGTCTACTTTCTTTTTTATTAAGTTGTTAATTTAACTAATTTTGACATAGGTTTGGAGGGTCGACTCTTTTATCGTTACATTTATAAATCATTGTTTAGTATTTAAAACTGTGTGTATGGGTTCATATTTTTTGTCATATTTATTAATTACTATCTGTTTTATAGCCAGAAGGTGTAACTTAATTAAAAAAAAACACTTTTTAAGAGTCGCTAATACATCATATGTTTGCACTTACAAATTGTATTACCGATCTATAGGGCTCGGTAGTAGCAACAATAGGAAGCTATTACCGATCGTATTTATATTATTTGATTTCTCGCCTACTTTGTGGAGTGATACTTCCTGGCCAAAGTATATATGATAAAGATATTTTAATAATGCACAAATTCCTCATTATGATTGTGCCAATTGGTACTACCTTGCACTTTGTATCTTTATAAGTCCAGAACCACTGAGACACGAATTCGTAAGTTGGTAGCACAAATTAGCACTGTGGTGACCTGTTTGTTACGCATGCATGTTTGATCTCCGCCGCCGCGGCGCGGCAGAGCACAGCTCACGCACCATGACAACGAGAGAAAAATAACAACTCTGACATAGCTACATACTAAACGGTCGTGCTACTAATTTAATTCCATGTTTGTATATATTGTAATAACAGTTGTAAATATATAAGTTGTACATACGCATTTCTATTTTTATCTTCGTGGTAGTGCATCATCTACTACCATACTGGTGACCCGCGACTTTGAACATCTAACGGAAAATCTGAACAAACGTCATGACGGACGAACCGGAAGAAAATTTTGCTGATGCTGACGCCGCTGCTACGGAGACAAAAGGGCAGGTATACAGAGACGGGATTCGTGTGCCGCCATTTAACGCCGACGAACCTGCGCTATGGTTTGCACAAATTGAAGCGCAATTCACGCTCTCAGGTATAAAATGTGACAGTACTAAATTTCACTATGTAGCGAGCCAGCTCGAAGCTCGATACGCTTTAGAAATCAAAGACGTAATAATTAACCCTCCGGCTGCCGATAAGTATGCTAAAATTAAATCGGAATTGATTAAACGTCTCTCAGCGTCTCAAGAGCAGCGGACACGGCAAATGTTAGTCCACAAGGAACTCGGCGACCGCAGGCCGTCGCAGTTTTTACGTCATCTGCGGAACCTAGCTGGTGCAGCTGCGACATCCGATCTAAAAAAAACTTTATGGACCGACCGCTTTACTTCTAATGTTCAGACTATTGTAGCTTCGCAGATAGACCAGCCGCTGGACAGACTCGCGGATCTGGCGGACAAAGTTTACGAGCTTGCTCCGCCTGCCCCTCGCGCCATGCAGGTAGCATCAACTTCTGGAACTGCTGTCAATTACTTAACTGCACCGCCTGTCCACGCATCTTTACCGCCTGCTGCATACGCACCCGCCCCGCCTTCCGACTACGTAACGCAGCAAATAAATGAGCTTACAAGGCAAGTTGCTCTGCTTACAAGCCGTTATAATAGAAGAAGCCGGTCACACTCGCGCTCGCGATCCAAGTCAAACTCAAGGAGGAATAATCGCTCGCGCATTCCCGGCCACCGCAACCGCCGCCGAACTACCCGCATAGCTTCTACCACTTCAGATTCGGACACAAAGCTCGGAAGTGCATTCAGCCCTGCAGCTTCAATGCGGAAAACTCCCTGGGCGGTCGGAACTAGCGGCCAACGACTGCCCCTCTACTTCAGGCCGTCTATTCATAACGGATCGGACTAAGAAAATACGATACCTAGTTGACACAGGTTCAGATTTATGTGTTTTCCCCCGGTCGGCTATCAAGACGTCCTGTTCTCGTTCCAAGTATGATCTCGTTGCTGCCAATACGAGTAATACTGTCATTCATACTTATGGACCCATCGCGATAGCTGTCAACCTAGGACTAAGAAGAGTTTTTAAATGGAGTTTCACTATAGCAGATGTCACAAAGCCCATCATAGGAGTAGATTTTCTCGCTTATTACAATTTACTTGTGGACTGCAAAAATCAACGGTTATTAGATAATACTACTACGTTATCTGTAGCCGCTGTCAACTACACATCTGTCGAGCATATAGCTTCTGTCAAATCAGTTACGGGTGAATCTGAATTTCATGACATTTTACGAGAGTACCCTGCTATAACCAGACCACCAGGTAGACATTCACCATCTAAACACAACACCTTGCATTTTATCAGGACTACGCCTGGAGAACCAGTATCCTGCAAGCCTCGCCGCCTAAATCCGATGCGCATGCAGGCTGCAAAGAAAGTGTTCGAGGATATGCTGGCATCTGGTATAGCGCGAAGATCCGAGAGCCCATGGGCCAGCGCACTTCACCTGGTAAAGAAAAAGGACGACTCCTGGAGACCATGTGGAGATTACAGAGCTCTCAACGCCAGAACCATTCCGGACAAGTACCCCATCCGTCATATTCATGATTTCTCGTACCAGCTGTCAGGTTGCACCATATTTTCAACTATTGACTTAGTGAAAGCGTATAATCAAATAGCCGTCAACCCTGAGGATATACCCAAGACCGCAATCATCACACCTTTTGGATTATTCGAGCATCTTTATATGACGTTTGGGCTCCGGAATGCAGCTCAGTCGTTCCAGAGGTTTATTGACGAGGTTCTGCTGGGTCTGGACTTCTGTTATGGATATTTGGACGACATTCTGGTATTTTCATCATCTTTGGAGGAACACAAAAGCCACCTTCGCCAGTTGTTCGAGCGTATGATGCAGTACGGTGTATGGATCAACATTTCAAAATGCTCATTTGGTAAATCTGAAGTCACCTTTCTTGGATACCACGTGACAGCTTTAGGCACCAAACCATTGGAGGCAAAATTTCAAGCCATTACGGATTACCCAGTCCCGAGAACGGTGAAGGAGCTTAGACGTTTCCTGGATATGCTTAATTTTTACCGCCGATTTGTACCGAATACTGCAAACCTCCATGCACCACTTCACTCTGTTCTGGCAGGCCCAAAGATCAAAGGATCACATCCAGTGAACATGACTCCAGAATTGCTTCAATCTTTCGAAAACTGCAAGTTATCGCTGTCTAAAGCAACACTTTTGGCTCATCCAGACTCATCTTTACCACTAGCTATTTTCACTGACGCTTCTGACTCCTCGATTGGCGCAGTTCTTCAGCAGCTCAATGGCGATACATGGCAACCTTTGGCATTCTACGCGAGTAGAATGCCAAACTTTCTACAGCACAACGAAAGTACAGCCCGTACGATCGAGAACTTCTAGCAGTGTACGAGGCCATTTAGTACTTCCGCCATATGGTAGAAGCTAGAGTCTTCACAGTATTCACCGACCACAAGCCACTCACTTTCGCTTTTTCTACAAACAGAGATAAATGTTCACCTAGGCAATTTAGATACCTAGACTTTATCTCTCAGTTCACGTCGGATCTACAGTACCTACCTGGAACTCTTAATGTTGTTGTTGATGCTCTATCTCGAGTCGAAGAAATTGCCAATCCAATTGACTACCAGGCTCTTGCACAATCTCAGGAACATGACCCAGAGCTGCAAGACCTGATTCAAAACGGCTTATCGCTCCAACTGAAAAAGATGCCTACACTTGATAGTAACATACCAGTTTTCTGCGACACTTCTACGCGGCAACTTCGCCCATATATCACTCCGGAGTTCCGCAAACAAGTCTTCGATCAGCTACACCAACTTCATCATCCGGGAAGCTCAGCTACTGTGCGACTGGCCACTGAACGATTTGTATGGCCAGGGATTCGCAGGGATCGTAGAGAGTGGTCCAGGCAGTGCTTCAATTGCCAACAAAGCAAAGTCACTCGCCATACCATTTCACCACTTTCCACTTTCACCACTCCATCCTCGAGGTTTGCTCATATTCATCTCGACCTCGTAGGACCCCTAACCCCTTCCTCTGATTACAGATTCTGCCTCACAGTCATCGATAGATTTACGCGATGGCCTGAGGTGTTTCCACTCAGAGAAATTACTGCTGAGTCCTGCGCTTCTGCACTGGTATCTGGCTGGTTCGCCAGATTTGGTTGTCCGCTGAGCATAACTACTGACCGTGGCCGCCAATTCGAAAGCCAGCTCTTCAAGGCTCTATTAGCTATGGTTGGTGCACGTCACCTACGCACCACGGCGTATCATCCAGCTGCCAACGGGATGATAGAGAGACTACATCGACAACTTAAGGCTGCTATCATGTGTCATTCCTCATCATAGTCGTGGACGGAAGCTCTGCCACTGATCCTACTTGGCGTTAGAAGCGCAGTAAAGGAAGATCTACAGACAACCCCGGCTGAAGTCGTTTATGGAGAGACACTCCGTCTGCCCGGCCAGTTTATGTCACCTCAAACTGACTACACTTCGGCAGACGTCACCGAATATGCTACACGATTGCGTTCTCACATGGCCAAACTTACACCAAGGCCCGCATCGTGGCACGTTTCCACTTCTCCATTCTACATCCGACGCGCATTGCAGACTTCTTCGCATGTTTTTCTACGTGTTGATCGCATTCGAAGCTTACTAGAACCGCCTTACGAAGGACCTTTCAAGGTAGTCAAACGACAAGCAAAATTCTATACAGTAAAAATTAAAGGAAAAATGAATAACGTGTCCATCGATAGGCTGAAACCAGAGAGCAAACAACTAACACCTGCTGCAGAGACACGGACGAGAAGTGGCAGGTTAGTCACATTCCCCGCAAGATATCAACCGTAGTCACGGTCTGGCCAGGGGGAACATGTGGTGACCTGTTTGTTACGCATGCATGTTTGACCTCCGCTGCCGCTGCGCAGCAGAGCACAGCTCACGCACCATGACAACGAGAGAAAAATAACAACTCTGACATAGCTACATACTAAACGATCGTGCTACTAATTTCATTCCATGTTTGTATATAATGTAATTACAGTTGTAAATATATAAGTTGTACATACGCATTTCTATTTTTATCTTCGTGGTAGTGCATCACCCACTACCATAGCACAATTAAAAAATAGAATTTTGTGGTATATAAAAATTTCCGTATCAATTCAAGATTTGCGTTTACCACATGATCCCAAACATGATACATACATTTTAAGAATGCACAAATTTCTCATTTTTATTGTGTCAATTTGTTACACCAATCAGCGATGGTGGCCAGGCTCAAACACCATTGTTTTGATATAAGTCTAGAACCGATGAAGCAGAAATAATTAATACATTAATTGCTACTTTAGTTTCAATTAAAATATATATTTTTTAATAATTACGTACATTTTTTTTTGTTTCATTCGTTACGATCGGTGATAGCTGCATAAAAATCGTTAATAGCCTCACAGCCATTTTTATGAGTCGGTATTAGCAACAATCGACTTATTCGCTATATAAATTATTTTATAAAGCATAGACCTTTATTCAATAGCCGTTAACTTAGGAAATATAGATTTTATACGTAATACTAACATAAAAAAAAAAAAGTGAATCTGAGAGCAATTAATATCTTTAAAAATGATGGTACATTTTGAAATTTGCTTTAAGGGGGTCGGTAATACCTGCATTTACCTTAATTTAACTCAGGCAGACATGTGTTAGGTACCAGTGACCATTGGGTACTATTCACCGGATGCCCTTTCGGTGAATTGGACAGGCAAATTATGTGGAACCTATCAAGCGAACTGATTAAACAAAATAGCGCTTAGACGTAATAGTTACGGTATAATTATAAATCTGATATTATTATTAACAATTAGATTTTCATAAAATCATAAATACTTCTGCTCAAAAAATTAATATAATGTTTTTATAAAGGCCTTTCCAATAAGCTTATTTTACTGTCGAAAAGTCGTAAAAACTATACATTTCAAACGGAGTTTTAGAACTAATAGCTAGTTTATTGATGTTCGGTAATTACTCATTAATTGATTATTAAATTTAAAATACTGCTATTTATTTATAAAGCAAAATAGTTTTGATCAATCAGTAAATGTATAGTTAAAAAACATTACGCTTTTCCTGATTTCGAACGCTTTTTGTTAAAACCTTCCGGTCAAAATGAAGGTTAACTCATAACCAAATTCATGACTGCTCTCAATTCACTGAATTAATCAGAATACAAAAACTGATTAAATAACAACACAGAAAAACCCTTTTTTAAAACACAAAGGTAACGTAAACCAATTTTATGATCCTATGAAGTATTCGCAATTCTTAACGATTTTCACAAGTACTCCCATACAAAACCGCGATTAACCGACTCGCTCGGTAATAGTTGCGTCCCAACTAAAATAGCAAATGGCTTGCTTAGCCCTTTAGTGGAAGGGACAGATATCAAGCTAGCGGAAAAAAAATTCAATGCGTCAAAAAATTTCTGATAATCCCTGATATTTTAAAAGTTTTAACTACTACAAATTGATAATAAAATTTCCATATTGCATTGTAATCAGAGACACGTCACCAAGCTATATAAAGTTATCAATCAGAGACGTATACTATGACGTACATGTGAGTATTGGTCGGCAGTATTACTCAGCGAGCGAGGACGAGGAGGCGCGCGCGCCCTCGCTGCCGCTGCCACCGGGCCTGGAGCCGGGGCTCGACGGAGACGACGTGCCGCCTCTTAATGATGTATGTGCCATTTTATACGCTACAATTTGTCTGAGATATCTGGTGTGAGAAGGTATCACACCCTTCGATAGCCAAATACATAAGTATTTTTTTTTTATCTGTCCATTTGATCAATTATTTTAACGTGATGAGGTCTGTGATACAAACGTCAAACAGTAAAGGTATCTTTGGGGACCTTCTAACAATATGTTCTAATTCCCTTAGTGTTTTAAAAGCATTTGGTAACGCATGCGCAGGAGGAGGACATAATTAACCACCTGATCAAAGTGAGCACGAACCGGCGTATGCGCATCGAGCACATGCGGCCGCTATCGCTGCGGTTCCGGCGTGGCTCGCTCGAGCATTCGTTTGCGCACCTCGACGAACTCACCTTCAAGTCCAACATCTGCTGCTGTTTCCTGCTCTGGCTGTTCGTGTTTGCCGTGCAGACCGTCATGCACTACAAGTGAGAACTCCATGCACCCTCTTACTATCCACTCCCACTGACCAGTAGTTACCCTCGTATTCAATAGTCAGCGACTATATAATCAATACTGACGACACGCTTTGTGTGTAATACGAGTATACCACTAGACTATACAGTCGTCGACTGTAAATCGATAACTATAGTTCTTTCTCACACACATATTTTAAGTAATAATAGCTTAAAATACATAAATTATCTAAGCACACGCGAATGACATGTCGTATCGCTTATGTACTCTATGCGACAGTAGTAAAATAAAAATAAAATTATGTCGTCGTATTTTTTTTGCTTCAACTGTTTAATATAGTTTAAAAAAATATTGTATTTGCACAGCTTGACGCTTTGGGCGAATGTAAAATAAAATGATAAAAAATACATGATTTAATGTAATTATGTGAATTGTATAAAGCTACTGCAGTGAATATTTATTGTTGACCATTAGAATGCTTATGCACCACGTATGATCCGTGCCCGAACATATAATAACCTATAAATATTGGGACTGGGTGTTTCAGTGATGGTTCGTACCTACTCGATGTGTAAGCATGTACAGTTGCCGGTAGCTACTAACCAGGGGCGGCCTTGGGGTGGCGAGCCGGGCACTCGCCCGGGGCGCGCACTTGCAGGGACGTCGCGCACTCGCGCATCAACTTAAGTAGAATATATTAGGTACTCATAATATTTACTATTGTTTATTTGAATTTTACGCCTCACGCTTGCATTTCTCGTGAAGCATCATCATTAAACTGTATTCTACGAAGGCAAAGGCTAAGGCCGCCCCTGCTCCTTATTACCATTGGGTCATTACAACTGGTCTTGTCGATGCACATAAAATTTCCCTCGAATTATCTTTATATTTGTTGAAAATGGCAGATTTGCAATTAGCTTTCAATATTCCAGTGGTTATAGATGTTTGAAGTTTTTTTCTTAGGGCAATTTTGAGCATAGACAACCGATTTGTAATGAGCCTACAATAAAGTACGTGATCAAGAACGCGGTATGTGTCTTTTGCAAGCTGCCCCAACCTGGTGCTGGCGCTGGTCGCGCTGACGCTGCCGCTTGCGCTGTCGCTGCTGGCGGCCATGGGCACAGAGTGCGCGCGCGCCGGCCGCCTGGCCGCGCTATCACGCTGGCTTGGCGCCACGCGCCGCCGTCGCAACGTACACATCTGCCTTTTCGTCACTCTCATGTCTATATCTAGGTACCTGCGTTTATATACCTTTTGTTACATGTCGCACCTACAAATTTCCATCGATCGTGAAACTTCTTCGCCTGTTTTGTTGTCTTCAATGCCACTCTGCATATTAACTGATTGGCCGCTAAAGACGGACGCGCTGGCTGCAGACGGACATGATGGTCGCGTTCAGCACACGAGAGATCAGCGAGTGCAGCTGTCACGTTTCGACACCATGTGTGTGCGAGAATGACGGATTATCCGTGCGGCACGTTTCCGTGTAGTACCTACTCGTAGTGATCGCTGCGTTTAAAATTACATACTATGAACTTTAGGCTTTATCAATACATTCTTCCAAAACGTTCCCTTTCCCAAGATGTTTACCTACTTTACAGAGATAGATGTGAATAATTTCAAATACATGTATTTTAAATACAAAATGCAAAATACCTATTTTTATTATACATTTTATATACTTTTTTCGAAATGTATTTAGTATTTTATTTGAAATACTTTATATCAATATTTATTATTTGTAAAATACTAAATGGTTTTGTTACATTCCTTAACTCATTTTTCTTATTTTCCATTCTTCCTCAATTACTTTATTTCTGAACACCTTCATCCAAAATTATTTATGAACGCACTGTCCCCCTATTACAATCATTTTCGCCAACAATTTCGCATTATGATTTTTCGGTAAAAGTCCCGTCAAATTGACATTTTGAGAGTCAGTCCGAGGTATTTACGTCGCTTGCATAGGCGTGTCTTTTTCGTGTTGTTATTTCGATCCCGCTGTTTCTTGTGAGAGCCATATACATAACTACGGACTAACTCGTCAAACTGACAAATTGACAGGATTTTTCCCGAATCGGTGAAACCGATTGATTAAACGTAATAGGGGGACTGATTATTGTTGTTACAATTGTCACCAAGAACAATAATGCCAACATTGCGCGTCAAACAAATCTGAGGTCAATGGCGTCCAGTGTTGCCACCCCTACTGTTTGAACTCTTAAAAGTTTCTGTTTGTCGAATAATTAAATTGTTTCGAGTTCAATGAGACGAGAGAAAGGTAGTTACCATTTCAAAAAAATCTATTTATGTGTATGATTTCAACAAAAATAAAAATGAAACGAAAAATCTAGATATACAAATTGAAAATGAGTCAGTAGCTGATACTAACTGAAAGCTCGGCTGACATGTATCATCAGCTACTATCTCCTTGTTAGCTTAGGAGGTACCGTTATTGTCTTATTAATGGATTAATTTTAAGAAAAACCTGCCATTAGTTCAAAAATCACTAGGACCCTTTTCTTAAGTGCTGGATTAACAAATAACAAAGGAGTCAAAGGACTAATAATTTTTAGATAATATTACTTCGTTAGTAAGTTCGAAAAATCTGTCAAAAACTATTGTATATAGACTTTTGTTTTAAACTGAGCTAATCGGTTTAAAGAATACTATGGCCGATTTACTTAGTTTTAAAACCAAAGACATATACAACGTTGTATAATTCGGTCAAAAAACGCTCGTGGCGTCTTTCTTTGCAATACTTGCGATTGTCTTTACATAATTAATGAATAGCCCCTTAGTCGTAGAAAAACTATTGTATGCAATGTTGTATAATTGGGTCAAAAAACACTCGTAGCGTCTTTACTTGCGACCCACGCCACTCGTCGTTTTTGACCCCTATTATATAACAGTTGCATAAAATACTATTATACGCGATTAAGCCCCGTTTTGTTGTGTCGTGATAATACATGATTAGTCATTAATTTGATAAAAACTTTGATGATTACGTGTACGTACTTATTTTGCATTTAAAAAATAAGAAAGCCATAGATATTGACAGCTCGCTTTTTAATTTAACTTTTTTAAAAACTATTTTGTATTTCTATTTTAATTAGTAAAGTAACAATGCCTTAGTATTTAAATACTTTTATGAAACGATTTTTTCACATCTCTGCTACTTTATTATAGCGTTCATTGTATCAAGATGGGTTCGTTGTATTGTCCATTCTACTAAAACCACTCTATCAAAAAGTACACTATACAATACAATACAATACAACAATTCTTTATTGCACACCAACAACAGAAACAGTACAAAAGAGCTTTACTATACTAAATTTTATTAAATGCATGGCCCAAAACAGAAACCAAATAAATTACTTTTACTGGGACACGGTTCTTATAAAGTGGCCATATCAAACGTACATACGTCAGTTGTTTACAAAATATGTAGGTATACAGGGTGTCCCAAGAAGTAGTGATATACTGAAGCTGGGAGGTAGAGGACCTAGAGGGCTATCTAAATCACCCCCATGTATGTTCCGCGATTTTTCGTATTTTCGGAGTTATGACTTTTTTTTTAATTTTTCACCTATTGCCGAGTACGATGAGATTTTTATTTATGGTGACGTGAATTATTGCGGTAGATGCTTGATTTTTTTTGTGTGCTAAGCTGATAGATAGGCGAATTCAGTATGGTAACATTTACTATCGTTAGATCTTTGAATAGAATTAAAAAAAATTAAATGCCCAGAATGATAAAATTACCCAATATGTTCACAACTTCAAGGGGCTTTAAAAAGATAAAATGTCATTAAAAAAAAATACCGTTTGGCTTTTAAAAACTTTCTCTATCTATCAGGTAGCTACCTTGAAAATTTCAAAATTTCAAAAAATTGAAAAATCGTGGAACATACATGGCGGTGATTTAGATAGCCCTCTAGGTCCTCTACCTCCCAGCTTCAGTATATCACTACTTCTTGGGACAACCTGTATATATTTTACTTTTTTATCATCTATTATAATTTTACTTTTATAAGTTTTGATATGTTTTCTTGGAGAACTATGCATTGAGTTTTTGTATACTTAAAACATATGTTTATGATAGTCTAAGGACAAATATTGTAATAGATACGAGTTATTTAGAAAAATAATACTATTGAGTTTATTTCGGTTTTCTTCACATCAGTGGTCCTCTAAGGAAATGCCGTAGAGTCAGACTTGTAAAAGGGGCCTTGCAGCCTACTTACAGAATAAAGATCATTAATTTATTATTAGAACTAAAGTAATTTAAATTTAATATTTCAGCACAATCAAGTTGTTCATTTGCAATACATCCACCTGCGAAAAGGGTGTAGAGCCAGAGGAAACAGATATAAGAGAATGTTTTAACCCAGAATACGTAGTCTTCACATGGATCTTGTGCCTCGTAGCTTTAACGTCCGTCCTGAAGTTGTACTACCTGATCAAAACTCTCCAGGCGACGTTTAGCGTGCTCTTGTACGGCACTCTGCTGGTGCGGTTCTACAGGGATAATGAGCCTGCTAGCGACTCGACGTAAGTTTAAATGTTATTCATGTTATTTTAAGTGAAACATTCATTCAAAGAGTATTTAAGTAGGCGGATACATACAATTTGAAGAAAACATCAATGCTTACTATTATGCATTGAGAATATGCCCATTAAGTGTGGGTATGGATATTTCCCACCGATATATTTGTGCGGGAGCACCAATGGAGAACTAGAGGTGACTACGCCAGTATGAATGCACGACAGCGGGCGTCGCGCTGCTTGTGTGCAAATATATCAGCGGCTAAGATATACGAGTAATAAGATATGAAAAGAAAAACGTAAATTTTGTTGTATGAATGCATATTTGTATGCGTATTTAACTTACTCAATACGGTGAACAATTAAATGATGAACCTAAAAAAAAGGTCCTGACGAATTGAGAACCTTCTCCTTTTTTGGGAGTCGGTTAAAAATCACGTCTAATTTTACATAACCGAAAATATAATAATAGGTGCTTACCTACATTTTTATTTACACATTATTCATTATATTATAGCGAACTGCAATTCTACGTGTGCATGTTGATCCTGATGGTCGTGTTCTTGGTGATCGTGGTGAACCACGCGCGCTTGGTGGAGGTAACATCGCGCCTCGACTTCCTCTGGAAGCTGGAGGCCGAGACCAACCTCGAGCAGATTAAGGAGAACCAGCGCACCAACCGGTACCTGCTCAAGCACATCCTACCCGACCACGTCGTCAATCATTTCTTAAGCAAGGAGCGCCGTCCTGATGTAAGCATTACCTATTCTCTCGTTTAGAATAACTTTTTAAACACCTGAACTGCTTACTAAGCTAAGAGTAAAACACAACATTTGTTTCCTATATTGTTTTTGTATCTTTCATACTCATATTTCATTTTTGACATAGACGGACATACAAATTTAGATTCTCAGTTTATTGCTCGGACTGCGCTAGAAGAGAAGCTTCATACCGGGACAACTGGAAGTGCCCTATAGGTTTTCCATGGACGGCAAGTATATATATATGAAAACACATTTCTTAATGACTCTATTGAATGAGGATTGCGTTGACTTTGAAGCTTGATTTTTTTACAGCTTTAAGGGACCGCAGACATAAGTGGTTGATGTTAATTTCAATTTGATACCTCCACGCACTCCTGAGAAAAAGGGTCTTGACAGACAGACAGACACAAACCAACGGACAGACAAAAGGACATCAAAGTGATCCTATAAGCAGTTCTGTTTGACCTTTTGAGGAACGGAACCCTAAATAAGACCTCATAGGGATGAGTACCTACTCAATTATAATAATTAGTCCGTCATGTAAATTAATATTACCGAACCGCGATTAGTTTAGGATTGAGATAGCTGTCAGTTCATACAAACGTTGACGTAAGTGTACCTATAGAGATATGGATAGGGATCATGTATAATCATCCTGTCATGTTCAATCCCATTCTCATCACGGTACCGTAATCAAAAATATTAAAGACTTGTTTTTTATTTTTTTACGTAATCAAAAAGTACAGGCGATAAATTGAGTTAAACTGTAATGCGATTTATCTGAGTATTTTTTTATTATTTTGAAAAAGGAAAAAATAAGTATCCAATATTTGTTTATTATCTAACTGACAGACTAAGTAGAATTTTCATTTTCATGCCCCGCCGTCGTCGTGCCCGTCGATCCTGTACCATAACTATGTAACACGTAACATTGGAATGATAAACATACTTGCATACTCAAATATTATAATTTAGCTTAATTTGATAGTAGTACCTATATAAAAAGAGACTAGTGATTGAAGACTCTCTAGTATTAACACGTAAACAAAATAAATTAGGTTGTAATGTAAGCGGCGCGAACGCAGCCGTGCAATGAACATTCACGTGCCGGCAATAGTTGAGGTTTTTCATCAAACTCGGTCGCTAAAGCTGTTTTTAGGGTTCCGGAAAACGGAACCAGTCCGTATGTTACAGGCATTTTACTGAAAAACTTACACTATAGGTATCTTGAATTGATAAAATTTAGACTATAGGAGGCTTGTATAAGCCGCTACTTAGTTTGGTAGTTAAATAACAAGTATAGACTAAATTATTTTTTAACGCTAAACTGCGCTTCTAGACAGGAGGGCGTGGTGCCATGAAGGTGTGCGGTTTGGTTTACTTTGGTTGACATAATAGTCACTATTAATACTATTAATAGATTATTACTAAGTCACTATTACTACCGATCATACTCTTAAAACTCCGAACCATTTAAATCTAATCTAAATAAATATCAGAAAATCATAGGTATCATCTGTTTTTGATTATATTTTTCCCCATTAAGGTGCGTTGGGTTAAGACGGAAGTGTGCGAAAGACGGAAATTTGACCGGAAATGCATGTCCACCTTTCGAACTTTCCCATACTTCCGTCTTACCCCAACGCACCCATATATTTTTTGGTTTTGGTTAGTACTCATGAGCTCCACTATCATATACTTTTAAGCAGATGTTTATTATGCATAGTGGCAGAACACTGTATCGCCGAATCACATACTGCAGAATTTAGTTAAAGAAACGCATGAAACAAACTGGAACCATGCCATCTTTAGCCTGGTTAGCTTCGATAGTTGATACGTTAGTCAATATGGACCCGCCATGAAGATACACTGTTTTACTGGTGCACCATTTCACAGGGTATTTTTTCATCTGTAGTGCATTCGGCTTTGTTTTAATTCAGAGTTTGGCCTGTTGATTGCGGCCATGTACTCGCTGAAGCTGTGTGGCTAATTTTGTTTTCTGCGGCAGGAGCTGTACTCTCAGTGGCGACACGAGGTGGGCGTGATGTTCGCGGGCATCCCCAACTTCCACGAGTTCTACTCCGAGCAGAAGGCGGTGGACTGCATGCGATTGCTCAATGAGATTATATGTAATAACGACTTATTTCAAGCTGATTCTGTGTCGAGTTGCAAGCCGTACAGGTTTCTGTACGGCTTAGAGTCGCATATCATGTCACAGTTGTGCTATCTCGGAGTAAAGTACACAGTAAAATAACACATTGTTGTAACAGGCATTAATTGCGCAATATAATGTTTATACAAATTATAAGTATGTAGATACTTATAATTTTTATAAACATCTCTATTGTAGGTATGGTTGCGTTCCATACGTACTTTAAAAGGGTAATTTATCTACATAAAAGGATCGTATATACTAATTTTATTGTAGTGATTTTGCAATGCCTCGAATTATTGGAAAATATTTATTGCAGTTGACTTCGATAACTTACTGAGAGAACCACGTTTCAAGAGCATCGAAAAGATCAAGACTATCGGCGCGACATATATGGCTGCGTCAGGACTAAACCCCAAGCATAAGGTAAAGGTACAACATTATTTAGGATCGACTGACCAGAGTATCACTAAATATATTTATGTTTTTGATTCGACTGACGTTAGCACCAGATAAAGACCGTGGGATCGAGAAACTGAACAGATTTTTAACCACGGGTTTCTAATTGTATTGCGAGTAAACATTTTTTTTGTCATATTACTTAATTATTATCGGGAACAAAATAAATCTATTAATTCACTAAGGTGTCTTAAGGATTTTTTAACTTTAAATTTTCCGATACTAATTATGTAATATCTTGAAAAGAAGAAAGAGAAACTTTATCCAGCAATAATTATACTAGGTACTTTTTCTCTGATTAGGAATCATGGGTTAAGTAAATAAAGTCTGTCGAGTTTCTGTTGAGCACCGCGTGAAGCACGGCTGCTACCATTTCCGTAAAGTAAAGTGCTCGCGGTTCCGCAGACGGGCGACGAGGACTGCGAGCACCTCTGCGCGCTCGTGGACTACGCCTTCGCTCTACGCGAGGCGCTCGATGATATCAACAAACACAGTTTCAACAAGTTTTCTCTCAGGATTGGTATGATGGTTAAGCGTCTTCTGCCTAATTGATAATAGAATAGCTAATAATGATGCCTTAACTCGCTCGGTGACAATACGTCCGCAGGTGTTCATAGGCTTAACAAGCAACGCTTAATTCCCATTACTGTCAGCGAAAGTGTTAAGCAACATTTTCCTGGTATAAATTTTTATTAAGTCAAAGTCAACATTGACATGCCTTTTTTTTGCTTCTTATTTTTTTTATAAGCTCAGTGTCATTTTATCGATGCCTGTCACTGTTCCGTCAGTAGTTTGTGAGAGAAGCATACGTTCCCATTCACCAACGCAGCGCTAAAATAGGCTGGATGAATACGGACTAGATAATTTGTACCGCAAAGAACAATGAGCCCCAATAGGGAATATGCATAATCTTTTCTTTTTGCTTTATTAAAAACTCATTCATGTAACAAACAGGGGAGAAAAATATTTTTTCGAATAACTATAAAAATAACCAAGATATAAGCTATCAAATATTTCGTTCTATCTCTTTCTGGCAAAACAGAATTTAATATGGAGTTTATATGACCGTCGTAGACTGTGACGTAACAGTCTATGTCGGACCTCTCTGTCAAATCGCTGTCTAATTCGTAGTTTAAAATGCCTATGTTAAAAAAAGCGATGAAAAAATTTCATGCATGTTCCCTATTGTATCGTTTGGCAGGAATTAGCTGCGGGCCACTGGTGGGGGGCGTGATCGGAGCGCGCAAGCCCGTGTACGACATATGGGGCAACACCGTCAACGAGGCCTCGCGCATGGAGAGCACCGGAGCCATGGGCCGCATACAAGTCACCAAGTATACTAAAGAGGTAAATCTTGCCTGCTCGTACCGCATGCCTACGAGCAGAAGTACTAGGTTAGTGGGGGAAGTTCAACGAGCTCCCCCAGTTCGTTCCGACAATCCTGCCTACTAATCATTTGTCATTCACTTCACTCCCCAACAAGCAAAATCAGTACTTATAGTGTTTTCATGCCTATTTGTTTTTGTACTTATAAGATATTTGTAGTTTACACACACGAATTTAGGCGCAGTTATAGGAGCATTGCTTTCTTATAACGATCTTATAATCAACGAGCAGAATGTCAGTAGGCCCTATAATACATTTACAGAAGTTCTACCAGAATAGGTACACTTGTTCCTATAATGTTCTGAGACTACCCATTTATAAGTTTTGTTACTCTTATAAGTATTTCACATAAGCATCATACTAAAGCAATCTTATTATAACGCATTTCTAATATACTTAGTTATTAGTACATTTTATGATAATTTTATTATTTTATTTTGTATTACTTTGCGTTGTTTAAATACAAAAACTAATTTAAGTAACCATTTTTCTTATTCATCTAACTAATATAGTTAGATGAATAAGAATAGTCAGTGTAGATCATATCTAAGTAATGTAAAATACTGTATGTATAGTGTGTAAAGTTACCGGAGAAGTCATTGTTATTGTAAATGTCCACCATTTTTTGTTTAATTTTACAATGCCCATTGAAAAAGCGCACACATCATATATGTTGTTAAAATAATATTCCCACATTTATTATGAACATTCACCATTTTCTGAAAATTCTCTGCATTGAGTATGTTATAGGACAATTATAGGTAAATTTGCATTTATAGCAGTTTTAATCCAGAGAACTTGCCGCCATATCAATATGGCGTAACGTATTAGGGTTCCTCACGAAATCTTCTTACTATCTATGAATCCTAAGAAAGTTAATTTAAGTAAAAATAATGTTCCGGTTTCCGCCATGGTTACACATTTAAATAAAACTACTTAAACGGATCATTTTAAATTCATCCCGACGTTTCAAATATACTAGATTACAAATTACATCATGAGGAGAGGAGATGACTAGTATCAGGGTCCAGATACTGCTACGTCATTAGCTACCTATTTTACTTCAGTGCTCCTTAAAACAAAACCAAACCTAAATCCATCCATAGCTAGCGCGAGCGGCGGGGCGGCAGCCCAGCGCGTAGACATACCAGCCTTTTGCTTAAAGGAAGTGAGTCAGGCCTTAAAAAAACTACGGGGGAATACGGCTCCGGGACCCGACACCATACCGTCGTACATTATAATAGGATGTTCTGATACCAATCTTATTTATATTTAATTTAATTTAAAAAACAGGGGTATATCCAACGTGCTGGAAGCAGTCTAGAGTATCACCTATTCCAAAGACAGGTTCCAAAGTTAAAGTCGAGAACTACACGGCCGGTTGCAATACTGTGTACCTTAGCCAAGTTGTTCGAGGCCGTCGTGCACTCAAGTATCTTACCCCAGTGTCTGCCTGATCTCACCGAAGCACATGTGTTTTTACCAAAGCGATCAGTAGCCACCAATCTTTTTAAAGTCGTCGATCATATATCAAGAGAAATGGAAAAAAAGTGTCAGGTGGACGTAATCTGCCTAGACTTCCAAAAGGCTTTTGATAGAGTGGACAACGATATACTACTGGATAAGCTGGCACTCATGGGGTTATTATGTACGACTGATGTATTGCGAGAAAATACGAATAGACTCTTAGGCCTAGTACGGAAGGTTGCAAATTCCTTGTAGCCATTGCTGGAAGGTACGGATCGCCTATTTCATAGTATTAACTAAGGCGCCTGTGGTTTAGTGGTGAGGTCACTAGACTTCCAAGTTGACGGTCGGACGTTCGATCCCAAACCGGGTCAGAACTTTTTCTATTTTAATATTTAATATTTTCGATGTCGTTGTAAATGTTATTTGAAGATGGTTTAGAGAATGACTGGCAGAATTCGACACTTGAGCTCGGTGTATCGAACAACAAACATCCTCTACTCGTGTGATGTAGGAATTAAATATGTAGGTAATTAGTAAATCACTTCATTACCGAAATTGTGGAAATGCATATCCGGACATCCCACTAGTGGCTGTGATTAGTTTTTTGTTATTTGTGTGTTGTGAAGATCGTCAAAGGGACTACCGAAAAGCCCTTAAAAATCACGGCCCTCATTGGAAGGCAGACTGAGTTACGCTAGGTAAGGATAGGCAGAGTTCCCAGTCGAGCATGGACTAAAACTCACCTGGCCCCCTTTTAGTCTTAAGATAATTTTAAGTCTTAGTTAATAAACCGTACTTAGATATATTTAATTCGTGTTCGTTATTACATTCCCTGTTAACCCCTAACAAATAGCGCCCAACGTTAAAACGTTTGTGGTTATCAGGCGGTCATACTAAATTTGTGAGTTAACGGTCTTATAGTGATTTGCAGTTTTGCTTTGTTTGCTTGTTGCGATATTTGTGCATTGGAAAAGGTTCGGTGTAATACTCCGTTTTTTATGGGGTGATAATGTAATAAGGGATTATAAGTTAGCTATTTTAATTAAGAGTGGTGTAGTTAGTCCTAATCATTGTTTTTATTTAAGTTAAACAAAGGGTAGGGTAAGTTAAATTGCATACTTACGTTGCGTATTATAATAAATTTATATTGTAGACGTTTGTGATATTTTATGTCAGTTACTGTTAGTACGACAAGCATATATAGGATAACGTTGAAAAACAGTTACGTACATTTTGTCTTTATTGTACATTAGCTTACTGCGTTTTTATTTTTTGCTCGTCATATTATTGTTGTGGTTAAATTGTACAATTTACGATTTTATTTGGGTACAGTACTTGTTTTTTTTAGAATTGAAAGTGGTCTTAAGTATACACGTTTTAGGGACTATAGTTAAGTTACGTAACTTGGTTTTATATTGTGTATAACTCAGGATAAGCTTAAGAAGATGGATCCTCACTTTTTGCTTAAGGATGAATTAGAATTTGAGCTCGCATGCCGCGGGGTTATGCTTAAAACAGTGCCAGTCATGAAAAAGTTATTGAGTGAGTTGATGCAGGCAGAGCAGTCAGAGGATTCCACTCAAGTAGTAAAGGCGCCGCAGGTGGAAACTGTTAGATACGAGCTCGAAATATGTGCGGCAAAATTAAATGTCCTTTCGAATTATATATCAGAATTAAATGGAAAGCCAGATAGGACTTTATTTAAAAGATTAGTTTCCAGACTGTATCACGTACAGAATAGGATTGTTTTACAAACGCACGAGATAGAAGAGGACGGTATTCAAAAGGAGGCGTTGTTACGAAAATGTCAGGTTTTGCTAGATAAGCTGGAGGGTCAGGACGATGTTAGTGAAGATGAACATCTATCGGCCACTGATAAGGATATTTTAGAAAACAGCTTAGGAGAGTTAGCGCGCAAAATTATTCAGAAACTGGAAAATAAGGCAGGCACATCGAAGGAATCAAGCAGTGTCTTGAAATGTAACGTGGTTCAGCAGGAAGTCGAGAGGTTAGAAAGTAGCGTCTCATTTGCGACGAAAGAACAGGATCAGGTTAGGGTTGGTGGTAGGTTGAGATTGGTTCGCACGTCAACCGTTGAGGAGGATTTTCCGAAACGCAAGCTAGTACCAATTTATCAGTGGGGGTTGAAATTTTCGGGAGGGAATAACATGAGTGTAAATGCTTTTCTAGAGCGCGTCTCAGAATTAAAAGAAACGCGAATGATTTTGATTTGTGGCGGTACGCTATTGACTTTTTCGAAGGGGACGCATTAATCTGGTATAGAGCGAACAAGGAATATGCCATAAATTGGGATGAACTTGTCATTCTTTTGCGCCGGGCATTCCAGAGACATTACCAGGAGGAACTGCTGGCAGAAATAAGGGCTAGAACTCAGGGGTGTGATGAAGCTGTATTAATATATATCTCTGTGATGCAGAATATGTTTAACCGGTTACCAAATAGGATTTTACAGAGTGAAAAAATATTGATCATACGTAAGAATTTGCAGCCTTATTACCAACAGGCGGTTTGCAGAGATAACTTCAGCTGTGTCCCTGAATTGATAGATGTTCTGAGAATTGTAGAAAGAACCAAAATGAATTGTGATAGATTTCAACAACCTAAAACTTGTAGGGATATTTTGAAACCAGACCTAGCATACAAACAAATGGCGGCAGAATTAGTAAAAAAATATTTCAGAGACACAGCGGAGGTGGCTGAACTTAAGGCAGCACCCGGACATGAAACAATCACTACACGGCTGACACAGAGGCGGTGTTGGAATTGTCGCGAAGTCGGACATGTCTTTAGGGCATGTACTGTACCGAAGCAGTGTCTGTTCTGTTTTAGATGTGGGAAGTTTGGGATAACATCAAAAGAGTGTAAGTGTACGGAAAACGCTCAGGGAGGAAGTTTGAGTTCTGCCAACTAAATTTCTCCCTCGATCGTGAAGGTAATGAGTGGCAGACGTGGTTAGGTGCAGTCAGAAGGTTTTTTAGGGATAAAGATGGAGATTTGTGTTCATTATTATTTAAGAGGGTTAATGATAATAGATCATATGTAATGTTAAGTATTTTAGGTTTTCAGTGTATAGGTTTATTGGATTCGGGGGCAAATCGTACAGTAGTCAATACTCGATTTGCTGACACCTTACACAGGCTTGGACTTAGATCCACTCATACGAAACCATTGAGGATTGCCACAGCGGATGGGATAACGCACAAATTACGGAAATTATTGACGTACCCATAAACTTTGACAATCAATTCCAGGTATTACCGATTATGGTTATGCCCGCTCTAACACAGCAGCAGAAAGATAAAGAAAGATTTTTTGTTTTTTTTTATTTTTTAGGGAAAGATTTTTTTGACGAGTTTGGTGTGGAACTGCAGTTTAAAGGAGATGGAACATGTCATGAAACGGAAATTAATGCTCTTGAAGTAAACAAGCCAGCATTCATAGCCAGGGAGGACTTAACATTAAGTGAGCAGGAAACCTTGGAATGACTTATTAGTGAAATGAAACAAACTATCTGTAATGGCCTCGGGAGAACAGAAATTTTAAGGCACAACATAGATACGGAGGACAGTAAGGCAATTCACCAAAGACAGTACAATTTTTCGCCTGTAGTAAAGAAGGCTATTGAAAAGGAATTGGATGAAATGTTAGCCAAAGACGTGGTTGAGCCGTCTTACAGCTCCTGGTGTTCTCCTGTGTTGATTGTGTGAGCCAAATGGGGAAACAGGTTGTGCTTGGATAGTAGGCAACTTAATCGGGTCACTAAGCGAGATACATATCCATTGCCGAGAGTTGCTTATATTATTGTCAATTTACGTAATGCCAGATTTTTAAGTACTATCGACTTGAAGTCGGCATTTTGGCAAATCCAGCTCGAAGATGGCGGCAAAGAGAAGACAGCGTTTGCAGTGCCTGGCCGGGGTCTTTTCCAGTTTAAGGTGATGCCATTTGGCCTGGTCAATGCCTCGCAGACGCAGCAGAGATTGATGGACATACTGTTTCATGCCGAAGAGGATAAAGTTTGGGCATATCTAGATGACATTGTGATATGTTCAGCTGACTTCGACGAACACATACTTTTATTAAAAAAGGTAATGTCAATTTTAAGGGCGGCTAACTTAACAATCAACGTGGACAAATGTAAGTTTGCTAGACCTAGTTTGCGATACCTGGGATATGTTATAGACAAGGACGGGCTTAGGACAGATCCAGAGAAGGTAGAGGCGATAATAAACTTCCCGAGTCCTACAACATTCACTGAATTAAAACGATTCATAGGTCTCGCTAGTTGGTACAGACGGTTTGTTCAAGATTTTTCAAATGTCGCAGCCCCGTTACATGAGTTGACTAAGGGTAAAAAGAGTAGGAAGTTTGTTTGGACAACAGAGGCAGAAACAGTATGGTTGAAGCTGAAAACGCTGTTAACTTCAACACCGGTAGTAACGTGTCCAGACTACGCAAAGCCTTTCATTATTCAATGTGACGCTTCAAATTCGGGAATAGGAGCAGTACTTTGTCAGAAAATTAATGATATTGAGCAACCTGTAGCATATTTAAGTTGGAAGCTAAATGATCGGGAGGTAAAATACTCAGCTTCAGAAAGAGAGCTTCTAAGTGTAGTTTATGCAATTGAAAAGTTTCGATCATATATAGACGGGGCTCACTTTACGGTCATTACAGATCACAGTGCGTTGCTCTTGCTACACAAAATGAAGGATCCCCATGGAAGATTAGCCCGCTGGGCTATAAAGTTGCAACAGTTTGATTTTGACATCATTCATCGACCAGGAAAATGCCACACGGTGCCAGATGCCTTGTCTTGGAGTGTAGGAGAGAAGAAGTGTGCTGTAGATGCAATTGAAATTTTGGATCAGCACATGGATACATGGTATAAAAATAAGATCGCAACGATAGGTGCTGAAAACCAACAATCTGAATGGGCAGTGTTCGAAGGAGGACTTTTAGGAAAGTGCACATGAAACAGTTTCCAAAAAACGAAGACTTGTGGAAATTATATGTGCCTAAAGCCTTGCGCAATAAGGTTCTCCAGGAATGTCATGACAGTCCAACGTCAAGTCATCTATAGGGATTAGGAAAACTTATTTTAAGGTAAAACAGAAATTCTACTGACAAAGTACTTTACGGGATGTAAAACAATATGTAAACGCTTGTGAATGTTGTGCTAGTCGTAAGGTTTCACAAAAACTGCCATTAGGACTAATGGGGCAGCACAGAGAAGTCACGTATCCTTGGCAAGCAGTAGCATTAGATTTTATGGGTCCCTTTCCGAAAAGCAAGAAGTGTAATACCATGTTGTTAGTCATGACTTGCTTATTTCGCAAATTTACTATGTTATTTCCTCTTCGTACTGGTAAAGCTGATAAAATGTGTGAAATATTGGAAAAACAGTTCTTGTTATACGGTGCACCAAAGGTTCTTGTCTGTGACAACGGCAAACAATTTGAAGCTCTACTATTTAAGAATTTGGCTAATAAATATAATTCGAAAATTATGTACACTCCACACTACCATCCACAGAGCAATCCGACCGAACGTGTTAATCGGGTTGTAGGCCCCATGATATCATCATACATTACATCCAAGAAACATAACGAATGGGATAGTAATTTAGACGAAATAGGCCACGCAATTAGGACGGCAGTACACGACACAACAGGTTATACGCCATCATATTTATTCTTGGGCAGGGAAACTTCAGTCTCTAATTTAACAACGGACCCGTTAGTACAGACCATTTCGATACCGACGAATAGCCAAATAATAAACACGACATATTGCCTGGAGAACCTAAAAAAACGGAAGGTAATTTTCAAAGAGGTGCAGGACAAAATCAAGAGTGCACGTATTAAAAGTAGTGAGCATTATAATAACAAAAAACGGGAGGGAACTTTTCAGCTAGGAGATACAGTCTGGAAAAGAACGAAATATCTCTAATGCAGCTAATAAATTTATGGCCAAGCTGGCACCGAAATTGGAAAGGGCAATTATAGTAGAAAAGATATCTGACATTATTTTTAGATTAAATAATGTATACGGTAAAAATATAGGGGTTTGGCACATCAAAGATTTGAAACCCTATTATGTAAAACATAAATAAATTGATAAAATTTATTTATTTTCAACAGGGACGCGGTATATTATGTACGACTGATGTATTGCGAGAAAATACGAATAGACTCTTAGGCCTAGTACGGAAGGTTGCAAATTCCTTGTAGCCATTACTGGAAGGTACGGATCGCCTATTTCATAGTATTAACTAAGGCGCCTGTGGTTTAGTGGTGAGGTCACTAGACTTCCAAGTTGACGGTCGGACGTTCGATCCCAAACCGGGTCAGAACTTATTCTATTTTAATATTTAATATTTTCGATGTCGTTGTAAATGTTATTTGAAGATGGTTTAGAGAATGACTGGCAGAATTCGACACTTGAGCTCGGTGTATCGAACAGCAAACATCCTCTACTCGTGTGTGATGTAGGAATTAAATATGTAGGTAATTAGTAAATCACTTCATTACCGAAATTGTGGAAATGCATATCCGGACATCCCACTAGTGGCTGTGATTAGTTTTTTGTTATTTGTGTGTTGTGAAGATCGTCAAAGGGACTACCGAAAAGCCCTTAAAAATCACGGCCTTCATTGGAAGGCAGACTGAGTTACGCTAGGCAAGGATAGGCAGAGTTCCCAGTCGAGCACGGACTAAAACTCACCTGGCGCCCTTTTAGTCTTAAGATAATTTTAAGTCTTAGTTAATAAACCGTACTTAGATATATTTAATTCGTGTTCGTTATTACATTCCCTGTTAACCCCTAACAGGGTTTACGCCGCGACTACTAAAAGTGTTCTCGAGTTATCTCTCAGACCGGAAACAGTTTATGATATATGGGCACTACCAATCAGAGCCCTTTTTTACACGATCTGAAATAAGTCACTATGTATGTATGTATACAATTGCTTTATTGAACATAAACTAATACAAAGATAGGTATTTACAAAACACTGATATGTACAAAGGCGAACTTATCCCCGTGAAGGATCTCTTCCAGTTAACCTTTAAGCAAATGAGAGAAAAAAGAGTATACATTAAGGAAGGTAGACAAACCAACTGAATAGGTAATATGCACAAAAAAAATATTAAACCAAAATTTGAATATACATAAATTATAATAAATACTTACCTATAATATATACAAATAGATATAATACTAATACTTTATATATGTTATATACCTATATATATATTTAAAAATCTTTAACCTTAATAAATAAATATTTAAGTCGAAAATGTCAAGAAAAATAAGAAATGCCAATTAATCTAGTCTGGTCTAGGGTCTGTCAGTCATAACTTTTTTAGCCTGGCCTTCAACGATGCCACAGTTTGTGATTGCCTTTGCCTCACAGATACCGGTAAGTTATTCCATAATTTTACGGAATTAACAGTAAAAGATTTCCTGTACCTGTGCCTCCAACGTACGTGAATTATTGGCCGGAAAGGCAAGAGAAACATTGGCACTCGAGCGCAGGCGGTGGCCACTACCAGTAGCCATAAATTAAAATCTTTCGGATAAGTAAAGCGGTAAGGCAGGGTTAAATAAAACGTTAAACAGCAATGACAGCACATGCACATCTCTACGACGACGGATCGGAAGCCAGCCGAGCTGGTTTCGGAACTGGGACACATCGAGGAGCAGGAGTAGAAGAGACTTAGAAAGAGATATTTTAGTGTGTAGTGGGATGAAGTTCTGCAAAAACGCCTCAGAGAATGAAGCGATGCAAGTAATTCCCTGCTGACCTCGGCTATGTGAGGTGACCAAGAAAGTGTATCTATGGTGATACCCAAATTTTTGACTGTAGATGATAGAGGGATAGACTTGATGTACATTGAAGAAATTTGGAGGATAGGTGTCTCGTATCAGCCGCCACTACTTAGTTTGATAGTTAAATAATAATTAATAGTATATTACTGCAGACGTCGGGAAAGAAGGGCTTGCCGGGTGAGTAGGTATAGACGGATAGTGATGAGAAACCGGCAAGCATTTTTCACGGCCAGAGGCATGTATAGTGCTTTTGTCAAACATATGCAATGAAATAAAAAATACACCACGCAAAAAACTACACGATAAAAGTTTTTGAAATTTTCCCTTCAATATCCCTCCATAATGTTTTTTTTTACGGAAGTCGTCCGTATTTCGCGTGTGTAATGTTCGAGTAGACCCTATTAAGGCCGTTATATACAACCTTTATAATAATAATCTTAATTTCTATAATAAATAATAAAAAAAAATGCAGTGGATTTTAAATATTGTCTATTGTCTCTGGTAACTTACGTATAGACAATATTTTAAATTTATTCATCAATATAAGAACCATACAGATTTGTGTTCTTAATAGCAGTTCGTGTGTAATAGGCATAAACGCGGATATTTCTGGTCCGATAACCATTCAGCCGCCAGAAAACAATAAAAATATATAATTCAGCTGTTTAGCCTGTGCATGGCACAGACGCCATGTTTACATTTTTTTTTTTTAAATACTTCCCGGCCTAGGCCTTCATTTTGTATGAAATTCCTTTACAGTTCTCTCAGGTTGTTTCGCCCGAAACGGGATACTTTGAAGCTTGTTTTAACGCACGTAATGACGACATGTCATTGTATTGAAATAAAACAATTTAACGGATTATATCGCGTATATTATCTCATTTTAGTTCCCGACGTTTCGGAAGCTTTCCAGCTTTCCATGGTCACGGGAGGACTGAGAAAAGATGTATTTTCCTCTGTCAAAGTTACAATTTGTGCAAACTCAAAAATTTGTGTTTTATTTCAATGAGTAATAATCGCGGAAACAGAAGAAAATATTATGTCATCGTATGTTTGAGAAAAATGTATTTCTAGGGGGGGCACTCCATACATGAAACCGAAACTGATAAATAATAAATGTGGCACATATTACAGATTTTTTAAAAAGACTTTGAAGTTTCTAGATTTTATTTCTGATTTAGTGAATGTTTTCGGAAATAATCGCTCTTCTCTTAACTTCATAGTTCTGCACTAGGCGGCGCTAACGGCTAAAGAGTCGGATGCACCATATAGAAATCCATAAGCAAGAACAGATGACAAAATTCGTCGACTGCTGGTGTGGACGATTAGCTCAGATGGTAGAGCGTGCTGCCCCGGTCTGGCTCAAGGCACTGATTCAAGTCCAGTAACGTCGAAAAAAAAATTTTTTTTCATTTCTTTCTGATCTTTGTTTATAATAATAACGCTAGTGGAGTGATCCACTAATAAATTGCAAAAATTGTGATTATTATCATGATATTTGTAAAACAAAAAGTACAGTCTTGATAATAGCGCCACCTCTCGCCGAGCAATGGTACCTGTAAAGGTATCTGCTCGGGGTGAAAGTAACTTCATAGTTCTGCACTAGGCGGCGCTAACGGCTAAAGAGTCGGATGCACCATATAGAAATCCATAAGCAAGAACAGATGACAAAATTCGTCGACTGCTGGTGTGGACGATTAGCTCAGATGGTAGAGCGTGCTGCCCCGGTCTGGCTCAAGGCACTGGTTCAAGTCCAGTATCGCCGAAAAAAAATTTTTTTTTCATTTGTTTCTGATCTTTGTTTATAATACGTTTTTATTTATTTATTTATTTAATCAGGTTCACCAACAATTGTTTACACCAATACAATGTACATTAGCTTCTGCGATAACAATATTTACAAGTGTGTAACAATTACTTAAAGGTAAACACCACATGCAAACTTTTGTGAAGACAAAAACTAAACTAACAATAATTACTAACTACTAGGTACAGTACAATCAACACTACAGGGGTAAATAAAATTATAACTCTAAAAACTGGCGTAGCTGTCGCGAGCTGAAAAAGCTGCAGAACAGTTCACTACTGTTGTGCGTTGAGAGCGGATAGTAATTAACTGGGTGGGTCAGAGTGGATATCCGTTAGATCACTAGGTACAACTGTTGGCAACATGGCACAGCCTGCATATAGGAGAATTCCTGCCTGATACTGTCCCTCTGACTGGCGGTCTCAATGGTGTGATTGGTTTGCGGGGATTCTATTAGGAGCTCTGAAATTTAAGAGGATCAATAATTGGGGGCAGTCTATTTTGTGCTGGAGAATTTTGTGCAGAAATAAACCATCTAACATCGTTCTTCGATTTTCAAGGGATTTTATTTTAAAGTGGACTAACCTACATTTGTAAGAGGTTCTTCTTTTTGCTACAACGCGTCCATGTAGAAATGCCAAGTGTCGAAGAAAACGTTTCTGCACTCTTTCCAATCGAAGTGAGTGTGTAGCATAATGTGGCCGCCAGACAACACTGCAGTATTCTAGAATGCTCCTCACTAGACTGTTGTAAAGGAGAATTTTGGTTTTCCTTTGCTTAAAGCACCTGCCATTTCTAATCACGAATCCCAACATTTTAGATGCCCGAGTGACAATATTCTCTAGATGTGGTATGAACGTCAATTTTTTATTGAATAGAACCCCCAGGTCCCTAATGGGCTCAACTTCACTAAGTTTATGGTCATCAATATGTGTTGGACGGCGTTATATTGTGCTTTCGCGTGAATTTTATGTGAACACATTTGTTTATATTCAGCTGCATATTATTGTTCCTGCACCAGTTTTTAAGTCTATTGATGTCAAGCTGAAGCATGGTTACGTCTTCCGAAGAATTCACGCTACGCGCAAACTTGAGATCATCGGCGTACATAAATACTCGAGAGTGATGAAAGCAGTCAGGTATGTCATTAATAAACATGTTAAATAGGATTGGACCTAAGTGTGATCCCTGAGAGACGCCGGACGTGATTATACGAGAGACTGACTGATAACCATTAACCACCACGTAGAACCACCTGTCAGATAGGTACGATCGTAGCCATTCAAGTAAAGAGCCAGTTATTCCATATGCAGAGAGTTTGAAAATTAAAATGTTGTGAGAGACCTTATCGAACGCTTTACTGAAATCTGTGTATATCACATCAGTCTGTCTACCAGAGTCCATAGCATCCGTTAAAAATTCTGTGAATGTGACTAAGTTCGTACATGTTGATCTGGAGTTTACAAATCCATGCTCGTTGTCAGTCAGATACAGTTTGAAGTGGTTTTGCAAATAGGGACACACTAAGGACTCAAAGATTTTTGCAAACGTGGATAAAATATAGTTGGACACTAGTCTATCATTATCTGACTTAAACACAGGAACGACTTTAGCTATTTTCCATTCAGTGGGGAATGTGCCTGCTACAAGAGATTTATTAAAAAATAAAGACAATGGGTTCACTAGTTCTGACGCACAAGAGGATATAAAAATTGGTGGGATTCCATCAGATCCAGCACCTTTTCTGCAATCAATATTTTTAAGATTTTTTTCTAAAGTTTCTTCTTTTATCGCTGGGATTGATAGACACTGACTATTATTTTCGAGTATTTGTAATGAATGAGATTTATTGTAATGAAGGGGATCGTTATCTGTACTATAGACTTCTGAAAAGAAGGTAGCGAACATATCACAGATTTCAGTATTGTCCGAGGTTACAGTTGTCCCGTTAGACAGTGACGACGGATAGACACTTACCCCACCTCGTTTTGCCTTTACATGGGTCCAAAATAGTTTAGGATTCACTAATAATTATTTTTCCAATTTTATTAAATATTCGCTATAACAGGATTTTGCTAATTTATCGCACCTTTTACTAATGAATTTTAATTCTATTGCATCCATTGGGTTTTTATATTTCTTGTAGCGTATTCTAGTTTTGTTTTTTTCATTTAAGTTCATTTTCAGCTGTCTATCAAACCAAGGCGGATACTGGTTATTTTTTGGCTTAATGTAAGGTACGTGTTCTTCAATGACTAATTGAATAATTTTATTAAAGATTGAAACCATATCATTTACATCGTTACATTGAGAGAATAAATCATCCCAACGGCTTTTACCTAAGTGCTCACGTATAAGATCATAACGAGCTTTATAAAAATTAGGTCTGGTCTCAGCGTTGTTGTATGCTAACCTTGTTACGTTAGCAAAAGATATAACTATGTGAAGAGGGGGATGAAATGAATCCACGGTGCTTAATGGATGCACATTTTCTATTACTTCACAACTCGCCACAGTAGTCAACACAAGATCGAGAATCCGTTCCGCACTATTAGTTACAAGATTACATTGGTTTAGTTTGTTTACGTGTATAAAGTCTGTCACAAGATTATTAAAGCCTGGTGCAATATAAACATTCGCAGGGTCATTGACAAGTTCCCAATTAATATCCCCTAAATTGAAATCCCCCACTATACAGGTGTCAAAATAAATACTTTCAAAAACTGAGTTACAGTGGTCTATAAAACATTTCAACGAACAACGCCTAATAGGAGGAGGCAGATAGACTGCACAGAGAGCCATTTGACGAACAGATTGCGAGGGAAGGTCTAGTACAACCCAGAGATCCTCATAGCCACTTTGCCATTTTATTATTCGTGTTGAAGATATCGACTTTAGGACAGCAATTAATACACCTCCGCCTTCTTTGCCTGATTGGCTGCTAGAATCTTCTCTTTCTCTTCTGTAAACCACATATCTGTCATCAAATAGCTTACTGCTCAGTACCGAACTATTAAGCCACGTTTCAGTGAGTATTATTACGTCGTAGTCGTTACAACAAAGATTTCTATAAAATACATCAGTCTTCGTACGTAATCAGCGACTATTCTGGTAGTATATTTTTAATTCAAGCTCTTTTAAGTACTTAATAAATATATATCAACATGCAATTATTCCTACACTAAAATAATTTAAACAATTGATTTTAGACTGTCCTCATTTTTAATGTGGATAGCGTCACTGTCGTCGGTCTTTCTTTCTAGGACTCTGCCGTGCCTTGTCCAGACATGCTTATAGCTTTTTTTCTTTGGCAGCATGCCTAGCTTCAGCGTCGAGCTTTTTGTTCGCAGGAGACAAATGTTCAACGACGAAGACTGGAGATTTGAGATCAGTGAAACCGAGATTTGAGGCGTTTAGTTTGCTTTCCTTGTTCGATTTATTATAGCTGATGACCGCAGCAAGCAGATAATCGCGAATCCTAGGGCACGCTAGCTGCACCACGATAGATCTTGGTCGCGTGCTCTCCTTATTGAGTTTCGCGATGCGGGTGCAGTGCAGGATGTTGCTGTCGGATAAGTCACACTTTACTGCCTTTGCTAAGTTATGTACAAGGGTATATAGGTTTTCATTTTTGTTTTCGGGGATGCACTGAATTTCCAAGTTGTTGGATCGAGATTGCTGCTCAATTTGATTGATACGATGATTGAGATCGGTGATAGTAGACTTCAGCATTGCGTTTTCTGCCTGTAACTCGCTCATTGCTCTCTTGGCCTCGGTTTGTTCTGTTTCGATGTCATCGAACCTTGCGCTCATAAAGTCCAAAGATTGCTGGAGTTCTCTCATCTCCTGCTTCAGTGGTTCCAACTGCCCGGATACAATGTTAAGCATCGTGGTACTAATTTCCTTCACTGCCGAGCTAAGTTCCTGCTTGAGAAGTTCCTGCACGATGGTTCGGACGTCGTCGCTCGTAACTGCCGCGGTCCCAGGCGGGGAGATCAAGGCCGTGAGAGTCTTGTCTGGGGTTTTTTGGTGCGCTGGACACGCACGCTGGACATTCCCATACTGACGAGATTGCAGAGTATTGATTTAGACCGGGCACTGACAAGCACACGTAGTGATACGATTCTTTACATTTTGCACAGTCAATAAACTTTTCACCCTTCATATTCCCGTTTGTACAACACCCGAAACCCATTTTGTTTAGGTCTAATACGTATGTTTAGTAAACATTGTCTGAGAGATTCACCGTTGGAATTTTAATAATAAAATAAAGTAAAATCACGTGCATGTGACAGTCAAGTAACAATTCGTACAAAAATCAGCCTTTTGTTTGGGTCGCAGGAACTAAAATTATCGCATAACCGGCACACTTCCAGCGGAGCCGCGGCGAGTTCGCGAGAAAAACGTCGTAGGCGCCGTGCAGGTGCTGTCGCTTATAGATTTGCGTCAAACACTTCGAACCGGTGTCGATTTGTACTCACTGTTCGTAGATTTTTGTAATTATTTTAAGATTCCAGCATTTAATTCAAGTCCTGAGTGTTCTTATCACTTGGTATAACATTGCACTATATTGTTCCTGCAAAAATCACATGTAAATATCACTTTTAACGTAAGTTATTAATTAAATTGTCGGATTGCAAATTAGTTGATGTTTACTTCACGGCGGTAGAACGTGAAGTAAACATCAACTAATTTTTAAACGTTTCTCAGCTAAAGGAAGTAAGTGCGGTGGAGATACGCTCTTTTGCTAGAGCGTTTTTTATATCGTATATTTCTCATCTGTGTGCTTTTTTGTATGAACGGCTGCGGAACCCTATACAGAGCATGGTCCGACATGCTCTTGGCCGATTTTTTACAATAGCGTAAAAAAATAAAGCAAAGGAATTTTGTAACGCCAACAGATCACCATTTGCTAATAATAAATAAAATAAAATAAAAAAGCCTTATATTTCTTGCAGAATACAGATAAAATAATTCAATTTAAAGTTTTGAGTAATAATAGTGTTTATACAGCATCTAATAATAATAAAAATTGATTATGAATACAGTGATAAATTTTGCTTAAAAAAATAGATATCTTTATACAATTCCATTTTTTTTATTATTATTACTTTTACTTTAAAAATATTATGAATACTAGCGTTTTATTATTGCATGCAATATGTAATAAGAAGATGGTAATAAATTCATTTGAATAAAATATATCATGTGATTTTTTTCGCGCAAGAACCCATCGTGTGAGGGTGCAGGCCCCCCCAGACTCTGCCAGCGGTGTCTATCTTTGGCTTTTGGTACCCATCTCTTCCCAATTTGCCTTGTGATGTCGTCTTCCCACCGTGCTAGGTCTGCCTCTCTTTCTATAACCCATTGGACCAGGCCATGATGTGAGTCGGCTTGTCCAGCGATCATCACTCACTCGGGCGACATGTCTCGCCCACCTCCTCTTTAGTTTTAATGAATACCTAAGTGCGTCAGATACTTTTGTTTTGTTCCTGATAGTGGTATGGCGAGTTTTTTGCATTTTCCTTACATTCATAATGCTTCTCTCCATACTACGTTGGCAAGAAGTTATTTTGCTTCTAACCCGGTGTAAGTATTTCCATGTCTGGCATGCTTAAGTGATTGAGGGTAGTATAGGCAGGAATCCATAACTTTTTTCTTTATTTTTATAAGCATTGAACTCTTGAGTATTTCCTTTAAACTCCATTTGCTTGCTAATAATATCCATTTAAAAAAATAATAGTGATCCGAAAATTTCATAAATAATGTAAATGTGTTCAGAGAGCCCAAATCTATCCGTTATATTACACTTTCATAAAATGAAATGTTTTGGGGAGGTAATTGTTACATTTTTTACTTGCTTGCGTAAGCGCCTATAACGAAGGACTTCGTGCACTGATTTTATACTTGAACATTTTCAAACACTGCGTTGATAACAGCATTATTTTGCATCGGTAGTTGCTGAGGCGGTGCGGGTACGGGCTCGAGCCCCGCGGAGAGGTGGAGGTGAAGGGCAAGGGCCGCATGGAGACGTGGTGGGTGACGCAGCAGCGCGGCGCGGCGGGTGCGGGCGCCGCGGCCGCGCCCGCGCCGCCGCGCTCGCTCGTGGCGCTCGTCTACACGATGTTGCAGGCCCGCAAGCGCATCTACACACACCCACTCGATGCGACAGCTTTGCCTTGTAAGCCCCGCCTTGTTTTGCACCAGCTTTACCTCTAATTGAACCATGCCCTGTTCGTTATTAATGGCTTCTTAACGGCTGTTTACTCCTGTCAAATAGACATTGTTGAAAGTCGGAACGACTGCACTACCGTCCACTTCCACTCCACGACTCCCACACCGATCACGATACTTATACGCATTTAGATTAGATTTAACTTAACAACATAAAGTTCAATCGTAAGTATTGGTTATCTAGTCGTAGGGGTCTTCTGTTCGGAAAAGTCTGGAAAATGGGCGTTTATTTCAGTGCTCCTGTTAAGGATAGAGCCTAGATAGTTTTTAACGCGTACATAGATAGGTTACAACGTTGCGACAAAGTATCTACACGTCGTCTGCGTGCATAAAATCACATTCCATAGATTCAAATTTGCTTGTGTGGGTTTCAACAGCGACGCACCTTGATTGGTCCATTTCGCACGGCTCCGCTCCGCTCGTAAGGTGTTAAAACAGGTAGCTCACCGTGGTTTTGCATGGCGATTATGATGAACCCGTTTAGCGATGGTCGAGCGTCCAACCCGTACACCATACAGCGTCTAGCGTACCTTGCATTTTGAATATTGACGCGCAACATGTCGGCCACACGGATACTCGGACGTGGTTGGTGCCAGCGGCGCGCACAGGGTTTTTGACCAAGGTACGCAGTTTTTCTGTGCTATATGGAGTCATGGTCGTAGGGTAGGCAGTTTTCTGTGCCTGTATGGAGTCATGGTCATTCAGGGTAGGCAGTGCCTTTGTGCCTACGAGTATATGGACCGCACTCCACTGTTGGGTACCCATACAACGCATTCGCCATTTATTTATTTATTTAATTTTTATTGCACAAAAGAAGAAACTTATCGTACAAAATGCGGACTTAATTCGATAGGGAATTCTCTACCAGTCACCCTTGAGGCAAAGCAGATAAATTGTGGCCATTCGTTTGTTTTTGTTTTTATTGTTTTACGTCCAGTTTTCAACATGATAATATTTTTTTTGTTTTTAAAGTAAGTAAGTTTGTAAGAAGTAAAATACGTTTTGTGCACGCAGCGGCGAGGAGCGGTAGCATGCACGAAGGCATCCCGACGCGGTGCAGCACTGCGCCGAGCGGCACGCACCGCCACTCGCGCCCCGGCCGCCACTCCCACCGAAACGAACGGTACCTAACAACACACCTAAACCATTTCAAATACTACAATACCATACTAATGTTTTGATAAACTGCTTATTATTTTTAGAATGCACGATATACGTCAGCCATCGATGAGCATGGTGGTGAGACGTCCAGAAATGGCTCCTCCTGTCGTCAGCAGCGTATCTGCACCGCACACTCCGGTCGCGCCTCATTCCTCGCCCTTCCCGGATCCACCGCCCAAGTTAGGCATCCGAGCAAGGATTAAGGCAGCGAGTTTTTCCAACCGCGCCAGACCGCTACGGGATATATCTCCTAAAATAAGAGAACTAGGCGAGTCGAGTAGCAGTAAGGTAACTAATCAAGGCCTAAAGCCTCAAGAAAACGGAACTTTCCGGCATCGGTCCGATACTACTAGAATGTAAATTATGCGGGTTTTAATAGGGTTATTTTAATATTAAGAAAACAATAATAACGATTAATTTATTAAGAATTGAAATTAATCGGTAAAGAGATAATAATAATTATATTACCTTTACCAAATGACTTAGTATGAAGAAATTCAGTTGAGTTTGGAACGAAAAATGGGAAGATCGAAGGAAGATCTTTCTTTCAGCCCTATTAGGAGAATTATAGTAAAACTCTCGCTAAATCTCATAATTTGATCTTATCTCGAGTCTCATTTACTTATCAAAAAAATATCATGGGAACTAGTCTGTTGCCGCTGCACGCCGCCGCCACGTAAACGTCACGCCTGTGTGTTTACCGTCAACTTCTGTAATGCTTCTGTACATGGTTGCCGTGGTTACAACTCCCGACACACTCTAAAGGCAACAAAATTTTTTTTAGCCAATATAGCTCCAATTTTGGACTCATTTCGTCAATATGTTAAAATAGATTATAAGCATTTTTTCTAAGCATCTCTATCAATATTGTCTCCTGAGTACTGAGAAAATTGTTCTTCTACATCATTATTTATATTCTACATTCTACAAGACAAAGTTGATCCACCCTTGTAGAAATAGCACATTACTAAAGAGGCCGGGACGAAAGGGGTTGCCGGCCGAAGACATAAAGGCGGCCGAGCAAAGCGAGGCCGGATAGGTCTGAGGCGGGCAACCCCATATTTCCCGCTGAGGTATGTATTGTATAGTGCTTTTTTCAAACATGCAATGAAATAAACAACAAAAAATCAAAATTTTATTTTTTAATACGCGGCAGAATGTCATGATCCCCGTGCTACAAATTTATGTGGAATGGAAATTAAAAAAGAGGACTTTGCCGGCCTAGGCCTGCATGATTTGTATGAAATTCCATTAACGACCTCTTGTCTTAGACGCACCTGAAACGTCATACTTCGCAGCCTATTATAAGGAACATAACATCAATATTTCATTGCATGTTTGAGAAAATAACATTACTGTACTGTATTTATTAACTATTGTTCTGCTAGTTCAACAGACAATACGTACAAACAAAGACTATGGGCTTTGTATGGAGATAGTCAGTCCTCTTGTTTTAATGGTCCTCGCGTAGCACTACAAAAAACTAGTAGTGAAACTGTTATGAAAAATAAGAGCCTTTGCAATAACATTAAATCAATACATGGTGCTGCTCGGTCACTCTCGAACTCTCGAGACATTCGTTGTATTGAGAATCCCCGCTGACAGTTGTAGCGGCATACATACTTACACGATTTTTTTTCCCTATCCACCGTTGTAATTATTGTTTATACCTAAATGTGTTACAAGTAGACTCCGAACTCTTGTCGCGATGACGTCACAATAGGGTAGTGTGGGGAGTAAATGGAATGGTGTTAAGTAATACGGAAACCTAGTCTATTGGTGTATGTGGTTTGTCAATAAAATTTAATAATAAGGCATCCACAATATAAATTACCTATAAGTCAATTGACAATTGATCAATTGTCTTACGTTATCTGACGCTCCGTAAGATATCAATAGTTGTTCTAAATCACTTGCGGTAAGTTACGTCTCCTTGCAGTATATATCCACTTCAAAAACTATAACCCTTTTTCCACTTCGACAGATGTTATTGGTGCATTTTTAAAAAGTTAGCGGTTGTCAAAGAAGGTTAACGGTTATAACGGTTGCTAGGACTTATTTGTATTTTTTCACCTGCATTAAGAATGTTAATGTTACGCAACGTAGAACATTCTGACGAAAAATTACATTGTTTTCAATACAAATAACAACTTTTTAAAATGTTTCGTCCACTTCCTTGCAGAATTAATTGATATAGCTAAGTCTAAATGTTATCTACAGTCAAAATAGACTGTGATTGTGTTTGACAGTGTCGTATTGACACATTGACACAATCACTTTGACGTGCAGTTGCAAATAAAGCAAGCATTTTAAGCAAAACTTAATTGGGTTGTTTAGGTTAAATCAGATATATTGATAAAGATAATTCTAATATCTTTTTTTCTATTCCACTGTTCCATTTCCTCCCCAAACTCCCCTACTGCGACGTCATCACGACAGGAGTCTGAAGTCTAGACTTCAGACTCCTGTGCTCCATATGTGGATCCACTCCATACGGTGAGAAGCGAATCAAAACCTATTTGGTAGTGTTAAAATGTAATAAATTAAACAATAAAAGTTATGATTATATACTTCTATACTATTATAAAGTTGTAAAAATGAAATGTCTGTATACTGAAGATATTTTCAAAAAAAATTATGAGGGGGGAAAAGTCATAACCCTCTTTTTTTTCTTCAGTGTAGTCAGGTAATAAGTATCCTATAACCATCTGGAGATACCCAGCTACCCGTGTGCCAAAAATAGTTGAAATCGGTTTAGCCGATTTTACAAACACAAACATACATAAAATCCAAAAAAAAATATTTTTCGTTTTGTGAACTCCAAATAGTCCGTAATAACCATTTTTTTGAAAATATCTTCAATGTACAGACATTTCATTTTTACAACTTTTTAATAGTATAGAAGATATGAACAGTAGATACATATATGCACAAATGTAGTCAGCTATCCCGTATTTTTTAGGCAAACCACAAAGTAATGATACAATATTTGATTAGTTCCCAATATTGAAGTACAAGTTTAGTGGTCTACGAGTCACCGACAGGGGAATTTAAAGGTAATAATAACTAATTATGTTTCCTAGACTGATTAATTAGTAGTAATTAAGTAGGGACTATTTCATTTTGCCAGCTTGTTTTTTTGCTCTGTAACTATAAATTTCATTAATCTCCCTTTGAATTCTTTGCACCACTCTAGTCAAGTTGAAGTTGTATAAGTGAAAGTTTGTACGGAACCCTCGGTGCGCAATTAAGGCTCGCACTTGGCCGGTTTTTTAGGTCAATATTCCTACCGATGATTTCCGATCCCTCAGAGGATCCACCCCGCGGAAGCCGCTTGCTAAAAGGACGGTTTACTCCGCGTTCTAAGGAACGCACCCTCTGAATCCTCTGATCTGTGATCCGTGATCCAGATGACGTGATCACAGCAGCCATCGAGCGGTTGGCTACTGCGAACTCTGCGGTCGATATCTTAGAGTGGACCCTGCCGGAGGGGGCGTCCTTAGTATAGGGGAGGAGGTCTTCTCTTATGTCCGATGCTCATGCTCTCTCCCACGCCATAAATCGGGTTGAACCGATTCGACCCGCCTCCGCAGTGCACTGCGTCCCCATCCTACACCAAGTGGCCGTGCTATCATCCCCGTTTGTGTGTTTGGCCCCCTCTCTGAATCCGATTACTGGTAATAAGTAGGCGAAGCCATTGTAGACCTACCAAGTTCAAAGTGAGTTCCTAAAAAAACTCAACATAAATAATCTTCATGACTAATCAAAATAGGTGAGCGTCAGGATGTCTGGACCAAGAGAGATTTTGGAAGTTTAGCTATCCTATGTTTTTGTACCTAATTTGTACTGTTTTGTACCTGATATGAAATAATTTGTACCTCGCTAATCCATATCCATACTAATACTAATATTATAAATGTGAAAGTGTGTCTGTGACAGCTGTCTGTTACCTCTTCACGCTTAAACCGCTGAACCGATTGGAATGAAAGTTGGTATGGAGATAGTTTGAGTCCAGGGAAAGGATGTAGGCTACTTTTTATCCCGGAAAAATACCCTTATCCGCGATAGATGAATTTAAGGCGGAGAAAGTCGCGGGCTAGTGAGGGATAAATATTAAAAAAAAAGCTCATTCTGACGTCACACTGTGGGACGAATGGCCCTTAAATTGGACATTCGATATATATTCATAAAAACCAATTTTGAAAAATGCTTTTAGATATATCCTAGTGTAAGGAATAAAAGAGTTTATGTAATGTTTTTTAAAATAATGCATATTTAAAGCAAAAAAAATAAAACTTGTTCATTTTTTTATGGAACCAAAAATTTGGTATCTTATTTTTAGGAAACCTTTAGCGGTCGCGACTTCTAACCTCTTGGAATTCATTCTCCTACTCAGTGGACGTAAACTAAAAAAATTTTTTTGGATTTTTTGTATGTTTGTATGTGTCGTTGTGGCTTCATCACGCTAAATCGACTAAACGGATTATAACTATTTTTGGTACACGGGTAGCTGGGTATCTCCAGATGGTTATGCTTTTTACCTGACTATGCTAAAGAAAAAAAAGAGGGGTTATGACTTTTTCTCCTCCGCGAACGAAGTTGCAGGCGCCTATTATAAAGTTGTACAAATGAAATGTTTGTATGTGTCGTTGTGGCTTCATCACGCCAAATCGGCTAAACGGATTTCAAGTATTTTTGGTACTTGGATACTTTTTACCCGACTACGCTGATGAAAAAAGACGGATTATGACTTTTGCTCCTCCGCGAACGAAGTTGCGGGCATCTTCCAGTTATTTATAAAGTTGTAAAATGAAATGTCTGAGCATTGAAGATATTTTCAAAAAGATCATTGTTACGGACTATTTGGAGGTCACTAAATCGAAAAATATTTTTCTTGGATTATTTGTATGTGTCGTTGTGGCTTCATCACGCCAAATCGCCTAAACAGATTTCAACTATTTTTGGTACATACGGGTAGCTGGGTATCTCCAGATGGTTATAGGATACTTTTTATCCGACTACGCTGTCGTAAAAGAGAGGGGTTATGACATTGTCTCTTCCACAAACGAAGTTGCGGGCGTCTTCTAGTAGTATAATAGATATATGAGGTATATTTGCCGGCAAACTTGTTGCGCAACCTTGACTGCGTAGTAACCGATTTACGTACAAATATACATACATGCACACATCCGCCATTTTTGGTCAAGAAGTTCGTCGGGATCTGTATCGCCGATAAAGCGCGTCACACATGAGACTACTACAATATAATATATTCCTTGGGTGTCGTGTGTGACTCGCTTTGCAACACTTACATGCAAATCTTAGTGTAGGTGTAACTTTTTTTGGTTTGTCGATAAAATGTAAACGTAAATCAATCTTATAAATACAAATTAGGTAATTTTTTTCCAGAAAATTAATTACTATTTAGGTGTTTGAGCCTACGCTTGAACCGCTGTGAGATTACCCCTTCGATTATTCGAACACAACTACTTGTTTTTCTTCTGAGAAACACTGCATAGTATATCTGTCGCAGGGAAATAGCCAAAACAGAGATTTGATCAAATCTCTAAGTGATATGACCAAGTCACGCAGGATGTTAAAATGGCGAATCAATTTTATCATTTGTCTAGAAAAAGTCAGTCATTTGATTAAATCCCTGAATCAGTTTAGTGAATTATATTATAACAGCGCCGGCAAATAATAAACACGTCTCACAGTGTTTCAAGCGTAGGCTCGAACACCTAAATAGGCTCATACTAAGTAATAACCACAGGGTAATCTCACAGTGATTATTATTATTATTATATGGGGGATAAACGCTTCTACTTATAACGCTTACAACTAGGAGAAACCGGCGTGGTCCAGCCATCCTTTTTGACGACACGTTTGGCTCAGTGGGTTGTACAACGGCCTACGAAGCTGACGGTCCTGGGTTCGAATCCCGGCCAGGGCAAGTGTTTGTGTGATGAGCACGAATATTTGTTCCTGGGTCTTGGATGTTTTCTATGTATTTAAGTATTATAATTTATCTATTTATTATGTATATCGTCGCCTAGTACCCATAGTACAAGCTTTGCTTAGTTTGGGACTAGGTCGATTTGTGTAAGATTGTCCCTGATATTTATTTATTTATTTATTATATTATTATCCTAACGTCAGAATGGCTGGCCACTTTATTTTAAATATTTCTCTCTCATTAGCGAGTTACATATCAGGTTACAAAATGGTAATACAAAGTTGGTACAAAAACATAGGATAGCTAAACTTCCAAAATCTCATCCTGACACTCACCAAAATAGGAGGGGCGGACTAGACACGGAGTTTACAGGTTATTCCTGGCCTCCAGACAATTATTACTGCTAAATGCTAATTAGTGCGGAAGAAATCTCAAGTAAATCCCGTTCGCACGAACTCTGGACGTGTTGAATTTACATTTTTATCACTGTTGGATAAACTTGCATTTTACAAACCGCCGAGTCTAACATACAACAAACCCTAGCCCTAAACCCTTTATTGCGCACTGAGATTAATATAAATAAACCACCTTAGATAGTATGAGCAAATTAGATAAATCAGCGGAAACATTACGTGTAATTTTCAAAATCAATAGTCAGACATGCTCTTGGCCGGTTTTATTTTCATCGCGCGGGTAGGGGAGAGCTTCGATCCAGCTTCACTCCACTCCACCCCAGTACCCGCGCAATGATCCACGGTGTTTATGTGTGTTAATCTACTCTTGATTATCTGATAAATAATTTTATCAAGATTCAGCGCCAGGACCCCGTTTCAAAAGCGCTTGTAAATTGTATTACAAGCAGAAGTCTCTTTTTAATTCATATTGTTGGAAATAGACTTCCGCTTGTAATACAAGTTACAAGCTTTTGAGAAACGGGCCCCATATTTACATGGCAGATTCAGCAGGTTAAGGGCCTACTTCGTCATTTGTAAATCACGCCCTAAACGCGGAGCCAGCCAATAAGCGTGATTTGTAATAAGGGACGCATTTATTGCTCGCACGCATCAAAGAAAGAGAAAGCTAATACACTACATGCTTGGGGTTTTTTGGCGTAAGCGCCAGATGTAAAAGTACCATGACATCGAAGATATTATTATGTTTTGCTAACATTTAAGTTAATCACTTAAAAGATAAAGGGAAGAATGACATTTTAACATAATTTAGCCGTTTATTAATCTGTCGTTTGTACAAACTAGACAAAAAACGGGAAATGAAGACGCGTTTTCGGATAACTTTTCTATCGAGGAAATTTTAATTAATCACTGAATAGGTTATATAGTCAAGAAACACATATCTGAAAACCAGCCTGTTTTATATACTAGATTTGACAAAAAATGCGCTACAAAATAGCTTAAATTTCCGATGCACCCCCTTAAAGAGCAGCCCAAACCCGACTTTTGTAGGTTGTATAAAATTCAACACTCTTTTTCTGACACTATTAAAACTACCAACAATAAAAAAATGTATTATCAAATTTATTGTAAATTCACTGTAATTTGATTTTTGTTAAAGCATCTGTGCATGCATTTTTCAAGGTTTTCGAAATAAAAGCAGATAAATGAAAAAAGTGACATTTAAACCAAAATCCTGCCGTCATATATAGCTTCCACTTGTATTCCAATAGGCTGTGAGTACAACTGAGTATAGTGTTCCGCCCAGCGCTGAAGCTGTCGATCCGTATCAGATATAATGGTGCCATCTAGTTCTTTGAGAAGTGCAGTCTTTGAAGGAATCAGACCGAGAACTCTCTTTATGCCCGAGTACACGCCGGCAAAATTACCAGTAGAGGCACTAGCCTGGATACTTTTACACACTTCCACAAAGTAATCATTGGCACAGTGACGGATGTTACGTTGCAGGTCGGCTTTGGCTTTGGTCAAACGTTCCCTGGAACCATCGGTGGGGGTGAGTTTTCGCGCAGGGAAGCCTCCCTTTTAGCATCGAGAAATGGCTGAAACTTTACGTAGCCGAAAGCTTCCGCAGCTGTATCTGTGAGCAGCTCTTTTACCTTAATCCATTCCTGGCAGGCGCTCATGTTCAAATCCCAGGTAGCTGCTTGTTCATGGATTAAGACATTGAATGTTCAACCGTCTCGATGCTTTTAAATGTTGGAACCTTTATCTTTTTGCGACCGGTAGTGTGTGACGAGTGGATCTTTTTCGCCGTGAAAGTAGCTGTAGTAATTACAAGGGAATGGTCAGTGTCACAGTCAGCACTATGAAATGAGCGAGTATGGAGTGTGTAACGCAAATCCTTCCTCCTTGTTAGAATGATATCCAACTGATGCCAGTGGCCAGATCGTGGGTGCTTCCACGATACTTTTCTCATAAATTTGCCTTGGAAGTAGGTGTTAGTAACACGAAGCTAATTTTGAGAGCAAAATTCCAAGTCGTTGACCGTTTTCATTTATGTTACCGATGCCATGCCTACCTATGCACCCAGGCCAAGACTCTTGCGAGGGACCTGCGCGTGCGTTGAAGTCACCCAAAATCAGCAGCCGATCTCCACTGCGAACTTCACGCACAGATTCAGATAACTGACCATAGAACTGATTTTTCGTTTCTGCAGAAGAGTTCAGTGTTGGGGCATAAGCAGCAATCAAAGTAATGAAACCGGTGTTGGTATTTAAACGACACGTCATGATCCGTTCTGAAACTCCTCTTGGACTTTCCATGGCGTGCAGTAGGCTGTTCTTGATGGCAAAACCTACTCCATGCTGCCGAGGCTCAGATGAGTCTTTTCCTTTCCAGTAAAATGTGTAATTGGATTCACGCAAGGATCCCTCATCTGGCAGCCTGGTCTCTTGTAAGACAGCTATGGCAGCTATATTCTGCATCGATAACTGCAGTTTTGCGAGGATGTTGTACGCAATGTAAGCTTCCATCGGTGTTAGGGAAGCCTGTCCTCATCGTTCGGACATTCCATGTCCCAATACGCATGGATTCGCAATGCTGATTATCTCTTTTCTTATTTGTAAACACAGGTGTAGTTGCTAACGACACTGACCTTCTAACAACACTAGTGCTTCTTTCACCAACAAGAAGCAAGTCAGCACCGAGACGGACAAGTACCCAACTGACCAGGGGCTGCCCGGCTTGAAGCGGGCGGTAACTTGTCATTGGGCCTTCGATGGACCCTCCCACTGCCGAGAGTGACCCCTGGCGTCCGCACTAACGCCCATATGTTTGGACTTATAACCGGTGACTGCCACTCTCCGTGTTGTTTTCCACCCAGCAAGCTGAAGTGGGTGAAGTGACCTCTCCACAGACGCTGCGTTGCCTGGGACGCGATTAAGATAATGCAGTCATGCCCAGAACCAACATCATCCTCTCGACCTTGCCGACTAAACCCACAGGAAAGACAGAGTCAATACGTGTGGAGCCGGTTCGGTTGCAGGTGCATATCGGCTGGCACCGAACCGGGTTTGTTTCGAGTTTCCTTCTCTGTTGCTAGCAGCTCTTTCGTTGATCAGCAGGAGGACCACGTGCAGGCGAATTTAGCTGGGGACACAAAGGTCTTATGTGCGTCCCCTCCCTCCTAACTCTACAGCCTAAGGGTTATATTATTATGGAATTATGGTTTAACACTAATATTTTCTAATTGTTTACATTTTAAGGTCTCGATTAACCAAGAGCACTAGTTAAAACTTCGAAACCTTATATAATATAGTAAAACATACGAGCGCATTAAAACATTGCGCAAAGACCGCGACCGTCATAGGCCCTCAGGTTAGATCATAGCAACACATCGTCACTACAGTACTTACCGTACTTTAGGTTACAGACCTACCCATCTATCATATTTTAGGATATTTTGTAATGTTCTTTTAAATAAAACAATTTTAACGGATTATATCGCGTATATTAATCTCATATCGATATGACTTACTTGACTTAGTGTCCTATGTCCCCTGGATAGGGCAGAGGGCGTCCACAGCACGTCGCCATCCCAAACGGTCTTGAGCTTCGCGTTTTACTTCGCTCCAGGTCATTCCTATCGCCTTCGCTTCAGCAGTGATCGTCCGCCGCCAGGATTGCTTAGGGCGACAACGTTTCCGCTTTCCTTGGGTATTCCAGTCTAGGGCTTGCCTCGGTATGTGATCGGGGTCCCTTCGGAGCGTGTGGCCGATCCAGTTCCACTTGCGGCGTTTGATCTGCTGGTCGATCGGGGTCTCACCACAGCGTTCCCATAGATCTACGTTGGACATTTTCTCGGGCCAGTATACACCGAGAATGCGGCGAAGACAGCGGTTGACGAAGACTTGGAACCGGCGCGAGATGTCCTTAGTGACCTTCCACGTCTCACATCCGTACAGCAACACGGTTTTTACGTTGGACCGGAATATTTTGAGCTTAATTCTCCTAGTCAGTTTCCGCGATTGCCATACAGGACGGAGCTGTGCGAAGGTTGCCTTCCCCTTGGCCATTCTTAAAGCGATGTCCTCTTCAGTCCCACCTGTTTCCGACACTACACTACCGAGGTAAGTAAATTTGTGGACTCTCTCCACCCCCTCTGTGCCGATAAGCAACGGCAAAGAGCTTGTCGCTCCGCACCTCATTTCCTGGGTCTTCCGGGTGTTCATTTTAAGTCCCGTCTCCAAAGCCTCTCGCCGTAGGTCGTCCAGTTTGGCTTGCATGACGGCGCGCGTGTGGCTCAGTAGGCATAGGTCATCGGCATAATCGAAATCTTCCAACACGTTGGACAGTCCCCACTCTATGCCACGGCGCTTGCTGTTGGTGGTGTTATGCATGATGCCATCCAGGACGACAAGGAAGAGAAGAGGTGAAAGAAGACACCCCTGGCGTACACCCGCATGGACCGGTATGTCTTCCGAGACCAGGCCATCGTAAGTCACTCTACAAGAATACTTCCCGTAGATGGCCTTAATTATATTAGAGATCTTCACGGGGACTCCAATTTCACGTAGCCGATCCCAGATACAGCTCCATCTCAGCGTGTCGAAGGCTTTTTCGAAGTCCACAAAGGTGAAGTACATCTCTCTCTGCCATTCTGATGCCTGTTCGAGGATTATGCGCAAGTTGTTTATCTGGTCCGTGCACGATCAGTTGGGTCGGAAGCCTGCCTGCTCATTGCGGAGAAGAGGTTCAACGGCCCCCAACAGTCTGTCCAGGATGATCCTGCAGAGCACCTTAGACGGAATCGAGAGCAAGGTGATGCCTCTCCAATTGCCACATTCACTGAGGTCTCCTTTCTTGGGTACGGTAATGAGAAGGCCCTTGTTCCAATCGTCGGGCAACTCTTCGGCTGACCAGATGTTCCTCAAAAGGGGCGTCAGCGCGTTCGCAGCGGTCCCCACCGCTGCGAACGCGCTGTCAGCTTTCAGCATTTCCGCTGTGATGAGGTCCACTTCTGGGGCTTTACCATTCTTCAGTGATTGCATGGCTTTCACTACTTCCTCTTCTGAAGGGGGAGACACATCAATGTCCAGACTTTGTGCGGGCAGGTTGGCAGCAGTTGTGGCCGTAGTAATGGTGTCGTTCGGGACTTGGAAGATCTCCTTAAAATGCTCCCGGCAGCGTTGAAGCTGTCCCTCCGATGTCACAATCAACTGGCCTCTCTTGTCTTTCAAGGGCTTCTTCTTCCTCTGGTTCCGATTCCCGGCCAAGGTCTTCGTCGCCTTGTACATCTCCCTGAGATTGCCGGAGTTGGCAGCGCGTTGGGCGCAATCCGCAACACCATCAGCCCATACTCGACGGTCATCTCGGGTACTGCGATAGATTTTTCTGCGAATCCGTCTGTATTGCAGCTTTAGGTCTTCGCGCACTGCCACATCGCTGGTTGCAAGAAGTTGAAGATGGAGTTGGCGCCTTTCTTCAATGAGGTTCCAGGTTCTCTGTGACATCCAGTCTTCGCGTGCGAATGATTTGTGTCTGCAAAGCAGTTGTTTTTTGATGCGAGTGCCGATTGTTGAATCGCAGCGAGCAAGCGTAGGATTCTATTATTGAATTACGAGCGTAGTGAGTAGTAAGTTAGAATCCTGAGTGTAGCGAGTGATTCAAACGGTACGAGACGCAAATAACTTTGGTCTCGTGTAGCACATACAACTTTTCACCTCAGCAGTGGAAACATATTATACACAATTGTAGTTGTACTTTCAACCATTCTGTGTGCTCACGTCATACAAAATAATATTTATAGTGTAACAGATGAAGTTAATATTAACAATTTCATACCCTCTATTTTTAAAAAGACCATATACTTACTAAGCATGCATACAGTACTAAACATGAGCAAATTAGTCAAAATTATTAGTTATATTTTACAAGATAAATTACGTGTACCTATATTGTTTTTTTTAGTATTGATAAAATTATATTCTTTAAAGGTACAAACAATCAATATGTTGCGTAGCAGAAGATATAAATAACAAGAATTTGATTCTTAAATACAACATTTTAAGAAGTGCATTTAGAAACTGCATCCATGATGTAATAGTTAGTTTAATTAAAAATGAAAATAAAATTTACAAGTTAGATTTGATAAAAATCGTCTTAATTTTACAGGGTGATTCTACAATTTCGTGCAAATCACATGTCCATAGAAAAAAAAGCATGTTTTAAGTGCCAAATTAGAATCAAATATTTTTTATATGATATGTTAGGTACAAAGGTATACTTTACATCTAAAATGTATTATATTATTTAATTATAAGTATATGAAAAAAAAGAATAACATGCCAAAAATTCATTACCATCACCGTTCAAAATCAAAATATAAATGTATAGGTTTGAGAGCAAATTACTAATATATTACATGCACTAAGTTAAATTTATCCTCTCATATAGATGAAGTATGTATAAGGCAATACACCCACGAAGGTTTAAACACTCATAAATAATTATTATTTACTTTCACTGTAGCAAAATGTTTTGTACAAAAAAAAACTTCATTGCCATAAATTCAATTTGCAACAAAAAAATCAGGCAGCAGACGTGTGAAGTGTTTTCTTATTGTTCCTCCCAACCCGCGATCCCCGCCTCAGTCGATTGTGAGACAGTGAACGTGTACCAATTTTTGTAAAAATAAATATTCGTGTCGGAGTTTTGGATTTGGTACATCTTTTTTTTCATTACCATTTATGTTATTTTGAAATGAATGCTTAAGCGTTTTACTGTATTGTCGATACTTATATAATCTGCATTAAGTTGGAAACATTACTGAATGAATATAAGGAATGCATTTATTTATAAGGAGTAAATAAATAAAAGGTAAAGAAAGTTCATCACCATTCTCGTCATTACCATAATTTACCATTTACAATAAGAAGAATGGTAATGAACATAAAATAATAGTAATTAATTTCAATCTTAAATATAACTATTTTATATTGAAATCCATTTACATTTATTTATTTATTTACAAATGTTTACATGACTTAAATGAATCATCCAAAGCGCCATGAAACTTAAACTTAGAAAATTACATTAATACAAATTTTCACACGAAGTATTACAAATTACTTTACACACACTCTTACATTACAGTAGTAGGCCTAGCATCCATCATTTCGCAGAGTCTGAGACATTCACTTCTCACAGCCGTCCATCGCCACGCAAACAGATCACAGTCCAGTGCGGATGCCAGGAGCGCATTCATCAGTGCAAGATCACGAAGGAGCGGAGAGTTATGTGCGACGCGGTGCGCGCCACTGGCACCGCCAACAGATCGCATCGGCGCGGTCTGAGGGCTATCCTGGGGCGTCTGGTACGTGCAGACGCACAAGTTGCGACGGCAGTTCCGGACAGTCCGAGTCACCACGCAGGGTCCGACACGCGAACGTCAGCAAGCCTAGGTTACGTCTCACCTCCAAAGAAGTGTAACCTAAGGTCCCAAGGAGATACTCAGTTAGGTAGAGAAACGAGTAATACCCGTTCATTTTCTTAAATAAAAACCTTAGAAATGCCTTTTGAATTTTTTTCTAAAAGCAAAGCGTAAGTCGATTCATGAGGATGCCAAATGATGGACGCTGTCTCAAGCTTGCTTCTTACAACGGGATCGTTAAAGTGACGAAAGTTGCCGATAACGAAGCCCAGTCTTCGATAGCAGCCGGCAGCAAGCGAAGAAATATGCTCATGAAAAGTTAGCCGCGTATCAAAGACCACACTCAGATCCCTAGCGGAGAGCACACGGTTTATGGGCTCGGACCCAAGCAAATATTGAGCATGTATCGGCAAATGAGCTCGGCTTAAGGTGCAGACGCAATACTTAGCCAAGTTGAAGAGCAACTTGTTTTCCACACTCCACCGAAAAACCGAGTCGATGTCCCTTTGCAGCGACTCACAGTCACTAATCTGCTCCACTCCATACACCAACTTCAGGTCATCTGCATATAACAGACACTGAGCCGACTGAAGAACTGACTTGAGGTCGTTTATCATGATCCCAAACAAGAAAGGCCCTAATATGGAGCCCCGACTGACACCAGACCGGGTATGATATGGGGCCGAGACAAAGCATCCATGTTGGACGTACTCCTGTCGATCACGTAGGTAACTAGCGAAGAATGACAACAATGCGGGAGAGAAACCAATCCGATCCAGTTTCGCCAGTTCCGAAATCGAAATAAAGAACATCGACTTGGATGCCTCTATCCAGGTGCTCTGATAAGCTATCAGCCAAGATTAATAAATTGGTGTCAATAGAGCGGCACCGTCTGAATCCATTTTGCGCGTCACATAAAAATGGTTTTACCTGTGAGCATAGAGTTTGGTGGAGTATGGACTCAAAGAGCTTAGCCAGAGTGGAAAGGACAGCAATGGGCCTGTGGTTTTCCACGATAGTCACATCATTTCCCTTTGGGATAGGTCTCACCCTCGAGACTTTCCAGCGGAGAGGGTATGATCCAGCACTAAGCGCCAAGTTATAGATATAGTGTAAAGAAACTTTTAGAAACTCCACACATCCCTTTACTACATACGCTGGCAGGTTGTCGGGCCCCACGGCGCTATTGGATTTCAGACGCTTAATCCCAGATACAACCTCTTCCATTGATATTGCAGCTATATGGATGTAGTTGGCATTGCGTTTTAAATCCTCCATTCCTTGTATGTTAGGATCGAGAAGCGGAGTGTCAGGTAAAAATACCCCAGAGAAATAACTCGCAAACGCTGCTTTCCATCTAGCTTCACAGTGCTGACAAACCCCCCCTTTGACTTCAGACTGCTTAAATGCTGCCAAAAAGCCCTAGGATTGTCCTTAACCTTCTTCTGGATTTGGGCAATGTAGTCGTCGTAAGCAGAAGCTATTCGTCCTTTCACCGCGGATCTTATTTTGCGAACTTTTTGTAAGAATCTTTGTCATTGGTGCGTTTCCACTCTCGATGCAAGTCACTTTTTAGCCTCAAGTTACTAATGAGGTCCACGGTAAACCAAACGGGATAACTTCTACTTGGTTTCTACGGACGACTTCGCTTGGGTACACAAATGTCAAAAATCTCGTACAATAGTTTGTAAAGCATATTTACAGCACTGTCGACATCGCCAGCACTGAGAACCTCCTGCCAGCTTACCTCCGAAACTAATTTGTACATGAGCTCGTAATTACCTTTGGTGAAATTCCAGTCCCGCTCCATGTCTACTTTGCTAGGAGCTAACCGTTCAGCCGGCGGACGGCGCGTCAGACACTCAGTTGAAATCGAAATGTCCAGAGGGGGGTGATATAAATCGGATCTAGGAACCAGCCCTCCTCCCGGTATTTCTACTACTAAGGTATCCCGGATGCGCTCCGACACCAGCACGACATCTACCTTGCCACCATGTGCATTCATCACCTCATTCGTCTCTTTCAAATCACATAGAGCTAAAAAATAACAATAGTAGGATAAAACATTTTGGGACGTATATGCCGGGTTCAAATTTAAGTCACCGACTACCAGCACAACACACTTTAATGTCTTAACCACTGACTCTACTTTCTGGAACCATTTCAGGTAAGTTTCGTCCGTTGCATTAGGAGGAATATACACTACACACAACAGGCAACTTGGTTGACAACGCATAAAGCCCATAAATCTTCACCTGTTAGAGTTTCGAAATCTCGACAACGCTGGAGCAGAACTCCTGGTCGCGCAGCGAGGAGCACGCCGGCGCCGCGCGCGCCCGTGGCGCGGTCCCGGCACAGCAAGCTCCACCCGCCGCACGTGAGTTCAGCGTCATTGACGGCATCAGTAAGAAACGACTCAGTTACTGCAATGACATCACGTTCCATAAATAAGAGGTTTTGCCTAAAGTAACTAAGTTTCGTGTTCAGTCCCCTTACATTTTGGTACACTACGTCTATCGTCGACCCTACTTTCTGCCTGACGATCGGAGTTACCTGGGTCCGTGAGGTGGCTGTCGCGTGGTTTCCGAAAAAAACACGCTTTCACACGTACGTTCTCAGGCCAAACCTCCGCCGAAAGGCATCTATCGTACAATTCTCGCGGGGCTCCTATTTTGTACACTTTATAAGCCCCCTTAGGCTTGAGCTCCTGAACCGTGCAAGTTTTTCAGGACACATTGATTTTAAATAATCACGTATATCGTCTGCACCCGAAATCATATTCCAGAGATGTATGTATTTCAGGAACTCAACTGCCTTAAGTGACGTAACTTCGGGTCCTGTTGTGCACCGCAGAGATGGGAAACGTGTATTTCCGGATCTACCCTCCTTGCCATTGCTTGCGGTTGGGCTGTCGTTATTCGTAGGAGCGGTATCTATTTCTCCATCTGTAGGAGTCCCGCTCGTCCGCATCAAACCACTATCCCTGGATGCTGCATGAAACGTCTCTGTATCCGCCCTTTCGTCGCGCAGATCGATGGCTACATCCTCGTTATTCACAACTTCGGAAGATTTTTGAGTTCTCCGCGCTTTGCGACTCCGTTTTGGCTTTGGCACAGACATGGCGTCGCTAGCAGGCTCCGGACCTCTATATTTCTCGCAACGACAGGCACTTGTAGATGTAATCTCCAATTGCCCCAACCTTTCGTTGACCATTTCCAGCTTGTTGGAGCAATCGGTGAGTGCAGCATGATATTTTGCGACAGTTGACAAGGCGTCGGCTAATTGTTCCGAAAGCATGCCCATCTGGTCCCGAATCTGGTTTATTTCCGTGACTAGAAGTGCCGCTTCACCTACCGGCTGAGTACACAGAATAATGCCCTCTCCTTCACATTTGTTCCGTTCCGGTTCCGGCTGCGGCTGAGTTTGTGGTGTTGGTTCCTCACTTTTGTTCCTTACCGAGATGTTTTTCACAGTGAGTGGCGTTCCTACCGGAGTTGCACAGTTCCGTCCAGTCTTTTTGTAAGTGACACAGCACTCAGGGCAGGCCCATGTATCTCTCTCTGCCAGCGTAATCATTTTATTTATGCATGATAAGTGGTAAAGTTTACCGCAAGAAGTCACCATGCACTGAACGTACTCCTCACCAACTGCGAGTTCACACTGACAAGCGCAGCAGATTAACTCCGCGCTATCGCCTCTTCGCATTGCCATCATGTTGTCGTCCATTAAATTTTAAACTACCAATGTACACCAAATAGCGTTCAAGTTAGCACACCACAAACTAATCACCGGGTGTAGCACTTTGAGAAACACGTAGCTCCCGTAGCACTTCGTAGCGGCACCAGGCGTAGTCAATGCTTGCGGCTGCGATAACGTCAGCGCGCGCTCGTATGAGTGTTCTATTTCGTCCCGAGCGCCGAACGATTTGTGGTACAGCGGCGAGACGGCGGACAATCAATCCGACGACGCGGGTTCGATCCCGGGGAGCTTGTAAAAAACTGACGTCTCTTTCTAAGTCCGCCCACTAGGCGGTGCCACCCCGTAACAGCTTCACAAGTTAGACAAGGAATCAAAATTTACACTTTCGGCCAATCGCAAATTAAGTTAAGGAATAAAAATGCGCAGATTTACTGCAAGATAGACACGTCCGCTCCGATCGACTCCGGAGCGCGCCAAAAGTTAAGCCCATTATTTTAAGTTCATTACCATTTTGTGCAAATCGTCCGATTTTTTATTTTGGTTTTTTTCTATGCCATTGGTAAGAAATAGGAAAAAGACACACCGTAATATAATTTATTCTTAATTATACGCGGATTTTACTAAGATATGGGCATTTTCTTTTTTCATAAGGAATGGTAATGATATAAGATGTTATGGGAATGAAAATGTAATGTTGGTAATGAAGGATTAAAAAGAAACGGATATTATACTATTTTTTTATTGTCCTAAATGAAAAGAAACTAATGTAACACTATCGAGATCGGAATAATTTAAAAGATTTAGTTTTCTAGCAGTCTATGATTGAGCCATGTGTAGCTGAATAACGATTTATACCTTTATCATTTCTCAACATGAGTGATAAATATTGTGAAATTAAAGTATTAATACTTTTAAAGAATAAGTGCTAAGGCTGATTTACCGATCTCGATAGTGTTACTAAGTAGTTTCTTTCCATTTACTATAGTAAAAAATAGTATTATAATATCCGTTTCTTTTCTTAGACCTTTATTGCCAATATTGCTTTATCATTCCCATAACATCTTATTGATTCTTAATCCTTCATTACCAGCATCGTATTTTCATTCACGTAAAATCTTATATCATTACCATATTCCGCACTTCATTACCATTCCTTGTAAAAAAAAACAATTGCCCATATCGCTAAAATCTGCGTATAATTAAGAATAAATTATATTACAGTGTTGCTCATTCCTATTTCTTACCAATGGCATAGAAAAAAAACAAAAACATAAATTCTCCCAAATTCGCCCGACTTGCACGAAATGGTAGAATGACCCAATAAGTAAATAAAATAATTAGAATATTTTCTTCTGTTTCCGCGATTATTACTCATTGAAATAAAACAATGTAACGGATTATATCGCGTATATTATCTCATTTTAGTTCCCGACGTTTCGGAAGCTTTCCAGCACTCCATGGTCACGGGTGGGAACTAAAATGAGATAATATACGCGATATAATCCGTTAAATTGTTTTATTTCAATAAAATAATTATATTTTTTGTTCAAAAGAAAATTTAGTAATTTGATCATAAAGAAATTATAGTCACCATTAAATCTTGAAGATGTTTTAAAATTATTAAACCTTAAAAAGTGTCCAGCGGATAAAAGTAAATAATAGTTCCAAATCCGACCTCAATGGCGAATAGATCAAAATTACAAAACATTTTATCGAAATGTTACTCAATCCTTAGTTATACTTCTGATGTAAATATTCAATCATGTTTAAAATGATTTTCCTTGCATCGTTGTGGACTCTTTTGGCATTATTATGCTAATTTATCTTACGCACTTGTTGGTAGGCGGTTAAATTGGTGGCGCCACTGTGCACCGCCAATTTAACGCCTTTTGGATATATAGAGATTATAAACTCCTTAGTTCTATACTCCGTGGGTTTAGTTCTTTTTCCGGGGTCTAAATCGAAAATCGAAATCCAATTGGAATGTTTATTATCACTCGCTTTCTTTATATGCATATGAAAGGGACAAAGTGCTTCGAAGTTCAAATATTTCGAATTCGGTAATAGACCCTGTAGTGTTCACGTATTCACCTACACAGTTCCTATATCTGTATGCGTCACTATATGTTGACTTCGCTAGCCAGCACACCACCACTCGCTCGGACAGCCAATAACCAACTGACTCACCCCACACCCTTATTCTGAGTGACGTGTATGCACTAGTTCAGTATATAGCAACACAGAGCACTACAGACCCAGCACTGAAAAATGATAACGCTCGCCAATCTAAATAAAAAAAAAAGCTACTTTGCCTCACGCTCGCAGCAAAATCGCATTTTGCACACTGTTAGCTCGCGGCAAAACCTGCATGTTTGAGCTGCTGAGGTGAAAATATTACATTTATTTCAAAATGTTGTATTATGTATTTTATACGAACGATTTAAAGTTTTCTCGAGCAGGAAACACGCAAACACTTACTTGACACGTGACAAGTTAGTGATGGATGTCACAATAATATTTACGCTATACTTACCTTCACATTGCGTGCCAAATTAATTTGTAGGGAAAATAAGGCCATGTTTTTCAACAAAAGTTATCAATGTATATTCATTGCATTAAGTCTTATACTTCCTGGCCTTAAAATGTATGTTTGTAATACACACGCTAAATAGGCAGTGCTGTACAGAAAGCTAGTAAAAGATAAACTACAAAAAATCCAAAATACCTCTAGAACTTTTGAATAAAAATTAATATATGTAATGATTGTAATATAGGGTGGGCCATACATTTTTGCAAATAGCAACACTGATTTTTTACGAAACTGTTTGAGTGAGCGGCGGGAAACTATAGGTCACTTCGTGCAATTTTATTTATAATGGAGCATTTCACAGGAAAATAACGGGCTTTAGGTGTTAAACAGTTTTATAAAAAGACTAGAAGACTCCCGCAACTTCGTTCGCGAAGGAGACAAAGTCATCACCCTCTTGTTTACGATAGTATAGTCGAATAAAAAGTATTCTATAACCACCTGGAGATACCCAGCTACCCGTGTACCAAAAATAGGTGAAATCCGTTTAGCCGATTTAGTGTGATGAAGCCACAACGACACATACAAACATTCAAAAAATAAAAATTCCATTCAGTGTCCTCTTAATAGTCCGTTATAATAGTTTTTTGAAAATATCTTCAATAGACATGTAATTTTTATGAGATCGGCCGCATCCCTTGCAGCATGTGTCAGCGAGTATTCTAAAGTTTGCGTAGTCTATTGCAAGAGTGCCAACGACGAGACGGAGAGCATCTGGATAATGTATTTTTTTTAATAAATTGCAATTATCTGTTAGGTTAAATAAATAAAATATAGAAAAATATGTATAGTTTAATTTTTATCGATGTTTCAAGTGCAAAAATGTTTGGCCCAGCCTATAAAAGCCCAGCGAATACAGTGTTACTTGAATGAGTGTTTACTTGAGCGTAAAAGTCATCTCTTATCTTTTAATTTTTTTTATTAATGTATTTATCATTATTTACGTGATCTCAGTATATACATTTTACACGACAAAATAATATTAATTAGTATAAGCATTGTTGGAAATATGTTTTGAAGATCTTTTTATAGTATCGTTAACATACCTGCTTTTATAATTGCATAATAATACAATTTCTATTGAATACTGATAAGTGTAATTGTACGTTAAATGTATGAATTTTTAATCATAATATTATATAACTGTTATAAAAAACATTTGTACTACTGAAATAAAACATAAAAACACTTTTCAAATAGTTTATTTCCAATTAATGTATTTATATATTTACAACTTGATCAAAATAAAGTATAATTTACATCATTGCTTGCTTTTGCTTTAAAACGACCCTATGACCATAACAATACTCGTAAAAAAAATCGAAAATCTTCAAATTTAGTTTATAGGTAATAAGCCTCCTTGTTGTAAGAAAACAATCGGGTACATGCATGATTTTTTTTCATCGCTTTTCTTAACTAAATATTAAAATACCGTAAAAACTATTTCAAAATGTGAAATCAAAATTTAAATCAGCCAAGACATACGCAAGATAAAGGCATTTTAAACTACTAATTAGACAGAGAGGTCCGACGTGCACTGTTATGTCATAGTGCACTCCGGCCATATAAACTCCATATTAAATTCTGTTTTGCTAGAAAGAGATAGAATTAAATGTTTGATGGCTTATATCTTGGTTATTTTTATAGTTATTCGCAAAGTTCTTTTTGTCTACTGTTTGTTACATGAATGAGCTTTTAATAAAGCAATAATTAAAATTCATGCACATTCCCTATTACAGATTTTTCTGTGGCTTGGAAAAAAATAAAAAGATGAAAAAAGGTGTTGGTGGGCCTATATGCCCGCTTTATACGGTACGGCGAGAACAGCATAACTATTTTCGATTAAAATGGCTGTAAGTGTACCTACTGTTATTCTTCAAGTTTTCGGTTTTGATTAGGCCAGGTGACTATTTCATTTGATAATTTTCATCCATTCCCCATTAGGCACTTGACCTTTTCCGCCACAAGCTTTACAGCGCGACGCGTCCTCACCGCCACAGCCCACAGAACGGGTACACTACATAAATACGAAAAATTTTATTCCGATTTACAGAATCCCGAATTTTATAATACCGATTCTTATAATTCCGAATAGATTAAAATTCCGAATATGACAATTCCGATATATCATAAATCTGATTTTTATAAATCAGAAATTTAAAAATCCAAATTTCAATATACCGAACAATAAGAAGTCCGACTGAATAATAATCCGAAATATCAAAAGTACGAATTCCGAATACTAAAATTCCGAATATCATTACACCGCCCAATAATAAATCCGACTAAACAAAAGTCCGAAACATCAGAAAACCTAACCTACAGTTTTCGGTGTTTGACCCATGTTCCATTTTGTCAATTGTGTACACGCATGCACGCTTTTGTTTGACGCTGACGACGGATTTTTGATATTCGGTAAACTAAATTTCGTGCTTTTCAATAATCGATATTTTAATACAAAGGAAACATAGAATTCGGAATTTCGATAATCGGAAAAAGCAAATTCGGAATAAAATATTTCGGATTATATAGGTGTTCCCCAAAACAAGCTCCGTGAAAGTAATCGGCTAGGGAGCTCCACAGGTAGGAAACACTTCCCGACACTGTTACTAACAATAAGCCTCCGCTGTGTGTACCTAAATTCTTGAACCGTTATAGGTAGACGCTTGAAATTATCAAACAATGTATATTACGTGGCAGATATAAGAACAAATAGTAATATTAAAAAATTAGAGGACTCGCGAAAGAAACGTGTTATTGTAGGCGTTATATTTTGAATTGTAATATTTTTCGAATCCCTGGGGCCGTTTCACAAAAGCTTGTAACTTGCATTACAAATGGAGGTCTCTTATTAATACATATTGTTGACAAAGATTTCCGCTTGTAATACAAGTCACACGCTATTATGAAACGAGCCCCTGATATACACTTAACATGTATGCAAAGTCTGCATTACTACAGTCACTAAAAATAAAAATAAATAGTAATGTGTTTTGGTTGGTGTTTCTGCGTACGGAACCCTTCGGTTGCAAGTTCTAATCACACTGAACCAATTTTTTTGTCATCTAATGAGGTCTCGGGTGAGCGGCTCTTCGACATCCAATGACGACTATGGCGGCGAACACCATCACGTTAATGCATACCTACACAAACACACAGTGCTACTACGTTACCGGTGTCGGGCAGGAACCTACTTCCACAGCTTGCACTTGTTCGTCTCTCGACAATGTTACCTTCATAGCTCACAACTTCAGCGACATTTAAAATCTTATTGCATGAAACAACTTACTTCAAATTTCCAGAACACATTTAAAAATACATAGTAGTTCATATACCTTAAACGTGATGTGAAAAATACAAGATGCCCACGAGCAACCCGAAAGATTTAACCACGCATTATTTAGGTCATTAGTAGCAAAAAATGTTATATGAGCCCCTGTCAAATTAGGCCTAGTAGTTTTTAAAATATTATTATTTTTTATAAAAACACTATTTATTGTGATTGCAGGCCGCAGGTGCATTAACCTCTTTTGATTACGACGTTGCCACGTATGTTGCAGAGTTCTTGTCGCTATTGATAAGCATCAAAGTGACAGCTACCACTCACTATAATCATCCTTTTTTGGAAAAATAATCATCATCTTCACCGATAATTTTCGTACAGGAAGAAAATTATTAAATTTTTATGTACAAAAATCACAAAACTAGTTTCTTTTATTGCTGATTTTGGTAATATAGTCAGAAGTAAGCGGTTAATTTTTTTCGGATTCCTCGCGGGCACCCTGTATGTGTACATTATTATTTTCTGGATAGGTATCCCTTCAACTTGACAATTTAATAGCACAATTCACAAATTTTATTTATAATATGTCTGATGCACAGTATTTTTTTCCATGTAGATATTATTAATGACATGCAGGTAAAAACTGCATCTAACAACCCCATATGATTTGCTGCATTTAAGAATCCCACAAGCAATGAAAACCTAAATACTATGTATAAAAATCCCACACCAAAGTGTTCTAGCTTTCACGGTAACTTCTAGTTAGTATTATTCTAAACATGTGTATTACATTTTCATTTCCGCTCTCTGCTTTACAAAATGGTTTGTCAATAATAATATAGAGCATGTATGTCTGTAATTTGACAACAAATTAGTAAATTATGCCATAACATTTTGGTACCTATTAAATAAAACGCTTTGCATTGATTTGGTCTCACAGTTATTAAGTTTTCAATTGTCTTATTTCGTAAGATAACTGGTGAGCAATCCAAATGGTTAAGTATGGGAAAGTCCGAAACACAGAGGTATGATAATTTGATTTCAGGATCCATTGTACGGATATTAGATTTAATAAAAACTATATTCCCAATTTATTACAAAAATACATGTTTTTTTTTATACAGCGATTCTTTTCGCTGGAGAAGTGTAAGGATATATCTCCGAGATAGATTCGTTCTTTACCTTGTATCCCTCAGAGCGGAAACAGGAGTCCTGCGAAGCGGGGCTCCGTCGACTTTTCGGCAAGCCGTAGACTCTTAGTGTACCATATAATACAATCAATTCATAAAATGGTCAGCCATACTAAGTGATCAATTCTAAATAGTGGCCACGGCATATACACACATTTTTGACTGTTTTCCCTTATAAAAAAAAACTGTAAATGGGCCGTTCTTTTTTTTACCGACAATGATTCTGTCCCGCCCTATAATCGTACAAATAACACAGTTGTTAATTTTTTTTTTCATATCCCCCCCCCCCCCCCCCCCTCCCAGACTCATAAACGTCGTTTTTTAGAAAATAAGAATATATTTTTAAATATTTCCTGTGCAATACATGTGGGCAGACCATGTTTATAAATATTCCAAATGTCAAATAGATAGCGTAAGTAGTTTTTGAGATATGGCGCTCTAATAGTCGGACAGACAGACAGACAGACAGACAGAGTCGCATCATTAGCGTTCCTTTTGTACCTTTTTGGCACGGAACCCTAAAAACGACCCATTTGCAGCTTTTTTCCGTCAAAAATCAACACCCCATGGCTAGACCAAATTGTCCTATTATCATATCATATCCCTTTTAGTTTCGGGGTTTCCTATAGTGACCTGCATATTATAAGACCTAAAATTAGCATTTATAGAGTAATACTTGAGATGTTCACTTATAGGTATGTATTTGAAAACACTTCCCTGTTTATAGTTTCCTAAATTGTTACGATACAAACGCAATATTATCTTCTATATTGTGTTTGACCGATACATAACACAGCCGACGTAGATTTTGGGAATAGCGGGACTACCCCCAGGACGTTCTAAAGTAACTTCACACTAACTCCGGTCTGTCTCCGTGCACGTAATTCAGGGATTTCATTGCAATGACGAAGACGCCGCGCGCTCGTAATTCGATAACCTCCATGCAATTACATAGAGGTTAGTATTGGAAATGTCCCCAAATGTATTAAGCTTCATAAAAAAAAAACAACTAATCAGTAAGCACCTGAATTATTTATAACTAGAAGGTGCACGCACCTTTGTTCGCGGAGGAGAACATGTCATAACCCCTCGTTTTTTCTTCAGCGTAGTCGGGTAAAAAGTATCTTATAACCATCTGGATATACCCAGCTACCCGAGTACCAAAAATTTTTGCAATCTGTTTAGCCGATTTTGCGTTACAAAACCACAACGACACATACAAATATACAAAAAAAACAAAAAATATATTTTTCGTTTTAGTGACCTCCAAATAGTCCATAAAAATAGTTTTTTTTTTAATATCTTCAATGTACAGACATTTCATTTTTACAACTTTATAATAGTATAGATATCACGCAGTAAAAATAAAGCAAATCAAGTCTCAATTTCATTACATTGATAGGGTAGTTTCCTGATAGGGTGGTTTCCTGATAGGGTACTTTCCTGATAGGGTGGTTTCCTGATAGGGTGGTTTCCTGATAGGGTACTTTCCTGATAGGGTGGTTTCCTGATAGGGTGGTTTCCTGATAGGGTAGTTTCCTGATAGGGTGGTTTCCTGATAGGGTACTTTCCTGATAGGGTGGTTTCCTGATAGGGTGGTTTCCTGATAGGGCAGTTTCCTGATAGGGTGGTTTTTCTTATAGGGTGGTTTCCTGATAGGGTCCTTTCCTGATAGGGTGGTTTCCTGATAGGGTGGTTTCCTGATAGGGTGGTTTCCTGATAGGGTGGTTTCCTGATAGGGTGGTTTCCTGATAGGGTACTTTCCTGATAGGGTGGTTTCCTGATAGGGTGGTTTCCTGATAGGGTAGTTTCCTGATAGGGTGGTTTCCTGATAGGGTACTTTCCTGATAGGGTGGTTTCCTGATAGGGTACTTTCCTGATAGGGTACTTTCCTGAGAAGGTATTTTCCTGAGAGGGTACTTTCCTGATAGGGTAGTTTCCTGATAGGGTAGTTTCCTGATAGGGTAGTTTCCGGGTAAATAACAATATTATTCTAATTAGTCCGTCAGTTAGATTATCAAAAAATATTGTTCACGTATTTTTTCTTTTGTCAATCAAACAAAAAAAGACAAAGATAAAGCGCGTCAAAGTTAGGGAGTGCGGGCGCATGACGTCACGCCTTACGAAAAACGGTCGCACGGCGTGACGTCACGTGGAACTTTAACGGGCTATATCTTCATAATTTTATGTCTAAATGACAAAAGAAAAAAAACGTGTCCAATATTTTTTGATAATCTAACTGACGGACTAATTATATTATTTTAAGACACGAGCCCACTGTGGCGATACAGACCATATTCGTAAGATGCATACACAGATCAATGTGCGCTTCGGGTTCAAAGCAAGACATTTTTGATATGGAAAAAGGTCTTCTATGATTACCATTTTTTTATTGTTATAAGGGACAAACGAGCAGACGGATCGCCGCTCTCCTATAGACAGCTGCAACACCAGAGGAGTCACAAGTGCGTTGTCGACCTTTCAAGTGAGAGTAGGGTAGACCGGGGTCAATAGTACCACGGGTCAAAAGTACCATCGCCTATAATTCTGCAACTACATCGAAATATGCAATTGTGGGTATACACGAGTGTGCCTTGAGCGTGTCTCAACCTGCTCACCAGTCGGCCACTCGCTGCCGCGCGAGACGCACCTGCTAGACGACAATTTGTGTTTTTGTCTGACCAACGTAAGTATTTACGATTTAAATTTTGTACTAGGGTTTATAATTAAATAGTCGTAGTGTGAAAGTTTTACTGAAGTGTGATTCTCTAGTTATTAAAGTTTGTAATGTGTCCCTGTGTGGGGGTCAGTTAGATATAGAAATCGAGATTTGTGAAGTTTAGTGAGTGCGAGTAAAAAAGGACAATTGTACGACAACACTCGGGGTCAATTGTAACGTTACAATTGACCCCGTGCTACAATTGACCCAGAGTTATTACACGACTGCTAAAAAAAGGAGCGTAATGTTTTTAAGGTTCATGTACGTGTGCAGAATAATATTTTACTTACCTATTTGAGTTAAAGTAAAAGTTAATTTATACCTTTAATTAATTTCGATACTTTTGTATATAAATTATATTACCCACAATGTTATTTTTTTCTACTGAATCAGATAATACTACTATATTTAAATAAAACAATTTAACGGATTATATCGCGTATACTATATCATATGAGTTCCCGACGTTTCGGAAGCTTTTCAGCTTTCCATGGTCACGGGTTGACGAGTTGGTGTCAAATGAGATAGTATACGCGATATAATCAGTTAAATTGTTTTATTTAAATGAGTAATAATCGCAGAAACAGAAGAAAATATTAAATACTACTATATTATTTAAAACTAATTTGTTGTGGACGATGGGGTTGATTGTACCAGGGGTCGATTATAACTGTATGGGATTAGTAATTGTTAAATAATTTGATATGTTTGTTATATGAAGATGTTGTTATTAGTTGAAAGGTGTGCTATGAGCATCCTTGAGTGTTTTTTTATAATAAGTCGACATAATATGTATTAAAAACTTGGGGAACATGATAATACGTTTAGTTCAACTGAAATGCTAGCTTTGTCTCAAAATACGAGTCTATAATAATTAAGACTGATGTAACGTAACATACTGATTCGTCTTAAGAAATTAACAATATATACTAATTGATTAGTAATTTTTTTTGGGTTTTATTTACCTTTGTTTTCTGTTACAATTGACCCGTACTAGGGGTCAAATGTAACACAAGGACTTCATGAACAAAAACTCAATTTGCACCATTCTGATGCGATCAAATGTAAATTATTTTCTAGATTCTTATAGCCAATTAGACTAGAATGTTAAATCCTAAGTGATTTTTACGTGGTGGCATTACATTCTGAGTTATAGGTCATTATTTCGAAACTGGTTCTATCGCCCCCGGTCTACCCTACGCTTTTAGGAGGTCGACGAAAGTGACACATTCATCCCCCGTGCGCGGCGGCAGCGGGATCACTCGTGGCTCTGAAGGGCGCGCATCCACGGCATTACTTTCTAGTGGATACTACCATCAAAGAAACGTAAAGTCAATGGATTTGGAAGTACACCGAACTCAAGATAAGAAGTTAACTCTAACACATTGCGCAACCATGAAGTTTTCCTTTATTAAAATGTTGACAGTAGCTAGACAATAGTATGGTGTAGGAAGACAAAATAGTGATTGGAAGAAGTATGTCGAATAATATTTTACTTACCTATTAATTATATTTAACCTTTTGACCGCCAGAGTCGGCAAATCACGTCATCGAAAATTCGTGCCAGTAACAACAGCGTCGGCATATTCCGTCCAAATGTCATTGTTCAAAGACTCCGAATTCAATATGACTAATTCGTTCTGCAATCACCATTTTATTTTTGAAGGTTCATTTTATTTTATTGCTGTGTCGTCTGGGTCAAGTCGTAAGAGCTGCTTGGCGCTCAAAACTAATACAAGTAAAGAAGGACAATCAAGGGTCAAGCAATGGCTCATATCAATGCGTTTCTTGGGACTTTTGGCGTGGAAGGTATAATTTGATACAATACTACTAAGAAAAACATAGCGAGAAATAATTGTAAAAATCTAAGCGAACCCTTTCAACTCACCCTTGACGCTAACTTTATATTCTTCGACATGTTGCAACACTACACGCATATGTCAGTAACGTTTTATGTCGAGTTCGGTGTCGTCGTAGAGCAAGTGGTTAATCGCATACCATATCGTGGTTAACACACGATACTAATAAATATCGACCATTGTCTTCGCAAGGTTATTGAAAATACATTCACTTATATTGTTTCCCACGACCGGACGGGTTTATATATGCTTGATCTCTAGCTACTGACCCTATTGCTATATTTTTTATTTTACAAGTCCATTCACAGACGGATACCAATTCCACACTACTTATTTAGGTACTTATTTTCCCACGATGGGATTTATCAAAAGACAACTAAGCGGGAACCCATTGATTTACTGGCACTTTTGATTTATAGTATAATCAGAAGTGCCAGTAAATGTCGAATAACATTTACCTTCGAGATCTCCCTACCAAAAGCTAGCTAACAGTAGCTTAGTCATAATTCCGTAGGGCGTAAATAATGTGCTGTTAACTGTGTAGAAGCATAGTTGAAGATTTAGACCAGGGACCCGGCCGCTGCTTCCCAGGAGAAAGCCTTTCAACGGATGGATAGCCCAAAAGACTTGCTTGTCCAAGCTCTATCGCTAGCCCCGCCTACTGCTGTGCCGATACCAGTTGCCGAACCTTTAACGTAACCGTAATCTGTAGTAATGAGTTTTATTATGCGACAAGGGAAACCCGTGAAGTTGCCTTTTCGGATGGTTTTTTTAAGCGTATATCCACTCACACGCTGGTGATTGTAGGTTGAGCTCTATTTATAGCTATACTATTATAAAGTTGTAAAAATGAAATGTTCGTATGTTTGTATGTGTCGTTGTGGCTTCATCACGCTAAATTGGCTAAACGGATTTCATCTATTTTTGGTACACTCGGTATCTTGGTTATGGGATACTTTTTACCCGACTATTCTAAAGAAAAAAAGAGGGCGTATGACTTTTTCTCCTCCGCGAAAGAAGTTGCGGGCGCCTTCTAGTCTGAAATAAGAATAATGACAGGTAACTACAGTTGCAGATAGCGGAGTGGTTAGAAAGTAAACGACCTAACCCTATTAAAGCAGTTTAAAACCAAATGAACTGCTTTTAAGCAGCAACCGCCATAGTAAGCAAAGGACTTCAAAAACCTCCAAGGGATACCGGTCCGGTCCCTGATTTAGACATCAATGTAATAATGCCATGCGTTATTATCATGGTGTTACTTAATTATCATTGGAAATGAGTATAGCAGGGTAGCCTTGGAAAAAATGCCGCCAAAGCTTGTGTTTGAAGCTATAGCGAAACGATGCCTTGAGAGGATATACTAACACCGTGGTCAAAGTTTCAGGGTTTTCCTGCCCCCATGAAGCTCACGGCACCCAATTAACCCGAAAACTGCTTTATTTATTTTCTTCAATACTTTATAACCGACAAATTTGAAATTTGCACAAACATTCTTGATATAAAATCTCGAAAAAAAAATGATTCTCCCTAATTATATAATATTAAAAAAAAATAAAAAAAAAATAAACACCCTGTATAGCGATTTCCGCTCGTGAGACGAACACCATTTTTTCCTTAAATATGCAACAACATCTAATCTACATTATATCCAAGTTTCATCAGTTTAGCAAAGGTGGCTCAAGTAGCATACAAGCTGTATAAGGGCTTATACAGCTATTATACAGCCAGTTTGAGCGTTATAAGGGCTGTATAAACTCTAATACAGCTTGTGTTACTATTTTTTTAAATAATGTTATAAGGCGAATCCATTTTTTTACGATTCCTGTATATAAGTTGGTTGCATAGTTTTGGAGAAAATAAAAAAGCAGTTTTCGGGTTATGGAGTTTGTAACTAATTATTTTGCCAAAAATGAACATCCGTTATATATCTCTAACTCATGAAGATCACCTAATTTCAACTATAAATTTACTACTACAATGGAATACGGCGCAGGTTGTGTCGGTTTGCCACACTGTAAGCGTTGATAGCTGATTACCCCTGCCAAGTGGTCGGTAGCACAGTGAAATTATGCCAGCGCATACATGTGGTTACATTTGTATAGCAAGTTGAAACAGATGCATAAAAATACAGGACATTCACTCTAGGCATCGCGAGGATAAAGTGTTAAACATTGAAGATTAAGTAGCAAGAATTTTAATATGTTAATAAATATTACGGAATTGCCGAATACATCAATCACTAGGATAACACTACTTGTAACGTACTTTACTGTCAGCGAGGCCCATTATTACACAACGACACGACAATACGCTCACTACATGGTTATTAACAATAAATACTTTCAGGCACTTCCAATTCTTTTGTGACTTCAATCTTTGATCTACAATAATTTAAACAACCATTATACAGGCAAGATTCATAATATCGTTCCTTGAAGCTAATTTAAATTAATATAAATAGATCGTTTGATTAACATTTATGGCACCGTCTTATAATATTTCGTTCATTTCGATTCCTCCCATTTTAGACGGGTCGGTACTTTTCCATTAGGATTGCACCATCGCAGTTTTCAGCACATCGTTCCAACTGTTAAAAAAAAAGAAAATATTACCAGCATTGCTTAAACTTAAAACTAAAACTTAAACGTATTTAACGTTAGTAAAAAAATATCGTATAGATAAGGAATAGGGGTGTTGACTGTACTTAAATAAAAATAAAATTTTGATGCGAAATGGTAGTTTTATGACAGAAATTCTAAAATAACAACTGAGTTCTATACGTTATGTGTAGCTTGTTTTATGAGTCTTTAAGGTTGGGTTGGAAAGTCCATTTTTAAAGTATAATAATATAAATATATTTTTTGACGATTACTTTGTATTAATTGTTTTTCTTGTTTTGAATTAAGAACTGCTCACTGTATTAATTCATCTGAATTTTGAAAATTTTCGTACGCCAAGCGGCACATCATAGCTGTACTACAATCTGTTACTGGCAGCTTCACTGACATAATATGTTGACGAAATAAATCAATTTGAATTAATGACTAATAATGTATGTATGTATGGCAACTTTACGCAATGTCTAACATAGCTGCAGGACAAATTTATTACTTTCTCCATACTAGGTACTGACCGTGTGACGTCACTAAGCTAGGTAGGCTTAAGTATAAAGCGTTTTTTGGGAAAGTCTAAAAATTAGATTTTAACATTGATGTATCTCGGTGAGTTTTATGAGATTGAAGTATCATTTATTAGTATTATTCACCAGTATTTTTATCATTGAAAACAGTATGTCAACATCCTTATTTATCATCATCATCATCATTTCAGCCATAGGACGTCCAGACGACCACTGCTGGACACAGGCCTTTTCAATAGATTTCCATATGGACCGGATAGAGGCAACCCGCATCATCGTGACCTTGGTTCGTCTACAAATCTCCTCATTTCTGATTCGATCTCGTAGAGAAATCCCGAGCTCTTTCCATAGCTCGCTGAGTGACTCTGAGCTTCCTTAAGAGGCCCATAGTCAGAGACCACGTCTCGGCTCCGTAGATCATCACCGGTAATACGCACTGGTTGAAGACTTTCGTCTTCAAGCACTGAGGTTTCTTCTTGCATTTCGCAGTTGCCCAAACGCTGCACATCCAAGTTGGATCCGTCGATTGATCTCTTTCTCGAAATTGGACCTGCCTAACTAGATTGTTTGTGCTAAATAGACGTATTGGTCGACAACTTCGAGGACCGCCGAGGAGGGACCAACATCCCTATTATGTAGTTTTAATGCATAAACTGGGGCACTTTTTAACAAAAGCTTGTAACTTTTGTGAAACGGGCCCCTGACCTATTTGCATAAATGTTCTCCATGTGTACATACTCGTATGTTCATAATGATTATACCTGTTATACGTGAACTGACTGTCAGCCCTGAAGAAGTATACGTGATTTTTAAATTGCAGCTTGAAAACAAAGTCTTTGTAAATGGCGTCTTTCTCCGACGGGGCTCCAACACTGTACCTGTAACCAAGTGAAGTTTATTTCGTATCAAAGGACCTCTTCATAAGTATCTTCATGGAATGAACGTTAGTAGCATGACATGCCATTTTGTGCGAGTGACATCTGTAACACTCGGTTCAACATGTGAAGAGTATAAGTAAACATTGTAAAAGTAGTGTGTACATTGGAGATATTGCCATAGTAATAAGTAAAACGGGATATTTCAAGGTCACTGATACGCAAAATATATACATGTATGTGTATTTCTGGCTTCATCACGACAAAAGAACTGGACGGTTTCAACCATTAATGAAATAATGAATGTCATTTTGTAAGTTCCCTCGTCTACCGTCCTTTCCGTTTGTGGTACAATAATAACTGGACATTTGAGGATTTTCTGATGCAAAATAGAGTGTGACGAGTATAATAATATAACATACCGTGTGTGTTTTGTTTAACAATAAAACAAGAGATTCAGATATTGTGATTTACCCTAGCAGCGGCAATGACGCGAGCGGAGCTTCGTCGTGCCAACTCTTGTAGAAGAAGAGGGTGAACGCGGCGAACACCACCCACAACTTCTGCCAGCCGTGCGAGTTTTTAAACTTGCGGAGAAGGTAGCCGGAAAGTTGACTCTGAACAAAGAAGGCAGACAAATTGTATCAATTAAGTAGTCAAAACGAAGTGATAGGTGAAATGATAAAAATACGCCTATAAAAACAGGCTGAGGATATTCAAGCAGCTGATTCGATTATTTGGTACATATTACAACATTCTCGATCAAATCACTATTAAGACGAAAATAAACTAAATCAAGATCAGTGCGATTCCTAGAAGGGGGTCAAAAATATGGGTACATTTACAAGATATGCATAGGATAAAATAATGCAAAAGGCGAGGTAAACAACGTACAGACCACTAAGAAAATATTCATATTCCTACAAACAGCAAAATACACTGACAATTTATGGCTGACCCGCGATTTCCCGCCTACTTTGGCAGAGGGTATTATATCCTTATGACATCTTCTGTTGTTAAATACTCTAAATTGCCGGAAATAAAACATTGTAATGATAACGTTTATAAAGGTAATAAAGTGTAGTTACCCTCATGGCGGTGTGGAGATGGTCGCGAGTGAGCGAGGTGGCGCGGTGCCAGCACACATGCGCCAGCGCGCCGCCGCTCGACCCCGCGGCCGCGCTCTCTCTCCCTGGTAACAGCACCACACTATGTCATAAACGCTAAACCGCACATTAACAACACCCCACTTCGGAAACCCGCCGCGGTTCAAAAACTAAAATAGCTAGCAGAGCCGTGGCGTCAGGAAAATTACAAGGGAAGCCGAAGCGCTTTAATTTACTCATATTTAAAGAAAAAGGTGGTTATAAAGCTTTACCTTGGGCAACACGGTGGGAATCTGCTTATAGGGACGCCACGCCACTGCGAGTTAGATCATATTCTCTTCGGTTTTCGTTATTATCACTCATCTATACTATTATAAAGTTGTAAAAATAAAATGTTTGTATGTGTCGTTGTGGCTTCATCATGCTAAATCGGCTAAACGGATTACAAATTATTTTGGTACACGGGTAGCTGGGTATCTCCAGATAGTTATAGGATACTTTTTACCGGAATATGCTAAAGAAAAAAAGAGGGGTTATGACTTTTTCTCCTCCGCGAACGAAGTTGCGGGCGCCATCTAGTTCAAAATAAAACTATTTAAACTGATTATACGCGTATTCTCATTTCAGTACCCGACATTTCAGAAGCTTTACAGTTCCCGTGTCTATCATAGGATTAGGATGTCCAAGAACAACAAAGTCAGAAATTACGTGTTACCAACAAATAAGTGCACCCGAGTGAGTGGAATAGTGTTGCACCATGTCAGCACTAAACTTTACGAAATCGATTATATTGCACCTAAAATTGCCTTACAATTTTGGGGTGGGTATCGGGCAGGATTGGACTTTGACACCATAGAGATAAAACTGTCTGCATGTCATTATTATAAGATATGTAAATAAAACCTGAAATACTTTTGTAGATTTTTTATTGCGCTCGAAATATTACAGTTTACATACCTACTTTAACCTATCTATACTATTATAAAGTAGTAAAAATTAAATGTCTGTACATTAATAAATTGTACATTAATAATTAAAAAATTGCATGTTTTTATGTGTCGTTGTGGCTTCATCACCCCAAAACGGCTAAACTGATTTCAACCAATGATATTTAATACTAGAAGACGCCCGCAACTTCGTCCGCTGAGGGGAAAAAGTGATAACCCTCTTTTTTTCTTCAGCGTAGTCGGGTAAAAAGTATCCTATAACCATCTGGAGATTTAATTAGCTACCCGTGTACCAAAAACAAAAAATCGATTAATTAATCGATTAATGCCCATCTCTGCTTAGGAGTCGTCTACTCACCGACAAGCAAGAATTCGGTTAGCTAACCAATATTTAAATTTTGAATTGTGCAACAATATTGTTATTTATGCTAGTCGTTTAAGTCTGACAAGGATGGACAAAGCATACTGTGGAGGCATCATGGAAAACGATATAACTATGACGAATGCTATATTTTACCTACCAGACCTAGCGTTAGAATAACATTAGCTTATTGGGGTTGGAAGTCATCAATTGGGCCAGGCGAAGTTATAGAAGTCGGCGGCCGCATGACTAGTTAAAAATACTAGGAAATTTTGCGTCACATCATGTTGCCAACTGTGCGAGTTGCCTATACCGAGCAAAGATAATATAACCACTACGTTTTAAGAGGCGGGACTCTCATACTAGCCACTAGAATCGATTTGCATGGCACACTCATACCAACATGTACGTCAAAGAACCGTCAAACAGCAGTAGTACCAATCTAACAGACTAAAAATAGTGTAGTAGGCTATACGCTTGCGATTTTTATCGATATCGATAAAATGGACTGGGTTGGAATATAGGCTCATGTCAACTATTTTTGTAATCGAAATTTGGTTTAGGATTGAGTCCACGTTTAAGTCCTATGTTGTACAGTGGATATTTATTTAAATGTGCTAATACAAGGTTGTACTTAAATGTGAACCCGAAATAAAATAACAAGCTTTTTGTTTTAATGTAATTATTTACTGTTTTACTAGCATTATTAGATGTTCTTTTGAGACTCGGCCCACTGTCTGCATCTGAAAATATTTTATAATTACAACAGAGATATATTATCTTATATCTAAGGTCAAAATATTAAATAATTACTATTCAACAAATAAATGTAAGAATCTTCATATGTTCTGGTATGGATGGCAGTAAACTTTTCAGTTGAAACGTAGGTACGAAGTATTTTTATGATCATATTTCATGCAAGTTCTCACGCAATTCGAATTATTTTGTATAATTATTTCCACTGATAAACAAATAAGCCTGTAGTTATCGATAGTTACAGTACATCCCTAGTACACAATGAAAATAGAAGTAAAATATCTAATTTTGTTTATTTATTTAGCACGCTGCACTTAAATATGGCTAAAAGAATCTAAGGCAATACTTACCGGCCTTCATCCCAGAGAAATTTCGCCATAAATATCGTTTATCGCAATTTTCATGACTAGCTCGATTTCCACAAATTTGACATAAGATAAACCGTCTTTTCGGTGGCATTTTCACAAAATGTATTCACTAAATAGTGTTCAATCACATTTCACTACTTTAAATAACAATTAAGAGTAATTTAATTAGAAATCTCAAAACAAACATACAAAACACGCGAGGCGCAATGGTAAGCAATGCAATAAGGTTCACAATGTATGACATGACACATAAACTGTACTGACATACTGGTCCAGTGTCATGGCAACGGTTTGCCATGCAAAGTCCATATAAACGTTTTTTTGTTCCTAGTTGCGTTAGACTGATACCGAGGGAAAAATAAATATACCTGATCTAAGACAACTGCTCGGTGCACAAGCCCAAATTGTAACAGATTGGCTCGGTTCTCAAAGTGATAATAACACAACAATTGACAATATTTCATATTTTTGAGTGATATTTTTTATTGTGCAACTCGAAAGACCGCAAAATTTTAAGATATGTATAAGATAAGTATTTTTGATATTTGCGGAAATCTTATTTTGTTATGCAAAAATCCATGAATATTATTAGTTTGAAGAAAAATATCGTTTGCATACGCTCTTTTTCTTCAAACTACTAAACGTCTAACTGTCAGCTAAATGACGCCACAGCTCTGGTTCACACTTAAAACACGTTGGAAATAGCTACAAATTTTAATAATAAATGTGAACTTAGATATTTTAGTGCACTCTGCAGTTCTGCAGTGACCGCAGTTGTCACGGCGTCAATAATTACGTCAAAACTTGAAAAAGATACGCAGTGGTGTGATTAATTCAATAATTATGTAGAAAATGCCACGCATAAAATATACTCGTATATCGCCTATTCTCTTATATCTATTTGTGCAGATAGGTACTTGGTACATTTTGATGGGCAGCCTGTGCTCCGGTGTTATGCGGCATTTTACAAAAGATATATCTTTTTGACGCTTTATTTTTACATAGCCCATAGCATTTGCAACATAAGACGTCCGCGAAGACAGTGAAGTTCTGGAACCTCTGATGCTGGCCAAATTATACTTTACATAAACGCCATCACCATTGTAGTCTCCACTTAAGGCAAATTATTAGTGTTGTCAGCTTGTACAGGTCCCTCCGCGTTTCGCATGTCCGGTCTTAATAGCCGCGACGTAGAAAATGAAAGGAACCGAGCATTATATAAGTCAAATCAAAGTTGAAAAGTGGAGTCGTTGTTAAAGAAACTGTCCAATGGGGCAGTCGTCATTAGAGAGAGAGCAGGTGTTCGTCGGTCCCGTGGCAATGCCGAGTCGTTGAAAAGCTCAAAATCAAACGCAGAAAACATACGAAAAGTACAAGACGATATTCGCGTGAAAGTAACTGTCAATAGTATCATGCGTCGAAAGATGTCAAACGGATAACCGGAAGAAGACTATTTTTATAGTGGCAATATCGGATCAGCTGTGTGACTCACTTTCAGTTTTAGCTATTTTGGTAGTTTTTGGCAAAATTATTATTAAAAAAATCTACAAAAATATTTTTTGTGTTTTAGAGGCGTTTTTCTCCAAATAGTTAACGATTTAGGGAAATGGAAAAAAAAAAATGTTGAAAAATATCTGGCCGTCCAAAATCCCAGAATATGAAATATGATAGAAAATGTATGGGGCCAAATGGTCCTTAACCGGGACCCTTCCAACGTGAGGTCAAGTCAAAACCTCAGGGACCTAGTTAATACTACTTGAGAGTCTATGCGCGGCGGTGACTCATGTTCGACGATGGTAAACGGCATGAGTGAGACGCTTCAGAAAGTTATCAACAATGACGGCAGAGCCTTGAAGTATTAATGTAATAAAAATAGGAAGGTAGTGATGCTATTCCATCAACATTAAACATACAGGTTGGTTTTTTAATTGTTAATAAAGTAGGTGCCCGAGTGATATTATTGTATTTTAGGATGCGCGTAATGTATGTTTCTACCTACATACATGTTGATTCACTAGGTGCCTCTTCATCGTAGTTAAAAGAAATGTTTTATCAATAGCTACATATAGTTATATTAATTGCAATTGGTTATTATGTATATCAATTTTTTTTTATTTAGGGTGTGTTCGACTACACCAGACTAACAAAGAAGTGACATAATGCTAGTAAAATGTGACGTAAACCTAACTAAGTAGTTGATTAAAGGGATTCTAAAATGGATCTCAAGCGTTAGTATAGATTTGAATCAACACAATCCAAGGCGAAAATAATTTAGCTTTTCAGTGCTGATTTTCACTTCACTTGGGGCGCAATAAAACTTAAAATTTACATTTTACTATTCATGAATTTCTGTTTAATAACAATTTAGTTTCACTTTTGTCACGGTTGAAGATAAATATGTAAATAGTAACCTGTATCCTGTTCATATGGTGTTAGCTCGGTGTCGACGTCCGTGAGGTGCTCCTGCGCGCGCTCTATTGCCAACTCGAGGGCTAAGTACCATCCTTCCATCTCCACCTCGTTGCTGGCACTTAGGATAAGATTTATACTTTCATCTGAAATTAAATAATAAATCTTTTTCAAGTTTTATTCATGTAGATCATAGTTTACTTCGTGAAATACAATAACTCGCACAGCATGTCCTCATACAGATTCACCCCTGTCTACAAAAAAAAATCCTGACAAATAAATATGTTCTGTGCCAAACTTTTATTTCCGATTGTATTATTCATGACACATCTGTCAACTCTCCCCCGCCGAGAAGACTGTAAAGAGCACATGTTCGGTAGAGTTGCCTTATTCTATTAGAGTTTCTACGACCACCTTCCGACCTGGCGTATCGCATTATATTTAGTGTCCTAATTTTTTTGGCACAATACTGGTGAATAGGATACTATTCATTTTTGTTCAAACACATTTACAAATCCTACAGCATGTTTGTCCTCAAATTAACAACTCTAATATCGAATTGCCAAAAACGTAATATTCCTAGTATTAATTGTACTGATAATTATTTTAACTATCATTAAAATGGCTACAATTACAGCACCTAAACTATGGTAGGTTACAAAGGAAAGAGGAGATGCGAGGGCAGAAGCGCATTAAAAAAGAAACTACCCCTAGTTTAGCCAGTATCCTTGCGCCCCTCAGAGGGGCCCGCACAGATCTCCCTCCAATAAAAAACAAACATTTAAGAACGAATTAAACATAGCATATTTTAGCTCGATTGGAAAACCGGGAACGTGGTCAAATTTAACATGCAATATTTCTTTACATAGTTACTGACATACTTAACTCCAGGTGAAGTATGTCATTACCTGAAGAATGACATTCCCGCACGTGTACTGAACGCCGTTTTTTAATACAGTTGCGAAAAAATAATAAAAACAACAAGTAAGCATTATCTTCATCATCATCATCACCACCATCACTATCACCATCATCATCATCATCTTCATCATCATCACCACCATTATCATGAACATCATAATCACCATTATCATCATCATCATCATCATCGTCATCATCATCATCATCATCATCAGCAGCATCAGCATCAGCATCATCATCATCATCATCATCATCATCATCATCATCATCATCATCATCATCATCATCATCATCATCATCATCATCATCATCATCATCATCATCATCATCACCACCATCACCATCATCATCATCAATAAGTAGTCATGAATTGGAACAATTTAAAAACGTTGGAAAAGTAAAAAGCACTAGTTCGCTAAAACCAAGTTTGCGCACGCTTAACAGCTACGTAAAGTACCACTTCTTGAGCAACTGTATTAAAAAATATATTTTTCTCCATCTTGCTCGGAAATGTTCCCATTAATGTAGTAAAAACACACCGCGAAGTCCATCTTTATACACGTTGATACGACATCCAATTTAAAAAAAAGTGGCATTACTTCCCGGACAGCCCTGGGAAGTATTCATTAGTGTGAAGGTTTTTACTTTTAATTTCATCCAAGACTGAAAATTCACCATACAGCCAACAGTAAAGTACAAAAACCGAGATTTAAAAAAAAGTATTGTTTTCTGCGTTTAGTTAATGCATGGTTAATGCCAATAATGATAAAAAAAAAACATTAATTATTGTGTCCAAATCATAATACAGTTTACTTAGTCTTAATGATCTTCCGGGACTGATAAATATTTTGTAGCAAAGGTATGTTTTTTAAATGTTGTGTGTTTAGGAGGAATTGCCGATTCAACCAAAAGTAATAATGCATATATTTATTTTAATTATTTCTATGAGTTTTCTTTTTATTTATTTTCATTACTATATTTCATGTGGAACCAAAAATACAATTCGGACCCACAACTTTTAACTTTAATATCCTTAAAAAAAATTAAGGCGGGAACGAGAATTTCATTTTGTAAAAGATTGTCTGTCGTGTTATTTTTACGAAAATAAGTTACATAAACATGTGTCAAATTTCCTCGCATATTCGGAGAAAAGCAGTATTGGCCGGGTGCACGACGTCAGCGCCGCCTAGCGTTCGCAACTTTACTGGCTTTGTCAAAATTGTTAAATAATGGACGCAACAAAATATTGCTAAATAATTGAATATATTGATTGTAGAGCACCTAACAAATGCAAAATCTGTTTGTTTTTAATGTGAAACACATTAGGTTTTTAGCTTTATTGAAGAAAGTAACTATTATACGTGTTGAAATAAAACAATTTAACGGATTATATCGCGTATATTATCTCATTTTAGTTCCCGACGTTTCGGAAGCTTTCCAGCTTTCCATGGTCACGGGAGGACTGAGAAAAGATGTATTTTCCTCTGTCAAAGTTACAATTTGTGCAAACTACCCATTTTTTGAAAAAACACAAATAAAGGTGTACGGCCTAAGCTGTAAAGACAGTTACACATGTGCCAGAAGGGCTTAATTATTTTATTCTAATAATTTACCAAGCTGGAAAGCTTCCGAAACGTCAGGAACTAAAATGAGATAATATACGCGATATAATCCGTTAAATTGTTTTATTTCAATGAGTAATAATCGCGGAAACAGAAGAAAATATTATTATACGTGTGTTTAGTATTATTATGTCAATTTACTTCTGTGTTGTTTCCTCACAAATTAAAGGATAAAAATAATGTTTTATTCCAGATAATTGAAGAATGACTACTGTTATCAAAACTGGTTTCCAAAGCATCGGTCACAACAAAAGGTTTCAGCCTCAAACCGAGAGTAGTAAAGGGAAGCTCTTACTTAGATCCATCAGTACTAAAACAATAAACATTACAAATTATAAGTGATTCTACGTTTTATATTTTCAAAACATTATAATTATTCTATCATAATATTATTATTGCACTAAATAGATAAAAATATTTAACCAAGTTTTCAGTTTATTACACTTACTTTATTCTTCTAACAGCAACTATCCATTTCATTTTCTGGTCTTGCTTCCAACTCAGTGTAAGAAAGCGATAAAATTTGCAATTGCTGTTTCGTCCTGTATTATTGCAGTTTACCACACAACAGCTATCTTTACCCATTTTATTTCAATTTATTATTTTATAGCAGAAAACGTAAGTATGATGAGAAAGGTATGACGTTTGACAGAAGCAGAGCCGGGAAAGTTACCACTTTTGGCCACATCAAGCGCTGCGATCGTTTTCGCTTTCCGTACACGGCCCTTGCACCCGGCCAATACATGCCTCAGCAGGAATGTTATTTCGTGGTTTCGTATCTAAAGAAGGACGAGGCGTAGCCGAGAAAAATGAAAATAAATAAAAAACCGTACTCGTCCACGAAATGACTTTTCCCGGCCTCTGCCGTAATATACAATTTGTGTCATAAAATGCGATATGGTCGACCTCGGCACTGGTATGTGACTGACCTGCGGCGCGATGGTCGGGCGGCCTGTCGGCATCGTCGTCGGCATCCGCGTCAGCGCCAGCGCACAGCGTGAAGGAGTGCGGCATCGGCGCGCGCGCCAGTCGCAGCGCGCGCAACGGCAGCGCAACGTGCGCACGAAACGCCGCGCTGCCGGCCTTCGACGCTAACACTGCCACGTCACTCAACTGACCATACACACTTATCATTATACTTCTGTTAAATGACCAGATATCTGTACTACTAGTGGCTCTGCGAGCTGTAGACCATGCGACGACATTTAGAAAACAAAAAACAAAACTGAATCCAAGGCCCTCATTGCCTTGCCACGGCCCTCATTGCTTGCTGAGCACGTGCCCAGAATGAATTTTCGTCTTGCGATTACATTCATGCGGACTCTCTCTAAGTTCTCTGAGTTTCGATTTCATTCGAATGAATCTTGACTATTCGATTTATTCGAATGAACTTAAACATGGAATAATTCGATCAGCTCATGGACTAGCACCTCAATAATTTAAAACAATAATTGATTGACATTGCGGGAACTGAGTTCGAGGTTCTACTCATTCAAATAGAGTTAGAGTGTGGGGAAACCACCCCGTCGTATTATCCGAGTTAACTATTAGTTTCAAACATTAACATCAGTTACTGTTACTGATAGGGTAGGTAATAGTCGCCGAATTCGAATCCTCGTAGAATCTGTATATTTTATCATTGAATTTGTACCTACATACATTATATTTTATACTAATGGCGCCCGAAACTTCGTTCGCGGAGGAGAAAGTCATAACCCCTCTTTTTTCTTTTGCATAGTTGGGTAAAAAGTATCCTATAACCAACTGGAGATACCTAGCTACCGGTGTTCCAAAAATTTTTGAAATCGGTTTAGCCGATTTTGCGTGATAAAGCCACAACATATACAAACATACAAAAAATCCGAAAATTTTTTTTTCGTTGTAGTAACCTCCAAATTGTCCATAGCAACAATCAATTTTTGAAAATATTTTCAATGTACAGACATTTCATTTTTACAACCCTATAATACACTCGGCGTCAAAAAAATCGCACCTTTCCTAAAATTCGTGTCACGCGATTATAACTCCTAAGATCTTTACTCTATTGATATAAGTATCATTTAAAAGCTCAATGAATAAGCTTTCAAAAAAATATTCATTTGTTTACGGAAAATCAAAAACCACAAATCACCAGCACTTTGATTAAAAAGTGGCGATGTACGCGTTTGGAGGCTCAATAATTGTACCACCCTGGGGTAAAAGTCAATTATGGGTCATTCGCTATCCAGACGTCACGGAGGTCACACCTGAAGAGCTCCGACAAGAAAAAACCCAGTGAAAATGGATACCACGGCAGAAGAAGCAGCTCAAGTGGTGGCCCTACTGCAAACCGGACTACGGCAGGTTGAAATTGCTCGGCAACTGAACATCAGCCGATTTCGAGTGCAACGGGTATACCGACGGTTCTAAGAGACTGGAAGTTACATCAGGAGACATGGGATCCGGGAGACGTCGCTGCACTACCGTCAGAGATGATCGCTACTACGTCTTTGCGGAACCGCTTCTCCAACGCTGTGAAGCTGCAGCAGCAGCTTCGAGCTACTCGAAGGACAGCAGTCAGCGTCTCCACTATCAGAAGACGGCTGCGAGAGAAGAATTTGCTGCCCCGAAGAGCTGCTACAGGCCCCCAGTTGACTGCCATGCACCGGACGACCAGGAAGCGATTTTCCGAAACGCACGTGCCGTGGACATTCGACCAGTGGAGGAATGTCCTGTTCTCCGACGAGACCCGAGTGGGCCTGTACACCAACGACAAGCGTTGGAGAGTCTACAGGCGACCAGGGGAGCGTTTCACACCAGCCTGCACCGTAGAAGCCGTCGGCTAAGGAGGAGGATCCTGCATGTTCTGGGGCGGCATCTCTATCGACGGCAAGACAGACCTCGTGTGCGTCTGCAGAGCTGGAGGTGGTCGCGGCCAGGGGTCTCGGACTGCTCGCCGGTACATCACCGCGATTTTGGAGGAGCATGTGGTCCCATATGCTGATTTTGTCGGCGCCAACTTCGAGTTCATGCACGACAACGCCCGGTGCCGCACAGCCTTGATTGTCAAGGACTACCTACGTCGAGTTGGCATCAAGGTTATGGACTGGCCAGCAAGAAGCCCTGACCTCAATCCTATCGAGTACCTCTGGGACGAGCTGAAACGGCGAGTTCCGGCCCGTGATCCAGCTCCTGCCACTCTCGATGAGCTTCGAGATGCCGTCATCGAGGAGTCGGACAACATTCCCCAGGAACACGTCGTGACGCTCATCAGGTCCATGACTGACCGAATGGAAGCTGCTCGGAGGGCTAGAGGAGGCAACACTAGGTTTTAAGCCTAATTTTTAAGGATTGTTATTGTTTATTTTTAGTTTTTGTATTGTTCGTTGTCTTTGTAATTTTGATCAGAATACACATTGTTTCACATTTTCCCAGAATTTTCTTTTTTTATGGGGGTGGTGGCCAATTTCCTACCGTTTTTAAATAGGGGATTTCATTAGCTTTCAAATGATACTAAGAATGATAGGGTACAGGAAGGATCTTAGGAGTTATAATCGCTTGACACGAATTTTAGTAAAGGTGCGATATTTTTGACGCCGAGTGTAGTATAGATATAGAATAGATAGATATGTTATTTTGGAAGCAAACGTACAATTCGAGCTCTTAGTCTCCTAATCTATTTCTATAAACTCACCAAAAACAGCATACGCTGCTGCAACCCTTTTGAAGAGTGCTTGTAGACACAACCCATGCGAAGAAATTCACGTTCGGCCACTAAAAGTTTATCGTATCCTGCAAAAAAGTATTTTTATCTTTTTAATAAAGGTGCCTTCGTACTTCGTTCGCGGAAGAGGAAATAAATCATAACCCCATTTTTTGCGTCACCGTAAATCGCTAAAACGTATTCTATAACCATCATTATTATGACTAAATGAATGTATGACATACGACATTACGACTGAAACAATTATGACATAGTGAAATTATGACGGCGAACAATTATGACATCGTACAATCTATGCCACAAAAAAAATGTGGGTAGCCACTTTATGCGTATTTTCATAACAGAAAATCGATATTATGACAATAGTTGTTATGCGACTAGAGGGTCCCCCATATAGAACTTAGTAATGGCTATATATTTCGCTAAAGTATCTAAATAGATATGATATATTTAACCTAAGTTGTGCTACTTGGGAGGTGCCAAATCTTCGCTGTCTTTTCGCGGACGTCTTATATTGCAAATGCTATGGGCTATGTAGAAATAAATGATTTATTTTTTGTTAAATGCCGCATATCGCCGGAGCACAGGGTGCGCATCAAAATGTACCAAGCACCTACCTATCTGCACAAATAGATATAAAAGAATAGGCGATATATGAGTGCTGTTCATACAAGTTTTCTTAACAATATTATGCGTGGCATTTTCTACAAAATTATTGAATAGGGATGTTAACAACTTTTTTCTGTATTATTTTATAGAACAACCTTTCAATAATAGAAAAACCGGTGAAAAACCTACTTCAATGTCCTAAAAACACCCCGAGACTTCCCAAAAGCGCTCCAAACTAACGTGACGTCCAACCTTCCTACCTTATATGGGGAAATTAAGAACATTGTTCTGCAGCTACGTTAAAATTTGCGTTTATCAAAACAGTTTCATAACAAGGTTACCTTAAGTTTTATGGGTTATTCAATGGTATTATTAGTTTTTAATATTTTCATATTTTAAAAATGGACTTTCCCATCCAACTTAAAATGTTAATAAAACGAGCTACACGTAAGGTATCGAACTCAAAGTTTACTTAGTTCCTTATTTTACTTGTTTCATCAGGATCTTCTGTATTTTATAAAAAAATTGAGATTAGGTAACAACACTATTAATCGCATTACCTTTGAAAGCGCATCGTTTTCAAGTTTTGACGTTTATCTTGACGTCGTGACACCTGCGGTCATTGTAAAACTGTTTGATTGCACTAAAATGTCAAAGTTAGCATTAAATTTAGTTGCTATTTCCAACGTTTTTTCTAAGTTTGTGAAACAGAGCTGTGACGTCTTTTAGCTGATAGTTAGACGTTTGTTAAATACGCCATTTTTCATCAAACTAATAATATTCATGCATGTACATTAAAAAACCGATTTACGCAAATATAAAAAAATAGGTACGTGTATCTTGAGTTGCATAATAAAAAGCATTAAGAGTCCCTAGTAAACTCGGCCGAATTTCACCTTCCCATACAAACGGAGTTTCGTTCTTATTTTAAAACGACATGGTTGGATTGTAACGAAACTTTGCATACACAATCACATGAGGTATATCTAGGCCGGAAACTAGTTTATAATCCTGCAGTTTATAAAACAAACTAAATACAGCAAAAACAAGTTTTGTATGAAAAACTTCAATTCGCTGTATTTTTTTTACTATGGTATCTGAAGCTATATAAACTAATTACAGGCCTGCATATACCTAAAGTTATTCTAAGTACAAAGTTTCAGAGCAAACTAGCTAGTCGTTTGAAAATGAGAGCGTAATTACGTTTGTATGGAGAACCGAGCTTACTGGGGACTCTTAATATCAGGATAAGATAAGGTTGGTTGTTTGCGGCGGAGCGACTGACCCACAAGGTCGCGCTGCAGCTGGCACAGCGCGGCGTGGTTCTCCACGTGGCGCAGCTGCCGCGCCGCCGCGCGCGCCAGCCGCGCCGCCACCTGTTGCGCCCCGCACGCCGCCCCATCCGCCATCTCTGCACACACATTACTATATTCTAATCAAACTACACTACTGCCCTCCCACTGCAGACTACCACATCTTACTTCCCATCTCAAGCATGCAACTTTTGCTGACAATGTGACAATTGATTTTTCAACACACTTGCTCGTAAAGTGGCACTTATTACACCGTTTTTATGGCTGTAATCCACTCCATTACACACGCAAGTTTTTTACATTACATAATCGCACTAGTGCCTTTTAATTAAGTTTTTTTTTTAAACTTCAGCAAATAGGTTTTAGATACAAGAAACATTCTAGGTTATTTTAATAAATCTAAACTGGTACTTGTAAAGAGCAATTAATTTCAATAAATTATAAAGTTTTCTAAACAAAATAACGTTTTGATTGTATTAAATTAATATAATTATTCTGTATATTATTAATGTTTGGCTGATTGGCCTATTAATTAGCCTTTGCCTCAACGCTCGTGCGTGCGCATAGACAAATGCATCAGTTGCTGCGCGCCATTTTGATTTGATTTGACATATGTAATATTTACAAATATTTAATATTGAAGTATGATTATTTTTTTAAAATGTCAATATTGTGTGAATAGTTTCAAGCAATGATAATTAAAATATAATCATTATGTAGGTACGTTAATTTGAGTTACTGTAGACGGATTAATTGTAAAACTACAGACTTGGTTACGACTACGGAATTGGTTACGCACGTATAAACTAGACGAAATTTTAAGTAAGGTACGATTGTTTTTTTTGTGTACAAGTGTGTTGAAAAACGTCGTATGAAACTCGTGTGCATTGGTCATTACACTCGCGGCTTTATACAGCACTCGTCTACGACTCGTGCTGCAAGATTTAGCCTCGTGTGTAGTTATCAACGTACCACACTCGTATCATAATGTACTATTTTGATGGGAACGTGATGCAATTGTATATTACTGCAATGGCCGGGAAAATAGGGATTGCCAGCCAAGTAGATATAGAAAATAGGAGAGCGATACAAGGCTGGTAACCCCTTTTCAAATAACATATTAAGAAAACGTCAAGAAAACAGTTGTTTATTCGTAAGGCTAATTTGTAGATTATGTGTACATGTAACGTATATTATGGTGTAAAAATATAAAATGTATATCTCAGTGAAACTGAATGTTCCCAATTGTCGCTTTCATCATAGAGTATAAAACCCACAATGTCAATTCTGTAAAATAAGTCAGAAACTCAAGTGTCATTTTATTACTTATCCTTGCGCGCGTTTGTATGGATACAAACGCGCGTCGACACGGCGATTACAAAATGCGGTATGCAAAGGCCCTAAAACTACTAATCGCCAGTGCCTATATGAGTACATGACACGATAAGTTACTAATAATCTATTTCGACGTTTTATGTATCGATAGGTACATTGAAACTCCATAAGTGACAAGCCACTAATGAAAGATAAAAGTTCCACGAGAATTTCGGCCTCTGCTTGTTACGTAAGCGGGGTGCGTCTAATGTAGTTAATGCAACCCGGGCTTGGCGGATACCGTTAGTGATGGCGGCATATTGCAGCAGCTTGTGCAGCGGGCGCAGCAGCAGGCAGGCGAGCGGCAGCGGCGCGGCGGCCTCGAACGCGGCGCAGGCGCGCGCCGCCGCCGCGCTGCTCCGCCGCACGCTCTCCACCACGCCCACCAGCGCGCCGCTGCGCTCCGTGTACGTCGCGTACGCCTGCCACACAATACGACAGACTGTACAAAGAGTACTATGCCCAATGGATGAACATATTAAAAGTGTATCGATATTTACCTATTGCTAGGAATAGGAATAACATTTCTTACCAACGTGAAAATAACAACGATTTTTAGGAATAACAGTTACGTGTATATTCCGGAACTGACAACTCGATGATATTTTTCCAAAATTGCGAATCATTCTGGTACTTAAAGATTATGGTTATCTCTCTATAATTCCTTTAGGTAATTCCAAAACTGAAAACGTTAATTTCCCGAATAGTTTCCCAAAATTTCCGTAGATAAACTCAACTCTTTATCGAAAAGGATTCAAGTCACTACACCTTAAAGACTTAACCTAAAGCATTAATAGCATCACAAGCAGCACTTACTAAATATTTGGGCCACGAATAGTGTGAAACAGGTGAGATTGCGGTCAAATTAGCGTCAATCATAAAAAATAGTGAAATAAATATGGATTATAATGAATTATTTCTGTAAATCAAAATATCTTAAACGTGTACTTTACCTACTAAAAAAAGATGTATCCACTTTATCATCTTATAGCATTATTGTAATATGGTTCCAAAGTGGGTACACTGCATACTTATGTACGAAGTTCTACCGAAGAGTAAGTAAGAGGGAATATGCATACATTTTTATTTTTGCTTTATTAAAAGCTCAATCATGTAACAAACAGTAGACATAAGCCATCAAACATTTCATTCCGTCTTGCAAAACAGAATTTGATATGGAGTTTATATGGCCGGAGTGCACAGTGACGTAGCAGTGCATATCGGACCTCTCTGCCTAATTACTAGTTTAAAATGCCTATATTATGCGTATTTCTCGGCTGCGATTTTCATTTTAATTTCACATTTTGAAATAGTTTTTATGATATTTTGATATTTAGTTAAGAAAAGCGATAAAAAATTCATGCAAGTACCCTAATATAATTTCATAACTTAGTATAATAAACTTACGTCATAAGTATTAGTTAAGTAGTCACACAACAGATCTGCAATTTTTCTATACTCCGGTTCTTCCGCATCTGTAAAATTTATAAAAAAGTAACCTGTATAAGTATGACTAATTACACAATAACTACGCTTCAAGAAGCGGGCTACGCTCAGGCTTTCGCCACCTATATCCACACATTCAGTATCTGCAAGGACGATTAAAGCTAGAGGACTGTCCCTGTCCATACAAAAGGCCATTCCCCGTAGTTACCGAAAAATTCTGGCCATTGCTAAATGGCGCTAAGGTAGCCAACTGGACAAATAATAACGCATGTTACACAGATAACGTAATTAATAGGTTTACTACCTGACTAGATATTGCCCCTCAACAATCTAGATGGCGCTAAAATAACTTAGTGAACATTACGTCAAACAAATCTCAAACTAATGATGGACGCCGGCTGCCCACGCGAAAAAATGTCACGAGCTGCTTCATAACAATAAATTTCTTTCCTGAGTGCTATAACCTGCTGTGCACGTATGTGCTCCTGGTACTGCAAACGGGGGTCTCTTTCTTTCACTCTTTCTCTCTTTTTTTAACCCCGGTATATCCAGGCGAGATACTAGGAGCGCATAAATTCAAAGGTGCAACAAACAGCGCGCGAAGCTGTTATGCATTTTCTAGGTGGCTTCGAGTAGCTTCTCACATTTACGTACTTGCGTAGAAACAGTGAAATGCAATGAAGTGAAATATGATTTTCACTTCTCCTGCTCAAAAAGTACGTCATATTAGCTTCGCGAAGCGAGCCTAAAATAGTACATTTAGCCCCTAGGGTTTAAAAGAAAGCCATATAATCCCATACAAATTTCTATGACACTGAAAAATAAAACTTGCGGCCAGCTACATACTCCTCGCAAATAATTAAAAACAATCAAAACAACCTGATCAGATTGGCCAAACTTTCTGATAGAATTGCTCAAACTGTACTATAAGTTTTTCATGAAATAAACAATTTTAATGTTAAGTCTTTTTTATTTTCTCGCAGTCGAAGTGAAAAGCAGAGTATTTAACACGTGGCTAAAAGCCATTATGACACTCAGACATATTTGTCCTCGCTCACTTCGTGAGCTCGTCCAAATAATCACTTCGTGTCATGATGGCTTACTTTAGCCCCTTGTCAAACAATCTACTATTATTTGCAGAAAAAGGGTTAGTTACAGGTTTTAAATTATATTATTCCACATTTTTCAGCTGTTTCTATACAGCATGCAAATGTGTGTTAACAAAAGTTTATATAGCAATATTAATTATATAGGTAAAGTGAAGTTGTACAATATAGTATCATCATGATTAAATATTGACAGTATTAATTACTTATTTTGATATGCATAAATCGATTTGAACACCAATATACTAATGAATGACGGTAAAACCTCTATTTATACAAAAGATGCAGGGTGTACATCTAAAAAAGTATAATTGATCAATTAAGGAAGGATTTATTTGTTACTAATTATGTTTAATGATTAACAATAGTATAAGTACTATTGTTGATAATTTTCATAATTGTATACATTATTCGATATTATATAGGTTCCTTATCATAACAGGCACTTACAAGAAAAACCAGTTATACTTTTACTAACTATGGATACAATATATGGTACAATACAATAATTGGTAATTTAATTCATGTCACAGCATCTTGCTTATAGTTTAAAAAATCCTTCATGTCATAAAAATTACGTTCAGAATTGTTTGCCTCGCCAGTGAGTGTCTTTAGGCTCAATTTCACCATGCTCCGTTAGTTGTTATTGCCAGATTAACGACATGTGACACCTTTCCATAATAAGTCATTAATAAAACTCACAACACGTTGAATTGAGACATCAGTGCGAGTATCTTACTTTACACCTAAGCCAGGGGTGAGTGACTCCTGACTGTCATGTTCTCCTGGTGTTGTAGGAGGTGGTCTGACGACTTCCAGGAACGGAAAGAGTTGTTCTAATTCCTAAAGAAATAAGGTAAGTAGTAACTAGCTAGCTAAAAGCTCCGCGCTTTAATGTACTCCTGATACCACACAGAATCGGTCGAGTCAGTCTCCTCCGGTAAGTTTCCACTTTAATGTGCTCCAGTACCTAATACTGCAGCAAATTCGGTTTAGATGGAGTTGTAAACAAAACCGAGAATGTTGTCAACTGAGTTTTATTACATTTTGTTACAAGTAGCGCCACCTCTCTTCCATTATGGAACTAAAGATCGGGGAACGGCCTTTTGTATGGAAAGGGACAGTCCTCATGCTTTTATCGTATTTGTTATCTGATGAAAAAACTTCCACGAAAATGATAATGTAGAATATTAACGCTTAGTAGACAAACATGTCTCACTCTAACTTATATCTCCGTTTCCTGATTTGATGAAAATCTGATTGGATCGTTAGATACTTTGATGTACATTCCCTTTGTTAATACACTCGTGTTTCGCTCGGGAAGGAAGGTTTTGACAACGGTAGTGATACGTTCGACAATCTTGAGGGTCTCACACTATCGGTGTCGGTGATGGTTTGTCGTACCTTGAGCGTGTGGGGGCGAGGGAGACGGCGCAGAGAGCGTGCGCTCGAGGCGGGCGAGCAGGCCGCCCTGCGCCAGCGCTAGCGGCTCAAGCGCTAGACAGGGCCGTGCCAACGCCGCCAAAACGTCCGCTCCCACTGCTGCGCCCTCGCCGCCGCCGCCCAACTCCGACACGCGCGCCGACCAAGCCTGCCATAATAGCGAGTACAGTACATATGTCGATCGATATACCTGACACTCGGACGCTCATACAAGTCCAGAACACACCTAACATACACTAACTAAACTTCAATTTTGCAATCTCTAGCACCAAATCGTTTAGCCAGTGAACGAAAAAAACATCCAGTCAAAAACATAACATGTAAAAAAATTGCCAAGTCTCGCAACCTTTTCTACCAGAAAAAGTTGTAAGATGTAATAACCAAGTCGGTTAATTTATTCAGTAGTACCTATCCATGTGAGCATCTATCCAACACCTTTGTCATTCATAAATGTTAATCGAATTAGTTAACTAGGAACATGATATTGTGACCGTTATAGTGACCGTATCAATATTACACATCATCATCATCTTTTTAATAAATAAAACGACTTGGCCAATCGCACACGGCAATAAACTACATGCAGCAAACCCTACCTAATTGTATTAGCCTTCTGAACGTAAACTTGTCACGAAAGGAGATTGAATTATGTTGCCGTGCGATGGCCAAGTCATTTTATCTTTTATCTTTCTTTTATTTTTTATCTTTAATCTTTTAACATTTATCCTTTATTTTTTACCCTTTATTTTTAAATCTATCTTTTATCTTTATCTAGTATTGATCGCTACAGATCAGGTATCTGGTATGGGGTAACGGGTATATCTGATATCTGATTTCTGGTATTTAGTACATTGTCTTTTCTTTCTTGTCTTTTATCTACCCCCCTTTCCCTCTCTTCTCCTTTCCCCCTTTCCCCTCTCTCCTTGCCATCCTTTCATCTTCTCCGTTATCCTCCTTTATCTTTCTTTCTCCCTTCGTTCCCTCTCCTTTCATCCCGCCCCTCGGCTTCCCCATTCTTCCACCTCCCCATTTCCTCCTTCTTTTCACCATCCTCTCCCTCTGCTTTCCCTCTCCTTACCCCTCTTCCTTCCCCACTCCTTTCCCCCTCATTCCCACTTCTTTCGGTCCTTTATTTCGTTTTTAAGTAACGTAAAATTGCATTGTTTATCTGAGCTGCAAATTTGTAAAATTGAAAGATGTGCTTTCTATAGAATTACAAATTTATTTATGCATCTTTTATATCTGGAATACCAGACTGAAATTGCAGAATGTTTAAGTTTTCTGGTGCTTTACAGACTAAACAATAATAGGGTTCAAAATTTGAACCTTGTAAATCTGCTGGAAGTACCTTAGAATTTCTATGATCGGTGAGTGAGTGAGTGACAAAATTAAGGAACTTTGACTTGCAATAAATCTTTAACTATAAGTTATAATTGGCTGTATTTTGGAATATCCGTAAGGTGTATTGAGCCCTCTTTGTCACAGAAAATTCAGGCTTGTAGGTTCATCAGCAAATAAATTACAGGGGGTCGAAAATGACGTGAATGGCTTCGAGAAAAGTATGGTACGGCGTGCCTTTGTTTTGCTCGTCTTGGCGGGGGCACTGCCGTGCCCCCAGATAGAACGCGAGCTTCATACAAAATTGCAGTACACAACGGGGTAAATATTCTAAATCCACATGCGCGTTGTGTGACCAATAAGAGTTGGCCACAATATCAGTCTACTTTCTATTACCCAAAACAAATAATTGTGATTGGCCAATTTCATAATAACTGGCTGTGATTGGCTTCTAGCGCTGTCGTTCTATAGTATCAACAGGACGGCGACTATGAAAACACATACGTAGTAGATGGTCACATGCAATAAAGAGTAATTTTGTAGGCAGAATTGTCGTATTATTTAAATTATTTTTTTTTTAAGTTTTATTTTATATTTAAATAATCATACAATAACCCTACGCAAATCAAACTAGTCTCCAATTAAGATGTAGCATACTTATACTGTGAATACTAGACGACCATACGATATAATACTTAAATATGTACAAACAGGCAATCAGCCACTAGAGTTTGGCAAATGAAAGATGAGAATGAAATCAACCACGAAATTTAAAAATGTAGCTGCAGTGTGCCCGTATGAGCTAGTTATAAACAAATTTAGATCCTTTTCTCAGTAAATAATAACTTAATAATTAATGACAAAAGCAATGAATTTTTGTAACTGTGTTTTTTTCGTTCGCTGCGTTTAGCGGTTTCTTTTTATGAGTAATAGACTGCACTTAAACACGGGCTTAGTATTATACATGACTGTATTGTGTTCCATATAAATGGCAAAAAAGTACAGGAGTAGAAAAATATGTACGAATCGTATAACAAAGTTACAGTTATTATGTGAATATGCATTGTGATTTTGGAGAAAACCACTTTACACCAGGCCTCTATAGGTCTAAACTAACCTGACTCTTTGTTGTAAAGTTGGTTTAAAAATATGATATTGACAATACGTACCACCGTGACGAGCTCTAGATCCCGCTTGTATGTGCGCTCAGTCATGAGCAGCTCTCTGGCAATGAAGAAGGTACAGTCGTTGCCGCGCCGACGCTGCCCGTCGCCCGCGCCGGCCGCCGAGCCCTCGCGCAGCGCGCTGTTGCTTAGGCGGGTTGACATACTGACAAGCAAAGACAATTCTTTAACAATACAATTGTATTATATTTATTGTAAATGGAATCTTGAGTGTCTAGTCCTATAAAAATTCACACATAGCCTTGTATTAAAATAAAGAAAAATAACCTTAAGATCGATTTTAACCCAGAGTAAGTTACTACAAGTTAAGTGAAGAATACTCACAACACTTGGCGCCGAGATCATTCACTGCAATCTGTATCCATGCGCTTACTACGTAATTACCTGTTATTATTGTTCCTTCTGTTGAGCGTATCGCCGGCATCGCTTTCGCCGCCGCTCAGAACATCCATACTTGTAGACTCGCACACTGTATTCGCTGAAATAATATAATTCATAAATATTGTACAGTCAAGGAATTTAATTTCCTACCCATTTCGTTAAAATGTTATTAGACATTCGAAATACATTAAGGTCGAAAATTATATATCAGTAATTGCATTGAAATGTCAATACGTATTATTTGTCACTTCACATTACAGATAACCTCTTTGCGAAAGTTATCATTTGCTTTTCTAATTACGAACATGTGTCAGTGTCAATCGAGAAAATTGTGGAAAAAATGTCAAAGGCGTTATTATTTTTTTAATAAAATACTTGCCGCTAACCGTGATCTATTAAGAGCTCAAATAGTAGTTACACCCTGGTGGTTCTGAAGCAAGGAAGGAATAGGTATTCATGAGCAGGGGTCGGACAAAAAGTGCGGATGACGTCAAACCACTTATAGGATGATTTAAAATAGTATTTTTGATTTTCATAAACAATTATCACATCATTTATCAACCTCTTTATTAAACGATATCGCCACTTGAAATGATTAAGTACGTTTTTGACTGACACATTGTCAATCAGATGAACAATAAATTGACTTAGTTATTGTTTAGCTATTGTATCTTCACGATTATATTTAGCTAAAATTTATATTTAAGTACTAATGTATAAAAAAAACGCTGTAATATGTCATCTTTACTCAAATATTCTGGCAATTTTCCGTTTTTGGAGATACGGAATTATTATTTTTTTTATTTTTACTTATCTTACCTACTGTTCCCTTTGAGTACTACCTTACCTTTGAGTAAGCCTATTTATCTGAAGTTCCCACAGATTTGTTCTAATTAATTTTAAATAATCGTACCTTATGGTAACAAGATTCGTGACATTTATGTTATTCACTACCACCTGTATTATTAATTCCATGGATTTATTTACGATTATTTCGTTACAACATGTCACAGGGAAGTTTAAATACAAACATCATCCTGTCTGCAAGATTAGCTACGTCATTTTTACGTCATCCGCACTTTTATTCCGACCCCTGTTCATGAGATAACACGACGATTAAATGTGAGTAAAGACACAGTTCGTCGTTGGGTTCGACGATATAATGCTGAAGGAAATCTTATCGATCTACGGGAAGATAACCATCGCCCGCTAACCATATCCGAAGACCAACGCCAATTAATGCGACCGCAATACATTTTGGATGGCTTTACGTCAACGGGACTATTTGCGGAAATGTTTGAGGATCACCCTAGAACAATCAGGAATTGCCTACATGCTATGAATTTACATAACAGGTGGCTTGCGAAAAAAATCGCCTTGATAGAGAGAGGATCATAAATTAGCCCGACTCCACTTCGCCCGCCAATATTTAAATTTTGACTCGATGTCTACAGCATATTCGACATTTTCGAGTTCTCAAACGGGATGATTACATCTGTGGCGGTTTAATCGATCCCGCTATACAGAAGACCACGTCGTGGCGAATCGTGCATCTGGTCGAATTACTGCAAACATTTCGGATTGGATTTGTTGAGCAGGTGTTGGAGAACTCGTGAGTTTGCCACTGAGAGCAACCGCTCAAGACTATGTTGACCTATTGGATGAAAGTGTGCTTCCGACTTTGCAAATTTATTATCCACAGCAGGAAGTTCCTCGAATTGATTTTGTGCAAGACAACGCAACTATTCACACCGCAATGATTATGCGAAACTGGTTCAGGCATAACCAAGCACATATAAATTCTATTCTTTGACCTGCAAAAAGTGCTGATTTGAATCCCATTAAAAATCTTTGGGGCTCAATGGTCCAAAGATGGAATAATCAAAATGAAAGAACTAGAGAAGCACTTGTCGATCACTGTCATAGAATCTGGGAAGATTGTCGTGGCACAGATACATGTCAGCTATTAATCGCATCTATGCCGGAACGCCTCCTGGACGTCATTCAAAATCGCGGTGGATATCTCATTTTGGACCATGGCCTGGCATGGTCTACCCGTGACCATGGAAAGCTGGAAAGCTTCCGAAACGTCGGGAACTAAAATGAGATAATAAACGCGATATAATCCGTTAAATTGTTTTATTTTAATGAGTAATAATCGCGGAAACAGAAGAAAATTTTATGTTATTCGTTCTGTTATGTAACAAAAAACCTCACTCAGTGATTGAGATCAAAGATAATGTTTTTGTTTTGTTGTTGGTTTTTTTAAGAGTAAATAAAGGAAATGTTTATAGAATTGCGGTTTTATTGAACTATCGCTTTCGTGGGGTCAGCTAGTTTTTGGAGACAGAAATGTTGCTTTCTGCCTAGATTGCATCATATAACAGAACTTGCGAGATGTGACAAACAAATCCGGATTCGAGTTTTGATCAAATAGACCCCGAAGTCTCACATTCGGGTGCGGCGCGACGAGGGGCACATAATGATAATTTCATACGAAATTGCGGGCCATGGCCTGAATAGTACCTTCTTTTGTTTCAATTAGCTCCGAGCGCCGCAAGCGCCGGGGTGCGCCGCGCCGCCGACACGGCGAATGTATAACTATGTACATAGTTATTTGCTCTTTTATGGTTTATTAAAATAACGATGATGATGATGTACGTGGGTGGATCAAAAAGTAACTGTGTTAGAAATGAAGATGCATATACTTTTTAAAAGTTTTACTTTATTTTTCAACATAATCTCCTTCTAAGCCCTTACACTTTTCCCAGCGTTTCGGCCACTTCTTTAAACCCTTTAAAAAAGTAGGATTTGTCAAACTCTTCAAAATACGCTTCGGTCTCAGCTATAACCTCCTCGTTTGACCTGAATTTCTTTCCCCCGAGCCAAGTTTTCATATTGGGGAACAGAAAAAAGTCACAGGGAGCCAGATCCGGTGAGTAAGGCGGGTGCGGCAGCAATTCGTTACGTAGTGGGGTTAAATTGGCAGTGACAATTTTGGATGAGAGAGAACACTTTCTTCTTTGCCAAATGGGGCCATGTCTTCTTTATTTTTTTATCAAACCGGTCCCATAACTCACTACAGTACGGCTCTATGATAGTTTTCCCTTTTGGTAAGAAATCTATGACGATTATTCCCTTACTATCCCAAAAAATCGTGGCCATGACTTTTCCGGCTGATAGGACCGCTTTTGCCTTTTTTGGGGCAGATTCGTCCGAAAAAGTCCATTGTCTAGATTGCCGTTTGGTCTCAGGTGTATAATAATGGATTCAGGTTTCATCAACAGTAACGTCACGAGAGAAAAACTCGTGCGGATTTCGCTCAAACAAGCCCAAAGACTCCTTCGACATTGACAGCCGTAACCGCTTATTTTCATCCGTGAGCAATCACGGCACCCATCGGGCGGATACTTTTTTCATATTTAATTTATCGTGTATTATATTAATTGCTGTTCCGTACTACACCCCTACAGCCTCTGCTAATTCACTCACTTTGGTACGTCGCTCGGTGACCAGTATGTTTTTTACCTTTGCACGCCTTCTTCGGTAACCACGTCTGCAGGGCGCCCTGGGCGGTCTTCGTCGAAAACTGATGTACGACCTCATTGAAATTCATTAAACCAAAATCTCACGGTTGTCATAGATGGCGAACTCCGTAGACAGCATCTAACTTAACTTTTATTTATTCGCATGATTTCCATCCAAAAATAAGAACCGAATTACGGAACGATATTGCTCTTTCTCCATTTTGTACGAAAAACAAAACAAGTCTTACAAAATTTGCCGCCAGAAAAAATCTGAACCATAGACAATTGTCAGTTTTCATTTTTTTATTTGATAAGGTCAATACTACACGACGGCAATACCAACTTTCCTAAGTAACACCACCTGCCATCAAACATGGGTACTATTTGATCCACCCAGGTATGAATGCAGTTTTTCTTATTACTTAAATCGATGGTATGATCCCTAAGATTTTCGTATGTCTTATAGTTTCAGACTTTCCCATACTGACTGATCTAAATGTGCCACCGTGTAGAAAAAAATATTGTTTTTTATTTCATTGCATGTTTGGGAGAAGCACTATACATGCCTCGGCGCGAACAGGGTATGTCGGCCTCGTATCTCTCCTCGTACCTCGTTGACACTCGGCCGGCAATCCCCTATTTCGCAGCCTCTACAGTAATGTACTATTTCTCCAACTTGCTCGGAAATATTCCCATTAATGTAGTAAAAATATACCGCGAAGTCAATCGTTATATACGTTGATACAACAATCAATTAAAAAAAAAGTGGCATCACTTCCCGGACAGGCCTGGGAAGTGTACATTATTGTGCAGGTTTTTACTTTTTATTTCATCCAAGACTTTGAAAATTCACCATACAGCCAATAGTAACAAAAACCGAGATTTAAAAAAAACTTTAATTGTTTTCTGCGTTTAGTTAATGCATTGTTAATGCCAATAATAATAGAAAAAATATATATTGTGTCCAAATCATAATACAGTTTCTTTAGTCTTAATGATCTTCTGGGACTGATAAATATTTTGTAGCAAAGGTATGTTTTTTTAAATGTTGTGCGTTTAGGAATTGCCGATTCACCTAAAAGTAATAATGCATATATATATATTTTAATATTGCTATGGGTTTTCTTTTTATTTATTTTCATTAGTATATTTCATGTGGAACCAAATATACAATTCGGACCCAAAACTTTTAACTTTAATATCCTTAAAAAAATTAAGGCGGGAACGTGAATTTCATTTTGTCAAAGATTGTCTGCCGTGTTATTTTTACGAAAATAAGTTACATAAACAAACATGTGTCAAATTTCCTCGCATATTTGGAGAAAAGCAGTATACATGCTTTGGGAGGAATGTAATTTCGTGGATTCGTATCTATTGAAGGAAAACCGTACTCATCCACGAAATGACTTTTCCCGGCCTCTGCAGTAATATACTATTACCGTTAGCATTTCCATTAATTGCATCAGTCGTTCGGGCGTTGTCGACGTGGTCGCTGGCGCGGCGCGCGTGTGCGTGCCCGTTGGCGTCGAGCCCCACCAATGGCGTCGAGGCACACAGCGGCGCCAGCGCGCGCGCCGCCTCGTTGCCGGGCGCATCGGGCGACATGCATAAACTGGCCGACGACACCGTATTCTCTTCCTCGAGCGATGATTCATCTATATATTATTAACAAAATTTCATTTTTCGCCATAAAATGTACTATGATCTCGAAATATTAAACAGCCACTGCATGATCGATTTTAAGGCGGGTATTATGCTCTATTTATTAATTTTCAATCTTGTGTCAAAAAAAGTGAAATCGGCACCTATACGTATCATGATTTCTTATCGTATTTGGCTGGGAAGTCATGTCCTGAACTATAATTTTCTCGTTCTTAGAAGCCGGATTTGTAATATTAAACTGCTCGTATAATGTAAAGGTGTCGCAATTTGCGATTACGATAAAACTTTTATTTTATTTCAAATGTCTATTTAAATCGTGATGTAGTTTTGTTTAACTCGTTTCGTAACCAACCGTAACCGATTACTTGAATAATGAATTTGCTTCAGAGCATATTTATATATAATACGTTCTAATAGTCTGTGAGCATTGAGAAAACCCTTTGGTTTAGGATGAAAACGGACCTATTCTTACTTATAATCGACACCTGTTAGACCGAGATGTGACCACCTTTAACACTAATTGATCGGTGATCGAGTATACGAAAAATACTGACACCACGTAAAAGACAAAAGTTATTTATATAAATGATTACAAATCTGAGTGCACCCGGGCATATTCTTACGGGAAGGCGTCTTTCGTAAAGAGTTGGTGAATGTGACAATATGTGGCGGTTCATTTCAAATTGGTGATAGATGTTTTTTTTATCTTCTTTCTTGTGGCATCAGGAATCTGATGGTGTACAATTTAATTTAACGCATGCGATCTAATGTACTTTGGTTAAATTTTGCCAAAAAAATCGTAATTACTGATCATTTTCATTTTAATATGACACCACTTCATATTGGATTAAGATGAACCAAGAAATGAGCATATCACCGCTCAGGTAAGGTACTGAACAACTTCCATTAAAATTTATTAATTACATAATTCTTAATAACGAATTTTAAAAAATCTGTAACTCTTTATGGAACAGTATATCATTCGCATATTACCGTCGATAGTCACAGAATCCTTCTCGGAGGATGTTCTAAAGTCCACGGACAGTACAATCATAGCTCTGTATGGGTGAGAGCTATCATCGTATTTATCATCGTGAATAGGAAGTTCTTAGTCTAGCATTGCACTTTTCCAAATGGGTAATTTTTTCTGTAATGTTATGAAGCATAAATACGTTTTTCATCAAGTTTTATTTCCTAATACTGCCTTTTGAACACTCTAAACACGTAACCGTTTATTATAGAAATAAAATATGTATAATTAGTTAGGATAGTGGAACCGAACCAAGCAAATATACATCATGGAATTTATTATTCATTTTTTATTAACATCTCTCATCCCATATCCGCCTTCTAAGCACGTCGCAACTTGAAATGTGAAAGGAACCAGACTAGCAATAATGATTGTATATAAGACATGAAAAATAAGCTATGTCAAAAGAGAAACTACACATAAAACATAATATAATAATTGATCAATTAAAATAATTTAACCTAAGACACCGACAAGAACTTTGATCTTCAATTTTCTTTTATTGTTAAGAGTGCATCCGAACATTTAAACATTCGTGAAAACATAAACAAATTCGTAGTCGCCATTCTACTAATGTAAGGCAAGTTCGGGTGGGGTAAGGGGACCGGGGAAGGTAAACAGTGGTTTGTAAATCTAGGATAGACTGTAGCTCTAATATAGTATTACTATAATATCGTCATTATAATTACTGCTTTATCGACCGACAAATCACAGAGCTACAGTCTATTGTTCTAGATTTACAAATCACTGTTTAGCTTCCCCCGGTAGTTCCCCTACCCCACCTGAGATTACAAAAATAAAAAAATAAAACATGTAAGTACATAAAACATGCTTTTAGAAAAGTTATTCAACTTACTGAAAATCCTGGCAGCTTACTGTTTATTAAATATACTTAACAAAAAAACAATGCTTAACTATTAAAAAGGCCAATTTTGGTAAGTTTAATTAGTTTATTTTTTAACTATACTCCACTCTTAAGAGTGTCTTAAGAGTAGAGCCGTGTATTGCAGGGATGCCACACACTTACACTCATGTATATATATATATATATATATATATATCTATATATACATACATATCACACACACATATATATATATGTATATATAATATAAATTCAAAAAGGTATAACATTCTAATATTTTGAAACAATATCCAAAATTACGTGAAGATTAAACAAATCGTAATTTAATGAAATTGTAATATTACAGTCTATTCGGATTGTACACATTGAATTGAAAAGTCAAAATGCTTAAAATCTAATTGGTTTAATTAATATTGCACTAACTGTGTGGGTCGACGACCCCTTACCGCTACTGATCTAAAATTGCTTCGTGCATACACGACAATATATTTATTTAAATATAATTGAACACTATGACATTATTCAGCCAGCGTGCAGTTGGCTGTTCCGAATTGAAATAAATGTTGATTTCCGAGTAGGTGAGTGATGCATCCTAGCTCGCCGTAAACCGCCGACTCACTACACCTGGCTTTCCATGTTTACGGATTAACAATGGTTAAAACATTGTTTTAGTCGAATTTTACTAACTGAATTACAGGAATAAATCATTCGTCACATAACATTTTCTTCAAACGATTCTAAAATCACATCATAACTGATCCGAAGGCCGAAGAAAAAACATGTTGTGCAAAAGCCTAGATGACTTTGGCCCTGCGAACTTCGACCATTCGAGAGTCCGAAATACTATCTTCGGCCAATGCATTTTTGATATCTGTTACAGCCCATACTGATGGTAATCAGCAAACACACCAACGCTTCTTCTAATATATTTTTTTGTAAAATCCTGCTACATCATTAAAATAATAATTTACTACGTCCTTGTTGCTACAAAATCATCGGTGCGGATAGTTGAGCATTAATTATTACACGGTACTTATAACATAATCCATAAACTATGTCATGATCACTAAACAAGATAATTGCACCAGTTCATTAGATGGTTGCGTAATTGATAGGTGGGTAAAAATATTTTCGATTATTACATAATAATATAATGTATGCACAGAAAATGGGAATCGTTACCTGGTCATTTTTGTATGGGCATACCCATTTACTTTAACATTTATGTGATTATATCAAGATTAATTAAAAAGATAAACATGTACAAAGTTGTAATCAAATGTCATGTGTTCTTAAAAGAGCTGAGGCCCGTTTTTCAATAGCTTGTAACTTAATATTACAAGCGGAAGTCCCTTTCCAACATTATGAATTAAAAAGAGACTTCCGCTTGTAATACAAGTTGCAAGCTTTTGAGAAACGGACCCCTGGTTTAAAATGCAAAGAAAATTATTTTGACCCAGCTATTTATTTACCCCCCGTCCCGTGATCTACAACATTTTATTAAAACATATGATAAAAAACTAAACGTGGTGAGATATAACGAACATCCTTACGTTTTAAATTTAATAACTATCTTGGTTACAATGGTTTGTGTGATTTCATACAATGTTTATAAAAAAAAATAACAATAAAAGTATAAAAGTCCACGTGGTGCCCTTTATCGGATTATATCCAGTTTTCTTTCAACCCGACTGTAATCGTAAGTAATGCTGTAGTATGGAGAATGTAACGATTCTTTCTCCGTGGACAACAGTTGCCAACGATGTTTCAACGCTAACCGACCCTTTCAATATGATCGAAGCATCCGGCCGCCCTCGTGCGGTCTCAAATCGATTCCGAATGAGCGTGCAACAAATCACGTGCACACCATTCAATAAAACAAATTAACATCTATGTATCACAGCTAAAGTATATGGAGTGTAACAGTAAGTATGTCATAAATTACGGAAACTGAAATGTATATATAGTGAAAATGTAACTTTTCCTTAATCTATGCACTTTCAATAAAAATAAATACGTATCTAAATGATAAATGTTTAGAAAGATGGCGCGATTATAGGTTTTTGATAAATACCTAGTTTCTCTACAAAATTCAGGTTTAAAACTAGTTTTGCATACACTAAACTAAAATTCTGATATAACCACTTTAAGTATTTACGATTTAAAAAATAGTACCTACAATATCCGCTATGTAGTGTTTATTCCGACTATGACACTTGGTTTTTCAGTCCTAGCGAACTTATTTATTCTCTACGAAGCTTTTTGCAAGGAACCTAATCAATATATAGTACTCGTACTTAGCAAAAGTAGTTACTCGTAGTAGCGTAACACTGTGTGTGCTTGTTTTGCATGGGAACAGCTATCCGTATCTAGGAGAAACTGACGCTCGTACACAACAAATCAATTCACATTATGTAACCTCGATCTAAAACCACCTTTCTACGTGTACTTTAAATTATAAGTTTTTTTTTTTCAATTGACACTTACAATCGTTTTACTAGCCCCGCTGCAGAAAAGTTCATCTAATTGGTACTAAACAACTGTCACATTTTTTTTATTACATGCTTAGATCAAACGACTAAGGATTAGCAACAATAATAGTCTTGATTAATGTACTTTATTTTCATTATTTAATAGAAATTCTATAAAGCAATAAAGTAGAAACAAGAACAATATACCAGATCATGTACAACCAGATTTTTTCGTGTCCACACTTTACTAGTTAATAATTTGAGAATCTAACAAATAAATTACAGTAACCATTACCGAAAACTCTCTTCCGAAAACCTACCTACTCTAACGACGACTCTACCTACTCTTACGATGCCTTAAAATTTACACACTGTAAATTTAAATAATGCTTCGCCATATTTGTAACTAAAATCAAAGAAATGCCTAGTCTACTGGTGGAATAAAACAATAAATTGAATATTATATGTGTGTAGATAAACTATTTTAATTACTAATTTAAATAGTGAAATCACTTACACGAAACGCCACTAAATCGACAAATTGTATGACTTTGCTGATTGTCCTAAGCTGACAAAATCAATTAGTAATACGTAGGTAAACATATTAATAAAGCTTTCATTATTATTATTGGTGCAATTCCTCTTCTGAGTTATAGTAAAAATAGTTATACTATTATAAAGTGGTAAAAATGAAATGTCAGTTGCATTGAATATACTTAAAAAAAATGATTGTAACTCGAGGTCACTGAAGCGAAAAATATTTTTATTGTATTTTTTCATGTTTGTATGTGTCGTGGTAGCTTCTTCATCACGCCAAATCCGCTGAACAGATTTCAGCCATTTTTGGTACACAGCACGGGTAGCTGGGTATTCACAGATGGTTATAGGATACTTTTCACCCAACTACGCTGTTGTAAAAACCGGCCAAGAGCATGTCGCATGTGAGCATGCTCAGGGTAGGGTCCGCAGCCGTTATACAAAAAAAATCACTACAGATGAAAAAAACACTAACAAAAGAGCGTATCTTCCCGGGACTTACGTCCTCTTGCTAAGAAGCGCAGTTTTTTTGGCAATAACTTAAAAACGGTATATTTGATCATGTACAAAACAATTTTCATCGGAAGTATTTATTAAGCTTTATAATTGTAATTTTTGCATATTTTTTGGACGTACCGTTTAGAAAATAGAGGGGGAGGGCACATCCATTTTTTTATATACCTCTAAGTGTTATTGAAAGGACTGCCAAAATATTGATATTTGATGGTTTTTTTTTCATATTTGGTTACATGTATCAGGTTATATATATATATATATATATATATATTTTATTTAACTATTAAAGTAAGTAGCGGCTTACACAAGACACCTATGCTCCAAATTTCATCAATATACATCTTTTAGTTTTTGAGTAAAATTCCTGTGACGGACATGACGAAACTATAAGGGTTCCGTTTTGCCATTTTGGCTACGGAACCCTAAAAAGAAGGGTTATGACTGTTTTTCCTCCGCGAACGAAGTTGCGGGCGCCTTCTAGTCTATACTATTATAAAGTTGTAAAAATGTCGTTGTGATTTCAACTATTTTTGGTTCACGGGTAGCTGGGCATCTCCAGATGGTTATAGGCATTGGATATAACATAAAAAGAGGTAGATAGGTTATACGGGCTCCGAAAATAGCACACCAAAGTTACGCCAATGGACAACATTTCATTATTTTTTACCCCCTAATTTTATCGAACTATCTAATAGTATTTGCAAAATTACGAGGAATGTATTTTGTATTTTTATTTTATTTTTAGATTTAGCCACAAAGGGTCTGGCCGGACTGCTATAGTAAAATCGCCCCTGGCTGAATATAAAAACTGAATATGCACGTTTATTTGCCTTATTGTCAAATATAATATTACTAAATATTAAGCCTTAAATACTTACAATTAGCAAAATAATAATAAAAAAAATCTGTTTTTATTTTTTATTGGCTAAACTACTTTACAGATTGACACGTCCTTGGGATATTTTATATATGTATATAAGACACATTCAACAAAAAAAAATTAAAGTCCTAGCTTCTTTTAAAGTTAACATTTTTGTCTGTTTGTTTTTTTTTTTTTTACTTGCATGTTAGCGACACCTTCCATATTTTGATATAATATACACAATTTCATATTCAATTACATATATTTTTTACAAAAATATTAGTTTGGATCAACAAAGTGAAAATAAGCTTTTTGTGTAAAAGGGTGGAAAAAAGAACACCCATGAACGGCAACTTCCTTAAATAATGGTTATTTTTGGAAACATTAAATACTTTTGTAATTCGCTCTAATACTTAAGAAATTCATACCTCATATACCTAGGATGCTTGGAACGGGATCTAAATCAACATTACAAAAGTATTTCATGTTTCCAAAAATAAAAGGTATAACGCGCGCACCTAGATTTGTCCCTCTTTCAAGCGCGAATATTAAAAGTAATGCTGCGCTCGTCCGCCTCCGTTAGACTGGCGGTAAACGTTCGTCCCGCCGCGCCGCCGGCCGGCCGCCGCCGCCCGCGCCGCGCGACAGTAGCGACATAGCAATTGAATAGAGAGCATTCGTCCGCGCCACGCGTCGCATCGTACGGTCGTAATATCGCTGTGTTATCATCCATCTTCCATGTCCTCACGCCTTTCTGTTTATATTTTCTAACCATTATAAAACATTCTGTGAATTTGATGCAATAAAGTTATTACGAGCATTATAAAGGTTTTTTTTGCAGAATTAGCTATTTCCATTATTTAAGGAAGTTGCCATTCATGGGTGTTCTTTTTTTCCACCCTTTTACACAAATAGCTTATTTTCACTTTGTTGATCCCAACTAATATTTTTTAAATAAATATATGTAATAGAATATTAAATTGTGTATATTATATCAAAATATGGTAGGTGTCGCTAACTTGCAAGTAAAAAAAAATAATGATTAAAAACTTATCAGACAAAAATGTTGACTTTAAAAAAAAGCTAGGACTAATATATACATATATAAAATATCCAAAGGACGTGTCAATCGGTAAAGTAGTTTGTCTAATAAAAAATAAAAACTGAATTTTTTTTTTTTTTAATTATTTCGCTAATCGTAAGTATTTATTTTTGGCAATAAGACAAATGAACGTGCATATTCTGTTTTCATATTCAGCCAGGGGCGATTTTACTATAGCAGTCCGACCAGACCCTTTGATGAAACAAAACTATCTCATTCTATAAGGGCCTAAGCGCAATGTGAGGCAGAATAAATGTAGCGCCTTTACAAAATGCTATTTAAAAAGTAAAAAATATATCGCATCTGTACTTTTATTATGACAACTACTGACAAGTGTCATGACAACAACTTGAATCTTTATTGTTATTGAATCGGCGGCAGTTACAATTTTAATTTGGCTTCTGTTCAAGTAATTGGTTTAAGATCTTAAAATAAGCAACAAGAGAATGTATCGGCAAGATCCAATGATTACGTGCTTTGTGCCATCTTGTACAACAAAAGCATTGATGACGCCCGATAAAAACAATTCCAGAAAATTGCACAGCCTAGCAGATAGAGGCTTCTAACATTTAGATACCCAGTTGGTTTTAAGAAATTCCACGCTGCTGCGCCCTCTAAGTGTACTAAGAAACATTAAAATGACAAAATCTGAAGTTTTACAGAGTAAAGTAATAGCCAGTTTAAGGATCCATATTGAGAGAGTTATTCACAGAATTCTTTTGTACAAGCTGTTGAAACTCCATGCTGTAGTCAATAAGAAATTAGTGTGTTGGAGGATATAGTTGTAAGTGGACTAATTAATCTTCAATCACCGGTATTGAAAAACATTTGAAGATCGGTTTAGTTCAGTAGGAGTTACATTTTCTGAAAAGCTGAAGGTCCTGGGATCAAATCCCGGTAAGGGCAAATATTTGAGTGATGAGCATAAATGTTTGTTCCTGAGTCTTGGATGTTTTTTATGTATAAAAGTAAATATATCTTATATATATATTTGTGTAAATATTGTCCCGTAATATTTTTTCAATTGAAATATAAGTACAGTCAGCTGCAGAGAAATATGACTTACCTGCTTAGGGAATGCAGACACATAGTGATAAAACTCGGTTTTAGCTCTGTTAAAAGTTCTAGTTTAAGGTCCTAAAGGATTATATGTTTTTTTAAATGTTAGTACTTAATAAGTAATAATAATAATAAACACTGTACGAAATAAGTAAAAAAGGAACCCTGACATGTGTGTGTCTCTGTCTGCCTGTTTGTCTGCCTGTCCGACTGTTACAGCGCTCTGTCTTAGGAACTGCTTATACTATCCATTTTAAATAGTTATCAATATGGTAAGCCATTGCATATGAAATATGAAAAAAATGCCTCGTCGGTGAGGGAGAAAAATAATTATAACCCTCTTTTATTCTTCAGCGTAGTCTGATAAAAAATATCCTATAACCATCTCTGGATGCCCAGCTACCCGTGTACCGAAAATAGTTGAAATCCGTTTAGGCGTTTTATTGCGATGAATTTTCGATTCAGTGACCTTCAAATAGTCCATTTCTCCACCCGTCTGTCCGTCCGTCCGTTTGTCCGTCTGTCCGTTTCTCTGTCTGTCTGTCTATCTGTACGTCCGTCCGTCGGTCCGTCCGTACTTTCTCAGGAACGCATGGAGGTATCAAGTTGAAATTAACATCAAATACTCGAACAACTTATGTTTGCGGTCCCTTAAAGCTGTAAAATAATCAAGCTTATAAATTAACTACTACATACTACGTAATAGGCCAATACTAAACAACTAATAAGAGTTGAAATACGAGTATGTACTTAGCATTTCGCAGGCTACAGAGTACAGTCAATGCGGGCATCGTTCGCAGTTTCAAGTTGTAGTGCCGGAGCATATTTAGACCTTGCGACAGTCATTGGCGACCTGTTTACGTCGATATACACATATTCATTGAAGTTTTATCTTCAATACTTAGAAAAGAACATACTATAATTTTAAGATGTTGCAAGACATTTTAGATATTTATATTCTACTAATTATAATTTTAATTCAATGATCATAATTATAAAAAAAACGCTTCAATTATCAATTGGCAGGTCTACATAACGAGTAGCGAAATCAAGCGGAATAAATAACAGCATTACCTACGAACGCGGGATTGCATCAAAAAGTGGCCGATTATTCCTAATGTGACTTTAAAAAAAATGAGTATAGCTATCGTATCTTACGTGTATATTAATGAATAACTGAAGCAGGTACATATATTTTCCATAAGGGACCCTAAAGTAGGATCGTCTTACGTCTCACTTCGTCTATAAAGCTGGTCATCTAAGCCGCAGATCGTCTATGTCGCATTTCGTCTAAATAGCAGCTCGTCTAAAAAGCAACTGGTATTTTTTTTTTCGAGCAGTATCTCATCTAAGTAGCACTCGTCTAAGTATCGCGTCGACTTCATAGCAACTCGTCTAACTTAATAGTAAATACAGATGTGCAAGTTGCGGAAAATTTCTGAAAAGTTGGAAAAATTCGCATATTTAAATTTAAAACAAAAAAGATACGGAAAGTGTCTAAGAAAAAAATGTGGACCAGTTGCTTTTTAGGCAAGCTGCTATTTAGACGAAATGCGACATAGACGACCAGCTCTATACACGAAGTGCTAATTAGACCCCGTGAGACTATCCCTTTAGGGGTAAAGGAATGTAGGAATAGAATGTGTATGTAAGTGATCAATATTTAAATATGTAAAATGGTCTATTTAATCACACGGTAGATAAATGACAAATCATCTACCGGTTTCTGGGAAGTATGTTATTATGAGAGTGGTTTCATTATCGCGTGATAAGCGCAACCATCGCTCAGGCGAATATAGACTCAATAAACCGCGACCATATATTTTAAGTAAAACTTTTTGTTACCACGTGTCCGCCATCTTGAACCAGTGCAGCAAGTTTGTAAGGACATATGGCGTGTACCTTAGACCGAACGGCGCGTATATATTAGTTCCGTTTCGACGTGTTGAATTTAGCATAGCATTGTTGCTTTAGAGGTACACCCCGACTTGTATTACGATTTTTACTATGCTTATTTGGCGTGTCCGCCAAGTTGATTATTAAGTTATCTATACCTAAACTGAAATTATTACATGGTACATGGCAAGGTAGAAAAATAAACATACAGGCGAATTGAATTTGAAGTCGGTAAAAATTAATATATCTTTGCTGTCACTTCACTCGGCTTTATAATAAGTTCACAAGTTGAAAAGTTGTAAAACTAGATTTTAAAAAATCAAGACGCGATTATATTATGCAACCTCTGATTACAACGACCCTGTAACATAAATTATTTAAATACTTATACATACATATAAAAAAAACCTGAAGTAACGTATTATGCGTTACAATTACTTAAACATATATATTAATATAATAGTGTGAACTTAAGACATACAAGTCAAAATTACACCGTTTCTATTTTTGCGCTGTGTAAAAAAATTATAGCTAATACTAGTGGAAACACAAGATGTCGATTTACAAATGTATCAAAAAGCCAAATTAACGTGGAATTACTTACTGTGTATGCGAGTATATTAACTTACAAGCCTATCAAAAACTGTTGCACATTCTTAAACATCAATCATGTTTTCCTTGACTTAATTATAGGACTAATTAAAAATTCAATATGTTGTGCGATAATGCATGTAATGCTTCAATTAGTTAACATGTTATTAAGTGCACAGTGGTCACCTTGTTGATAAAATAGTAAGTTTAGACTTATAATGTTCTTTAGCGTACAGTAGGTGGGTGAAACTAGCTTTGTGAATACGTACGTAAGACATTATCTGGCCGAAATTTAACTTTTGATCAACATGGTGTAAACATATGACATGAAATTTATATTTTATTCTAAGTACGCTTTTCGATGACCGCCTATTACTAATAAACGTTATTTTGTTTATGTCATTAAACTAAATTATGACGACGTTGTAATTTATGACGGTACAGATTCACACAATACAAGATTTTGACAATTAAAATTAAAATTGAGCAAATACGGCACTGCAGCCTATAACATAACTACCGATTAGAAAATAACTAAGTGTCAAAGCATAAACATTGGATGTATATTCATTTTGTTACTCACAGCGATGGCGTATTTTGTGGGTAATACGGCATTATGTGTATTCCAAAGCAATTGTTCTTTACGCCGCCGTAAAAGTATCTAACATTTAGCAATAATGTTCAATAAAGTACTATTTTACTAAATGCTTCGTTTTGAGCAATGAACATTTTATTTTAACAACTCAATTTTGGATCACGTCAATTAAATCACAGCCTTTACCACACTTCCAGTTCGATTATTAGTGTCATGAACACGAAATATGACCGCTTTATTAAAACCACACTATGTTTAGACAAGTTAAAGAAGTCCTAAAAAAACGGCCGTTGTTCATGGACATGATGAGTGTTACAATCTTTTACGGTAGTAAATATTTTTTTACGCTAAATACATCAAGACAAAATTTGGCACTAGTTAATTTGGTAAGGTCCAGTATTACAAAGCTTCAGCTTCGGAATCGTCAAAGAGTCGAGTAAGTTAAAAATGTATACTAAAGGTAAATGTAATATTTTATGTCATTTCCGCTACGCAAAGGTTGTCTGGAAGAGATCGCTCTTTAGCAATAAGACCGACTATTGTCTACCGTATTTTATGTTAAGGCTCTATTGTACTGTTTCTGTTGTTGGTGTGCAATAAAGAATAGTTGTATTGTATTGTAATATCGCTACATTCACATAACCGCATCCTAAAACACACAAATATGGTGCGATTTTCAACGATTAGTCGGTCAGAACACGGAGCAACCTATTTCATTATTCAAATATAAGACGTATATCCGCTTGATTTAAAAATACTACATATTCTATGGGTTTTGGCACTACTAAGAATTTTAATTAGTTTTTTTTTTTAACATTGAATATAATAAATTATTCTATCATATATAATATACATATATCAATATAATTATAACAATTGCGTTAATTACACTAAAACATTTTGAAACGCAGAGTAAATAAATAGCATTCACGTATATTGAATGATGATAATATAATTTTATAATAACCACCGATAAAAGTAAGCTTGGAAGTTTAGGTATTATTTAATCATTTTCATCATCGGAACATAAAGGCGGTGGAAGTGACGATACGTCGAATTTCTGCTCAGGGCTGTCACTAGACGCTTGTGAGTCCACATAATGACTAGAATAAAATCTTTCGACATTATTCAGGCTGAACCGTTGATCAAGATCTCTAGAGTAATTTTCTTGGCCAGACTCCCCTGTATCGCGTATTTCATGTTCGTATTGCGGATAACAGTCTTGAGTCTGAAACATACCAATGTCATCATATTGTTCAGGGTAAGGACTACCTCGATACCGTTCATAATCATCTTTGTCTTGAGGCAAGTCCGAATCCGAGTAAACCACAGAGTCTCCTCTTGCAAAAAGATAACTACTCGATTTCGATATTTTTGGAGCCCTTTTAATAGTGTCCACTGGATAAGCGTAGTCGTCGGAATCATCTCTATCACTTTGTTCCGCAAAGAATGCTGCTCGAGGTTGAACTTGTCCAGTCGATTCTCCAGGAGTCTTATCATCGGATTGCCGGAAAACAGAAGATGATTTTGATTTCTTTAAAGATGATTGACGACTACTCTTATTTGAATAAGATAAGCGTGGTGGACTATCTTCTGGAACATACGAAGGTTCCTGAGAATCCAAATACGGATGTCGTAGCCTACCTAGCCTATCAAATCGCGGAAATCCCATCTCGTCTTCATCAGCAGAAGATCCAAATCCTTGGAATTGGACTGGGGTAATATTAATAGGGAACTGTTGTGTCTCATAGGTAGAATTTTTATATTGCCCATAATCCACTTGTTCCTCGTCTTCAGAATAACTTATTGGCTCAGCTATATCATAGTTTTTAGAATCAGCTTTCGATATTTCAGATGATCCCGATTCTACTTCTGGCATATAACTATCTGAGCATTCGGAACTTTCCATACGGCGAAGGGTTTCTTCAACGGCTAAATATTTCATGCATTGTGGTTTGTCACTTTCAGAGGAACACTGACTTTTGGTAGAGTCTTCTTCCAGTACATCTTGAATTTTCTCCTGCCTCTTTCGTGTACCAGTGACCTGTTTTTTTCTTCTAAATGTTTTCATACGCTCTCTTGGATCTCTAATATCCAATGAACTATCCGTGTCGTTCCCGCTAGGGGGACTCTTGAGAGAAATATTCCGCACCAACAGCGACTTCTTGACGGGCGCTTTCATAGGCTGTATTGGTGGGGACTCCGAACTAAGACTGCTAGAATAATAAGGTGAGCATCTTGATAAAGGGGTCTTGCCGGATCGCTCCCCTGATTTCTTGTCGTATAAATCTCGATGCACGGAAGGTATTTCTGGAACTGCTATGATAGGTAATTCAGAAGAAGTCAAATAATGTTCATGGAATGACCAACTTTTTGGCTTAGTTCGATACTGTTGCGATATTTTATATTCCTTTATTTGATTTTTTGATAAGGTTTTGTCATCATAACTCGCGTGTTTGGCTAAAGGTTTATAATCAGAACGCATAAATTGATTACCCAAATCTTCACGAATAAGGTTTGAAAATTCTTGACTTTGATAACGTTCACTATGTTTTTCTTCTTGACTATACAACTGAGACGGTATATCAATATCCAATTCCGGCTGCGGTCCCACGATAAAAGTTTTGAACCCGCTATCTTCACTTTGGCAACGTAGAGTGGGTTTTTCATACCGACAGGATTGCTCTTCATAACTCAAACTTTTGGATGGAGCCTTCTGGCCTCTTTCATTAATCTCTTCTTTAACGTTCTGAATACCCTTGAGCTTTTGATCAAATCGTAGTACATCATCTGCATGCTTTTGTAGACTACTCAGCGAACTAGAACTTGATTTATCGGATTTATCGCTGTAGCTTATGGACGAAGACTTATCAGTTTTGCCAGTGTAATTTCCAGTTAACCGTAACACAGGCATTAAATTCGGAGATTCTTTCGAACTCGACATTTTCTTTGTGAAATTGTCGTCCGGGTAATTTTTATCATTGACGGTAGTTTCTTTCATAATAGTATCATCTGATTTGGTATCTTCGGCTTCCTGTTGGTCCTCTCGAGCTGTGGCTACCAAAGTATGACTCGTGCTAGCTGACCAGTCAGAAATAGACTGAGCGAGCGTCAAAGTACTGTCACTTTTAGTTCCCGAACTGCTGTCAATACCTTTTCTAGATATTGTAGTTTCTGAACTACACAATTTATCATATTTAATATTTTCTGTACTCTTATCTAAACTGCTACTTTTGGAACTTGGTTCCGCTTGGGAGCCAATTTTGACTTTTTGATCTGATATTTTGGTTGCAAGTGAGGCAGAATGTACTTTAACAACCGCAGTGTCAGATTTATCACTTTTTGGGACTGACATAGCAGAGATGCTTTCAGATGCAGAAAGATTTGCATATTGGCGAACTGTATTTGTCCCCGTAGACCACTCAGATATGCTTAAACAAATAGACGTATCTTCTGAATGTGAGCTATGGGTGCATTTTTTCTGAGGCAATCCTATTTTAACAGTACCGTCCAAATCGGTGCCAAATGAACTTGTTTCCTCTTCTGAATGACTACTATGACTGCAACGTTTGCAAGTGCCTGAGCTACCGGTACTCAATTTGGTTATCGCACGTACCGTGTCATCCGCATTAGTCTGAGACAGGAGGTCATCGATGGATGTGTCAGAATTGTTAGATCCGCATGAATACTTCGGTGTACCTACCTGAGAAAATCCTTTTTCGAAATCTGGCGACAGTGATTTACTGTCACCCCCGAAAACATCGTCAGCAAATAAGGGATCATCCTCAAAAATTGGACTATGAGTAGTAGGTGACTTCAATGGTTGATTAATGATGACTTTGTCTTCTAAGCCGCTCCTGATGGTAAATGATTTATTCTCAGCGCGAGAACAACATGCACCCATATCACCCATAAGACAAGAAGCTTTACTAATAGTGCCACTTAGGCATGACTTCTCATAATTCGGAACAACACCCTTATTTAAACACGTTGTTTCATCTTGCTTTTCTAAAGGTTCGACCATGTATCCTGACTGCTCGTATGGTATCACTTTCGCAGTTTTTTTTACAGTTCCTCTACTTTTTTCTAATAACTTGACAGATTTAGTATCCTGGCCATCCTTTTCCAAATCTTCATCATTATTTAAAGTATCACTATCGTCATCAGAACCTTGCATATTTTCTTTTGAACTTTCGGACTGGATAGTTACCTTCATGGCTTGCTCCGGTTCATTGCTCATGTAATAAATGTGCACTTTTTCCACTATTGGATTCTCTAATAAGCTTGAAGGCGGAGAAGGCCACTGATCATAATCACTCGATCTTCTGTTGCAGTTAGAATCGGGTACTTTACACGCTTGGGGTGGAAGTTCCGGTAACGGCCAGTCGTCAGACTCTTGACTTTCACTAGCAGAGTATTGTTTCAAAGAAGTTTTGTGAGTAGTTGTACCAATCTTTTGGAATTCGTCAAAGAGTATTTTGGTTTCCTGATCACCTGAAACTTTACATTTCTTGTCAATATCCTTTTTAGATTCTGAATACATTTCACTTATTTTGCTTTGGTCTATTGGTATATCGGGCATCTCAGCCGAAGTCCTTCTGTCTGTGTCTGATATATACGCGACATTAGCGTTGCTAGGCGGGTCCGAACTGAGACTGGCTTGATGGTCACTAGAATTAAGAGATTCCTCATTGATACTCTCTGATCGTGAACAAGCCTTGGTGGAATCTTCATCAGCACTTGTTTTTTCTGATGCTGTGCTACGTTCAGATATTCTGGATAGTGTACGACCAAAATTTTGTCCATATCCAATAACAACGTCTGTGGCTGTCGATGACGTAGCTGGATATAAAAAATTTACAGGAAAATCATTAAGATCATCAGTAAAGTCAGTTTCAAAAAATCCACCCCTATCCCCCGCTGCTTCTAAAGACTCTGACGAATTTGCAGAAGGTGCATTTTTCGAAAACGTTTGAAAATCGTCGACTGACCGTTGATTATTAAATTCAAATACTTCTTTATTTAATGTTAAGCTTTCATAACCTTCATGGTCTTGCGGTATCCACGCTTCTTCTATACTCGTACTATTTTCACTGCCAGAAGCTCCAAAAAATGGCCTCCAGGTTGGTTTTAATTCTTCGCCACGGCGATAAGCTTCTCCTAAAGATCCGGAAGTGGATTCAGTAGTTTCAAATGATCCTCTAGACTCCACACTAAGTGATCCTCTTGAATCCATACTCGACTTCGAAGAACTTTTTTGCTCATCAAGGCGACCTTTCCTTCTTGAAGAGGAATCATCAACACTTAGAGACCCTTTTGATGTAGTGGTAGTGGTTGTATCCATACTTGATTTAGACGAACTTTTTTGGTCAGTATCTTTAAGAGACCTCTTTTTCATAAGTTCTTTCTCGAAAGACGATGTTATCACATTTCCATCATCATCGAAGTCAATAGTAGTGTTTTGGTCTTCCTGAGATATAGTGATTGCAATTTTAGTTTTCTTCATGGTTCGTGCCACATCTTTCTTCAAATCTTTCGATGCAGCTGATTGACTAGACTCAGATTCCTCAATAATACATTTTCCTATTTTATCCAATCCACTTTTTCTAGCATTTGGTCTAGAAAGCTGTTCCACGGTTTTGTCAACAGATTCGGAACTGGAATCTGAATCGGTTGGAGCTTTCTGAGAATCTACCGGTCCTTGTTTTTCTAGTGTTGGTGTGGGTGATTTTCTAGTGCTATATGTTGAAGGACTGCGGGGACTCTCGATACGACTCAATTCAGGGATGGGGGAAGGAGATTTAGAATTTGACTTAGAATGTTCGCTTGATAAAATTGGTTGTGATACTAAATGCTCTTCTCCATACTCCATTGACTGCTTAAGTTCTTCCAGGCACTCTCTATCTTTTTTGTTTAGCTTCTCTATATCTTGGGATATGCCTAAAGGTTTAGCAATTGAGCAGCTTACACTAGACTCATCATCTATAGAGCTGCCTTTCAAGTTGGCACTAGATGGGCTCACATCTTTTTCTATGCTCGTCCAACTAGTAGACTCTGAACTCCGGGACCGTTCAGCACTTAATTTCAATAGTTCACTACGTCTCGATTTCGCTGTTAATAAAACCTTCTGATCAGTTGGCGATACCTCGTTTGCACTTCCCGAACTTCCCGTGTGTTCCCCTGATTCCGGTTTATTTGTAGATTTCGAAGTGCTCGAGTCGATAAAGGGTATGCTCTCCAACGTAGGACTGTTTTCTTGTGGTGGCGTTACAATAATTTTATTTTTATTTTTCCATTTTGATTGTAACTCAATGGATTTGGGTTTATCTCTACTCCCTATTATACTTCTTTCTGTATCTGTTTCTGATAAAATTTGCGATTCCTGGCGCAAAAATTCCATCAAACTAGCCGATGATTCATCAAATGTACCTTGAGTATCTAAGCCTTTATTGTTTCTTAACTTCATGAGAGGCAGCTCTGTTGAATCTGTATATCCATCAAAATCCATACCTCCCCACGAATTCGTTTCATCACTCCTACCACGAAAAAGAGTTGTTTTAATTTCTCGTTTCGAAGCTTGATCTTGATCAGATGAACTGTCAGCATCTATATAAGGCAAAGAAATTCCCAAAACATGGCTGTCATCAAACAGCTTTAATTCACTAACTTCCGTAAGAGATTCTTCTTCGCTAGTTAATCGCGCAACTTCCGGTTTCTTATCTAATGCTAATGAGCAGTGCACGATTTGATTACTTTTAGTTCCTTGTAACTCGGTTTGTCTTTGTTTATTGTAAATATCAATTTTCCTGCGTTCCATTATTACTGTTTGGGTATCATTCTCTATAACAGTATGTTGTGAGCTGGTCATCCATTCAATTGATGAATCATCTTCTGTTTTATCTATATAACTATGTGACGGAGAAACCTCTTTAGCATCTTGTTCTTTTAAACTCTCTGTTTCCTCTTTGACAGTAGGATGAACATCAACTTTCACAATTTCCTGCTTAAAATATATATCTGAAGTTGCAGGTAATGTTTCGGATATAAGTGGAGGCGTAACATAATTTCTATCAAGACTTTTAGATTTCATTTTAGTATCAATGTGAATGTCCACTTTACGTTCTAAACTCTTTGATTTAATATTAGACTGAGTTCTTTGATAAACCACTTTACCTTCAATTTGCTGTTTTATTTCTTGTTTCTTGGACAACGTCTTTGGTGACTTTTGTAAAGCCTCTATATCGTCAAATTTGTCTTCTAGCGACTGGCTAGATTTGTCGTCCATGCTTTTGTTTAATTTATTGTTAGCTTTAGATGACTTCGGGTCCTCAAAACTTCGACTTATTTTTCCGCTCAATTTGTTATCTAATTTTTTTGGAGACTTAGCAATAAAAACATGATCTTCAACCTTGCTACTGATTTTAGTTTCTATTATAATTTTATCGCCTTCAGTTTTGACCAGGATCTTATCCTCGGGGGGGGGAAATGGTGGCATTGTATCTTTTACAGGGCTGATAAGAGTCTTTGTTTGCTTTAAAGCTGCTTCGAATAACATTTGCTGCTTTTCTTTACGTTTTGCAATTTCTGTGTCACTTTCTTCTTGGGATTTAGTTCTTTCTTTGCTACTTCCTCGCTTCGTTTCCATTTTTTCCAGTGACTTCGACTTCTCTTTAACTGCCTTTTTGGCAATTTGTTCTAATTCCTGACTTTTAGCTCGGACCATATCTAAAGGAGGAACTGTTAGAAAATCTGGCCGTTCTTTGAGAGAAGAAGGCAAAGACTTTTGAGTTTGTAATGCCTTGATCTTAGTAGCATTTGTGTCGAGAGATCCACCTTTATTTAATTTGTTGTTATTTTTCTGTTTTTCATCAGGTCGAGTTTTTAGTGTTAATTTTTTCTTTTCTTTTCTTTTAATTCTTTCTATGTCTGGTACTATTTGATCTTCACTTAAGTCTGACAACTTTCGGATACTTCCTCTTGGTGAATTCAATGATGATGTTGGAGACCTAGACGGAGATTTTGATATAGGTGATCGAGACAAAGGCGACTTACTTATTGGTGATCGGGTTGGAGATTTTATTTGCGACTTTAGTTTCGACATATCATACCGACGTTTAAATGACCGAGGGCGACGTTGTTCAACTAAATCTTCCAACAATTGAAGCTCTTCTATGTCTATTACTATGGATTTTAATTCTTTTAGTGTTTCAGAAGGCAGATTCTCTTCTACCTCTTCTATTTTACTAAAGTTATCATTTATTTTTGGATATTTCAAATTTTTGTCCTCAATCAGAGGTTTCTCTTCTAGTATTTCTCCTTCTTCATTTATATCCTCAACTGTATCATCTTTAGATGAGAACGCATTCATAGGTGGTAATCTATGAAGTTGTATTACTGGTGTATCCAAACTTTTAGCTCTACGGCTAACCGTCGGTGAATCTTGCGTAGCTTTTTGTCGCTGTAAAGTAAATACGGAACCTTCAGAAAGATTTAATCTAGCATGAGCAAATAGAATTGGAGTACCACCGGTTTTACGAAGCATGGGTGAAATCAATTCGTCGCGTAAACTCTTTTTAATATCAAGTTTATTGAAAGGCTTTTTAGATTCTTTCGACTGTTCAGTTTTTTCTTCACAAGTGAGTATTCCTGTCACTTTTTGGATTTCCATGTCAGCTAAATGTTCGTCATCACTTTTTAGAAATTCTGTGCTCTCTAAAATTGGAGATGGAATATTTTCGTTATATTCCCACGTAGAACTTTCTTTACTGACTTGTTTAACTTCCGGAACTTTAATAGCAACATCATCTTCAGAGCTAGGGATAGAAATTGAGCGCTCAGATATTCTTCGTAATTCTGTAGCATTTCCGGAAATACTTTCAAGTATTTGAGGATTATACTTAGCCTCCAGTTCAACCAATCTTCGACACTGAGGTGGAGAACCTTCAATTTCAGTAGAGCTCATTGTTTGGCCTCTGTGCCAAGCACCAGACGTAATTTTGTCGTACTCCAGTTGCAGTATTGGTTCCAAATCTTTCCTAGATTGCGGTGGTGAAAATTCAAGCTTGGGTGCTGCTTCAGTTGTACCAAATACATCATCGGAATCAACACTTTCATCATCGGAAGAGAAGGAAGTAATTCTTATTTTGTTACTACTTTTTCCTTTAATTTTACCACAGCTTCCTTTTTTGCCAGTTCCACGACCTTTCTGTCCTCTTTTTGATGGTAGTTTATCTGATTTAGACTTAATGTCCGCGCGTAATTTTTCAGCTGCTGACATAGGCTTTGGGTCCTTGCAAATAGGGGGTTGCTGAATATTTCGGCCATTAATAGCAAACTTTATATCATGAGAATATTGTGTTTCCTGCCTTATGCTGTCGGTTTTGGAACTAGTTGCAGAATCGCTCTCGATTTGACTTAACTTTGAATTCAAAGTTTCCAGGAGTACTGGATCCAAATGTTTAGTTATATCTCTTTTAGGGCTCGGCAGATGCTGCAGTTGTCCACTTTTATCTACTTCCAATGTTACTGGATCTACTTTAGATAAATCAATGTTTTGAGTAAACAAAAAGTCCCGATTCTCGACTTCCAAAAATTTGGATCCATGTTCAACTTGAATGCTGTTTCTCGGTGATTTTGGAGATTTGGGGGATTTTGGTGATTTTGGCGATTTAGGTGATTTTGGCGATTTTGGGGATTTAGGAGATTTTGGTGATTTGGGTGAACGTGGAGATTTCGGGTGGTCGTGGTATTTACATCTAGAATGTGCATTTAAAATGTGACGGCCATTCTGAGGAGGAAGCATAATAATATCAGGGGGCTGTCTCTTGTCTTCCAAAGGAGATGGCGCTGTACCATTCATTACATGTCTTTTATGTAGTACGTACGGGATGTCATAGCCATCATCTGGGACTTTTTTGTTATCCTTGAAACCTGCTTTAAAAGCGTCAAATTCTTTGAAATAATTTTTCGGCAAGTCAAACGGCGGTCGTCCGTGTTCTGGGAGTCTTGCAGGTAGTTCAAAATGAGAGCGCTTTGTAGCGATCGGTGGGGCACTTGGTATTTGACGAAATATGTAATCTTCATCACTAGATTCGGCAGGAGTCAAATCAATAGATTTTTGGTGCATCAAAACATGTCTACGAGAATTGACACTGCTGAACCTCGGTCTATTAGCGAGGCTATTCGGATCACTTTTAGTTCGTTCTACTGTGGGATGAGTATATGGTATAGATGTATCTGCTAGACGGCTGCTAGAGCTTGTTTCGAGAATCAACTTAGGATTATATTCATCAAAGTGAGTTTTTGCCATGAGTTCTTCTTTCAAACTTTCCTTCCTTACCATGTGAGTATGAACTCTTCCTCGCATGGATTTGTCAAATTCAGATTGCAAGATAGACGACGTGCCCGGCTGTATTGAAGCAGTTTTAGCCTTATTTTTGGCATATTCAATACTATCCATGGCGGGCAATATGCGCACATTAACTTCAGATTCATTTGACGACTCTTTCACAAGACGAGAGTTAGTTGAATCTTTGCTAAGAGAACTAGTCAATGATTCTATCTTTTCTTTATCAAAGCTAAATACCGTTTCAGAAGAGCGGCGACGTTGATAGCTTTGTATTTTTGATGCACGACTACTGTCCACTTCAGTGTCCAGACCTACAATTTTTTCAGGCCAAATATGAGTTGTTGGTGCGGGCACATCCTCCTCTTCCGTAGAGAAATCGTCAGATTTTTTGGGTGGGCTTATATCCGAATAATGTACGTACTGATCTAATTCTACATTTTGGAGACTCGCAGAATGCATTGGGCTGTGTTCCCGATGTTTATTATTACTTGGAAACGTAGAATATGGAGTCGGAATATGATAGAAATTAGGAGTATCTGCCAGATTTGCGATTAGGTCTTCATGCGACTTATCGAACAACATTTTATCTGTATACTCTAGTTTTTCCATTTGGATAAACGTAGACTGAGTATCATAAAAATCTTTATTGGAATCAGGACTGGACGAAGGCGATATAGGCTCAAAAGGATCAATGTAAGCATTCTGTACGCTAGTAGCACTACGTCGTCTCACGTTGACGTCATTTTCACTTTCGTATAAGTTCTTTTTACAATCATAATAATCAGATTTTGAATCCTGGCTAGAGGTTCTCGACCCCGATCTATCAGAACTTTTACTCTTAAGGGTTTCGCGCGATTTTTTACTATCAGTATGATAAACACTATCTCGAGATTTTTTACTCGACTCAGCACTGCTTTTAGATATTTTTTCGCCAAAGTCACTTTTTGACTCTTGACTCGAAGCTCTGGAACCAAGAGCTCTTTTTATTTCTTTGTAGAAGCTACCATCTGACCTAACGGATAGTTTTTCTCTAGGCAATATGCGTGGATCATCTATAAGGAAAGGATCAAGAGGTAGGTCATTATCACTTTTGTACTTTACGCCACCCAAGTTTATGTTAACATCCTGGTCATCCACTTCGGATAGATGAGATAACGATTCATCGTCTGAAGGAAGGTCATTGCCAGAATCTAAAGAGCAGGAGCGAGTATGCGCCATGGAGGAGCGTGGCAATACTCGTGCATAACGACGAGTTTCCGAACATTCGTCGTCGGATCTTTCAATCAACTCGTAACTGTCATGCGAAATATCATCTTGAGATCCACTACGAACGAATGTCGGTAAATCTAACCTCGGTTCACTCGTAGCGCCTGGAAAACTAGAAGAATAAGTTCGCCCTATCATTTCTCTTTGCAATTCTATGGAACTTTGATTTCCGAGAACAAACGCTAAAGTACGAGCGTCGTCGTATCGAGTGATGGGTGAATCTACACAGCGATCTCCCACCGGATAGTACGAATCTAAATCTGCAAACATACTACGAGTATCACGTGTCTGTTTATTAGCTCTGCGTTTCGCACGGCCAGCGTCGTCGAAGCTAAAGTCGCGTAAGTTACGACAACTAGCACTGCGTCGCCACACTAGTCTGGCGCGCATACGATCGTCGGCTTCCTCGATGAGCAGCGACCCGCCCGATCGGCTGGACCGTGTGGAGGGACAGGTCGAATATATGTTTGACTGTGAAAGCTCATACTCGAGCCGCTCTGAGGATTTCTTAAAGCTGGAAGACTGTTTAGCAAGGATAAATTCTGGATAGGGGCTAGGGTCCGGGGAAAGGGAGCCGGGGCAGACGGTGGCAGGGCGGGTGACAGTGTGAGTGTGCGTGAGCGTGGCCGTGACCGGCGGAGGACTCTGACCTGCTGCAGGACGCGGGGCACGAGGCGGCGGAGTGGGTGCGCGCGCGCGACCATTCACGCGACACAAACTCGCCTGGCTCCATATACTCTCCGGAGAAACCTAAACACAAAGTAATTCCATCGTATATTACTAATCCTACATTTTGGAATTTAATAATTAGTTTGATCTTAATGGACTGAACGCTCATACACAAATTCAGATAGCTTTATTTTTATTTCATTTCATCAAGCTCTATTGATACTATTATGATACTCGGATAGATAATAAGCTAAAACTTTGGTGGCGACATCGTTATTCAGTAGTATGGAAGCGGTCTAAATTTTATTATTAAATTTTTCAGGTTATCTAAATAAACCAACAACGCCAACATCAATGCATATTGAAATTAAGACTTTACAATAACTATTTGAAGTTATTTACAGATTTACAAAATGTAATTGAATGTACCCTATAACTAATTCAACTAACTATATTTGTATACTAAATGTAAAATAATTAACATAAGCAAGCCACTGTTTGTGTTTCTTTTATATTGGGAACTTAAACAAAGATATGTTCATTCGAGAGTGAACCGATAATTACAGGCCTGGTGAGGAAGCGACATAGCAATATTGCATTTAGTTTTTTTATGAAAGACGTAATTCATTCGATGCTGTATATTACGTACATTCGGGTATCAAATGTCATCAAATCCCGGAAGTTACATTGTCAGAATAATATTTTTAAGAAGCCTACTCCATATCTGCTGAACTTTTTCCGGCGTTGTGCCAACTTTAGGTAACCTTATTTATGATTGTGGCTTAATCAATTAATACTGACCAACGGTGTCGTCGTCCGAAGAGGCAGAGGCGAACCCTCCGTAGGATGATGATTGACCTCTGCTCGGGTCACTAGTTCTGGACCCTCCTGAGAAAACGAATAAGTAGCTGAGTAATGGACGAAACAATCGAGCGAACAGTAAACTACATCAGTGCCCCGTGTGTGCAGTGAAAGCGAGTGACGTGTGCAGTAAGTGCAGTGTAATTACAGTAGGTACACAAATCGAATTACAAAATCGTTCAGGACGCCACTACTTTGATATTAGACATACAAAACAAAATTATAGAATAGCGAGAGCAACGCCTACTTTTAAGAAAACAGTTAATGCAGTCAGATGCAATGTGAATACAAGAATAGAAGTAAAGGGTTCAAATTAAACACATTAGACGTAGGAGTTTAATTTATAAATGCATATTAATTAGCCAAACTCATTTCTTCTAACCAAGTCAAACCCTTCAAATATTAGTTATTACATTAATGGATGCGGTAAAAAAAGTAAGACATTATAAACGGGTCAGTAAGGACTACTACTAGATCCCTTGCCATCACCCCAAAATACTTGTAACCTTAGGAAATCTTCACTAACTATTCCTGTTATTTTGTGGGTTCGTGTAAAATATTCCCAATTACATGCGAACTTTGTCAGATAAATGTACTGCGATTTCAAAGAGACTTTTAATCCTTAATAGGAATGAGCAAGAGCCGTTAAAACAGAGGTTTTTTTCACTGAATAATTTGAGTTTAACAAATAAAAATATTTAGTCTGTAATTTTCATTTCAGCGAATATTTTAGTCGTATTTTTTTTAAGTGCAACCGATTAGCAATTTACGCGATCAAACTTGTTGTGACAACCTGAAGATATGTGAATGAATCAATTGGTAGTGTATTACATCCCGGATTTAATTATTATTATGTATGAAAAAAATGAAGCACTTTCTTAACGAAATGTACGTTAACATTATGTAGGACCTATATTAATCATAAACATAATTTATCTACCCACATATCAATAGTGCTCTAAAATGCGTTCAGATACCGTAGGAAATGACCAACATTATTATAACCAATTTTACTATGAGAACTTTCTTGTCTGTAGTAGGTAAAATCTGTAATACTTTGTTATTTTAGTACAAACCTCTGTAACGTTATGAGTTTAAATTTGAAACAGCTGTCAAAACTAAAGTGGATCTCTATTCTATAGTATCCATAGATATTTAAACAATTATCGATACAAAACGTCAATTCAGTATGTTTTTTAATTATAAACCGCACGACATTTTACCTTGAGTGATATGAGAATAAGGACTTCATTAGTTTGTCTATGATTTAAAAAAAAAAAACATTCGTTTTGACGGAGGATCGAATTGCCGCCATTAATGTTGTCATTTGTCTGTAGTTTTTCTTTGCTGTTACAGTAAAATTGTGAAAAGTTATTTGTAACTTACATTTAAGTTGAAAATATGAGTAGTAGTGTTATCTATCGTAAATGCGGCCACGATTGCAACAAATAACTTGTTGTCAGAAAAATCGATATCCAAAATCAGTACCAGTAAAAAATACAGATTTGTTCAAATTTATTTTTGTATTGCAATATTTTAATATCTATAGTCTATTGATATTTTACAGGTAGCACTAGTAATACAGGTCATTTCCCTACGGCTACTTTTAAACCCATCTTAGAGTACTTATGATACGAGTATGTGTGTAGATAAAGTAGTGTACGCATCTGTACATAATTAGGTCTTAAAACACTCGTGATCCTATTATGAAATTCGCTCGCACTCGTTTCATAAAACCACACTAGTATTTTAAAGCCTCTCACTGTGTATAAGTTTCATAAACTACAATAAAATATTCACCCGTATCAAATTAACACACTGTACATACGCAACAAAATAATTTGGAAAGTTTTGTAACGGTCTCCTGAGATAATTTTCGCGAGTCGGCAATGTTAAGCTGCCTTTAATGTTCCACCCTGCATAGAACTGTTTCTAACCATGTTAAAAACATATAGCCCGACAAGTTGCTTCACGACCCTCGTCATGGTGCGGATTATCAGTGGTACTTACTTATTTCACCGATGATATTTGTATCACCGATGTAAACAAGGAGAAACAAGACTCAATGTTTCCTGATTGTACAAAAAACCGGCCAAGAGCATGTCGGACCATGCTCAACGCAGGGTTCCGCTGCCGTTTATACAAAAAAAATGCAATACAGATGAAAAAAATACGATATGAAAAGAAAAACACTCACAAAAGAGCGTATCTCCCACACTTACGTCCTTTTGCTGAGAAGCGCAGTTTATTGGCAATAACTTAAAAACGGTATGTCCGATCTTGTTGAAAACAATTTTCGTTGGAAATATTTATTAAGCTTTATATATGTAATGTTTTTCATATTTTTTGAACATACCGTTTAAAAAATAGAGGTCATTAAATCGAAAAATATTTTTTTATGGATTTTATGTATGTTTGTATGTGTCGTTGTGGCTTCATCACGCAAAATCGGCTAAACGGATTTCAACTATTTTTGGACCACGGGTAGCTGGGTATCTCCAGATGGTTATAGGATATTTTTTACCCGACTACGCTGGAGAAAAAATGAAGGGTTATGAGTTTTTCTCCTCCGCGAACGAAGTTATTATATTTTTGTATTTTTTTTCATATTTTTGGACATAAGGTTTAGAAAATAGAGGAGAGGTAGGAAGGTAGAAAATAGGAGGGGACATAATTTATGCAATTTTCGGAGCGACTATATCTGAAAATATCCACTAAATTCTAAAAAAAAAATTAGCAGCCTCAAAATTATTTTAAAAGTACAGTCTAAATATGTGCCACACATTGATATTTGCTGAAAAAATATATTTTTCAGTTTCGGTTACATGTATGCAGTAAACCCCCTATCTCTCAAACTAAGCAGGGGCCTACACAAGACACTCATACTCATCAATATACATTTAGTAGTCTCTGAATAAAATGCCTGTGCCATAAGGACGGACAGACGGACGGACGGACATGACGAAAATAAGGGTTCCGTTTTTGCAATTTTGGCTACGGAACCCTAAAAATGCCGTAATACTATCCTAAATGATTCAAGAAAAAATATTTCGAACACTGTTAAATATGTTCATAAGCAGAAGAACGAAGGATTGAGTAGCATTTCGATAAAAATAAATATCGACAACAATGATAAAATATGCGAAAACTAGTCCCAAGTCTCAAAATCCTCTTACCTTTTTGAAAAAAGACATTGGTTTAACAAATATTAACATGCCAATTCAAATTATCCTGACTATACATGAATTATGCACATTATTGTAAACTATTTTAAGCGACGCAGTCCGAAGGCTGTAGCACTGTCACCGTAGCTTGTGAGGCTATAAAAACGCACACCTTTTACAGTAAATTATTTCGGCTGAAAGAGGATCAATCAAAATGAACAAACAGAATGAAGCCCTTACATTAAACATGCATACTTCACGACCATACACCAAAGTAAAGGTTGTAGATATTTTTTATATCGACGTTCGCATGTAAAAAAATCTTATTATTGTTAACTTTAATTTCAGAAGTTAGGTATATTTAAAATCTTCCTATCATGTCCCAAAAATAAACTTGTAAATTAGTATCATATTCGAATTCCACTTCCCTTCTATTTGTTTAAAGTACACGTTTTATGAGATTGGGAGAGAATGGACGATGAAATACGGATTGATTTGACAGTGAAAGCGAAAGCCCACAGCGACACAGGCTACGCACAGAGACCGGTTGATGGCGTGTTTTTGCGTATGTGACTATGTGAATCTAATATTTTCTTCTGTTTCCGCGATTATTACTCATTGAAATAAAACAATTTAACGGATTATATCGCGTATATTATCTCATTTTAGTTCCCGACGTTTCGGAAGTTTTTCAGCTTTCCATGGTCACGGGTGAACTGAGAAAAGATGTATTTTCCTCTGTCAAAGTTACAATTTGTGCAAACTACCCATTTTTAAAAACAAATAAAGGTGTACATACATGCCAGATGGGAAGCTATAAAGACAGTTACACATGTACCAGAAGGGCTTAATTATTTATTTTAATAATTTACCCAGCAGCATTTCACAAATGAGGCGTACTGAGGAGAAAAGAAACGCTGCAAAGAAAAACTCCCAGGCTACCTCTTTACTAATTATAATATTTTAAAAACAGAGACTATTAAACTACTTTTAAAACAGATAAGATATTTTACACAGTTCGGAAATTAAGGTTTTGTAGTCCTGTGTCTCGCTTGTTCCTTGATGAGATGTATTCACAGAACTATATCAAGATAGAAGGAAAGAGTTTGTCGATTTATATGAGAACCGAGTGTGTAACATTTTGCGTAGGTACTTTGACGCCACGAATGTAAATTAGTGATGGGAAACATAAGCCGCGCGAAAACAATTCAAAAGCATCGATTCACAGATCGATTAGAACACGCCCCTGATTCTATACACAGCTACCCCCACCACACCGCGCCACGGCCCCACCGCTGTCAGTCACAAACAAAAACAGTCGGATAACAACATTAGAAGCGGGAGGTTGCGTGCACGCTGCGCGGCGAAGTCCAAAACATCGGACCACTGAAATATTTTTCGGATGATCGTCTTCGTTATGAAAAGAAGTACTTAAATATATACCTTTATTCGTGTGATGACAAACAATTTACTCGTACATAATTGTCATTCAATTATATTACTCAAGTTATTGTAGGTGCATTTTTGTCGATTTAAAATATCAATAAGAACCGACAGAGGAAATGATAATTATTTTCGACAGAGGAAAAGTAAGAAACCTCAGAATTTCAAATCAAAAAATATAAATGTAGGTAGGTACACAGTCGCGGAATGAAAAGCTTGACCAGATTTCAAACAAATTCATTTACGCGTTGCAAGTACATGTTACCGTGTAACATAGGAGAGTGAAGCATTGCAAATTATGTTTAACTGTTTGACAAAAAAGTTCAATTTTGCTTAGGCGAACTTTCCTTAAATATTAATAGTCAAACTAGAACCTTTTATTAGATTGATCTTGCCATTACGCTGTGTCAAGTTTGATTAGTGTAATGATTACATCCTCTTCGCTTATAATGATTAAAAACTAAAACGTGAATAACAGTTCCTGTCAATGTCATCATTTCTATTTCTTGTCTTCGTGTTAATATTTTACAATGCCGGGAAATTTAAATATCCAAGAAAGAGCTCCCAAAACCAAAGTTCGAATATGTGCAGTCCTTTTTTCTCCTTCATAAAATGACTGAAGAATGAAAAAGATAAATAGTTTAATTTTAATTCGGCTTTCCAAAAAGCAAAGAGGTCAAATCTTAAAGTTCACTATGTGGGCCATGTAGTGAAATGACATGCATTATGACGGAATGTGTCATCACACCTACTCGGTTGATAAAGCAGTTACTGATAACTTATACTGAGCAAGCAAAAACAGATCTTAAGGTGGTCAACCTTTTCATTCCGCGACTGTACCTAACCAATAAATTGCGTTACATTTGTCAGTACCTACTATCTACTCTACCTATTATCTGTTGCACAAATTGTAATATTATTAAGATAAAACATACCACGCACGCACGCATATTTAAAAAAATAATATTTAGCCTTATGTAAATGTGTACCTTTTCATCATTTGACATCATCTCTACATCAATAGTCGGATTAGCTGCACTGATTACTCGTCGGTACTTTGATGGGCCAGTAAAGGTGTCTTTGTGGAAATGTATAGAAATAATCCGGCTGATTTTTGTAGGAAATCATTTTTTACGACCAGTTGCTTCACTTCAATACATTATTTTTTAATACGAGGATCATTCGGAAAACTGAAATAAAATTACAATATAGAAGTAACCATAACCTGTTTGTTAATAATATTTGCTTTGCACTACGTACCTACATTAACATTTATATAGTTACATAATAATATAAAAACGTAATTATCATTTTCTCTGCTTTCAAAATCGATTTTAACCGAGTAAGAAAATCGCAGTCTAGAGCACTGGGGTACAGCACTATTCTTACTTTTGACAAAAAAAATGATCACCCTTGAACGTAACTCGACAATTTGAATAGCATATTTTTACATCGCTGGTTTTGAACGTACGCCAAGTCTAGCTTGTCAAATTAAAGCCACAATGGAAAACTAGCGTTGGACACACAATCGCCCGCTACTGTTTTGACGAAAATAATAAAATAAACTGTTTTTTAATTAATTACACATATTTTGGGACAAATAGTAGATACCGATGAAAGGAAATATCACGATTAACAGCTCCAACTTTATTGGTAGTATTTGAATAGTTAATTATTGAACAACGAGTCATTTTGTTTTTTAAACGTGACGTCGCACGCAGACCGCGGTCGGGAGCAGACTGATGTTCGCGGCGAGCAAGTCCGCTGTCGGGGCGAGTTTTCGCCACGCGAGGTACATACACTCTTTCCTTCTATCTTGATATATTTCTGTGGATGTATTACAGGATCCCAAGCTGGTGGTAGTGACAATCCATCTTCTCTATTGAAATTAGGATGCTTTTGAATCTCAATAGCCTTGCGTAGCATTCTGGGAAAATATATTTTCTCTTTGGCAAGGATAGAAGGTTTATCAAACTTAATTGGAGCTAGTATTGATACCTTCGCAGTACCCACCTAACAGCTTAGAAAATCAAAGATCCTTGGTGATTATGTTTTGAACTCGCTCATAGGAAATGCCCATTGTGTCCGCTAGCTCAGCAACTTTTAACCGCCCGTCATTCATAATCATATCTAGTATTTTATTGACATTTTCGTCCGTAGAAGTCGTTATTGTTCTACCACACCTAGATTCATATTCAACTACCGCATTTAAAATGAGCTACCCATCGTTTTACAGTGGCATATGATGGAGCAAACTCTACTAAAGTCTGGCACACGTCTTAAAAAAATTGCTTTGGCGTTAAGCTTTATGACAGAACGGTGCTCAATTTTATCCATTCTAAACGAAACCACGAGCCTTTTTTAGTAAAAAATTTTCAATTCACAATAATTCATTTTTAGACCAATCCTTTTTATTATGTACTTCGAAAGAGGGTATTTTTTCAAGTGAAACGTAATTTTTATTCTCCTCGAAAGCCTCCATTTTGAAGCAAAAAAACAAGTCTAGAGTTACTCATTCAAAAAAAGCACATAAAGACCTCATTCAGTGGGAGACGTGTTGCCAACGAAGAAAAATCTTATGTTTATCAAAAGACTGCCATACACGCAAACGATTTTAATAACTAAATACGGGTGTGTAATGTTTTTAATAACAACTATTTTCGAATTTTCATTTTACTACAGAAATAATTATATAGTATAAAAACAAAATGAATATAAACGAATTGCATAATTTCGATATTACTAATAGTTTAGTTGCATAGTAATGTATTTCTATAAGAGGCAATCAGTATAATGGTCACTTTATATAGTGCTTATTGCTCATAACGTTATTTTTCCATAAAAATCAAGATCATAATCATAATGTTCAAAGAATATAAACGCCTACTAAATTGATCTTCGATTCTTGGCATGTTGTAACCTATGCGGTTAATGTCATAGCTTAAACAAGTGATAAAAAGTGACTTGTTGCCTTATTAGTAGCTCTTACCATATACCTATACCTTAAACGATAACTATGGATACTATAAGAAAAAAAAAACAATTTTACGCGTTAATATAAACTAAGAAAATAATTTAAACTCGACACTATAACATTAAGCTGCTTAGTAAATACTCACAATAATATAAACATATTTACAAGTTACCATGAGGTTAATAAATACCCATCTGAGCTCAACAAACAAACGTACGTTGTTAACTTAATAATAATACATTTATATACGTAGTGCGTGCAGTTGCCGAGCGATAAGCGCTAGCCGAGTGAATACGAAGTTCCTCGACCTGCCGCGCATACGCGGCGAGCCGTCGCCCTCTCGTTGATTCAGCGCCGGGCGCTTGCGCTTGCCGGCTGCCGTCGCCTTGTACCTCAAACCTACCTTGCAAGCGCTGCCTCCCGGGCAGACGTGTTATTCGTTTTTATTCTAAATATAATAAATTCAGTGTGTCTATCCCGTAAACGGGTAAGTGTTGCACATTTATCTATAATTTAAGTAGATGTAGTGGTAAAAAGTAAACCTTTAAAAGTGATCTATAGAAACAGACGATTTACCGTTAGCAGCCACGTCAGTGCGCTTCTTATCTGGTTGAGAACATTCTCAAACGTCTAAATCGTGTCTGCATAGTCACGCTTATATTACAACCTAATTGAGTGAGTATTAGTGCTTGCAACAGTGTTATTTTTTTAATTCCTTTAGGTATATAAATCACAAATTATACTATCCATACATCATGGTTCTTCGCAAGATGATTTTGCCTGCTTTCAAACTGCCTTTGCTTATGAATAAGTATATAAAAATATAATCTATACTTGGAAAATTCATAAGCCTCGTAATTTAACATTTATATTTGTATAAATTCTTTCATTAATTTTAATTAGACATGTCCTTAATAAATAAATCGTATTATCAGAGTAGAAACCGATTCTCATTTATTTATGTGAAGTTTTAACGTCATATTCTCAATTTTCAAAAATAATGCAAATGTATTAATAAGGAAAGGCTGTCAATTAGACGCAAACTTGTAATAAATTATGCTTAGTCATCCTATCACTATTCCATTGTACTGATGTAGGAATCTTATGCTATTTCTAAATTGCTTCAAGCCTTATATGAAACAAAAAGGAAAAGATACGTAAGTTTCGGGGATTCATTTAGTCGATCATCGCTTATACACTAGTGCTTCCCTTCGGATTAGCTCGGGCATATTTCCCTACTGCCTTCTTCCCTATTTTGTTTCATACATTTTAATCAAACGTGGCATGAGATTCTTGCTTCACCGCTCTGCTTTTCATGTACCTGGACTGCCCATCATACACGAACGATCGCTTCATTGTAAATACCCACCCTTAGTGCGCGCGTGTGATAATTAGCAGTCCAGGGCAGACAAATTGCACGTTCCAGGAACACCCTTTGGGTTCAAGCCTTGACATCGTACGAGCTAGTGGTGCTCATCCTTTTACCGGCTCGATCGTGTTGGCTGCAGAGGAAGCCGGCCTCGTCACCTGTCTGAGCGCTGCCCTGTGGTCCAGCCTTTCCTGCGTGACGCCGTCGCACAAGGGGCGTAAAGGTATTCAAAGGAGCTGCACCGACTCTCAGAGACATGACCCAGAATCTAGGCTCGAACCCACTCTAGCGATCTTATTAAATAGTACTTAGAAAACTTAATTGATTTAACTTAACTTACCTTACCTTAGCTGAATTTGCCTACCTTAAATTAAACCTTAGCTTAATACTTACTTAAGTTTAAATTTTAAAATTTGAATAAATTAAAATTGAACTTAGATTAAATACTAAGTAAATAAAAAGTAATCTTTCATAATTTTATTTTAATAGTTGTAATAAATTGTAACTTCTTGTTAAATAACTTGTTTAATTTCGTCCGTAATAGGGTACCTTATTAAGTAAACAGCTAGCAACTTTTATTACGTGACAATGTATTAAAATAAATGTATACATTTGGTCTGTTTTTTATAACGTCACTTTTTAAAAAGCTACCTTTAAAGTAGCATAATGTTTTATAGTTAGCGTTATTTTCATTAAGTTGTTTATTTGTTAACCAAATATTTTATTGAGTAATCCAAAATTTTACACAAAAAATAGAAATACATTTTCCAGTTAACCTTTGAGTAAATGAAAAATACTAAAAAACCTTTTTCATTTGCTTTTAAAGCAACTCTCACGCAAGCATGTAAACATTTTGACGCTCTGCTCGCTTCGCTCGCTCCGCTATACATGGTCATAATACAAACCTAACCTAACCTAGTTTTCGGTTTTTGACCCCTACCCCTCTTAGCATATAATATCATGTCACCCGATATTCGACACAGAAGATGCCTGGGTTTTCTGTCCGAGCTTCAGTGTTCTGACACTGCACTATTTTATAGCATCATATCCAGAATATCCTTTAAGAAAGGAAGTCTTGGCTTACCCTGGCTTCGTCCTTCCAACAGTCATTGTTCAGTTAATCTTATTAGAGCTAAAAATAATAATAAACGACCCATCGGATTGACCATGAACTGGTCAAATCAATGCATTTTGAGTACCTACTAACGTTTGTGGGATCTTCTAGCAGCACACCGTTCTGATGTAGAACAAAAATATATATTTTCGGGTGACATCTATACAGTGACTTTACAACTCGGCCCGAATCACGAAATCATTGAGTCTTGCCCATACATTTTCTTATTGCTCATTTCACTATAACACGGCCTTTAAACAATTATTTGAGCAGCCAAATTAATAAGAAATCTGCTGAAAACTCAATAAAAATCGAGATTGTAATTGTTGCCATAACTAGTGGTGGGTAGGTAATAATAACGGCACGATAAACAAATGACAGCGATCAGCCGAGTAGTGGAGCAGCATGACTGTCACTGGTCACGGCGGAATGTGACAACATCACGTAGGTTATGTGAGGAACAAGTGTGATAAAATCACGGTATAATGGTTACATGGGTCTGAATAAATAACAGTATATGTAACTTTAACGTGGCTAATCAGTGGTAGTCGTGGGTAACAAGCTCAGTGTTTTTTTAGAACTGGTGCGAGAGCGGTGATTGAAATGAAATGGACAATAATTAATTTTTTGAAAGTGACCACAATTGAAATATCACGGATAGATATGGGCTCTCTGAACACAATAAGATTATTTATAGAATTTTGTGATCACTAATTTTTGAAAAAAATGGATTTTACTAGCAAATAGTGATCTTTAGGCGGTACAAAGTTAATTCCTTTGCTTTATATTTTTTAGCAATTATAAAAAAAGTGTTAACGTGTCATATTGGCAGTTTACGTTGGTGTCGTTTGTTTGGGTAATAATAATGACACAATAAAAATAACAGTGATCTAGAAAAGTATAACTGTGACTGGTCACGATGGAAGGTTACAAATTTACGTAGGTTATGTGAGCAACAAGTGTGATAAAATCACGATAAAATTGTTATAATGATCTGAATACATTACAATAAGTAACTTTAACGTGGTAAGTCAGGGTTGGTCGTGGGTAACAAAATCACAGTGATTTTTTTACAACATGGGTCGAGATTCACGGTGATTGAAATTGATTTGTAACGCTTTTCCCCATCTCTATTTATGACACTTGCCACAATGAGCCCACAGATGCAGAATATTTTTTACTTTGAATTGTATTCTTCCTCGGATTGCGCTTAGGCCCTTGTAAAATTAGGTAGTTTCGTTTCATTAAAATCAGAAGCTAAAATTAAAAATAAAGTAAAAATATAAAATACGTTCCTCGTAATTTTGCAAATATTATTAGATAGTTCGATAAAATTAGGGGGTAAAAAAAATGAAACGTCCATTTTCATCATCTCTAGTTATGACACTTGTCACCATGAACCCACTGATGCAGAATATTTTTTACTTCTTAAATGTATTATTCCTCGATTTGCGCTTAGGACCTTATAGAATGAGGTAGTTTTTATTACTAATATAAAATACAAAATACATTCGACGCAATTTCGCAAATATTGTTACATTTATCCTTATCTTTTCTATATTATAAAAGTGAAAGTATAAATAAATAATAAATATTACGGGACAATTTTCACAAATCGCTCTAGTCCCATTGTAAGCTCAATAAGGTTTGTGTTATGGGTACTAGACGACGATATATTTAATAGATATATTACTTATATACATCCAAGGCTCAGGAACAAATATTTATGCTCATCACACAAATATTTGCCCTTACCGGGATGTGAACCCAGGACCTCAGCTTCGCAGGCAACGTTACTCCCACTGAGCCAAACCGGTCGTCATATGTACGTTCAAGTATGTATGTACGTTCCACTTAATCTCGAAAATACTGTATGAATGTTTATGAAACTTTCCAGTTATGTACCTTATACATCACTACATCAGAATAGGGCATAGTCTATAATGTATGTCAAATTCCATCCCATTTAGGGCGAAAAAAGGGGATGAAAATTTGAATGGACAGTAAATATTTATTTACGCTAGAAACTTGAAATCTTGGTAATATGCTTCACATTTAAATTAGTACAATTCGAGTTTTGGGGAATGACATAAGCTACTTGTTATCCCGGAAAATACCTTTCATCCGCTAAAAACGAATCTAAGGCGGATGAAGTCGCGGGCGGCCGCTAGTATTATTATAAAGTTGTAATTGTGTTGTAATGAAATGTCTGTACTTACATTGAAGATATTTTCAAAAAAAATATTGTTACGTACTGTTTGGAGGTCACTAAAACGATTTTTTTTGTATAGTTGTATGAGTCGTTGTGGCTACATCATGCATAATCGGCAAACAGATTTCAACAATTTTTGTTACACTGGTAGCTGGGTATCTCCAGATGGTTATAGGATACTTTTTACCCGACTACGTTGAAGAAAAAACGAGGGGTTATGACTTTTTTTCCTCAATCACAGCCTCACAGTAGCGGGCATCTTCTAGTAGTCCGATTAGGGGTGAAACAAAGTAAATGTTGTGCATTGCGGTGTTAGTTACAAATTATTAGTTTATTTATCGCACAGTTTCTTTTCAACTTAATTGTTCCTGTGAACGGTGGCACGAATGAAAAAAATTGTAAAACAGGGCCCGCGAATGTAGTATCTCGTAAATATGTTTAAGTCATGGCTATTTTTGTAAGTATGTAACCATGTATTTGCGTAAATAAGTTATGGGTATTTTTGTAAGTGTGTAACCATATATATATCGCTAACAGTATCGTCAAGTTCAGAATATCTGTAGCATAGGTAATAAATAAAATAAAAACGTTTTTTAGTAACATAAAGTTGTAAACTGAATTGTCTGTACAATGAAGATATTTTGAATAGAATGATTGTAACGGACTATCTGCAGACTGATTACCTTTTTTTTTTGTAGGTTTGTAAGTTCGTATGTGACATTATGGCTTCATCACGCAATAACGGCTAAACACGTTTCAACTATTTTTGGAAGATGGGTTGCTGGGTATCCACAAATGGTTATAGGATACTTTATAGCCGACTACACTGTCGAATAAAACAGGGGTTATGTCTTTCTCCTCCGGGAACAAAGTTAAAACAAAGGGCGCCTTTTATATTTACATAAAATCTTGATTAAGGACATAAACTTTGACATCAAGGATGAGTAAGAATTCTATAAAACTTGTTATATCAATATTGTTTATATTAGCTTAATTTGTTGATTTATTGATTTAGATATATTTAGATATAATAATGTTTGTATACCATAAATACATCAGTTATTTTGTTAAATAACTAAAGAATTTATTCAAAACGCCTAACGCTCAGGCAACTTTATACCACGGGTCTTTATTTCTTTAATATAGGCGCCACATGAAAGTTTAACAAATAGTTGAACAATGGGTGCAACAACAATTTCCCTTTACATGCGAGCGTCGGATGCACTAGGCCACTTTCAATAAAAAGGCTCTTACGATTTGTTTGCAGTACAGTTTTGACAGCTGAAAGAAATAAAAAAATCGCTAAATAATGCATACGACATGCTTAGAATCCAAATAATATTTTTTCAGTTATTACTACTACTTTACTATTTATTAGAATAATTTACATAAAACCATACACATTCCATGTAACTTCACGGTTACAGCAATAACTACGTCTGAGCAGTTGCTGAGCATTTATGTAATACTTCTACAGTAACTAATGCTTTCGAAATAGCAAGCAAATAAGGGCAGCCAGTCAGATATCCCGAAACGGCACAACAAAGCGCAATTTTTTTCAACCCAGATGATATGATATGACATACTGCTGCATTTTATTCATATCAAATTATACTCGTATAGATGTAAAATTATTACATCTAACACGACATTGTGTATAATAATATATTAAAGCACTAACCACTACAGCGCATCGCAATTTGTTATGATTATGACAATGTAAAAACGAACAACTCACCTGATAATACTTATATGTAAATATCATTTAACGCAATTAGCGTCGATCATCAAGCATCCTAGGCTTGTCTATTTAGCTAATAATGTACCAGATGTGTACGACGTCAATTTAATCAGCCATTTCGACTTCATGGGTCAATACGCCATACACACAAACTTACGTCCAAAAAATTTAAACATATTTAATAATCATGACACATAAAATCTGATACATACAAATGTCATTTTTGGAATGGAACAGATACCTTGTCCCTCGTGGCGGCATAGGCGGTAGCTGTGAGCGGCGGGCGAGGAGCGCCCTCCGAGGGACGCCGAGTGCGTCGCGCTGCCTGCGCCGCCTCCTCCGCTGTGTAGCCCTTCATCATCAGAGAAGCCTCCAGGTAGTGAGGTTGCTGGTCCCACTCCAGGGAAATCGCTGAACAAATCACAAATCCTCACTTTACACTTCATTACTACTATAATTATGTATTCCTATTATATTATACAAGTAATTAAAATTTAAAGACAAGTACACTAAGTGTACTTTTCGTGTTGATCAATGTTCATTTAGAAATAACTATACATTTAATGTTATGTTATTTACACGATATAATTCAAGGACATTCTAACCTACAAATTCGTATAAACATGACGGTAGCAGAATTCTCTCGCAGTACATAACGTTGCCAAGTACTCGTATCATCGGTAATTCATGAAAGCCACTTAAAATGCAGCAACCATATAATGAGTAAAATAGTGTTTATGGTAGTAATACGTACCGTCAGAGCCGGGTGGCAGAGGCAGCAGCGGGTGGGCGGACACGCTCGCGTTCAGCGCGCCCTGAGCGGGCGCCTGAGCGGACACGGTGCCGCGCGACGAGCGCAGCGAGCGCGACGCTCGGAACGAGCCCGACCTGCCGACAGTCGGGCAGAGGATGGTGACACCAGCTTCTGATCACGCGCCGCCGACTCGGCTACGGGACTGCGCTTCAATCGTGCCGCTGCTACATACCTCATCTACTATTTGCTTATGCCATTCTGGCTATTCGCTTCCACAAATAGCATACTTAGCTTATACCACGTGTTAGATACATCGCATTGACTCTTGCTTTGATTGAAAAAATATAATATGGGTGATCAAAAAGCTAAAATTATTTACTACCTATTTGTATTTGATTTCCACATGTAAAACCAATTACATGCAAACCTAATAAAATATACATTCTATAATCATTCAGTTTACACACTTAACTTAATATTAGCCCCTTTGTATTATGAATTCCCTACCTGACCAAGAAGAAAGCGTCACGTTAGATTTTACGAGCGCGGCGCTGTATTTAGAGACAATATGCAATCGTCAACAAGCACAGAACATCAGTTAGTCATTTAAAACTGTTTTAACCGCTTCAGTACCATCAATCATCATAACGCTTTAGTGCCAAGACGTAGGTAGCCTTTGATATGCTGTACTTGTTTTAAATAACAAGTTATCAAAATTGAGCGCAGGCCCGCTTATAAAAAATCCTAAATTGAACAAGCACACCATCCTCTGACCGATTGTCGCAGTGCCGCACACGGCGGATACATCCGTCGATAGATTTTTTGAAAAAAAAGCGAGAGTCTCAATGGATACAGCGCATGCTCGAAAGTTCTAGTCACCATTGAAATACATAAATACTATTGAAAGCCTCTCTCTCTAACCGTCTGTAATTAGTCGTTTTAGGGACTTTTTACGTAACGTCATGCTTTACTTTCGTTTAAAACTAGACCTTTAAGTTGTTCACACAAACGCCCACAAGACAAAACCAAAAGCTAGTGTCACCCACTCCATGCCATCCAATCACCGTGAAGACAGCAACGCAGATTTGCTCATATAAACTTTAAATAACAACAGTACCACTACCGTTTCTGTTATTTGTCTATTATTTGTAGTATGTCGTATGCGACAAACTCCGCTACTGTAGAAAGAAACACAAAGTGTGCTTCAAGTAAATATTTTTACGCATTAAGCCATGAACGTCACAAAACTAGGATTAAGCATTACACTACGGCGACCAGCTGGCCTCAAGATAAATCAATTACGAGTGATCCATAAAAAATAACAGGAGCGACATAAATTTGAGACAATCCGATATACGACGGTGAATCGAAAAATTTTCGAGCCTAATCTATAAAATAAGGACTTAAGTTTTTCTAACAATTTTATTTCTCTGCATAGTCTCCAAAACGATCTATATACTTTTACCATTTTGCTTTTAACTACATTATTGCTTGTAAAAAAACTACAAGGTGCTCAAAATATTCAGACACAGCTCCTTTTACCTCAATATCTGTCGCTAATTTCCGTCCTGCCAAGTATTTTTTTAGGTTCGGGAAAAGATGATTATCAGAAGGGGCCAAGTCCGGCCAATGGGGATGATGCGGCAACAATTCAAACCCAATGTTACGTGTTTGTGCGATAAATTTTGCTGCAGTATGGACAGGAACATTGTCTTGGTGGAACAACATGGTATTTTTGGTTTAATTTCTTCGTGCAGACGTTGTAAGACGGTGCAATATTAATCAGAATTCATAGTTTTACTCTTTTCGAGATAATCAACCATGATGACCCCTTTGCAATGCCAAAAAAGAAAAACCTTCTCGCTGTTAAAATGGCCTTGGGTTTTTAGATGGAGACCCTGACGTATTCCATTGTTTGGATTGCAGTTTTAAGTCCGGTGTGTGCATTGAAACAGATCCAAACAATCCTGTGACACTGTATAGCGGGTGCGTTTATTTTCAGCTGAAAGCGGTCTACATACCCACCTAGCAGAAACCAAAGAAAATCCAAGATCCTTGGTGATTATGTTTGGAACTCGCTCATAGGAAATACTTATTGTGTCCGCTATCTCTGCAACTTTCAACCGCCTGTCATATTTTATTGACATTTTCGTCTGTAGAAGCAGTTACTGGACTACCACACCTAGGTTCATCTTCAACTGCTTCTCTGCCGAGTTTAAAATCTACTCACCAGTTTTCCAGTGACATAATGGAGTGGATTCGCTCCTAAAATCTGGCACATGTCTTCAAACATTTGCTTTGGCGTTAAGTTCTTTTTTGTCACTACTTTATGACAAAACGGTGCTCAATATATAAAGCTCTTTATCGTTTGAAATCGCGAACCTCTTTTAGTAATTCAATCACAAATTTTTCAATTGTGACAGAAGTAAAACAAAAGCTAGTGCATTATGATAGAATATTTTTTGAGTAGACAATTTTATTCATAATAACTTTTCTTGCTGAATTTAGAAACATTTAAAAACTGATTTTTATCCGCAATTAAAAATATGATTTTTAAAAGGTTGTTCTTATTTTTGTAGGGTCATTTGGGGAGGTTACTACTGCCTTTCAAGTCCAATGTCAACTATGACTCGTAATGGGCAGCTTGCAAATTACGACTCCTGGAAAACTGGACTCACTTCGTTGGGTGGAAGCTAATTTGAAACCAGAAAACCAACCTTTAGTGCAGGTAATTATAACCAAAAACACGTACATGTTTTAGCTTTCTTGAGTAAAGGCTTTCCATAGCCATACTCTGCTTCATGGGCACCTTAGCAAAGGGACTTACTTTTTCAAATCTTTAATTTAATTTAATTATCAACCACACGCTCTAAACTTTTCAATTCACCCTCGTAAATATAGTCCGCCAAATTTAGCGCTACGCTAGCTATTCTGCTAAAGCCTTCGAGTACGATTGAGAATAACATGCCATTGTCTACAGTTAAAGTTACTCATTTAATTGCTAAGCTCATATTTCGAATAAACAATCAAAAAACTTTACCTTTGGAAAGTCTGTCTCTTCACATAATTGTCTCTGACGAACTCCACTATTTGCTTTTGAGTCTTTCCGCTATACCTGTAAAATAATATACAATGTTTCGTCCATATTATATTCATTCAGTTTTACACGTCACTTTCATTCCGACCGTTACGGCAGTCTTTCGCTATTCCAATATGGGGTGGAGCTAACAAAACAAAATTTATAGAGGTCGAGAGAGGACAAAGATGCCTCCTTAAAGTTATGCACTCAAAACCTTATCGATTCCCGACTAGTGACGTATATAAAATTTCGGATTTACTCTCCATGAGGAAGCTTTACGACCTTAACGCCAACTTAAAATTACATAAAACCCTTCCTTTTAGACCATAGTTATTATCCCGGCGCAGAAAAGAAACAGTTGTGCCTACTTATACCACAAAGTCTGTGTTTGCCATAAATAAAATTTTAAACAAAAAAATAAAACCGACTCCAAAAAAAAGTATTGTATATACTGCATAGATTGAGTATACAAACGGTTACTTGTAAGTAATTTGAAGAAACTGAATTATGGCGTTATTTTTTACTTTTTAGTTTTTTTTGGAGTCGGTTATATTTTTTTGTTTAAAATTTTATTTACTTTACACTTTTTAGTTAATCGTTACTTAAAAGTGTATCTCGTGACGATTCGAACAAGCCCAAACACGGCTAGGATACATTATTTTATTACATAGATCTGGTGCCTACCTTCCGGCTCCATCATAAAATCAATTCGATGGTACCATTCTCATCAGGAACATTTAAATTTGTGACTATGAAGTTACTTAGCTAAATTAATCAAGATATTTTGTCGCCAACCGTAAATCATTTATCATTGAGGAGTTCCGATGGCATTCTGTGGTCTTCTGCATCAGTTCCACTTCACCAATTTACACTTTCTGAATGCAAATGCTTATTATGTTTCTTATAATACCAAAATCGCTATATGTATGCCTACAATATTTGAGGAGTTCCTTCAATTCCTCATGGATTCCACCATCAGATCTTCACCAAAATTAAATGGGACCAACTAGAAAGTACCTTCTATAAACCCAAAAAAAATAATTGAAATCGGTCAAATAGTCTCTGAGTAATCGGTGAACATCCATAAAAAAAAAAAAAATGGCATTCCGTCGAATTGAGAACCTAATCCTTTTTTTGGAAGTCGGTTAAAAAGGCAGTATACAGCACAATCGGCTCACTTATACAACACCGTCAATAAAGAAATATCTATGTATCCATTACAACTATTTAAGTGTAAAAAAACAGTAATGGAGTGGCTGAAATTGCTTAGTTACGACAATACCGAAACACTTCTACTATAAAATAATAAAAATAATCTTTAAAAAAGATATATTGCGCACATGCACACACGTTACATACACCCTTATATATACACTAGTAAAAAACACATATCGTATACCCAGATTTGCTTACAAATGCTTTAATCAGCGGAATCTTTTATTTTTTTTCGTTATTGTTTTAATGTACCGGTATCATTATGCTGTATAATTAATTAATTAGGTAATAATAATCTACTTTCAATTAGAAAAAAAAATTAGGAAATAGGTTATATATTACAATAGGTTAAAAGTTATTAAATTAACTAGTTGTTTCTGGAAGAGCGGGTCCTCCTGACACAGGTATATTTTACTTACTAGAAGGTCCCAGTCCCTACAAGGTTTACCTGTTAAATTTAACCTAATAAACTTTTTCGATTTCATTTTTTCATTTTTCATTAGCCTAGAAATAATATAAATAATGTTCTACTTCTATGTCCGTCATTTATAGTATTGCGAACACTGCGAAAAAGTCATTGCAACACAAGCTACGCCAGAATCGTTTATAGCCTCAGCTTTTGCACAAAGATACTTTAATAGAACACTGCAGCATAAAAGTCACGTCGTCGTGGTTGATATGAAATTACTGAGCGAATGAAATTGTCTTTATATATCATATTTTTTTTTCTGCCAAGGACCACAGGAGTACAGCCCCGGAGATAAATAATGCACATCGGTCTTTAGAAAGAGACAATTGACTTTCAACACATGCGATTGTCCTGTGATGTGTCTGTTATCTAGGGCTCGTGCGGATGACGTAAAAATTACGTCATCATGCACACAAGATGGAGTGGTACTCAATAGCACATTACTGCAGACGCCGGGAAAGAAGGGCTTACCGGGTGAGTAGGTATAGACGGCCGACCGTAGTGAGACCGGATGGTGATACGACGCCGGCAAGCACTTTTTAGGCCAGAGGAATGCAAGCCGTTCTTTCCTGGCGTCTGCAGTAATGTACTATTTCAATCACACTGTCAATGTGTTGCTAGACTGAATGACAATGTCAGATATAGTCTTTTAAACAATCCTTATATAATGTATTAGCGACCCGCCCCGGCTTCGCACGGGTGCAATCCTGATACTAAATACACTACAGAAAAACTGTGAACGTTGTATATAATATATAATGTTATTATACATATAAACCTTCCTCTTCAATCACTCTACCTATTAAAAAAACCGCATCAAAATCCGTTGCGTAGTTTTAAAGATTTAAGCATACATAGGGATATAGGGACAAAGAAAGCGACTTTGTTTTATACTATGTTATGATAATGCTTTTTCAGTCGAGTACCGCGTTTAGGCCACGAAGTTTGCCGAGTGGCCTAATTAAGGTACTAGAATAACAAGAACTTAACAAGATAATTATATAACTATTGTATACAGTACTTTTTCTACGAGTGACCCAAACTACAGTATAGTTGAATTATCGAGAAGATGGAATTGCATTTGTAGTGGTTGTACCGTTTGCAACAAAAGGAGAATAATTTTCTCTTAACTTAATAAAATGACATACCCAAGAAGTGGAATAAGTAGCAGTCCTCTGTTTTTTTCTTTTATTCGCTATCATGTTCTTCATCTGAGCTGTCACAAGTATTGATAATAAAATTGTCTGTTATTTGATCCATTTCTCCTTCCTGACATCGATATTTATTTTCTTCACTTTCGACGTGGTGACAAATATTTTCCCAGTCCTCAGCAGTGATGGTATTCATTCGTTCAGTTGCTAAACTCATAATGCCTTGCATGTTTAATGAAACGTTTCTTTTTGCTACATATCCTTTTACCATGGACCAAATATTTTCGATCGGATTGAATGTCGGGTGATACGGTGGCAATCGTAATACGGAGTGGCCATGTTCTTTTAAAATTGCATCTATGTGGTACTCGCGAAACCGCTCTTTATTTTGTTTAATTAATTCATACAAACTGGTTTTGTACATCAACCGGTTATACGAAATGTTGTGTTCTGTCAACCAATCCATCATTTCTTGTTTATTAGAATATGACGTTGGAGCACGATTCAAAAGTTTGTTGTGATAGGACGCATTACCCACGATAAGTACGCTATTCGGTTTGAGGTTCGGTATTAATTTTTCTTTTAAACATTTTTCGTAGTTGACAAAGTTCATCTGGTCATGGTAATCTCCCGTTTTTTGGTTTGCCTTAAACATTAACAAAGCGTTGGGAATAAAACCATCTTTTCCTCCTGCGTGCACTATTATTAACCGCTGGCCTGTACTGATTTGTTTTTTTACACCAAATTCTGTTCCATCGGTCCAAGCTTCTCCGGACACATGTGAAGTGTGGATGTAGGTTTCATCAGTATAAACTAGTGGTCTATCTTGAGATCGATATTCCGCAATTTTGATAAGGTAATTTATTCTTAGCAGTCGTATGTTGTGTTTTTCCATTAATATTTTTCGGTTGTCCTCGGTCTTTTTCCATTTAAATCCTAATTTTGTGTTTGTTTTCGTAAGGTGGAAATGCCAAATTTGTAATCTATATCGGATTTTAACACAGAGTGGAGTCCCTTTAAGGTTGGAAATTGCTTATGGGACAGATGAAAATTGTATATAGTTCTCCGGATGACTTCCTGATCAAAATCGTCTACTGCTGATGACGGACAAGGACGCAACTTTTTATTCTTCGGGGAGGTGAATTTCTTTGTTGTTGCGAATTTCTCGCTGTTGCTCTCAGTCACAATGTTATCACAGTGTCAGTCACAACAGTAGAGAGACAAACACCTGTAGCTTTTTCAACTAACTGGGCAGCGGTGTAAGGCAAGTTTAAATTTTTCGTCAGTTCATTTTCAAAATATTTATAACAGTTGAAAATTATTTGCTTACTTTGACTCTCAATAGGACCAAAATTACTTACAGCCATATTTTTTTTAAATATAGAAATTATTCGTAGTCGTACGGGCGGACACAATAATTAATTGAGAATACAATCAATTCAGATGTAAAAATATACGCACAACGTAAATAATATTGACAATTTCACACTGACATTATTTTTGTTTTTAGTTCTTCGATATATATATATATATATATAACAACCTCTTTGTATGCTGATAGTACAAGAAAATAGAAAATTCAAATATAGAATGCCTGTAAACAAACAATACTACTACATATGCAATTCCACGCTCTCGATTATTCAACTATAAATGAAACTGCTATAAAAACAATTGCGAAAAAAAACAATGCGTTGCGCTGCACTGCAAAAGAACGGAGTGTTCCGTTCTTTCCGAAATTTGGAGTTGTATATACACCGTGGGCTCGAGTACCCCGACTAACTTTAACAATAGATTCTAATGACTATTTGGAGTAAAAAAGTTGTATGATGTATAGTCCAATAACAAATAGTTTTTAAGATATTCATTATTTAAAAAAAAATACACTTAGATAAATCTCCAGTCTAACACACCCTAAGAATGTGAGGTAGGGTATAATCTACTTAATGTTTTTTATACGACGGAGTACTAACTGCATGCTATTTGGCCAGTTGGAATTATTTAAGTTTGGTACACTATAACTGTAAATAATAGCTAGGTAGTATAAGATAATAGCTAGGTAGATTTAAGTATTGCTTATGTTTTGATTCGAGTAAAGACTCACTTTTAGTTTCATTCCATTTTGATTGTTGTTTACATTTTATTTACGTGTTTAGATATAAGATTTATTTACCTTTTTATTGTGCCCTTTAATCAATGTTGACTGTTTGTAATATTTTCGTGTACTTATTTAATAAAAGATGCTCATTTCACACAGAACAATAACACTGCAATACACACATATCCTATACTCTTCACACACATCTTCCATCCTTGTCTTTCGTTCCCCCTTTCCCCTTGCACCTTGCATACCCATAGACTATATCAAATTTGCCTGCCCGGTGGGCGAAAATCCCACTAGTTGCGCCCCACATAAATTCACCTTATACCGATCCTTTCCTTAGTAAAGTCACCTTTTTTTTTTTTTTTTTTTTTTTTTTTTTTTTTTTTTTTTTTTTTTTTTTTTTTTTTTTGCGCCCTGGGCGCGGTAACCCCGGACAAGTGAGCTGTTCTCCCACCACAATCTCCGACCAAGAAGGCAAATACATCAAGATTAACGGGAAGAGTTTATATAGCCCTACCCTTGCCCTCCTGTCCGCATAGTGCCCCCTCTGGGAAAAATGTGCTGTGTATTGAAGTGTAGTGCAACGACTCGCCCGCAATTTGGATTTTGTTAACTGTAAGTACACACCTCGGCCCCTACGGCCCGAAATCACATATTTCCCCCCCCGGGGCATCATGCCCACCCCCCCCTGCGCCCCCGGGCGCGTCTTGGAAGGGTCCCAATCTGGACTTCTCCGCGCCAGAGCTTTTCCAGCTCTTCACCGCTTTCCTCGCGGAAATCGATGGAGGGCTGGTGGAGCGTTTCTGCGCGTTTGCCCGGGTCGGGCCCTCCAGGTCGTCTTCGGTGGCCGGCCCTTCAGGCCCTCCCCCGCCACACACGGAGAAGCAGGAGTCCCGCTCCTTCCTTCCGGGTGCGGCCCTTCCGGCAAAGGTCACTTCGGTGCCCCTAGGGTCCCCTGCCTCCCCGTGTGCGCCCTCCCCCTCCCACTTGGGAGATAAAAAATCGGGATCTTCAGAGTCCCATGTCATGACCCCACCGCCCCCCCATAGCTCCGGCCGCGAGGGGAAGCTGACCAGATCTTGCGGCGCCGCCGCCGACAATAATGTCAAAAATAACTCTAAGGCCCCTGAGGCCCCCGCCGCCCGCGATCGGTCGGCCTCCCTCTCTAAGCCCACTGCGGTTAACTCAGCCAGACGACGTAACTCGGAGCGTGGCAGTGTCCGCTCCAGGACACGGTCACGTTCCTCACGACGGCCCTCTATCATAGGGACCTCACTCGCCCCCACCCCTAGAATCATCCCTCTGGAGGGTGAGGGACGTGTCATTGACCTGACCTCTCAGCAGGGTCCCTCCGACCCCCAACCCGATCTAGACGTTCCTTTGGACCAGGACATGAACTGGACCGTGGTCTCCCGCCCTAAGCGCCATCGCGGCCAAGATTCTCCCCCCCCCCTCAGGGGCAGCCCCCCTCCCGCTCGCGGGGCTCCTCGGCATCGCCGGTGGCTAAAACCCCCCGTGCTCCCGTGGGAACTCACGGTCCATCCGACCCCTCTGACCCTACCCAAATAAGTGTAGCCCACGCTAATGACAGGTTTGTCCTCGATATGGACACATCACAGGTAACCCTCCCTCCCTCGGGTACCCCTAAAACCTCCCACTCTAACCCCATCCCACCATTCCATACTATCCCAGACACCCAAGGCCCTCCCCCGGAGGACATTCTTTATTCAGACCCTCAAGCCCAGAAACCCAAAATCCTCGGCCACATTGTCCTCCTGGACAAGTCAAGGTGGAATACCGCCAAAACCCTCATTCACCAACGAGGCATAAAAATCGCTCAAGCGATAAATCAAACCAAGGGGCAACGTGGCGCCAGAGAAGATGGGATTAAAGTCACTTTTTACTCCATCGACGACTTCCGAGCCCTGGCCCGACTTATGGCAGAGATCTCCCTTCCCTACCACAGAAGCCTTTTTGAGGAGGAAAAGGGCTTCACAGTGGTGGTAAAGGGAGTTCCTAAAGAACTCACTCAAGATGAAATCTTAGACGACCTTACTGAAAAAAATATAAAGGTAGCTAGTGTTCACAGATTCTGGAACCGGCATAGGGGCAAACTCGACATTGTCATGTTGAGAATTGTACCGGATCCGGAAACTAAAAACGACATTTTTCGCATAAAAGACATATGCCTAATATCCGGTCTCAGAATCGAGAAGCCTAGGCCTTCCCTCTACATTGGCCAATGTCATAATTGCCAGAGATACGGCCATGGCTCAAAGGGCTGTAACGCCCCAGCCCGATGTGTAAAGTGTGACAAACCTCACCACACAAGAGAATGCCAAAGGGTGAAGGGCGACCCCTCCCCCCCCTACTGTGTCCTTTGCGAAAAGCCGGGCCACACGGCCAATTACCTAGGTTGCCCAAACGCCCCCAAAAGACGTATAAGGCCGAACCCTCCCAGGGCACCAAACAATAGTGCCTCCCGCCATCACCCCACCCAGGGCTCCCGCCCCTACTTTCCTCAACAGTCTGACTTCCCGACCTATTCCGGTTTCAACTCCTCCAGACCCTCCCATGGCAAATACCTCCCTGACCATCTCTCTTCTTCCATCCCCCCAGGCCACCACCTGCCTTTCTCGTCCAACTCTCCTCATCCTCCGGGACCCCAGCACGCATATCCTAACAGCACCCTCCATCCCGTCCCTCTCATGCCCCCCCCCCCCCCCCCATGGAGGCCGGCCTCCTACCTTTGCGGAAGCCCTAAAGCCAAAGCAAAAGAGCCCACTCTATCAACAGTCACACCCCCCTTCCCACCACCAGACTCACCAAACCAGCCAGCCCCAAGTGCACACGCCTCCCCAACAAAGGAGCCTCGGCCAGTCAAATCACTCATCCCTTCTAACCGTCAGCCCCGATGAGTTCCCTGAATTGTACGAGGCGTACGCCCTGCGCGTGCGCCTTGAGGCAATTGAGTCGGAGCTCAAGGGAGCTGATGGTAGTCAAAAATTACGCATTCTTAAAGATCACCAGGCCTTGCTGGCCGGGGTCAACTTTGCCCAACGCCCCATTACCCAAAACAGATATCAAGACCACGATGCTCTGGCTGAGCGAGATCACCTAAGGGCCGGGCCCCCACAACATTAATCCCCCCCTCCCCTTAACATCATCCCACTAAGTATCCCATATGGATACCCAAACATATACATATACAAGTATATTATTCACACACACACACACACATTCACCTTCATATCTATTTATACCATTATTATCATTATTATTATATTTCCCTGCTGGTCATGGGCGTCTAGCCACAGCAAAACACTATTTTTACGGCGGAATCTGGTGGTTCTCTTAGAGTAACCCCATTCCGCCTGTCCGATCGCCGGTACAGCCGAAAGGCTCCGGCCCTATGCCATTCTCGTCAAAAAAAAAAAAAAAAGTAAAGTCACCTGCGGAAACTGCTGGGGCCCACATCCGGCCAACTACCAGCAGTGTCCAGTTCAAATATAGTCACATTCGCGAATAGGGTCGCAAATACCGTAGCCGCGATTAAAACGCTTAACCAAGAGCCGTATTTGTACGCGCCGGAATTAGTAAACAGAATCGTAGAGAAACTTAACGTCATATTAAAATATAGGTGGTTCGAGTTTACAGCGACGCACCGAGGAGCGCCTGATCGCATTTTGTTGACGCGTTTTTTGAACACGGTAGGAGATCAGTGCGGGTCCATGTTTACTTACGAGAATGTAAGGGAAGAGCGTCGCCTTCAGCACAAACCAAGAGTAAACGCGGCACGTCATAGATCGAACTCCGAAAGCTCTTATAGCGCAGAATCAGAAGATGATTTCGAACCAGCGTATAGTGCCACGGTGGCAAGTTTAAAAAAAACGCCAAATAACACGGTCAACAAACACGCGAAAAATCCATCGAAAAGCCGACCAAAAGCGCCGTCCCCCCCACCACCGGTGGAGCCCGCCGTTAAAAAAGAAAAAAAATGCGCAATATGCGAAGGGAGACATACCCCTCCAGATTGCGCAGATTTTTTCAAGTTGAATATCGAGGACAGGTGGGAAAAGGCAAAGCGTTTTAGGTTGTGTTTTCGATGTCTGACGAACGACCATAGGCGATATTTTAAATGCAAGTATGTTCCTTGCAGCGCGGGCGGCTGTGGAGCGTCTCACCATAGATTGTTGCATAACGAAAAAAGAGCTAGTGAAAACAATAATGAGTGTTCCACACCCGCGCGCGGAAAGGTCTAATACCTACCTGAAGATAATACCAGTAGAGGTAACGGGGCCTCTAGGCGCTATACTGACGCACGCCCTGCTGGACGAGGGGTCGTCCATAACTTTGATAGAAAGGGCAACAGCGGACAAAACAGTGCCTGGCGATCAACCCCGAAGCCTTTTATCGATAGAAGGGGTAGGGGGCAATAAATTAGACGATCACGAGTCTTGCGTTGTTAAGTTCTCAATACGGGGTACGTGCAGTAGAAATTTGAATACGCTAGCCGCGCACACGATTAGCGAGTTGCACCTGGCTCCGCAACAGGTGGATAGAGATTTAGTCAGGCGGTGTAAGCACCTCGACGACATAGAGGACGAATTGTGTTACGATAACGCGAAACCGACTATCTTGATAGGTCAAGATAACTGGCATTTGATTTCGTCACGCCAGTTAAAGATAGGCGGTAAGCAGGAACCCGTCGCGTCGCTTACAAAATTAGAGTGGGTCTTGCATGGAAAAGACTCGCTATCGCGCGGAACCATTGCCTACGTCAATCACGTGCGACCCATGTCGAAACAAAATGAAGAAGAGACAGTAAAAATGATGAGAGATTTTTTTAGCATAGAAAGCTTGGGTATAGAAGCGAAAACGCCTAAGGCGGATCCCGAGCAGCGTGCTTTAAAAATTCTTAACGACACGTGTCGACGGATTGACGGCGGAAATAGGTTCGAGGCCGGTCTTCTATGGCGATCCGAAAGCGAGGAGATGCCTGACAACAGAGCCCAGGCCCTGAGTAGGCTGTATAACTTGGAGAGAAAATTAGATCGCGACGAAGAGCAAAAAACAGACTATAATAGGCAGGTCAACAACTTGATAGAAGCCGGTTACGCGGAACGGGCCGATACCCCGCCCACATCTTCAAGGACGTGGTACCTGCCGCATTTTGCAGTTATACACCCTCAGAAGGGCAAGGTCAGGCTAGTTTTTGACGCTGCAGCTAAGTCTGGGAATAAAAGCTTAAATGACGCATTGTTAGCGGGTCCGGACCTATTTCAGTCATTATTCGGAGTGTTAGTCAGATTTAGAGAAGGTAGGATCGCGGTGGTCGCCGACATAAAGGACATGTTTCTCCAGGTTAAAATCATCGACGCGGACCGTGATAGTCTGCCATTCTTATGGAGGGGCGAGGACCGTGCGGGACCACCAATCGAATATAGAATAACGTCGCTCATTTTCGGGGCGGCCTCATCTCCTTGCACGGCCATTTATGTTAAAAATAAGAACGCAGACGAACACGCAAGCGAACAACCCGAAGTCGCGAGGGCAACCGTGCGTAACTTTTACATGGATGACTATCTGGGCGCGTTTAGTGACGTGGGGGAGGCCAAAAGCGTCATAAACGCGATGCACAAGGTGCACATGGCAGCCTCTTTCGAGTTGCGCGGATGGGCATCCAACAACCCAGCGGTTATAGACGACGTAACGAATAAGCGAGCTAGCGAACAAACGACGTTAGGGAAAAGCGACTCTGAAAGAACATTAGGTATGATATGGAACCACAAGCGCGATACTCTCGGTTTCAATGTTAATCTCAGAAACATCCCGTGCGATGTCGCGAAAGGCGGGGCTATCCCCACCAAACGTCAGGTGACCAGCGCGGTCTTGTCAGTTTTTGACCCGTTAGGCCTAGTTTCGCCGGTTACGATGGTAGGTAAGGCTCTCATTCAGAACGTATGGCGTAGTGGAGTGCAATGGGACGAGCCCATAACAAGCGAGCACCATCAGACCTGGCTAGCTTTCGTAAAAACGTAGAAATGCTGAAAGAGATAAAGATAGCTCGTTACGTCCCCGCGCCTTCAGGTAAAAAAGAGATGCACATTTTCTGTGACGCTAGCAAAAAAGTGTACTCAACAGCGATATATTTCGTTAACACCGATGTTAACGGGGTAAAATCGTCGCGGCTGGTCGCAGGGAAGGCAAAGGTCGCCCCCCTGAAACCCATATCCATGCCCCGTTTGGAGCTGCAAGCCGCGGTTAGGCAGTAGGTTAGCCGAAACGATCAAGCGCGAATCCGATTATAAAATAGATAAATGCTACTATTGGTCAGATAGTAAAGCGGTCCTAGCCTGGATAAAATCGGATCCCCGCTCGTTCAAATCGTTCGTAGCTCACAGACTAGCCGAAATAGAGTCTAACCGCGCCCGTAGACTGGCAATGGGTGCCATCGGCCCTGAATGTCGCCAACGACGCGACAAAGGGCATCCCCTTGAACTTCGACGCGAATCATAGATGGTTTTTCGGGCCAGATTTTATTAGAGGCGACCCCGAGACATGGCCCAAGGAGAAGTCAGTCTCGGTGCCGCAGTCTCCCACAGGGGAGGAACGAACGATTAAGCCCGTCTTACACGCGACAAGTAAACTCACAGCTGATAGTTACTTACCGTCGATCGATAGATTCTCAAACTACAATAGGCTCTTGTGTTCCACTGCCACCGTTCTGCTCTCTGCTGAGGTATTCAAAGCCAAGCTACTCAAAAAGACAACAGACACAACCATGAGAACCGACCACATCCAGATGGCCGAGTTACTCCTTATAAGAAGGAGTCAGCAAGCGTCGTTTCAAGAAGAGTTCACATGCAAAGAGGCTGGGCGGCCGATGCCGAAGAACTCACCATTGAAGAAGATAGCCGTAGACATACGGAAAGACGTGCTCTATTTGAACAGCAGAATAACGCAAGATCGTTTGACAAGATTACCAGTCCTACATGCTAAAGAACAGCTGACGAGACTGATCGTGCTGCATACTCACAGTACCCTCGGTCATGGCAATAGAGAGACAGTGCTGAACGAGCTACAACAGCGCTACTTCATCATAGGACTGCGTAGTTGCCTGAGATACATCTGCAATAAATGCCAGTGGTGTCGCACCTACAGGGGGTTACCCAACAAAATTCCCTTGGGCGATTTACCTTCAGAGAGGCTTATGAATAATCAACCGCACTTCACAGCCACAGCGGTCGATTATTTCGGTTCAATGCAGATAACAGTAGGCCGACGTCATGAGAAAAGGTGGGGCGCACTCTACACGTCCACGAGAGCCATACATCTGGAGGTAGCCACATATCTCTCGGCTTCCTGTATGATATTAACACTTAGACGATTAATGGCACGACGCGGCACACCTACTGTTCTTTACGCGACAATGCGACCTGCTTCAAGGGATCAGAAAGAGAGATAGGAGAGGCACTGCTAGCCAACGAAAACGAAATGACTACGTACACAAACAGTAAAGCCATTACCTGGAAGAAAATACCTCCTGGAGCCCCGAGCATGGGAAGAGCGTGGGAACGAATGGTACGTTCAGTCAAATCTGCCCTTTACACCGTGTTGAAAGAAAAGTATCCAACAGAAGAGGTACTTCACAGACTCATGCTAGAAGCAGAACACCTCGTCAACTCCCGACCACTGACACCAGTGAACCCAGACCTGGAAAAAGAATCCCTGACCCCCAACCACTTCTTTATAGGGCGGTCATGTGGCATGTCACCGTTTGGGAGTTTCAGAGACGTAAAGCCTAACTTGAACAATTGGAAAGCAGCACAAGCCATGGCCGATGAGTTCTGGAGCAGATGGATTCGAGAATACAGACCTCAGCTACAAGTTCGACGAGGTAACGTGTCCAACGAACAAACGATCAAAATCGGCGACATCGTACTGATCGTAGACCAGACTATGCCCAGAGCCAAGCGTGGCCAAGAGGACAAGTAACTTCTGTTTTTCCAGGCCCAGACGGCAGAGTTAGAGTAACAGAAGTTAGAACAGCCTCCAGGCTGATGCGCCGTCCAGCCTCTCGCCTCATCGTGATAGACAGCGTTTAATTATAAGTGCTCGCGCACGAGGGGGAGAATTGTAAATAATAGCTCGGTAGTATAAGATAATAGCTAGGTAGATTTAAGTTTTGCTTATGTTTTAATTCGAGTAAAGACTCACTTTTAGTTTCGTTCCATTTTGATTGTTGTTTACATTTTATTTACGTGTTTAGGGGCGACTTGCACCATGGCGCGAAATAGTATTTATATCTTATTTAAATACAAAATTACGTTTAACGCCTTGCACCGCCTTATATAGATCGCTAAACATGTTTAGGGAGCTGTCAAAATTAAACGCCCATCAAAGGCTATTTAACTCGGCTAAATACGTTTAAGCGCCATATTTAAAATTAATTTGACGTTTACTTTGACAGATTATGTTTGTAACTTTTGGCGCCGATTGATTGAAATTTGGTGCAACTATTAATTAATAATGGATATTTCGAGTTTTTATTCTGAAGATGAGGAGGAAATAATAGAGTTCATAGATAGACCAGTTATAACTATGGGAAATTAATACACGCACCAATTTACTTGAGACGCTTAATGACAAAAAAATCATAAGAAGGTTCCGACTACGAAAACATACCTTACAAAAACTCTTATAATAACTCAAGAACACGAACACACACAGCACCGCACTCAGCAGTACGAATAGTGATGGCAGAAGGAGTCGGTTTATTTAGTTTAGTTGGTTGTTAAATTTAGCGGCAATACTTTGCTATATTTGTTTTTAATTTGATTTTACAATGACAACCAACAAATAAAATGTTGAAATGCGCGCGCACGTCACTTTGTGTCAAAATTAAACGACCCGTTCCTTACGCATTTACGCATACTCGTCGCGTGGAAATGATTAATTTTGGTTAAAAAGATGGCGTATTTCGCCATTTACGTACAACGAAACGTAGGAAAACTGTTTTACCGACACATTAAACGCGTTTAGTTGAATAATCTTCAAAACAGCTTGGTGCAAGATGTCACTAAACGCAATTATGTTAATCACATTTAACGATATAAACGTGTTTAGTTAAATTTGTTTAGCATATATTTAAACGAAATTTGGGGCAAGCCGCCCTAGATATAAGATTTATTTACCTTTTTATTGTGCCTTTTAATCAATGTTGACTGTTTGTAATATTTTCGTGTACTTATTTAATAAAAGATGCTAATTTCACACATAACAAAAACACTGCAATACACACATATCCTATACTCTTCACACACATCTTCCATCCTTGTCTTTCGTTCGCCCTTTCCCCTTGCACCTTGCATACCCATAGACTATATCAAATTTGCCTGCCCGGTGGGCGAAAATCCCACTAGTTGCGCCCCACATAAATTCAGCTTATACCGATCCTTTCCCTAGTAAAGTCAGTCACCTGCCACTTGCCACCATTCGTCCCACGCTCCACACTCTTCTTGTGACCTGCCGAAACCCTGCTGCACATCTACAGTCCACTGCATGGACCGTATACGGACCCGTCCGTAACAATTACAAAAAGGTTTCATTATCAAGGCTATTTTTATAATGAAGATGTGTCTTAAAGCTGAGCGGCAGTGCAGTACTCGTAGCTGTACAATTTAATTCTAACATCTTTATCTTTACTTTATCATTATCACAAATAGTACTCCTCGCTTATCGTTAAGACTAGACTACGAGTAGTATTGTTTCTGTTCTTTTTGCGAGTCGCGAGTGTGAAAACTATTTACTTATACTATAGCTAATAACTGGCCGATAGTTTAAAGTTGATGTCACTGAAATGTCAACGTTCAAAATGATTACTGATTATCACATAGGATTGAATCGGGGTCCCAAATAAAGTGTAATAAATAAATAAAGCCATGCCGCATTATACTCCGGCTCACTTAGCGGATATCCATTTTATTTACGGATTTTGTAACGGCAATTCGTACGAAGCAGTTGCTGAATACCGAAGAAGATTTCCCACTCGTCGCGTCCCGCACCATTTCACTTTCGTGGACACACATAGACGGTTTCGTGAAGATGGTCTTGCACGAACTCGCAGGGAAAGGGTGATAAATTTAGATTTACAAACAGAAAATCGAATCATGAACTTAATCACAGAAGATCCAACGTTGTCATCAAGAGCTGTAGCACGGATTGTAAATGTTAATTACAGAACCATATTAAGGCTATGGAAAAGGTACGGCCTTCATCCTTTTCACTACCGGAAAGTACAAGGATTGATAGACAACGACGGGCTTGCTAGAGTCACATATTGCCAAAGACTCAACGAGAAATTAGTAGGAGACCCCGGATTTCTCAACAAGATATTATGGACGGACGAGTCTATGTTTATCAGGGAAGGAGTATTTAACTCCCATAATCAACATATGTGGCTAGAAGAAAATCCGCACTCAAAGAGAGAAAATTCGTACCAACACAAGTTTTCCGTCAACATGTGGGCTGGAATTATCGGCAATAAACTTATAGGTCCCATCATATTCCCAAATCGATTAAATTAAAGAAGTAATTTAAACTTTTTGAGAAATGAACGTAATGACTTGCTGGAAGATGTCGATTTGGAAACCCGCAGAGCAATGTGGTTCCAGCATGACGGTTACCCGGCGCACTTCGGCAATGATGTTAAGGAATGGTTACGCCAAAATTTTCCCGACAAGTGGATAGGTCGTGGATGTTCTGGCGTGACCTGCCAGGTCACCAGACCTAACCCCATTAGATTTTTTTTTTATAGGGGACATTGAAAGATAAGGTATATTCAAGACCACTAAACTCGAGAGAAGAACTAATGCAAAGGATTACGGCAGCCTCTGATGAAATTAAAAACAGTTTTGTCAACTAAAATAATGAAATCCGTTTACGAATATATCCGTAATTGTATTGCATTGTGTTTTTTCCCAGTTGAATAAAAGTTTGCTGTACTGTATTCTGTTGACATTCGTTGTCATGAACTAGTAAACAATCACATGTCACATGACCGGCACTTCACTCGCCGTGCATCGTATGACGTCGGAGTGATTCTTGAAGTGTCATGTTCGCTTACTCTATTTCTCTACTAGGGATTGTTTTCTCTTACTCACTCTTTTAACTAAAGATTTGTTCACAAGGTAATGCTAAAGTGAATTGATTTACTTTGTTCTAAAAAATCATTTTTATTTAAGTACAGAATTGACGCTATGTTCATATAACATTTTTTAATTATTATACCATCCAAAATACGTGGTTAAAGTTTCTCGGGTTATTCAGGCCCTTGGTGTATAGGTATTATAGTTCAGTGGCATATAATATAAACCATAGAGTATAGAGCGATGATCCAAACTAAAAAGTATGCCTTTTTAGTATGATTCGCGGAGTTCTTACTCACAGATTGTTCACGAGTAGAAAATTAGTATTTTATGCAATCGTTATACAATGTATGTTTGAGCGGCCTAATTAAGATACGAGACTTAAAAAGCTAATTATATAACTATTTTATACGATACTTTTTCTACTAGTAACCCAAATGAAACATAGCTAAAAAAAATATCGCAAAAACACTGCGTTATTTTTATGAAATTCATTAATTCATTATAGTTCTGCGCGGAGCTGTATAATATTTAATCTTAGTTCAGTGGCATATAATATAAACCATAGAATGATTCGTTCTTATTCACAGATTATAGTACACAAGTAGAAAAAATATGTTTTCTACTCTTGTACTTCTTTCTGTCGTTTAAATGGTTACCACCTATAATATAAGGACATACATTACTTGTAAAACTCTATAGTCTATTTCCCAAAAAAGCACTGCTAAGCATGTTACAATTTCGCTATTAACGTATTCCTTGATGAAACAGTGCGTCTCAAACTAATGTTATTTGAAATAATTTATATTACCAACTTAACAAACCGCTGAATTCATACAGTTTTTAAATAAAAAAATAATAATGTACGTAAATGCATTGCCAACATAAAAAGAAAAAAAAATACAATTTACGTACTTACATTATTATTTTATTGCCTATTTCTTTTTAAATAATAACATGTTTTCATCACTGGCAAGTATACGCGAATTTAAAAAAATAAGAAAGCCATAGATATTGACAGCTCGCCTTTTAATTTTCTTAGTGGCGCTAAATTTTTTTCGCTTTGAAGTTGTTGGTTGTTGTCTTGTTATAAGAAAGAAAGGAAATACATTATTCGAGGGCATATTTATACAGCAATACAAAAAATAAATTACTAAACTAAGTATGCCCCGAAATGGTCCCACCTTAGCATAATGCTGGCTGTAAAGCCAGCGCTGATCTTCCGGTGAGACCATAGGTAGGTAGCGCCACGGAGAACTGTACGCACGAAAACATTTTTGTGAACGCAGCGTTAAGCAAGCTGTCAGGAGTTTCGATAGTCAAAAGTCTAAGCTGTTGAAGGTGAGAAAAATGGAGATTTTTTTTATCGCTTTTCTTAACTAAATATCAAAATAGCGTAAAAACTATTTCAAAATGTGAAATTAAAATTAAAATCGGCCAAGAAATACGCATAATATAGGCATTTTAAACTAGTAATTAGACAGAGAGGTCCGATATGCACTGTTACGTCACAGTGCTCTCCGGCCATATAAAGTCCATATTAAGTTCTGTTTTACAAGAAAGAGATAGAATGAAATGTGTGATGGCTTATATCTTGGTTATTTTTATAGCTACTCGAAAAAATATTTTTGTAACAGTAGTTTGTTACATGAATGAGCTTTTAATAAAGCAAAAATTAAAATTCATGCATATTCCATATTGTACTTACTCCCGAAGAAATTTGGGTCGTGGTGCAAGAAGAATCAACAAAAATCTCGGCGCAAATATAAATATTTAGACTTTTTGTGTTGTATTAAAAAGTACTTAGGGGTCATTCATTAATTACGTATGGATCCCTGGGGGGAGGGGTTAGAAACATCCGTCGTAATTAATGAATGGCCCCTTAGTAGTAGAAATACTATTGTATATAGACTTTTGTTTTAAACTGAGCTAATCGGCTTAAAGAATACAATGGCCGATTCGCTCAGTTTAAAAACCAAAGACTATACAACGTTGTATAATTCGGTCAAAAAACGCTCGTGGCGTCTTCCTTTGCGATACTTGTGATTGTCCTTACGTAATTAAAGAATGGCCCTTTAGTCGTAGAAAAACTGTTCTTTGCATCGTTGTATAATTCTGTCTAAAACGCTCGTGGTGTCTTTCTTTGCGATACTCGCTATTGTCCTTAAGTAATTAGTAAACGGCCCCTTAGTTGTAGAAAAACTATTGTATGCAACGCTGTATAATTGTGTCAAAAAACAATCGTGGCGTTTTTACTTGCGATGCTCGCCAAGGCTCACATCGCAACCCACGCCACTCGCCTTTTTTGACCCCTTTTTTTACAACAGTTGCATAAAATTGTAAATAACTTCGCGTGACCAACCTCCTAAAAGGTTTTACTTTTTTGACCCCTTTTTTTACAACAGTTGCATAAAATTGTAAATAACTTCGCGTGACCAACCTCCTAAAAGGTTTTACTTTTTTGACCCCTTTTTTTACAACAGTTGCATAAAATTGTAAATAACTTCGCGTGACCAACCTCCTAAAAGGTTTTACTTTTTTGACCCCTTTTTTACAACAGTTGCATAAAATTGTAAATAACTTCGCGTGACCAACCTCCTAAAAGGTTTTACTTTTTTGACCCCTTTTTTACAACAGTTGCATAAAATTGTAAATAACTTCGCGTGACCAACCTCCTAAAAGGTTTTACTTTTTTGACCCCTTTTTTACAACAGTTGCATAAAATTGTAAATAACTTCGCGTGACCAACCTCCTAAAAGGTTTTACTTTTTTGACCCCTTTTTTACAACAGTTGCATAAAATTGTAAATAACTTCGCGTGACCAACCTCCTAAAAGGTTTTACTTTTTTGACCCCTTTTTTACAACAGTTGCATAAAATTGTAAATAACTTCGCGTGACCAACCTCCTAAAAGGTTTTACTTTTTTGACCCCTTTTTTACAACAGTTGCATAAAATTGTAAATAACTTCGCGTGACCAACCTCCTAAAAGGTTTTACTTTTTTGACCCCTTTTTTACAACAGTTGCATAAAATTGTAAATAACTTCGCGTGACCAACCTCCTAAACGGTTTTACTTTTTTTCCTAAACATGTCATCGTTCCATTATAGTTAGGGGTCTCAACAAATCTTTATTGTATATTTTCAACTAATGGCGACCGTCGTCACAATCACTGACAAACGTACAAAGCCGAAAAAACGGAGTCTCTTTAAAATACCAATGTGCATTATTTATCGCTGAGTACTGTAATCGCGTCGGTGGAGTTAAATTAGTCATTTGATAACATCGTAGAAACGCAACATTTTTCAACTACTAAAAGATGCATTTGCTCTGTAGGCGAAATTATGTGTGTGTGTGTGTCTTATTTTCTAAACCGTACGTCCAAAATATATGAAAAAAAAAATCACAAAGGTAAAGCTAATAAACAATTTCAACAAAAATTACTTTCAAAATGATCCATTGGTAGTGCATTTTTTCCTACGAGCGGCTGCGGAACCCTACACTGAGCATGGCCCGACATGCTCTGGGCCGGTTTTTTAACATCCGTTCATGGAGCCCGTTTCACGGAACTCACCTAAAGGAAGATCCTCTGGACATGACGCGAGTCTTGTGTCTCTGAATGCGCGGCACGCTCGAACAGCGGAAAAATCCGTGATTCTCCACGCACTTTTTCCAAAAGTTCTTGCACTCGTTGCGGCCTTCGAAGAAAAACTCGACGATATCGCGATGATATCCCTGAAAGTGTAATAGGATTATACATTTAAGTAGCTACACATGATTTATCATAAACCTTTAAAACCGGAGAACACAAGTATATTTTATCAACGATCGCTCCCGTTTAATTAAAACGTAAACAAGACACCTATCTTTTTTCTCTCTCTCGATTTGAAAAATAAAACTTACGTAGCCCTCTGGATGCAGTTTGATAAGAAATTTCTTTCTTTTAAACGATATTTTTCTTATTTTAGCCCAACTAAATGTGTTAATCTTGGTGAAATTTTGGAATACTAGAATTCCCATATGCGCCACTGCCAAATTAAGAGGCACGGCTTCATGATCTTTGGCTGGATGCATCTTCACACCTGCAACCAAATGTAGCTACTTAATATGTACAACCTTATGCAAATCGCTGCTGAAAGGAAATATGTATGATACGATGACTTACCATATAATTCACACCTTCGAGCAGTTTCTAACAAATTCATGTCGGCTTCTGCAGGACTTTGTCCTCTGTGAAGGAAACCATTGGTCAACCCCTTTTTTAATACATTTATCATCTATCTTTTAAGGCCAAGCCACACCAGATGCGTGTGCGTGGCGTGCACGTAGACGTTCGCGTGGCGTGCGCGTTGTAAAGTACGAATACCCATAAGAGATGACACACCGCTGCGCACGTGCACGCCACGCAAGCAGTGTGCCATCTACTATGACATTTCATATAGGATACAACGCGCTCGCCACGCACACGCGCACGTGCACGTGCTGCGCACGCATCCATTGTGTTTCGGCTTTTATAATACATAATCTATTGACAGGGATAGAGGGTTCAAACTTTCAAATGAAGAATGAAATTTCAAAGTTAATAAATCGCTGGCTATGTTACTCCTGTCGGTCTAGAACAACTCTCTGCGATTAAGCTTGTCGCGCGACATAGTATCACCCGTCTTTCTCGGATTGTATTGAAAAGAAAGAGACAGACAAGCTATGTCGCGCGACAAAGAGTCACGTATCACAGTTGTGCTAGGAGCTGGATAGTTAAACTTCGTCTCTATAACAATTTTCAAAGGCCGTGGCCGTGGCAGGATAAGGGAGCATTTTTGTGCCTTAATAGATTTTCGGCCGGATTATTTTGTTCTGATGATGGGTCACGTCATTAGTGACTATTATACTAAATATCAGCATTCACCTCATCTTAATTTTGAAGAAAAATATTTTTATTGTATTCCGTTTTAATGAAACGAATTACTTCATTCTGTACACATATAGGTACACATAAATAAGATCCGCAACTTGCCAGTATAAACCGGATAACACACTATATAAAATGCCACCGACCGCCGATTATGCAACGCCGCCGCCGCCCCGGCGTGAAATCGGCGTGGCCTTCAGTACTTTGTATTTACTCATATTTTTATATTTATGAAATTGCGATTTTACCGTATACTTGGATTTAAGACTGATGTGTTATTTAATGGATGTGTTGATTTTTAAGTTGAGTTTTACATTAAGAAAAAGTACTTATTTTAGAAGACGATGTTTATGTAAATAAAGGTTGATGTTTTGTAATAATGAAAAATATTTCCATTTTACCATATCTATACTTAGATATTAACTATGTTCTTTCAAATCGAGTTTGATTTTAAGAAAATCATTATTTTATAAATCGGTGTCCATATATATTTTTTTTATTTGTAACGTAAATTCTTGTTATTCTAGAAACAACATACATGATTTATTTTGTTTTATTGTTTCATGTGTAATTTTACAGTTATGACATGTAATTATATTAAAAACAAAGAATTGCATATATTTTTTTTGTCCACGACTGTTGATTATATAGTCCATTATTATTTTATCTTTCATGATACGATATCAGCCATAAAACTGATTACAAATTCGATAAAAATACGAATCAATGTGCTTTTTCATTTATTTAACCCTGACGCCGATTTCATGCCGAAAATACGCCGCCGCCGATTTTTTTGACAGACGCCGTCGCCGGTCGATCTTTGATCTGCACACATATCTAATCCTACCACGGCCTTTCAATTCGGTTAAAGTGAAACATACAACCCTGTAGTATCGAGCAGGCGAAATGGTGGTGTTCTCAATTAATTATTAGATTATTAGACCCAACTGAGAATTAGCTGGAAACTGTAACATATTTTTTACTAGCCATCATTCACGTTACGATCAAAATTCTTAGTGGCCCCTATATTGTTTTGAGCAGTATATATAAAAAAACACAAATACCATTTGAGAACCGCCTCCAATTTTTGAAATCAGTTGAAAAATAAACACACCATAAAAAAACTGACATAGGGTGCCCCGCCGGCAGTTGGGCACGGGTTATGATTATTGTTATGATATAAATGTGTGCATATCATTACCGGTGACAGATTACGTTTCGCGGGATACGCATTCGCATTTAAATTATTCATGTTAGGAAAACTCACTTTTATGGTATGGGACAACAGAGGGAATAAATACACATATTTATTCTCTGTATTTTCTCATACCTGCCCTAAAAGTGAGTTTTATAAAATATGAAACTTACGAATGCTTTTTATGATTTTCCATGATTCGTCTTTCAGATTCGGAGTCTTGACCAGGAAAAAATTTGTATCCACTGAGGTAAGTATGGTCCGGGTAATCTTCAGGAACATAGTCCCCGCATTCGGCTGTCAAATTAAATTGTAATTTATAACGTTAAGGCCCATTTCTAAAAAGAAATATAAACGAACACATTTTTAATATAGCAACCGCAGCTCACCTTGTACGATGTAGCTTGCCAATAAAGCAGCTGTATTCTCATTGCATTGAATACATCCTTGAGCTAAATCTCGTTTCACTTGCAGACAGAACAGATATCGCGTAAATTCCTCCTCTAGTCGAGCGGGGTCCGGCGTATAGAATTTTACGCAAAACCGTAACGTCGGCTCCAGCATAGACAGCCCCACTTGCCGACACATCGGCTTCTCCACGTCCAGCCAGTACTGTACAGAACAATAATAATTACCTACAACCAGTGTTGGGCGTAATTAATTACATTTGCAATTGAAATACAAATTGAATTACATTGAAAACATGTAATTTTAATTACTGAGTTATTTGTAATTGAAATTACAACAATTAGCCCAACACTGCCTACAACTTACATACTTAATAGAAAGCTTGTGTCACACTAGATTTACCACATACAAATTTCAAAAGTCATGACAAAATTCCTGATTTTCGGCTAAATTCCTGAGACCAGCTTGACGCGCTCGCGGTGTATTGTTATTACGTCGTGGACTGCGGCGAGGTAAGTGCGGTTTGTAGGCTACAATAGTGCGCATGTTCTACCGTCCGCGTCCGTTTATTTACTCTTACGATAGCGTCTAGTAGGAAACGCCCGAGACTTTGTATTTACCGATGTTCTACGATTAAATATCCGTTACTGCCGAAAATTCCTGACATTTCCCTTTTCCGGTCGCATCCTGACATATGTATAAAATTTCTGACATCTGGTTACCCTTCTTGTGTCGTCTGGCAACGGTTGAACATTATGTCTCGTGAAAACGTCGAAGTGAATAAATAAATATATATTTTTTTTACAATAAGCGAATGTCAACAACTTTAAACCATTATAAATTTTATAATATTTTTATTCTGTGAATATAAAAATAACACAATTAAAATATAAAACATATACCTTTGTCCCATTTGCATCTTGATACTCTAATCCAAAATAATCTGCTTCCAATAAATGCAGCTGTCGACAGACCTGGTCAAACAACACGCGGCCCACAGCTTTGGACTAAAACAAAAGAAAACCAATTTATTAGTACGCGTATACAATAGGGATGTCGCCTGATCTGAAAATTTGTAGACATTATATAAGATTCTGATAAAACAAGCAAAATACGTAACTACTTTAAATTTTAAATACGATATCTTACGTGTAGCTTGTTTTATGAGCCCTTAAAGTTGGGTGGTAAAGTCCATTTGTAAAGTATGAAAATATTAATAACTAATAATACCAATTAACAAGTCATAAAATGTATGGTACGAGGGTTGCTACTTATATATCCGGAAACAAAAAAACAAACAAACGTACACGGCTGAAAATAGTTTTATTGTTTTTCAAAGTATTCCCCTTGATGATCTATGCACTTTTGCATTCGCGTGAACCAATTTTTAAAGCACTTCTGCCACTCCGCCTGAGGTACCTCCATAACGTGTTGTTTGAATGCGTCGACAGCATCTTCAGCGGTCGAAAATCGTTGACCGCGTAATTTATTCTTTATATTTGGAAATAAATAAAAATCGTTGGGTGCCAAGTCAGGGCTGTACGGCGGATGACCCGTTAATTCCACATTTTGACCCTCCAAAAATAGAGTTGTTTCGCGTGACGTATGACAGCTGGCATTGTCATGATGAAGAATGATTCTTCGTCGCTGGTTAGTTTTACGAATTTGTTCAAATACTTCCGGTAAGCAAATGGTCGTGTACCACTCTGAATTAACCGTTCTACGGTTTTCTAGTGGCACTGTAGCTACATGGCCATTAATACCGAAGAAGCAGGCCACCATTTGTTTCAATGTACTTTTTGCACGAGTAACTTTCGTAGGGTTCGGCTCATTTTGAAACACCCATACCGTTGATTGTTGCTTCGTTTCGGGATCGTATGCATAGATCCAGGATTCGTCACCTGTATAGATGTTATAAACGGCTTTTGAGTCACCACGGTTATATTTTTTTAACATTTTATTACACCATTCGACGCGAGCATGTTTTTGCTCATTTGTTAAGTTGTGGGGTATCCAACGCGAACAAATTTTTTTTACAGCCAAATAATTATGTAATATGCTATTAATGCTGGTCATAGAAATACCCAGAGTCGCCTCTATCTCGCGGTACGTAACATGTCGGTCGTCCATTATAAGTTTTCGCACAGCCTCGATATTTTGTTGTACAACGACCGATTTCGGGCGACCTGCCTTAACTTCGTCCGTAAGCATACTACGTCCACGATTGAACTCACTAAACCAGTGATACACAGTAGTTTTAGATGGGGCTTCATCACCAAAAGTTGAAGTTAGTTGATCTATGCACTGTTGTTGCGTTAAACCACGCCGAAAATCATAATAAATCATAGCACGAATATTTTCACGAGTGAGTTCCATTCTTGCTGCGAGATGACATTTAAAACCCGTCAAAAACAAAACACGAGCGTTAATAAGGAAGAAAAAATATACCTTATATACTTAAAAAAGTTCAAATTTTACCATGGCGGTCAAATATGCTATTTAAGAAGATTGTAATCCCGGTTTCCGGATATATAAATAGCAGCCCTCGTAACTTTTGTTATGAAACCGTTTCGATAAACACAAGTTTTAACATAGCTGCAGAACAAAGATCTTTATTTACCCCATACATGTGACGTCACTAAGCTAGTAGGCTTTTTAGCATGTAGCGTTTTTTGGGAAAGTCCTAAAATGTGATTTTTAACATTGTTGTATCTCGGGGAGTTTTTATGATATTGAACTAGTTTTTTTACTAATATTATTATTATTGAGAGGTCTATAACATACCACAGAAAAAACGTTGTTAAATAGCCGATATAAAGGTCGCATGAAATAGATTGTTATCGATATATAATCAAAGAGGATGTAATTTCAATATGTAGCTATTTGGACGATATATTAAAGATATTGTTCTACTCCTGTACTTCTTTCTGTGATTTAAATGGTTACCAAGTCTAATATAAAGACATACATTACTTAAGACTTACAAAACTCTATAGTCTATTTCCCAAAAAAGAATTGCTAAGCGTGTCATAATGTCGCTATTAACGTATTCCTTGGTGCCACATAGTACAAAATTTCAATCTAATAATTTATATTCAGTGAGTCTTAAACTAATGTTATATGAAATAATTTGTATTACCAACTTAACAAACCGCCAAATTCTAAGGGGGTACATACTTTACTATTTTGTCAATAGTAATTATATCGTGTACTTTTCCATTATGAGGAAATTAAATACACTTACGTTAAAAAACGTTGTTTAATAGCGGATATAAAGGTCGCATGAAATAGATTGTTATCGATATATAATCAAAGAGGATGTAATTTCAATATGTAGCTATTTGGACGATATATTAAAGATATTGTTCTACTCCTGTACTTCTTTCTGTCATTTAAATGGTTACCAACTCTAATATAAAGACATACATTACTTAAGAATTGCAAAACTCTATAATCTATTTCCCAAAAAAGCATTGCTAAGCGTGTCATAATGTCGCTATTAACGTATTCCTTGGTGCCACAGAGTACAAAATTTCAATCCAATAATTTATATTCAGTGAGTCTTAAACTAATGTTATATGAAATAATTTGTATAACCAACTTAAAAACCGCCAAATTCATACAGTTTTAAATTAAAAAAATATTAATGTACGTAAATTGCATCGCTGCCAACTTCAAAAAAAAACCGTTTGTGCAATATACGTACACATATTTTATCGCCTATTTTTTTTTAAATCTCATAACATGTTTTCATCGCTGACAAGTATACGCGAATTTAAAAAATAAGAAAGCATAGATATTGATTGACAGCTCGCTTTTTAATTTTATTCGTGGCGCTAAATTTTATTGACCTTGAAGTTGTTGGTTGTTGTCTTGTTATAAACTGTTGAAAGTGAGAAAAATGTAGGAAGACGAGCCTAATTGTACTTACTACCAAAGAAATTTGTGTCGTGGCGCAAGAAGTATCAAACAATTTGCTGCTAGAAAAAATTCGGCGCAAATATAAATATTTAGACATTTTGTGTTTTATTAAAAAGTGCTTAGGGCTCATTCATTAATTACGACAGATTTTTCGAACCCCTTCCCCCCCAGGGATCCCTACGTAAAGTTGTAGAAAAAGTATTGTATATAGACTTTTGTCTTAAACTGAGCTAATCGGCTTAAAGAATAAAGTGGGCGATTCGCTAAGTTTAAAAACCAAAGAATGTATACAACGTTGTATAATTCGGACAAAAAACGCTCGTGGCGTCTTCCTTTGCGATTGTCCTTACGTAATTAAAGAATGGCCCTTTGGTCGTAGAAAAACTGTTGTTTGCAACGTTGTATAATTCGGTCTAAAACGCTCGTGGTGTCTTTCTTTGCAATTCTCGCCATTGTCTTTACGTAATTAGTGAACGGCCCCTTAGTCGTAGAAAAACTATTGTATGCAACGTTGTATAATTGTGTCAAAAAACACTCGTGGCGTCGCAACCCACGCCACTCGTCTTTTTTGACCTCTATTATACAACAGTTGCATAAAATACTATAGTTTACTTTAACATTTATTATTATTATACACTTATTTATTTTCAATCTTAGGTAGGTTTTTTACAATATATATATATATAAAAAGTAAAATACAAAATGCAAATACAAAATATAAACACATTAAAAAAAACCTAACGTAGGGTGCCGCCGGCAGCGGGGCAGGGCTCAAGCTACCGGTGGTTAGGGCTGCACAGAGAGGAACCTCCTGACAATGCGGGCCGTGTCCAGGATTACTGCCTTCTGTATCTGACCCTTGATCCAGCCATCTAGCGAGAGTCTCTTAAGATGCTCGTCGAGACTCTTCGCTATAAGACCGTTTACCGAAACGACTATTGGCACAATGATCGTCGAATCAACATCCCACATGGCAGTGACCTCGTGAGCCAAGTCAAGGTACTTGCTGAGTTTGTCCTTCTCGGCCTTCACGAGATTCTCGTCATGTGGGATGGTAATGTCGACGAGCATTGCTCGGCGCTTAGATCGATCTACCAGCACGATATCAGGCTTATTGGCTACAATAGTCCTGTCCGTGATGATAGATCGATCCCAATACAGCGTGGCACGACCGTTTTCGAGAACTGGCATCGGTACATACTTATAGTATGGCACCTCAGACCCCACAAGACCGTATTTAACAGCAAGTTGCTGGTGAATAATCCTGGCTACTTGGTTATGTCTGTGCAAGTACTCGCCGTTAGCAAGATGAGAACAACCGGACATGATATGCCTGAGTGACTCTCCGGGACGGCGGCATGCCCGACAAATGTCGACCGTACCGTCTTTCAGGATATACCTCCGGTAGTTGTTCGTCATGATAACTTCGTCCGCAATTGCACAGGAAAAACCTTCGGTTTCCCCGAAGAGATCGCCGAAACCTAGCAGTTCACCGACGCGAGCAGATCCACATCGGGTCCTGTAAGGGCCTTGTAGAACCGCCCGTGTAGCTCCTTACTCTTCCATACGTTTTTGCGGTCTACGGTGCTAAGCACCGTTGGTCTGCGCCAGTTCTCGTTTGCCAAGGATAGAGGGGTGAGGCCTTTGTCTACTGCCACTACATCGCGATGTATGCCACACTCGTTGTTTAGGAAATACTCCCTGAGACTGCACACCTCGCGATTATGGAGGTCCTTGGCGTTTAAAAAGCCACGGCCCCCACACTTACGCGGGATGTACAGTCTCATTACTGACGAGCGTGGGTGTAGCATGCGATGTGTAGTGAGCAGCATACGGACCCTCCTATCCAGGGCGTCCAGCTCAGTCTGGGTCCACCTTAGTATTCCAAAGGAGTAAGTGAGTAGGGGCATCACCCAAGCGTTGAAGGCGCGCGCCTTGTTGCCACCCGACAAAAGACTGTTAAGTACTTTTGTCAGGCGACAGAAAAAGCGCTCCTTCACTGCCTGCCTAATGTCCCCATCCGCAATACTCAATGCCTGTGACATACCAAGGTATTTGTAGGTTTCAGTTTCGGAGAGAGATCTAAGAGACATTGTCTCGGAAAGCTCTAAATTCGTGGAATTTACAACTTTCCCCCGCTGTACATGCATGACCGCACACTTGTCTACACCAAACTCCATTTTGATGGCGCTACTGAAAGTATCTGTAACTTTCAGTAGCTCCACCAGTTCCGGTCGTTTTGGTGCAAACAGCTTGAGGTCGTCCATGTACATCAGCTGAGAAATGATCTCACCCCCTCTCCGAAGCCGGCAACCTAGTCCTGAATCCTTCAGCAGAGTGCTGAGTGGATTCAGGGCTAGGCAGAACCACAGTGGACTCAAACTGTCGCCCTGAAAAATACCCCTCTTAATCCTTATAAAGTCCTGCGGAGCAGGGCGGGCGTCTCGGCCGCCTGGTTGACAAAGGACTGTGGTCCACTGTCTCATACATGCGCCTAAGAAGGATCTTAGAGCTGTATCGACTTTATACAGCTCCAAAATCCTCTCGAGCCATGAATGAGGCACCGAATCATAGGCCTTCTTGTAGTCAATCCAAGCGGCAGAGAGAGACCCCCTGCTCCGCCGAACTTGTTGACAAATGGTCGTGTCAATGAGGAGGAGCTCCTTAGTACCACGGGACCCAACCCTATATCCATTTTGAGAGAAGGCCAAAACGTTGTTCGCAACAATGTGCGTGTTCATTTTTGCTCTCAAAATAGATGTAAGGAGCTTGTACAGCATAGGCAAGCACGTGATGGGTTGATAGTTTTTCGCTTCCGTGGTACTACCGGACTTGCAGAGCAAGAAGGTAACACCAGTTGTTAAGAAAGATGGCAGGGAACCAAGCTCGAGGGCTTGTTGGATTAGTGTTGCCAGTCGTTCGTGTGAGCATCGAAACCACTTAACCCAGAAGTTGTGCAACCCGTCCGGCCCAGGACTTTTCCAGTTCTGAGTCGTACGAGCCGCACAACTCACGTCATCGGGGCTGATAGTAACAGCCCCCATGGCTTCGATGGGCTCACACTCGCGCTCGACAACATTCATCCACTCGCCCTCTGTGTGCTCGACTGGCACTGACCAGATACTACGCCAGAAATTACTCATGGCGGTAGGATCCGGCAGCCGCCCGTCGGTCACACGTTGGTCGGTTCCCTCCCACTTTCGGTATACCTTCCTTTGATCGCTCTGGAAGAGGCGATTCTGCTGGAATCGATCCACACGTTCTCTGTATCGACGGATACGGCTTGCCCACGCATAGACTTTCTGCTTCAGGAAGTCGATGCGCTCTGTGACACAGGCCATGTAATCACAGGAACTGACATCAGTCCCCGCAAAGGCCTGTGCTACGTAGCGCATAACACGAGGGCGGTTGTTACCCCCCCCTGAAGCAGATTAGCTTTGCAATGAGTCCTGAACGTGCTGATACGCCGCTCGATCCGTACTTGCCAGGCGGGGACACCACCGGCAGTCCGCGGTGCTCGGTCAGCGTCCGGGAACTTGACACGAGCAACGCGGCACGCCGCGATGGCCCCGCAGTACATGATCGAGTGGGTATCAGCTAGATCTTCGCTAGCCCGCAGATACGGGTCTAGCAAAGCATTCAAGGCTCCCACTAGCGCCAAGTTACGTTTATTCGCGGGCAAGCGTGGTAATCGCGGCCTAGAGTCAGGTGCGAATCGATACCGCTCAATCGTCTCTTCCAGAGTCCTCCTCAAATGCTCATTGGCCTGGGTACTCACGCTACTCACGCAGTGCTCCTTGTCAGAGTCGGGATCGACCCACGGCGCCCCCGGCATCAGGTCGAGTGCTGGCGCCGGAACTGGCGACGTAGCAGGTGGATTCCGAGACGACGTGGAGGCCGCGCGAGCAGCCAGTACTTCCAGGCGCAGTCGATCAAGCGTCGCGTCGTCCAGCAGCTTACGCCGTTGAATGGCGCGCACTTGATCCGATAGCCGCTGCGCAGATACGGCGATGGCCGGTTCGAGGGTCTGGAACATGAGGAGCATCCTGTCCCGGTATGCAGACAGGTGGGTTCCCCCCTCTGTAGCCCCATAGTATGCGCGCATGACGTTCTCGTTATTGGCTTGAGACCATCGCATGCGACGCACTATACCACCGGTAGCGGGAGCCGTGGGCGGAGCACAGTGCCCCGCAGGCCCCAAGCGTGCCGGCAGCGGTGGCCGCCCTCGTCGCGCAGGTGGTCGTGGCGGCGGGGGCGGCGGCCCGCACTCGTCGTCGCTCGACTCGCTCGTGTCAGGCGCGGTGGCGAAGTCGTCGCTCGATGCCGATGGTGAGCAAGACGAGGCGGGCGGGGGTGTTAGTCGTGCGTGTGTTGGCGTGGCAGCTGTGCTTATTTTTCGCGTATTTTGGCTCCTCGTGAAATAGCGTTGCATGATTTAAACAGCATTTACATATTTTAACGTTGACATTTTTGACACTTCACAAATTCGGTTTTTCGTCCATAATTACCGTTTCTGAGCTGTGTTTTTACTATGTCCGTGGTTATTGAGAATTTTCTTCGGTTTTCCATGATAGATGTTGTAAAATTATGTCGAAAACAGTTAGGTAAACATAAAAAATATTAAATATAGACGGAGGCCAAAATCCGTGACAGCGAGTGACAGCTATTTTATTCTTATTATTATTATTGTAAGCCCGTTTTGTCCCACTGCTGGGCAAAGGCCTCCCCCCTCTTGCTCCATAAGACTTTAACATAAGTGTATTTAATTTCCTTATAATGGAAAAGTACACGATATAATTACTATTGACAAAATAGTAAAGTATGTACCCCCTTAGAATTGGGAACACTAAGTTACACAGAGGTGTGCCCTTTACATATATTTTCGATAGTGTACGTTAAGTGGACCCAGAATCTACAGACAGTTAATTTTTATGGTGAATTGCTTTTTTTTCTTTTGATTTATCTCATGATCTAGTGAGGATCGCGGGATACGGTTGGATGAAGCCAGCGCACGGTCGTTGTGAAGACCCTCGTGGGGACCTTTCTCCAACAGTGGACGTCATTGACCTGATATGATGATGATGATTGTTTTTTATTTATTTACTCAATCAATACGATATTATTACGTATTTACCTATTTGACTACGTAAGAAGTAGGATGGTTTTTCGACTGAATGTATGTATGTATGTATGACTTATGTATGTGTACTTCTTCAGTACGCTCTGCAGCTTAACAGGCTTAAAGGATTGTGACTTAACACTGAATTCCGCCTTAGTAGTGGGAGAGTTATATTTATATATATATATTTCTTCTGTACGTGTGTTTGTCTCATAACTCCTCCTTAACGACTGGGACTGGACCTATTTGGATACAATTTTGAGTGTATATTTGAGTGAGTCTCTGGTTGTTTTGAAAATACAATTGAACCCGGTAGGTGGCATCGTGATCGCGTTTTCATGAAAAAACGGATTTTGTGATTTTTAATGTGCATTTAAGTGGGACCCTGGATAATTTAAATTTACAATTAGACCCAGTAAGTGGCACTGAAATCGGAAGATTTTTCTGTACGTGTGTACGAGGGCTGCTATTTATATATCCGGAAACCGGGATTACAATCTTCTTAAATAGCATATTTGACCGCCATGGTAAAATTTGAACTTTTTTAAGTATATAAGGTATATTTTTTCTTCCTTATTAACGCTCGTGTTTTGTTTTTGACGGGTTTTAAATGTCATCTCGCAGCAAGAATGGAACTCACTCGTGAAAATATTCGTGCTATGATTTATTATGATTTTCGGCGTGGTTTAACGCAACAACAGTGCATAGATCAACTAACTTCAACTTTTGGTGATGAAGCCCCATCTAAAACTACTGTGTATCACTGGTTTAGTGAGTTCAATCGTGGACGTAGTATGCTTACGGACGAAGTTAAGGCAGGTCGCCCGAAATCGGTCGTTGTACAACAAAATATCGAGGCTGTGCGAAAACTTATAATGGACGACCGACATGTTACGTACCGCGAGATAGATGCGACTCTGGGTATTTCTATGACCAGCATTAATAGCATATTACATAATTATTTGGCTGTAAAAAAAATTTGTTCGCGTTGGATACCCCACAACTTAACAAATGAGCAAAAACATGCTCGCGTCGAATGGTGCAATAAAATGTTACAAAAATATATAACCGTGGTGACTCAAAAGCCGTTTATAACATCTATACAGGTGACGAATCCTGGATCTATGCATACGATCCCGAAACGAAGCAACAATCAACGGTATGGGTGTTTCAAAATGAGCCGAACCCTACGAAAGTTACTCGTGCAAAAAGTACATTGAAACAAATGGTGGCCTGCTTCTTCGGTATTAATGGCCATGTAGCTACAGTGCCACTAGAAAACCGTAGAACGGTTAATTCAGAGTGGTACACGACCATTTGCTTACCGGAAGTATTTGAACAAATTCGTAAAACTAACCAGCGACGAAGAATCATTCTTCATCATGACAATGCCAGCTGTCATACGTCACGCGAAACAACTCTATTTTTGGAGGGTCAAAATGTGGAATTAACGGGTCATCCGCCGTACAGCCCTGACTTGGCACCCAACGATTTTTATTTATTTCCAAATATAAAGAATAAATTACGCGGTCAACGATTTTCGACCGCTGAAGATGCTGTCGACGCATTCAAACAACACGTTATGGAGGTACCTCAGGCGGAGTGGCAGAAGTGCTTTAAAAATTGGTTCACGCGAATGCAAAAGTGCATAGATCATCAAGGGGAATACTTTGAAAAACAATAAAACTATTTTCAGCCGTGTACGTTTGTTTGTTTTTTTGTTTCCGGATATATAAGTAGCAACCCTCGTAATGTGTATGTCACTGAACTTCTTCTAAAAGACTAGATCCTTTTTTAAGACTTTGTTATTGGACTTAAATGGGTCCCTAGATGGATAAGATTTTGAAGCTGGCTGCAGTCGGAATTTAGAAAGTTTTATTAGTAGCGGGACCTCAAAACGTTGCCATTCATTTCTAACAATTTTTAAGTACAAAGAGATTCCACCATTTTTTTTCACTGGCAAACTGACAACTCGCAGAGTGCCGCGTAGTGGGTTTGGAGAATCACTGCAAAATTATTGCAAATCTACTTCATTGATGCTGAGTAGCAGTAAATAAACAAACGCACAAAACTCTTAGAGTAGAAATGGGCCCAAGGAATCGTGGCTACTTTGAAAGCGTATATCCGAAAGTCAACATTCTCTGACACTCTGCTAGTAGTACTAGTATAAATTTGTAAAAAGAAAAAATCTGCACATTGAAGATATTCTCAAAAAAATACCTCGTATGATCATAAGTTTTGAGACGAACAAAAACAGCTTTCTTAAATACTATTGAATTTATTTTAACGAAATTTAGATGATAGAAAAATCATTATATAAGGAAAAGAATATATAAAAATTATTCAAAATTGCCGCCATTGTGATGAACACAGGCCTTCAATCGGTTTGGCCATTCCGCAATAGCGGCATGAATTTTTTCCAGCGGAATACGCTTCGCATCCCGACAGGGCTCGCTTGACAGACTCCAAAATTAGGCGAGACTTGCGACAGGCCCTCAGCTCCAATTCAGTCCACAGAGAGTAGTCCAACGGGTTCAAGTCTGAACTTGATGATGGCCATTCTTCCGTACTGATGAAACTTGGTAAATTGTCCTTTAGCCACTTCTGTGTTGACTTCGCCTTGTGTGACGGAGCGGATTCTTGTTGAAAAATCCAGTAGTTGTTTTGAAAAAGGGGTTTTGATAGTGGTTTCACAACACCTTCCAAGATGTCAGTCTGGTAATTTTGTGCCTTCAATTCCGTTGCACCTTCGTACGAAACACCCTACCACACCATAACACTAGCTGGGTGATGCGTTCGCTGGACATTTCGCACAGAAGGTGGGGCCTCTTTTGAGCATTTGGCATACACTTTATTGTTTTGTTGATTAAAGCTTTCTTCAACGTGTCTCCCTGTACCGTTTCAATGTGTATTCAACAAAATTACGGCTGGCTCCAAGACATTTTATTAACCTAAAAATCTCCATAGGTTTTTTTCCACCTTTATGCAGAGAAATCATTGTTGAACGCAAACCTTTCGTTCCCGCCATTTCAACAAATAATGAAAAATAATTATCAAATTTACTTTTTTTCTAATTTATATTATATCATTCTAAATTTAAAATGTAAAAAGATTTTTACCAGGTTGCCAGTGCAACTTTTTTTTATTGGGCTGTCAAAAATCGTCTCAAAACTTATGAACACACGAGGTAAGTAAAACGGGCTATTTTCAAATAGGTCAGTGAATAGAAAAATATATTTTTGGATTTTTATTTTTATGTGTCTGTGCGGTTTCATCACGCTGAAACAATATTAATTATTTTCGTACACGGGTTGCTGGGGTTTTCTGCCTTTTCACCGATTTTTTTTCGTCGAATTTCATTTGGCAACCTTGTCTTACATTAGGCAACTCTTTACCGTAAGGAGTAAGGAAATGAGTTTAGTAACAGGCGTCACATATCCACAGAGACCAGTTAGGTATACACAGGTACAAAACGTGAGTTGGGAAGTGATAATCGACCATACAATTTTCTGCAATAAATATGAGAACCAAGACAAGTATATTATCTATTTCACCTTAAGGCAGGTCCGACTTGTGTTAGGCAGAGATGGGCATTAATCGATGATTTTTTTAATCAATTAATTAATCAATTAAAAATTAATCGTCGAAAATTAATCACGATTAATTTAATCCCGATTAAGTTAATCGACAGTGGTTTCGATGAACGATTGATTAAAAGTTGGGACACGCTCATTTGTGCACGTTACAAAAATGCAATAAGTCTTGTCATGTGTACACTTGGAAAATCATTCTAGTGTGCTGTGTGAAAAAAACTTGTTCCAGTAATATAAGGTGGTTTTATAGTGCAGTACTCTTGGGTCTCCTGGGTAAGGGTTTACGGCTTAGATAATTTAACCTTTTTCAACACTTAACACTAACGATGTAATTCCTGCTCGAAAAAAAAAATACATTATAATTTGTACAAATTGAATGCAGTACCACAAAAATAGACTGGAAAAGTTGACTCTTTAATGGGTTAGAACCAATATCCGTGGAAAGTAGAGTCGTAAAATAGGTGCGAATCAGTGTCCGTAGAAAAGCAGATAGAACAACCGTAAACGGGAAAACTAGTGCACGAACGAAATTTGTGCAAGACAAAGCAATGACATATTTGGATTTAACTGTCAAACGTGACTTAGTGACAACCGGAAGAGATTTTTTATTTTATTTTATGGAAGGCACAACAGACCTTCCGTCCTCTAAACGAAGTCATCTTCCGGTTTAGCACTTTCAGCTATTTTTTTCTTTTCAAAAATAGGAGCAAAAAAAATCTTAAATTATTTTTTTGGATTGTATATGCATTTTTCTGTACATTAGATATCAATTTAGGGCTATAGCCAAATATAAAATCTTGTCGATTATTTTTACATTTATAGGATTATTTTTACAAATGTAGACAGGTCTTATGATAAAATAAGAAGTAATCGTATCAGAACTAATAATATATTAGAATGTTTTCTACTAATATTGTTAATTGTTTTTTTCTACTCCTGTACTTCTTTCTGTCGTTTAAATGGTTACAAACTCTAATATAAAGACATTGACTTGTAACTCTATAGTCTAATTCCCATAAACGCACTCCTAAACTTGTAACAATGTCTCTATTAACGTATTCCTTGGTGCCACAGAGTACAAAATTTCAATCTAATAATTTATATTCAGTGAGTCTCAAACTTATGTAATTTGAAATCTAAATATATAAAATAAGAAACTGACTGACTGACTGACTGACACGTCAACGCACAGCCCAAACCGCTGGTTCTAGAGATTCCAAATTTGGCACATAGGTTCCTTATAAAGGGGTGCACTAAGAAAGGATTTTTAACCGACTTCCAAAAAAAGGAGGAGGTTCTCAATTCGACGGAATGTTGTTCTTTTTTTTTATGGATGTTCACCGATTACTCAAACACTATTCGACCGATTTCAAAATTTTTTTTTGCTTTTATAGAGGGTACTTTCTAGTTGGTCCCATTTAATTTTGGTGAAGATCTGATGATGGAATCCATGAGGAATTGAAGGAACTCCTCAAATATTGTAGGCATACATATAGCGACTTTGGTATTATAAGAAACATAATAAGCATTTGCATTCAGAAAGTGTAAATTGGTGAAGTGGAACTGATGCAGAAGACCACAGAATGCCATCGGAACTCCTCAATGATAAATGATTTACGGGTGGCGACAAAATATCTTGATTAATTTAGCTAAGCAACTTCATAGTCACAAATTTAAATGTTCCTGATGAGAATCGTACCATCGAATTGATTTGAGGATGGAGCCGGAAGGTAGGCACCAGATCTATGTAATGAAATAATGCATCCTAGCCGTGTTTGGGCTTGTTCGAATCGTCACGAGATACACTTTTAAGTAAGGTGTAAAATAAATAAACTTTTAAACAAAAAAATAAAACCGACTCCAAAAAACTAAAAAGTAAAAAATAACGCCATAATTCAGTTTCTTCAAATTACTTACAAGTAACCGTTTGTATACTCAATCTATACAGTATATACAATTAATGTTATTTTGGAATCGGCGCCATCGTGTCACAACTTACTAAAATCGACAATTTTCAATATTTTACACATTTTTTATTCAAAATTCAGCCCATAAGAGGGTGAAATGGGGGTCCGAAGTTTGTAAAGGGAAACAAGATTAGTTAGATTATTTTATTCGAAACTTCACAGGAGTATTTCTAACAATAAATGAGTAACTACGTGTGTAAGGTTTTTTGAGAATTCAGCCCCTAAAAGAGAGAAATGTGGTGACAAAGTCTGAAAATCAACACGGGTATTGTTTCTATGGTTTATCGGGTCGCTGATTACGAAAACAACAACGATGTTAAACTCCAACGTAAAATACTATCTCCCCTGTCGGGGTGCGATGGGGTTGAAAAGTCTAAATATCAAAATGGGTGTCGTTTTTTGGGATGTTAATTACAAAAATGGCATCGATTTTGAAATCTGTCCGGTGCTACGGAGTTGCTATGTCTATAATATGAACTAGGATGTTGTTTTATGGTTTTTTGAGCCGTTAATTACGAAAAGGGCATCGATTATGAAATCCAACGAAACGGACGTGAAATAACATCTCCCTGTTGGTGTGCGATGGAGTTGAATTGTGAAAATATCAATATTGGTATAGTTTTTTGTTTTTTTTGGGACGTTCATTACGAAAATGGCACGATTTGAAATTTTATATTGTTGACATGATAATTTTTGAAAGTACCACCCAAACTTTGTAACGGCACTAGATTGCAAGTCAAGGCTTTGCACCGGAACTTAGTAGAGGCCACTATTTTTACCGAACCTGCTTAGGGAGAAACAGTGTTTGTACCGCGTATGCCATTAATACCAAGTGATCTTCCCTTTGCTTTCAAAGGCTCCAGTTTCCCCTGAGGATCTGTTTCGCCATGACCATTAATAAGTCGCATGGGCAAACTCTCAAATTCGCCAGAGAAGACCTACGGACTGTTGCACTCACGGTCAGTTCTATGTGGCGTGCTCCCATGTAAGTTCACCTCGAAATTTGGTACATACTTTTGTTTTAAACTGAGCTAATCGGCCTTAAGAATACAATGGCCGATTCGCTCAGTTTAAAAACCAAAGACTATATACAACGTTGTATAATTCGGTCAAAAAACGCTCGTGGCGTCTTCCTTTGCGATACTTGCGATTGTCCTTACGTAATTAATGAATGGCCCTTTAGTCGTAGAACAACTGTTGTTTGTAACGTTGTATAATTCGGTCTAAAACGCTCGTGGTGTCTTCTTTGCGATACTCGCTATTGTCTTACGTAATTAGTGAACGGCCCCTTAGTCTAAGAAAAACTATTGTATGCAACGTTATATAATTGGATCAAAAAACACTCGTGGCGTCTTTACTTGCGATGCGAGCCTTGGCGCCACTCGTCATTTTTGACCCCTATTATAGATCAGTTGCATAAAATACTATTGTGCCAACGCTTGGTCACAGTATTAGTGTGGTGCCTGTGCTGAAAGCACGATACAATATGTATCATTTCAATCCGTATCCATTGCGATGACACATATTCATTAAAGTTTTGAATGGCTGGAATGTTTGGTGCCACTGCAGAAATTTCGAACCAACCTTCATGAATTTTAAGGGCCGGCCGGCAACTGTGCAAGAGCAGCACATCCCATTTTTCGGCATTATTGTACACTGCCTGGCTAAAATGAAAGTAACGCCCTTTAATTTCAACCTGCGGGTACGTTCTACGAAATGCGTTTATTGCCGCTTTCTCGAAGTCAAGTTTTAATTGCTCTGGTTGGAAACTAGGAATGTTTTCCTTGAAAGATTTAAACATTATTTCATATTTGCCTTGGCATATATCGGGTAATAGGGCATAAATACGTGGCTGTACTCTTGTATGATCGGCATCAGACCCGCTATCCGCGTGAAATGTGTACGACTGTACAAATGGTTTAGGTTAGGTTAGGTTAGGTCAAAGTGGTTTGAAAGTACCGTCAGCAAAAAAAAGTTCACAGTGTCTGAGCCAATTTTTGGCCTGTGCAGTTACAAGCACCACAAAATTAAGTCACAAATTAACACAAAGCCAGTCCCTGGGCTAAACTCTCCGGTAACATAACATCGTCGCAGCATTCGATAGATTTTACACCGTTTCGGGGTCTATATAGACAATCTTTTTTGTTGCGTAGAACCGGCAGTTTGTGTGCTTACTCTTTGGTCCTATACTGTTTCATTTTTTCATCAGACAAGAAAGAAATTGGCTTAGATGACGTAGTGACCTTCTCTTCTTTTTAAATGAATAATACTGCGCTCTATATCAATACTTTCATCGTCGGGTATGCAGCAATTTTGGCGCGCTGGATTTATCTCAGTTTCCTCAGGATTTAGCAATAATGAGCCATTACATACACCGATCTTGTCGCAAATCCATACTTCTCCCGAGTTACGATTCTCTTTTTAGGGTTCCGTACCAAAAAGGTACAAAACGAACCCTTATGGTGCGACTCTGTCTGTCTGTCTGTCTGTCTGTCTATCCGACTATTAGAGCACCATATCTCAAAAACTACTAACGCTATCTTCTTTAACATGGTCAGTCCACATATTTTACACAGAAAATATTTAAAAATATATTTTTATTTTCTAAAAAAACATCGAATATGAGGGGGGGTAAAATATAAAAGTGTACTACTGGATCAAGTAGGATATTTTCAAAAAAAATTTTTATTTTATTTTATTGTGATTAATTTTTGTTTTATAAAAGAAAATGTGAAAAAAACACCATTGCCCCTTTATCTCCAAAGTTTACAAAGCGAAATTTTTTAAATTTTCACAATTCGTATAATAAACATAAATATGACACGGAAATTATCGCCATGTCTCTAAGTAGCTATTTTTTTTAAATTTGCAAATAACCTATTTAAACAACCCGGTTGCGTTAAGTTCGAACCTCATTTGTATGCAATGCTATAGATATCAGGTGCAAACATAACTCAACCGTCCAATTCGCACTTGCCCGGTTTTTTTTTTAATAATGCTGCTTCATCTGCACGTTGTACCGTCTCCGGTGTTTCAACATCTCTGAATTTTTTGACAAATAAACGGAAGCCGACACAAATAAAATCTCGTCAGCGATCTTTTTTAAAAGTAGAATAGTCTTCTTAGCTCATAAAAACCTATATCTGTGTTTTGTAACGGAATCATCACGTTTGTCATCGACATCAAGAAATAGATGTTACACATGTTGCAGTAACAGTCAGTAGACAAACCTCCTTTTTCATTAAGTATGACAAATGACATTGTTCGTTTGTTGCGCGTTATAAAATCAAACTCGCGACCTCTGCCAGCTATCCGTTACGGTAAATTAGCATTAAACAACTGATCATCGAGCCGTGTACGGAGGGGACGCAAGCGTTTTATAAATAAAATGTGAGCCGCAAATTGGAAGACTTACGACTTCCAGCACCTCGTTTATCTCGTTATGACTATAAGATATTAGATAAATAGCTTCTAGTTCTAATATTTGAAGACTCCTTTTGAGAAAGGAACAAATATGTAGTTGATAATTATATTGATTTAAACTTACACGATCTTCACTCATTATCACAACACAACAAAACGGGGCTTAATCGCGGATAAATATGATCCATATGGTCTCGAAGGAAAGGAAAAGTTTCCTTCGAGACCATGGACGTAACGCGACGTCCGAAACGTTATTTTATTGATCAAAAACTTGTGACAGAACTTATGACCCCGACTAAGTATTTACGACAACATTATTTATGCTTCTAAACCGTTCATTCGTTTAAAAAAAATGCACAACGCTAGAGTGACAATCACAAAATTGCAATTACCAAATTTTGTGTCCGGAAAATGCATAAATCTTTTCTGGGCCAATGCATACACTTGTACAATAATTACCCAAAGAAGTAGTACAATTATTATTATCATTGTACCCAGAGATTTTTCTTGCACGAACGTCACGTGGCTAGTGCTTGACATAGAAATAACATCGGCAATCCTGTGATCGATAAGTACAACTTCGACGTCTTAGAGGAAAACATAGTATATAGTAGCTGTTAAGAGAATTTATACCTGCTTAACTGGCAACGTCGCATATTTCTTAGTTTTTCTTATTATTTTGAGAAATATGAATGTAACTTGAACATGTTTTCAATACATTCATAACGTTTTCGGTAGTTGCGCTGGCACAATGCAAAATTTTATGATATTGCCACAACTAAAGCTCTTAAAATGAATTCAAGTCTATATCTTGTTTTGTACGGAAATAAAGCCAAAGGCGATGATTACATGAATTAAACGCATCATAAATCTTAAAGATGCAGGGTATGTATTGAACATACTGTTAAGTTTCATTTAAATATCACAAAATAATGAAGCAAAATGAAAAAATATGCGACGTTTCCAGTTAAGCAAGTATAAACGCTTTTATGAAAATATTCGCATTGTTTTGCACTCATCGAAGTAAAAAGAAAGTGTCAATATAATTTTTTTTCGGTATTAATGTGGAATGTGAGAGAATGGGACATTGATATGTCACATTTTTCTTGCATGAATAAGAATAATTAGTGTAAACGTTTTGTTTCCTTAAAGTTGGTGTTAAGTTGAGGAATTAATTGAAACGCGTGTTATGATTTTGCCACTTACTTATTACTTCGAGGAGTTGCATTGTGATAGCTACTACATACCAGTGGCGTGGCGTCTATATAAGCCGATTCCCTATTTCCTTTCCTAAGTTATTCCGAAATTCCCGGGCTGCCTAAGGAAAGGCTTATAAAACGCTTTTTTTAATATGATTTATGGTTCCCTTGTAATTTTCCTGACGCCACGCCTCTGCTACATACTAGTTTTTGCTCAGACGTTGAACTTGTACTTCTCGATAACAGGATTATTGATTTTGTTTTTATATCAAGCACTAGTCACCTGACGTTCGTGTCAGAAAAATCACTAGGCATAAATAACATCTTCCTTACAGAACCACGTTTAAATGTATGAATAACAAATAATTAAATGTGTACAATTTTATACAATACTGCTTGATATTATGAATGTTATTATTACGTAAGCTATATATAAGGCAAAAAATTACAGAGCTATGTTATCTATTCTATACGAGGGCTGCTATTTATATATCCGGAAACCGGGATTACAATCTTCTTAAATAGCATATTTGACCGCCATGGTAAAATTTGAACTTTTTTAAGTATATAAGGTATATTTTTTCTTCCTTATTAACGCTCGTGTTTTGTTTTTGACGGGTTTTAAATGTCATCTCGCAGCAAGAATGGAACTCACTCGTGAAAATATTCGTGCTATGATTTATTATGATTTTCGGCGTGGTTTAACGCAACAACAGTGCATAGATCAACTAACTTCAACTTTTGGTGATGAAGCCCCATCTAAAACTACTGTGTATCACTGGTTTAGTGAGTTCAATCGTGGACGTAGTATGCTTACGGACGAAGTTAAGGCAGGTCGCCCGAAATCGGTCGTTGTACAACAAAATATCGAGGCTGTGCGAAAACTTATAATGGACGACCGACATGTTACGTACCGCGAGATAGAGGCGACTCTGGGTATTTCTATGACCAGCATTAATAGCATATTACATAATTATTTGGCTGTAAAAAAAATTTGTTCGCGTTGGATACCCCACAACTTAACAAATGAGCAAAAACATGCTCGCGTCGAATGGTGCAATAAAATGTTAAAAAAATATAACCGTGGTGACTCAAAAGCCGTTTATAACATCTATACAGGTGACGAATCCTGGATTTATGCATACGATCCCGAAACGAAGCAACAATCAACGGTATGGGTGTTTCAAAATGAGCCGAACCCTACGAAAGTTACTCGTGCAAAAAGTACATTGAAACAAATGGTGGCCTGCTTCTTCGGTATTAATGGCCATGTAGCTACAGTGCCACTAGAAAACCGTAGAACGGTTAATTCAGAGTGGTACACGACCATTTGCTTACCGGAAGTATTTGAACAAATTCGTAAAACTAACCAGCGACGAAGAATCATTCTTCATCATGACAATGCCAGCTGTCATACGTCACGCGAAACAACTCTATTTTTGGAGGGTCAAAATGTGGAATTAACGGGTCATCCGCCGTACAGCCCTGACTTGGCACCCAACGATTTTTATTTATTTCCAAATATAAAGAATAAATTACGCGGTCAACGATTTTCGACCGCTGAAGATGCTGTCGACGCATTCAAACAACACGTTATGGAGGTACCTCAGGCGGAGTGGCAGAAGTGCTTTAAAAATTGGTTCACGCGAATGCAAAAGTGCATAGATCATCAAGGGGAATACTTTGAAAAACAATAAAACTATTTTCAGCCGTGTACGTTTGTTTGTTTTTTTGTTTCCGGATATATAAGTAGCAACCCTCGTAATGTTATCATTTAATGATCGACATGATCGTGTTAACTTTTGACGATGTAAGTGATACTTGTCATCCTATTTAGTAGGAGATCTTAGGTCCGACTTTCTAAGGGGACCTTGCATTTTTGAGACGAAGCAAACCGCTTGGAACAGGTGTTCCTGGGGATGATCTGAGCTGATTTAGCCCGGTTGCCAGAAGTCTTGCCATTCTTCCACGCCTTTTCAGGTTTCAACACTGTTTCTTTTTTGTGTGGAAAGGGAAAGAAAAGTATTTCAAGCTTGTAACGCATATCCTGCTGTAACGGTGGGATTTAAATGCGGCAAACAATTGAGCAAGTGTTGCCAATATTGGAAAAAATGACATTGTATTGTAGGACAAAATGAGAAGGAAGAGTATTACAATATTAAGTCTGAACAGATTTGAATTACGAGGAGTGAATAGGTCCCTAGATATTATTTTAACAATATGCATTTTGTTACTGATTTTAGATCAGGTACAAAGTACGAGTGTAAATGAGTCCCGAAAAGTACTTTTGACAAAAAGAAATCTCCAGTTAGAGGATCTACCCCCAACGGAAGATGCGCTACGTAAACTTATTCTCCGTGCAGTTTACCAAGGAGGCTATGTTTGGGGACATAATATAGCTCCTCAGCACCAGCTACCATGCCCTGCTGGCTGGGGCTGGTTCAAACAGTGGTTATTGGGAGCCCATATGCATATGGACAAGCCTACCTGCGGCGGCTGCTGCTTGTTTAGAGCTTATTCGTTGCCGCTGTAAAATTAAATGCGCAGGGAGGTGTAACTGCTTTAAAAATAACTAAAATGCACGGACCTATGTGCACGTAGTGGTGTAAATTCCGAACAATAAATATTGTATTTGAACCCGAATTTTTGGTCAAACATCTCCTAACCATGTTAATTTTATCACAATTATAATACCTCTACTGGCGAAAGGTTTCCCAACATCTTTATTCATATATTTAATTCATATTTGTATGTATATCACGTCCAGAAGTAAAGTATTAATGTAATCTACAACCAGAAGAGTAACAAATTATCAGAAATCATTTAAACATCCTTATAAATCCTAAAAGCTGCATACCGCTCCTACAATACAAATACGCCGAGCAATACAATTTTTTTTTTTTAACAGAATTATAAAGGAAAAATGTTTGACAAGTTTACTATTCTATATAGAAGGATAACTGGGCTATTTACAGGTTTTTTTTTTTCTCCGGGTAATCTTCATAGTTTTTATTCTGAAGAAGATTTTTTGTATTTTGAATTTCTCGTATTTTTTGTATCGGTGAGTGAAAATTTATTTACAGAAATGAAATCCTCATCCCCGAATTATACAAAAAAGACACCAAACTTGATATAGTTGCTAGATGTATGCAGATAAAAAACTTAAGAGTGAGGCGCGCCGGAGGCACTTCCCCCGAGCTTCCTTTGGCCAAAGAAAAATAATTAACCATTGAACAAAATTATCGTCTCAAAGAATAATTAAGAATGACATAGTTTTTTGAAGCTTAACTAGATCTAGATTAAAATAAAAAATTAAAATAAAATAAATATTACGGGACAATTTTACACAAATCGAACTAGTCCCATGGTAAGCTCAATAAGGCTTGTGTTATGGGTACTAGACGACGATATATTCAATAGATATATTACTTATATACATAGAAAACATCCAAGACTCGGGAACAAATATTTATGCTCATCACACAAATATTTGCCCTTACCGGGATTTGAACCCAGGACCTCAGCTTCGCAGGCAACGTTACTCCCACTGAGCCAAACCGGTCGTCAAACCGGTCGTCAGATTATATTGACTCTTGTCATTTTTTTCCTATAACTAAACTTTTCACCAAATTAGAATCAGCTTTCCTTGGGTTAGGTAGTCCGTATGTATGTCTGTTGTGGCGTCTTTCCAGTTTCTTCAAGCCTAACGAATCCGGCTGGATTACCAGATCCGCCGGACCGGATTCCAATCCCTAGAGCTGACCTGATGATGGATCCAGATGGTGGTCATAGGAACTATGTAATAAAACGAATAAAAATAATAATAAAGAGTTTGGGCTCTATAGAACCATCTCTGTGAGTCAAGTAATGTCGCCAACCAAAGCTCACTTGTCGGCAACCAAAAGCTCAACTAAATGTAATCTTTGTGAGAAATTTCTTTTTCAATTAAAGCCTGAGTTCCTATTTAGCCCTTGCTATAATGCGGATTTTTAGTGGAACTAATTTATTTTCAAGGCAATGTTTTTTTTTGACAACTCACGTTGGAAGTCATTGAATGTCACCGATGCCACTGACGCTTGGGATGAACGTCTTTGTATGAGAACCTGACCAATGTCCTCTCTATAAGTATTATGTTAAATCACTTTGGGTAAATAGGACCTTGTCTGGCTTTACTAAGAACTGACTTAATGTCAAAACGATTCTTTTATTAAAATGTACACTCCGAAGCAAAATAATTGCATCACTTTGCATTTTTGTCATTTGCACCCAATAACTTTGTAATATTTGACCCAAAACTGACCATTTTAGTATCAAATGAAAGCTGACAATGTAACGCAGTAGAAAATATTTCTAATATAAGTTGCAAGTAGTCGCAAAATGATGTAGATTGAGTTAAATGCTCATAATCAGTAAAACATCGGGCAAATTTCCATATTTGTTTACTTTTTGTAGAGCTTCGATTTAAAGAAACAAGATCCCATTAAACTATTTTTAAAAAGAAACCCGTTTACAAAGTTACATGGTGCATGTAATAATATTGAAAGTAATGCAATTATTTGGCTCGTGAGTGTATGTATGTACAATGCATTAAATTAACTATCATCTTATAGTGTCATTTCTACAGCCGAGCGCCATAGTGGTTTTCTAACCAACACGATACTTATAGTTGTTTTTTCTATATGTGTAACGATGTCATGTAAAAAGCATATTGTGCAAGAACTGATACTCAGATTGTTTAGTGGTGTACCAATTTAAAATATAGCATTGCAAAACTGTCATTTTCAATTAATTTTAATATTTTGTGGTCACCGTTAATAATTATAAAGCAGGTAACGCAGTGGTCATCGATGTCTCCACTTTAGTATGAAAAGAAGGTATATACCATTGCGTTACCACCTTTTTAGGGTTCCGTAGCCAAAATGGCAAAAACGGAACCCTTATATAGATTCGTCATGTCTGTCTGTCTGTCTGTCCGTCCGTATGTCACAGGCATTTTACTCAAAAACTATAAGATGTATATTAATGAAATTTGGAGCATAGGTGTTGTGTGTAAACCGCTACTTAGTTTGATAGTTAAATAAAAGATATATATATTTCTAGGGGGGGCACTCCTTACATGTAACCGAAACTGAAAAAACAATTTTTCAGCAAATATCAATGTGTGGCACATATTTCGACAGTTCTTCTAAAACACAGAACTTTCTAAAAAAAATTTGATTTTGTAAACAGTTTCCGAAATATTCGCCCCGAAAGTAGCAAAAATTGGGTCCCCCCCCCCTTTCTATTTTCTAAACGGTATGTTCAAAAAATGTAAAAAAAATTACAAATATAGACCTTAATAAATACTTTCAACGAAAATTGTTTTAAACATGATCGGACATACCGTTTTTAAGTTATTGCCAAAAAACTGCGCTTCTCAGCAAAAGGACGTAAGTGCCGGGGAGATATGCTCTTTTGTTAGTGTTTTTTTTTCCATACCGTATTTTTTTTCGTCTGTAGTGCATTTTTTTGTATGAACGGCTGCGGAACCCATCATGGGCGAATCCGACTCGCTGCTTTTTATTACGGCTATAATGATCAATATACGACTTTTTGTATATAAGAGTCCATAAATCGGTTACGGAACTTATGCCTAGCATGTTAATTTTATAAATCTTTTCTTAAATATTGGCAATTTATTTAAAAAACAAAAAAAATGCTAATGAAAAGAGATTGACCCAAATAGCGTATTAAGGAGAGAAAAAAATAATCCCGGGACCAACCCATATATAACAAAAGTTAAAGACGAAACAGATATTATAAAATGATCATATAAACAATTGATATCAATGAACACTTGATTCTTCTCCTGAACCTGATAAGTCAACAACTCCGCAATCGAGGTTATCGAAACTATGGGCTAAGCTTTTCTCGGCAGAGTTTGGCTCAATGCCAGCGTCCTATGTGACACGACTAGACTATCGCGATGATAGTAAACCACTTTTATTCACGATCTTGTAAACCATACGGTTTTACATACAAATATAATTGAAGAAAACTTGCCACCAGAAGTCGTTGGGTGCAGCGATCGTGGTAGAGCGCCATAGCTGACAAACAACCGAAATGACGGGTTACTGTCGACAATATTAACTTTGTTTAATCTATTGAATTGGTATCTTCCAAATCCATGGCGCAATACCATGATCGCTACACCAGAAATGCTACCAAATGTTCGATCACTGGTTCTAAATAACAAATAATTCGTGTAGTATTCGTTAGTTAAAGTTGGGCTCTTAGTAAGATTTGCTGAGTCCAGCTCACCTAGCGACCCTAGACCACTTTCTACGTGCTTAACATTTCAATAATGGCTACAATCGAGATCTCTAGGGACAGTTTCAAGACATTCGATGTGATGACGGCACAATACTCATTATATTCACAGAATAAAGCCTCTCATGATTAGAGTAGGTGTAAACCACGCGGATGAAGTCATTTTTTGTTACGAGGAGGTAGGTATGCCGAGTACGAGGACATATGTTTTCAGAGCATCGCGTATGAAACAAATTGTAAAGTATTAAGTACCTTGTTATACCATTTTGTATCATGCAATAAAATTTAAATAAACAAATATCTCTCTAATATATCTAACAGTGGCGTGGTGTCCATACAACTCGATTCCCATCGGCTTCCATTAAATTGTTCACGTATTATCGAAACCTTACCACCTAAACTAAAATATACTATTTATATTAAAAATAACAGCATATTTATCATCACATCTCATTTAGACAATAGCTTGTCAATCAATAATTAAAATCACGCGCACAACCCGCTTTTGTACGAGTTACTCTAGTAATAAATAATAATTGCCTCCAGCCTAGGCGAAACGGGCGCCGCAACATTGACAAACTGCCGTAAAATAATGCGTATGTGTGCGACGCATTATTTTGCATAGAAAATGTTCGAAGGTAACTCGAAATTATGTGAGTTCGAGAGAGATAGTATGAGCTTCCTTGAAAATTAATACTTAACATTAAGTATTTACGGTACATGTTTAAAAACCATCGTTTTGTACAATTTCACAAAAAATTTTGCTAACTTAATAAAATTTGAATAATTTGCAGCCACAACATGCAATTCGCAGCCAGCGAATAACATAGCGTCAGAAATAAAAGGAAGACCATGAATTTTAACATTTGATGTGGAATTTCGTTCAGATTAATGAAGAGCTACTAACATTGCCGTAAGGACATACAACTGAAATTATCATAAGTACCTATTATTAATCAATGTACCCACTTGAGAAATATGCATCATTTTCCTATTATAATTTAAGTGCATGATAAGATAAAATGATAAAGAGATACGTAATTAGCAGGTTGCATGCAACAAATCGAGCCGTATCCTGAGCCGAAAGACGCGTAAATTATTTTGTTCATCGCAATGTGGCTGGCTGACTATAAAGAAATAATTCAAATGTGTTCCATTTTCAAACTTTTATTCTTTTGTTTCTGTGATTTTCATTGTGGAATTTTAGCATTGTATTGGGAATTTTTCACATAACCATGGCGTTTCAAAATAATTTTGACTTAATGGAAGCATACTTTTTGAATCACAAAAATATAACATTAGCCTTACAATGGCACCGCGAAAGATATCCTGATAGAAATACGCCATCTCGATTTATTATGAAACGGTTGGTGGATAATCTGCTAAATTTGGGACGTTTCGATCATCGCGTACCACAACCGCGGCACCAAATGATGAACAATGACCATGAACTCGACATTTTGATTTACTTTGAGGCAAATCCTAAAAGTTCAGTGAGGGAAGGTGAAGAAGTAATGGGAATTTCGAAAAGCAAAATACACCGTGTACTGAAAAAATATATATTCAAAAGTTACATTGAAGGGCGATTAGTGCAAAAATTACTGCCGGGTGATGATGAAAGACGACGTATTTTCTGCAATGAAATGGAGAGGTTCATCCGAGAGGATCAGTATTTTCTAAATAATATTATCTGGTCAGACGAGACAAACTTTAGCAATAATGGTATGTACAACCGACACAATAATCGCATTTGGTCCAGGGAGAATCCCTTACGTATCCGCGAGACTAATAATCAAGTGCGTTTTTCGTTCAACTGTTGGTGTGGGATTGTAAATAACCGGATCCTCTTAGTACATTTTTATGAAGGGCATTTGGATACGGATAGGTACTTAGAAATACTTGAGATTTTAAGAAATGTGATGAATAATCTTCCGGTTGCAGAACGACAAAACCTTATTTTTCAGCAAGATGGGGCTCCGGCTCATAACAGTAACAGAACAAAAGACTATCTCAATGAACACTTTCGTTCCTGGATCGGGACAAAGGGACAAACAAAATGGCCGCCAAGATCCCCAGATCTTACCCCGTTAGATTTTTTTTTATGGGGTTTAAGTAAAAAAAAATAGTTTATAAGAACACGTATGAAAGCGTCAACGAGCTACAAACAGAACTTAGGCGTATTATTCTAAATATCCACCACATCAAGATCAAAAAAGCGACAGGGAGTGAAATCATGAAAAGAGTGCAACTTTGTATTCAACAGGAGGGGAGACATTTTGAGCATATGATAAATTGATTAATTTTGTATTAAAAAAGTTAAAATTCATGGTCTTCCTTTTATTTCTGACGCTATGTTATTTAGCAAAAAATAATCCTTCTGGTGAACCCTTTCGTTTGGTATGATAAAGCTACAGGGTGATTTTTTTTTCGTGTAGCGGGTTCGATTCCCGGTTCAAACGTGTAATTATTCAAAAATCTATGAATGCAGTTAAAATTGATTTTGAAATGAAAATAATGTCTTCTTTCAGTAAAATGTTCTATCTACAATATTTAAGGTACTTTCCCTCCATGTGGCATGGCCGTGGGACGCCCTGTATACTTTATTACTAGGCAGCAATACGCAGTATTGTGCCATCTTCGTCACACGTTTAAAGTTAAAAATCCAAAGACTACAAATTTCCCACCCCCTCCACCTGGCAGGCTGGCAACCCCGCCGCTAGATGGTTTCATTACGTTTTTTGTGTCATCGGGTTCACACGTAGGCAGAACAAAACTTACTAAATTAGTTGCAAAACGGGAGAGACATAACACTACTTATAGGTAACGTAGGTAGTGAGTGATAGTGATTAATACTACATGCATCGGAAGGTGAGAATATTTTGAGAATGGTGCTATTTTTTCGACATCGATTTCGTCCATATTTCGTCAGTTTGCTTCTGTAAGTGATAAGATAAATGTTTTTTATCCACACAAAAAATCGATTATGATTCGTGCAAGAGAACTCATCACGAGCACTCTTCTGATTTACAATAAATAAGTAAATCATTACATAATCGTTCGATTTTAAAACAAAGAACTTGTAAGAACTTTGTATACGTACCCTCCATCTGTGAATAAAGACTTCTATTTAATCGTTTGAGTTAAGTTTGTACTTGATGTCGATGACGTCGCAATCAAATGAGGCGTCAACTCAAAGTAACCGGGTAATAAAGGTAAAACAGAGCGTATGCATTTAATACGATTTACCAAATTACATAATTACTTACTTTAATGAGTATGACAATAATTAATTATACAACGGCTAAGTTTAAAAGAAAATTACAGCTACGATATTAATTTAGTAGTATGTTTTTAGAGCGGACGTCTCTTGCAAACAAGTTTAAAACAAAAGTGTATAACTGTTATAATAGTCGACCTTTAAAAATAATCGTCTACAACAAAGAGGTGATGGAAAACATTTAAGACATGGATCTACATACAGGGTGTCCCAAAAAGTAGTGATATACTGAAGCTGGGAGGTAGAGGACCTAGAGGGCTGAATGGAATAAAAAAAAAATTAAATGCCAAGAATGATAAAATTACCCTTTTCTGCGTTTAGTTAATGCATGGTTAATGCGAATAATAATAGAAGAAAAAAACAATAATTATTGTGTCCAAATCATAATACTGATAAATATTTCGTAGCAAAGGTATGTTATGTATTTCTGTTTTTAAGAGTCATCTTAAGCAGCACTATTTATCGCTCCCTTAAACTGAGATGTCGATGTCGTGTAGTTCAGTAAATTTTTGGTTATATGTATAGGTATATGTATATTTGTGTATATGTTTATTTGTATTTTATATTTATTTATTAGTATCTAGTATCTTTGTATGTATCTGAAATAATCATTTCTCTTTTGTTTTTCTTTCTAGCTTTAATTTATGATTTGTCTCATCTTCATGTGCACCACTTACTTACTCATTGGTTGTTTACTTTGCGCCATCTCTACTACCTTAAGGTTGTTTGGAAGAGATCGCTCTTTAGCGACAAGACCGCCTGTTGTTTACCATTTCTCATACTGGATTAGATTTAAGTGTCTGACGTTATTTTCTTTTGGTGTGCAATAAAGAGTACTTATTATTATTATTATTATTATTATGTTTTTTTAAATGTTGTGCGTTTAGGAAATGCCGATTCAACTAAAAGTAATAATGCATATATTTATTTTAACTATTGCTATGGGTTTTCTTTTTATTTATTTTCAATACTATATTTCACGTGGAACCAAATGTACAATTTGGACACAAAACTTTTAACTTTAATATCCTTAAAAGAAAATAAGGCGGGAACGTGAATTTCATTTTGTCAAAGATTGTTTGCCGTGTTATTTTTACAAAAATAAGTTACACAAACATAAGTCAAATTTCCTCGCATATTTGGAGAAAAGCAGTATACAGGCCTCGGCAGGAATGTCATTTCCCGGCCTCTGCAGTAATATACTATTAACAGAAGATGGGGAACCGAGACGATGACACAAAATGTCAATTATAGCAACTCGAGCCACGATACCACAAGCACTAATGACGTACCAGGTAGACGACCCAAAGGCAACTGGGCGAAAGCCTGATAACAATTATTTTAAAACATACTAATAATTACCCTTATTCCAGGTAGCTAGTTTTAAGTGTTACTAGTACTAGTGTTTCGTTTCAGCAATGTTTGTATTTATTTTATGACGTTATCGCGTGATGTACCTAGCTTGAGGTATTTGAATTTAAAGAAAATAAATGTACAGTAAAAAATTTGATGAAAAATGTACGAAATCATCCATAAATTTTATTCGAAAATTGTTTGAGCTATAGATCCATGAGAACCATGACGAATATTTAACGGATCCGTGTGATTCGCAATATCCGGATCCTATAAGACGTTGGATCCGGATCCTAGATTCGACGGATATCCGGATAATTCAGATATCCGGATATCCGGATTGCAAACCCTACAACTGATGCTAATCTTAGGTGGTTACCAGATTGCGTGATATGTCCACTTGACTTGAGGGCGCAACTGTGCCAATGTGTACATCGGCTCTGTTTTTATTTTAAAATTAAAAATGTCAAACGAGTGAAACAGGCAGAAGGAGTGCAAAATAATTTGAAGGAAGTAGTAGTAGACATCTGAATTATTGTGGAAAGTGGTGGCCATGAACAATTAATAACAAATAAACAGTGAAATCCAAATATACCAACGGACAATAAATTAAAGTGACAATTTCGCATATGTGAACATCTATCGATACAATATAAGTGAATAAAAGTGAACAAATACAAAGACGTCGATATTTATTGAAAACTTACGTATAAATATATTATCAAAATTGCTACATCATCTCGACAGCGAATTTTGATTACAGCGCCATTTAGCGTAATCTAATGGAACTAGTATCTTTACTAGTTTCCTCTTGAGCAAGATTTAGAATTGATGGGTACTCAGTATTGAATATTGTCATGTTGCCAAAAACGAACTCCAACTAGAGGGCGCCACTAGTCTATTGATATAGTACAGAACTGATCATACATACCAAAATGAACTGCAATGCTTGTGATAAACGCATTGACAATCCAGAAAAACTCCTCTGCACAAAATGCAAAGGATGCTTCCATTATCTTTGTCTAAACATGACCTCAGCATTCTTTAGAGAAAATCAACTAAATTTAAAAGCAGCGTGGACCTGTCCTTCCTGCGAATTAGTCACACGTTGCGGAAACGACAACACCCCCGCGTCGCCTACAGGCATGAAGCTTGCAGTACAAAACAATGTTAATATTCAAAACATTGTAGATGTGGACATGACAAGCAACTCGGATGGCATGGCTGAAACGACAACACAGCTATGTCAACTGATGAGATACCATCCGGCGACACCCAAATCATCGCATACGCTACGAGCCGCACCGAGGAACACCACCACTCAACCCCCAGTATATAACGTTAGAACAAATTGGAACACTGATGGAGTCCAAGTTAGAAAAATACAATAGGAAGATTATAGCCGACATAAAAAAATCATACAGTCTGAAATCAATACCACTTTACAGAACTTTATACGAGAAGTAGTCGAAAAAAATAATTCCAAAATAATTTCACAACAAGAAAGATTAGCCCAGCAACTTCAGGATACCATTAAAAAAATTCAAGTCCTAGAACTCGAAAACCAAAGAATTAAATCTGAATTAAATGCTTTGCTTTCTAATACCAATTCCAAAAAAACGGAGAATATCAACAACAACTATCACCAAATAGATTTGTACTCTATGGATTGGACGAGTACTACGAAGAAACGGAGGGGTCGTTATACCCTCGTAGTAGCAACATGTTTAGCGATATATTAAATATAGAAATAAACGGGTTTATTGAATCAGTCACACGAATAGGGAAAAAAGGAAATCGCCGCCCTATAATCATCGAGGTTATCAGTGCAAGAATGAAAAAATACGTACTCGAGAATGCGCATCATTTTAAATATACAGGTTATGCTGTGTCGGACGTTTTGGACCAAGAAGACCTGGAAAAAAGAAAAAAAACTACGGGAATCATTATTAAACGCACGTAAAAAAGGAAAACACGCCATCATACGGAACAACAAACTATACATTAACGGAGTCGAGTACCACGATCACAATCAAACTACAACTCAAAGAAATATCGACGGGAAAATGGTTGAAGAAAAGGCAGAAACATACATAAATCCAAACTCAAGTACAAGAACCATAGAAGACGATAGACAAAGTCCATCACCCGCAAATGAACAACAACATCACAAACCTTACAACAATAATAGCGGATCATTTCGCAACCGAAGAACATAACTTTAAAATGTTGTACCAAAATATTCAAAGCATAAATAATAAACAACATTATCTACATGAAAACTCGACGTACCATGCTATATGTATATCGGAAACATGGCTATCAAACGACAAATTAAGCTTAATTCAACTTTCCGGATACAAAGTATCAGCATCATTCTGTCGTGAAACCAGGACTGGTGGAGGCGTCTGTATTTTACTACAGGACCACATCGAATACACACCGAGAGAAGATATTACGAAATTGTCGATTGAATACGTACTAGAAATGTGTGCAATTGAGTTAACTGAACAGAATACTATTTTAATTATAATGTACTGGAATAGGCGAGAGGAAGATTTATTTTATATCAGGTTAAAGCAAACGTTAGACCACATAAATAATAAATATTCGGGTTATAACGTTGTTCTAGGAGGTGATTTTAATATGAATATATTAGTCGATAATCCAAAAAGTAGTCACCCAGCTTGTGAAAGCACCGACGGACGTCACACAAACGGCATCTACGTGTCTCGATTTATTATTTACAAATTTTGACCATAAGGATACTCATACAACTGTCAAAGAATTGGGCTTTTCTGATCACTCTGGTACTATTTTATATGTAAACATACCTCAACAATGCAAGAAACAAATAGTGTGGCAAATAAAAAAGAGACAATTTAACGCGAAAAACATAGAAAGTTTTAAACTTAGCAATTTGGATTGGGAAACAATCATAACTGGGGATAAAAATGTAAACGAAAACTATACATTATTCGCTCAAATATTAAGTAGTATTTTAGATAAATGTATGCCCAAAAAGGAATATAAAACTTAAAACAACCTACAAGAAGCATTGGCTTACAACGGGTATTAAACTCTCTTGCCGAAATAAACGCTTATTAAAACTGTTAACACTAAAATCCTACAGCTATATAATTAAAAAATACTATAAATCGTACGAAAACATATTGAAAAGATCGGTTAAAACTTCAAAAAAATTATGCAAATATAATTAAAAAATCAAATAATAAAATAAAAACAATGTGGAGTATAATTAACGAACGGACCAACAAAAAACCCAGAAAAAACAAAACCAATATAGAACTACAAATCAACAACAACTTAGTTTCCGAGCCAAGGCAAGTAGCTGAAAACTTTAACTCATTCTTCGCATCTATAGGTGACAGCCCTAGCTGTGCCGCTACGGGGCGGCCCGTGCTCCAACAGGTTGAAAACTCTATGTTTCTCGCGCCGGTTAGTTATAAAGAAACAGTGAACATTATAAAGAAATTAAAACATAAAAACAGTCATGTAATTGACGAATTTCCGCCTTCTCTAATTCGCCACTGTGCTGATCAGCTGGCCATACCTCTGTGTCTTCTAATTAATCAATCCTTCGAAGAAGGGTTCTTCCCTGAACTCCTAAAAGTAGCAGTAATTAAACCGATACACAAAAAGAACAAAGAACAGATCCGAACAATTACCGACCGATTGCTCTTCTGCCAACAGCTTCTAAAGTATTTGAAAAAGCCATATGCAATCGCATCTACGGGTTTTGCGAAAAATATAACATATTTAATGAACGTCAAAACGGTTTCAGGAAGCAAAAGTCTACAGTCCTAGCAGTTTATAAATACATCCAGAAGATACTAAATATCTTAAACTCAAAACAATATGCTATAGGTATACTCTTGGATATGACGAAAGCGTACGACAAGGTCCAACACAATATACTATTACAAAAGTTGTATGGAATAGGAATTCGTAGAAATGCCTTTAAATCGCTGTCATCGTACCTAAAAGATAGAAAACAGCTCGTGGAAATAGAAAACTTCAATCATAAAACCGGAAAAATAACGCTTGTACAATCGGAAACAAAAATCCTTAATGCTTCTATACCGCAAGGTAGTGTTATAGGATGTTTGTTGTACTCCAAAAAGTAACAAAAGAACCGTGCGTACTATTCGCCGATGATGTTTCATTAATTACAGCTTGCCAAAACGACATAAACATCAACAAAAAGCTCAACTCCGTATTTAACCAAATAACTACATGGATGAGAAACCATAACCTTGAAATAAACTTCCCAAAAACGAAAATTATGACGATTCACCCGTATCAGAAAACCCCTCTAAATATCAACTATGAATACAATAACATCCAACTAGAACTTGTACAAAGCTTTACACTACTGGGCATAGATATAGATAGGCATATTACGTGGAAATTCCACATACACAAAATTAAAGCTAAATTGTCGAAATTACTTTATGCGCTTCGGGAAGTTAAAAAGACTACTAACCTGGAAACCGCGCTATCAACTTATTATGCTTACGCTTACGCATGGCTCACGTATGGCATAATGCTCTGGGGAAACAGCTCTGACGCGCCTTCTGTCTTCACCGTCCAGAAAAAACTTATCCGAATATTGGTCAATATCAAGCAAACTAACAGCTGCAAACCCTATTTTGAAAAACATAAATTACTAACTCTTCCTAGTATATACATCTTTGAGACCTGTAAGTTTGTACGGAAACATAAAGAGTTCTATGTAAAACGCGATGACATTCCCTCTTCACGACCTATCCGTCATAAAAAAAGACTCGTTCGACCGCCCGCCAAACTGAAACTGCTATCCTCAGGCCCATTAATAATGTCCATTAAGATTTATAATAATCTACCTGGCTCTATAAAAGAAGAAAAAGACGATAAAAAGTACATAAATAAAATAAGGCAATTACTACTGACTAAATCCTATTACACGCTAAATGAATACTTAGAAGATAAATTATAAACGCTCAGTAAGTCCTCCTCTCCCTAACATTGCAGTGCCCAACAGGGTTCACAATGATCTGTAGCTTTAAGTTGACATCTCTACTTTTGTGATGTTGCAATAAATATTGAGTATTGAGTATTGACTTACTTGACCAAATGTCCTATGTCCCCTGGATGGGGCAGTGGGCGTCCAAAGTACGTCGCCATCCCGAACGGTCTTGAGCTTCGCGTTTTAATTCGCTCCAGGTTATGTCAGTGATATGTCCACAGAGTTGTCGTAATATACTTTAGGTATCAATACTTGAAAGCATTACATAATATTGCTTTTAAGACAACTACAAGTAAAAGGAGATTACACCAATATTATATAATAGGCTAGTTCCCTAATATCTAAAACTCTCAAGATTCGAGGTAATTAATAAATCGATATTAACCTTTCGAAATAATGCTTGAACAGAATAAACATTATTGCATAACGTGACGTCATATGTTTCCTTTGTAGGTATATATTCCGGTGTTTGGATCTTTCATAAAAAGTTGCTAATTCGATTTGCCAGAAAACATCTTATGCTATTTTATTAATTAGCACGGGCCAGGTATTAGTACAACACCAAAGCAGTTGTTACTGAATAATATCTCGTAAGGAATAAAAGTAAGGCGATGGTTATTACTAATAATTTATGCCACGCCTAAAAACCTTAATCGAATATTCGGTTATAGGAATAATGCACAATAATATATTATAATATTTCTGTTTTTATGTTGCATAGATGCAACAGGACAATGATGTAGGTACATATATAATTGTACTTTTCAAAGGTAAAATACCGTACCTATTAAAAGACTTTGCAAATATTCAAGAAGTGTTTATTCAGAACTAATAATGCAATAGTAAACTAATGACAATAGTTATTAGGTGTTTAAGGCAGGCATAGATTTTTAGCTTCCATCTATCATATTGGAACATATAAAGCGTCTCTATTTCTTAGAGTTTGTAATGATACCTATTTGCTTGATCATGTCTTTCTTTCAAAATTATTGTTTTATGAAGGTAGTATTTGTTTTATTGCAGTTTTTAAATAGATTTCAATACACTCCGATTGAAATGTGCATTACTTATCTATCAATATAGCCTAACAATGCTTCTTTGCATTTGTATCGTTAGCTTCATCCATCATCATTAAAACGAATTTGTGAATAATTTCAATAGACATTCATTTGTCTAATAGAAAAATTGCTCCGCAATTAGCTTCATCGTATAATTATATAAGAATATTACAGAATCTAAACAGATTAATTAAATCTGCTTAGGTACTAAGTAATCTGACATATTTTCTGTTACTAGCGTAATCGCAATAGTCTGTTCAATAGAAACTCTTAATAGTATTGTCTTTAACGTTATATTTCGTTAATAGCAGTAGAGATTTACACATACAAGAAAGAATACATAGAAGAAAGAAAGGTCTCCAGAAACACATGCACAGGAAACGTGAGAGGTGTTAGGCTTTTTTATTGGTCTTTGAATTGATATCTAACATATTTATTATCATAAAAATATTATTTAGTTCCTAATTCACCAGTGAAACAAAGTACAAGTTGAAGCAAGGAAGAACGAAACCGAGGTTTTGATACTTTGCATTTTACAACAATTAGTCCTCGGCTCGACTATTTTTTATTACTTATTTCTGTTTTATGTTTGCATATTAATTACAGATAAACCATGCATGTTAACGGTTTATTGTTATTATTAATTTATTTTATTTTTACGCCCAAATGTTGGTGTGATTACAAGGCTCTGAACATCTACCTAGTAATAAAGTATAGCCTTTGGATAAAATCCGAAATATAATTAACAATCAAACGAACTTACCTTAGTGAAGTTTGATTCCAATTATATGAGGATTTTATCCAAAGGCTATAACGGCCCATCTCTCCCAGCTCCAAAATAAATATAAATTAACAGCCATTGTGGTCGATAACACAAAAATTATACTCTTAAATAATGAAACCATCTAGCGGCGGGGTTGCCAGCCTGCCAGGTGGAGGGGGTAGAAATTTGTAGTATTTGGATTTTTAACTTTAAACGTGTGACGAAGATGGCACAATACTGCGTATTGCTGCCTAGTAATAAAATATAGCCGTTGGATAAAATCCTCATATAATTGGAATCAAACTTCACTAAGGTAAGTTCGTTTGATTGTTAATTATTTTCACGATATTGATGCGGTAATGTGACATTACGGCATCAATGGCTTTCTTTTCATGGATACGGATTCATTTTCTATATATTACCATTAAATCTAGGCCTGGAGAATGTTGCAAAAATTTCAAGAAAGTTTATTTGGGAACATTTTACAACATAGGAAAGTTTCCACATCATAGTAATGTCATTACATATGATATCTTATTTCGTTATAGTGATTTTATGATATGAGTATAAATAAAACATGATACTTATGTTTTTGTCATTATTTCGTAAGAAACATACATCTCACGCAAATGTTGCGAATTAGGTACATCCTTAAGAGTAATACTTGACACAGAATTATGATCATACCTGTATCTGGAACATCGATATCGTGTCATCCAACATTTGCACCCTGACGGCGAGCATCTTGCCGCCCTTCTTGGGAGTAGCGGGGGGTGTCCTGGAGCCCCCGCCTGCGCCATCCACCCCGGCCGGTGTGCTGGCCGAGTGGTGCATACGGCCTAGACAGAAAACAACTATGTAGTATGCCCTGACCCACAAAATCGTTGACTCCATGTTTTATACAGACAACAGCAGGCGTGAAATTTTATAATAAGATCACACGAGTCTCTTAATGATGGCTCTGATCGCAGGCACCCGGAGTATAGTAGAAACTTAACGGACGCAGCCGGCCACCGCCGGGGGCCCGAGAGTCCGCCGACCCGAACCCGGCTCGGTCGGTGGGAATCCTACTTACCTATATATAACTTTATCTAACAATGCAACTAGTTATTTGTTACTCAAGGCTGCAAACTTGTTATTTGGCGCGCGTGGTTCAAATATACATTCTTGAGCATAGCGAGGCTTTCAAGGCACGAGAAGCCAAATAATTTTGCAACCGTACGAAACACAACTTTTCAACTAAGGCTGGTTTTAACCAAACTTTTTTTCTGAGAATAACGCTTATTCTTGGATAGTAATTTATAAACTCCATATTAATTTGAAATAACAATTTGAGAATAAGCTTAATTCTCGGAATAAAAGATTGGTGAAATCAAGCCTTAAGTGAGGAAAATGTGTGATGTAATTAAAATAATTAAAACATTCTTTAAAAACGAACCGAGCCGATAATGCGAGGCCAGGATGACATTTCCGTTCAAAGCCTATAGTGTTTAAATAAATACTTAAAAATAATATAAATAATCTACTAAACCCGCTTTAATTTGCATCTCACTTTTTAACATGGACTTTGCGTAGAAAAGTTGTACTGTATCGTCCGATATACACCTTGTAAGTATATACTCTATGTCTTTCATCACGTTAAAATGTTGATTAAGGGCGAAAAACTATTGTGTTTGGAGTGTAGTTTTATTTTGTGGTATAATATTTTATCTGGACTTTACTTTAAGTTTCGCCTCCAGGGGAGAGGGGTGAATAGGGTGCATGTTTTTTTTTTACCGCTTTTCTTAACTAAATATCAAAATACCGTAAAGCTATTTCAAAATGTGAAATTACAATTAAAATCGGCCAAGAAATACGCATCATATAGGTATTTTAAACTAGTAATTAGACAGAGGTCTGATGTGCACTGTTACGTCACAGTGCACTTCGGCCATATAAACTCCACATTAAATTTTGTTTTGCAAGAAAGAGATAGAATGAAACGTTTGATGGCTTATATCTTGGTCTTTTTTATAGTTATTTGAAAAAATATTTTTGTCTATTGTTTGTTACATGAATGAGCTTTTAATAAAGAAAAAATAAAAATTCAGGCATATTCCCTATTAGCTGCGTACTGACACAGATCAAATCCACGTGGGCGAAGCCGCGGGCACAGCTAGGAATAAAAGAATACATAGAAACAAGTAAATCATATAACGTTCTAACGTAAAGTATACTTATATATGAGTAATCTAACCTCCGGGTCCAAAAGCTTACATTGGAACAAATGTATGCTTTAATATTATTAGATTAGATTTAAGGTAAAAAAGGTTCCGTACCAAAAAGGTAAAGCAGAAACCCTTATAGTGCGACTCTGTCTGTCTGTCTGTCCAACTATTAAAGCTACTTATGCGATCTATTTGAAATTTGGAATATTAATTAACATGGTCAGCCCACATGTATTGCAAAGGAAACATTATAAAACATAATTTTATTTTCTATAAAAACGACCAATATAAGAGGGGGGGCAAAATTAAAAGTTCAGGCACTAGGTCAAGTTGGGTATCATTTGAAATTTTCACAATTTGTATAAATAAATAGTACACGAAAATTATAACTGTCTTTACTTTTTTCAAAATGCCTATTTTTACAACTCGTAGACGCCACTACAGTCACCAGCATTACTATCTGCTACAACAAAGGAGATGCCAGTGCGCTGTTGCAGCCAACTACCTCTATGAACATATTACTAGAATTCCGCAGATCGTTTCTGAACGACTCATTCCGCACACATTTTATATTAAACTCACTGTTTTACTGAATTCACTCTTCACAATGTGGAGAGGCAACTTTGTGCATCATAAAACCAAACTTATTAATATGGGGGGGGGGCAAAAATTAAAAGTCTAGTCACTAGTAATTAAAAGGCTAGTCATACTGGGTACTAGTCATACATATATATAGAAAGGGCTTGATCTGTAGGTAGGTTTTAATTTTTAGAAATACCCCCCTCCCCTTTATCTCCGAAGTTTAGCAAACGAAAAATCTGGAATGTTCTGGAATTATGTAATTTAATATAAATATTACACGAGAATTATAACCATACATCTATCTGTCTTGCTTTTATTTAATCACCAAAAATCATTTTTGAATAACCCGGTTTGGTTGTTTGCCCCTCATTTGTATGTGACGCCATAAATACCAGAGGCCAACTTAACTCAAGCGGCAAGTTAAGTCGGAATAAGTGAAGTTTGAACAGACCCCTCGGTGCGCGAGTCAGACTCGCACTTGACCGGTTTTTACTCATTGAAGCACCTTTTAAACATGCAAAAGATGATGTCATATTGGGAATGACCCCTCCCCCCTCCTTCGTCATGCTACCATCATCCGATGACCGGACCCCCCCCCTAATTGAAATGACGTAATTCATGAATAGCCCGTGTCGTAGAATGTCCCTTTCACCAAGTATCCCATTCATAATAAGTTCCTTTCGCAAAATAATACATACATACATACAATCACGCCTTTTTCCCATTACAGGGTAGGCAGAGACTAACTCCTTCCACTTGCTACGGTCCTGGGGTCCTGGCATACAAATGACACAATAATAAAGTGTATAAGCTAGGTTTTATGATAAAGTCGAGGTCAAATCTTTTTGGGCTCTTTAGTCTATATTTACTTCTGCTATAGATGCATAGCTGACTACTATTTATTGCGGCGGTTACTGGTAGGGAAATCGTAAGATAAGATGGGAATGGGACATTTTATGAAATCCTCAATCTGGTTTTTTGTTTGTGGGTCCATAAGCATTCTGGGCACCCAGCATGCTGAAACAATCAATCAATCAATCAAATAATGCTTTATTCAAGTAGGCCTAGGTACAAGTACTTTCGAATTGTCAGGTACAGTACATTAGAGAAGTGTTTACTGGGAGAGATACAATATCATCCAACATTTGTTGCAAGGATTAGGGAAAACCCAGAAAAACCTAATCAGATCATTAAACTTAAGTATAATATTATTGATGAAATCATCATTTTCAAAATAAAATAATTAAGAAGATAAATCCCAAATGGATTGTCAATAAAAAAGAAAAAAAATCTAGAATGTGTCTTAAATAAAATTCTAAATGTCGAAGTATATAAAACAATTAAGGTTAAAATAATTATAATACCTCAACAGGTGTTCCTTAAAATAATTATACATATACCTACATGACGCTATAATTCACATTAATCCCACGCGGCTTTATTATTCATGTAGTCTTGTGTGCTATAATAAGCTTTAGAAATTAATTTTAGTTTTACAATATTTTTGAATGTACCAAAAGACACCTCACTTATGCTGCTAGGGAGTTTATTATAAAACCTCACACCTATGAATGATCTCCTCATTTTATGGAGCCTTGTAGCAGGCACTGCAAGCTTATGCTTATTTCTAGTATTAATATTATGTATGTCACAGTTCCTCTTAAAGTGGGTAGTATTTTTATGTAAAAAAATGTCTGTACATTGAAGATATTTTCAAAAAAAATATTGTTACGGACTATTTGGAGGTCATTTAAACGAAAATATTTTTTTTATGTATGTTTGTATGTGTCGTTGTGGCTTAGTCACGCAAAATCGGCTAAACACATTTCCATAATTTTTGGTACACGGGTAATTGGGTATCTCCAGATGGTTATAGGATACTTTTTACTTGACTATGCTGAAGAAAAAACGACAGGTTATGACTTTTTATCCTCCATGAACGAAGTTATGGGCGCCTTCTAGTACATAATATTTTCATAAATGTATTGACAATGCACTGTCATTATATTAATGTTGTTAAACTTATCTCTAAGCGAGTCTCTATGGTTCATTTTATATATCACACAAACAGCCCGTTTCTGCAGAACAAATATAGTATTAATGTCGGAAGCACTGCCCCATAGTACTTTTTTCATGCCCAAATGGTTATGTATAATATAATGAACACTCTGAATCAAAATTCTCCAGCTATTAAATGAAACTGTAACACAACAACCAAAAAAATTGAGAGATTAAACGGGTTTAAATAACTTGGTTACTGCTATGGTGGCGCCCAGAGTGCGGGTTATCATTACTGCAAGTTCTTCCTCTCTTAACCCTTATGTGCATAATGATGCATAAATGCTACCAGTAGGTACTATCGAAATACACAAGTAAAAATCAACAAGACTTTGTGAAATCGTCACAGTCTCAAAGTGACATGAATCTCTAATTAAGCCATTTTAGAAATCAAATGCATGATGTCATGTATCTAAGGGTTAAACTCAGCACACCACTGCGCAACCATAAAATAAGGGGAAGTGTGAACCCCTTAGGTTTCTTGTAGGACTAAATGAAAAATGAACTTCTATGGAAAAACTTTACAACCACAGATATTTAATTAAGTCCATGTCGCTCCAACAGATAAAAAAATATATTCAATCTTGAAAAAACCAAACAACCATAAGATTTTTTTTAAATTATTGTGACAATAATATGGGATATGCCTGCCGGTGTTTTTTTTTTATTTTCACACTAAATTATTGAACATCCCTCATAAACTATAAATAAATTAAATATATATCAGCATAATTAAACAACTTACCAGGCAATGTGTGATATCCAATAGTGGACAAATGTCCAGTGGAGTTGCAAGATCCCGGAGGGAGGTCGGATTCCATCATTCTGTTATCCGTAGACCAGGGTCCATGTCAATCCCATAGTCAATGATACTATTTCCATCTTTGGAGCCATCCTGCACATAGTGCACCACTCCTGTTTCAAATTATTCCAGTTCGCTGTGATCCAAAAATTGAATAATAGAGTAATCTATACACCACCAATGAAAGCATTATTTATGACCTAAATATCAAGGTGGACTAACCTGGTAGTATATTTTTAACAAGTTTTGACAATAAGTTAAAATATTAAAAACTAATAATTTCACAAAAAAGTCATGAGTAAAACCACCTAATAAATGATGAGCATATTTCCTATTATCCAAAATTTGATTGGTCAGACAGGTTTTCTATTATTGTCATATCTGTGATTTATCCAAGTAGTTAGATATTTCAGCTGCCAGTAAAGATATTTACATTTATGCCCACTACTCAATTATCTTCAGGTTAGCTACTTATCTATACAATGATTGTAGTACAGTGATTAACTAATGGGCATTAAACACATACAGGGAAAGTACATTTGGAAGGTTTTTGGGATAACATTTGCAAATTCCATTTACCTGCTTCAAATCATAATGAGCCAACCAATAAACAAAAGCACTTTAAAACCTAGCTTTTACAAGAAAAAATATCCAATGCAGTGATAATCAATTTTAAGACTTGCACTTTTACAGCACAAACTGGCGTCGCCCTCTTTTACACCCTTAGATATAGTTAGTTCCAATGCAATAATCAGAAAATAGGTCAACAGAGGTGTGTCCGGTCACTCCGACAGAGACAGCAGACGTACTGACTGCCGCTGCCTCCACCTTCACCTCCGCTCGACGCAAGCGGGACCACGCTCGCCGTCACCGCCCAGAGGGCGCAGCGCATGACAATCTAATAAGGCCCTTGCAAATTTAATTACGCCTGCTGCCTACAATCTAACATGACTAATTTATTCAGTCATCTACGAGGATCCCGGCATCCTACTTTATGCACAATATACAAATAAACATAAAACTATGCTCATATACTACAGCCTCATAATGAAGGACTAGGAGAGGTATCTTTCCTTACATTCTAACACTGGCAAATGAAAGAGAGGACCGATGCAACACCCGGCTCCCAACTTTAAGTACCACTACGGCTCAAGCTCAAGTCATTGATCTAATTGGTCACGTGATTTAGTAGCATACATTTTAAAGAAGCTTGAACTCTCACAGGGTTTTTTACTAAATATCCAATATAGCATAAACGAATTATGAAAATGCACTTTACGACAAAAGTGTAAGCAAAAAGGTATCACTAATTTTCACGACGTTTAGGACTTAGGACTCGCCATATTTATTTACTTTACAAGATGTTGCCATTAACAATATCATCGGCAGCACTGATTCTTATCAAATCTACATTATAATCGAGTGAAGGACATTGAATCCATGATCATGAAATCATTAAAAAAATCAACATTATAATAATAGTAAATTATAATAAACATTGCGCAAATACACTGAACTCTGCTATCATAAAATCATCAATTCAATGTTTTGATACAATATTAATTGTAGTCATTATTTTCTGCATGTAATTAAATATGTTCATGTAAAACAACAATGAATACTCCTACCACACGAGACTGATTCAAGTGCTTGAAACCATCGAATCAAAAAACACGCTCGCTGAAGTAACATTGGACTTAACCCACGCACTTGGACTGCGTCCTCAGGGTCAAAAATGGCAGACGTGATCAGATCGGTCAGATTTTAATACCATCTGTTAGCCACCTTAATACGTATATACAAAGATTAATTAATATACCATTATATATGATAACTAGGGTGTATATCAATTAAAGCCTGGCCACAGTTTATTTAACCCTGAGATAGTGTCGCTGCAAACAGCTTACGTATGGCAATAATGTGCGTAGGTCATGTATAGTCGGGGTAACGGGCATTGGCTTTATTTTGATACTCGTATAATACAAAACCTTTCTTATATTATTTGTCAATGCCTTATAGCACATTTATCGAAGTCGTCTATTTGAATTCTCCTTTTGTTTGGGGCTTTGTTTTGTACCGGGTACAAAGTCTAGATCGTCTCATTATGTTTATAAATATTTTTTATCTTCGGTCTTTATAAACCTTAAATGAAATATTAAAGGAAACATTAAAGTTTAAACCAAGCAACTAACCAGTTCAATACCACCGCACTATAAAATGTCAATACCGGTCATGTCAACAACCAACTTTAAGACATTGTTTATTGGAATGGATAATTCAAATCAAAACATGACTTGGTTTTATTAGCCTTATTACTGTTTGCAATAATAATTAAATATTTTATTCTGCATCTACTTAGTAAAACTATGATGCTTACGAGAATCATTATAGGATGTGCTCAGTTTATTGCTGGTCATATTCCAAAAATAAAAACCAGTAAGTGTTTATTTTAAGAGCCCCTGCAATATTATCGAAAGTAATTGACGCTTTTATGAAATCTGTGGAAACAAACAGTAAGAATACTTGAGATACGATCAAAGCTTCGAAAATCCGGTTTCATTTAACGACAGTGCCAGGGATTTTGGGACCAATTGCAATTTACTTTTAGAGCAAACAAACCTTTTGATTTTTTTGCGATGTTGATAATCTTAGGGTCTTATCCGAAAACAACTACCGTACATTGCAGAAATTAACAAGTGAACTATATCATGAGTTCGAGACGTTTGGAAAGTTATAGTCCTGTAGGGGGAACATGTAACCAGGCGTTGTTGGAGTTGTTTTGTCGATATTCCGCAATTCAATAAGGGTTATCACGGAGACGCAATCTACGGTTTTACGATCATTTATACCCTGCAAAATGTCTAACCCATTCGAAATAATTCATACTGAATTGGCCTATCTATCAGCTTAGCACACAAAAAAAATCAAGCATCTACCGTAATAATTCAGGTCACCATAAATAAAAATCTCATCGTACTCGGCGATAGGTGAAGAATTTAAAAAAAAGTCATAACTCCGAAAATACGAAAAATCGCGGAACATACATGGGGGTGATTTAGATAGCCCTCTAGGTCCTGTACGTCCCAGCTTCAGTATATCACTACTTCTTGGGACACCCTGTATATGCACATATTATTTCATATTTTTAAATTATTTTGTTCACTGAATTTGCCTAAAGCCATGAAAATATCTTTGTCTTTCAAACGTATTAGGTCTAAGATGTGTGTCGGAAATTGGATTTTTTTTCATATCAGTTCCTGATATAAAATGGAGTGATTGAGTTAAAGGCATGAAAGAATAATATATTTAAGATCGCCGTCGTCCAACCTGCACTCACAGAGGGAGGAGTCTCGGATATGAATTTTTGCTAAGTGCGAAGGAGAGCCACAATGACCCAGCCTCATCCGTATAATTGTCGAGCAATACTGTTTTGGTAAAAATAACTTTCGGAACCATGGCTTTCTTGAAACTGAAGGTTGAACTAGTGAGTACACCTTTCCTCTTTTCTTGCTAGATGATCTCCACGAGGAGTTCCATACCTGAACTAACGAATTAGATGCAAAAGGGACTAAATCATGGCAGTAGTTACGGAAAGGGACTTTGTCACCACACACCACCGCATCCTTAGCGACCTGATCCGCCTTTTCATTGCCGTAAACTCCAGAGTGACCGGGGACCCACACTAACGCGACTTCATACCCTTCTTTTTTACATTTCAACAGGAGCTCCTTAATTTGGTATATATACAAATATGGCAATCTTTTTTCAGAGCGGCGGATCACTTTTCGTGGAAGGGACCCTGATATTAATCCATCAAGAATAGTATGGAAAGGCCTTCCCCAGGGATCTGTCCTGAGTCCTCTACTATATGTATAATATTTATACTAATGATTTGGAAGACTCAGTTCAGGGATGTCAAATTCTACAATATGCCGATGACCTACTTGTGTACTCCTCAAATAAAAACATTTATCATGCTGCGGAAACTATATCTAACTCCTTACGTTCATTGAATGCCTGGCTTACTATAGTTGAATTATCGAGAAGATGGAATTGCATTTGTAGTGGTTGTACCGTTTGCAACAAAAGGAGAATAATTTTCTCTTAACTTAATAAAATGACATACCCAAGAAGTGGAATAAGTAGTAGTCCTCTGTTTTTTTCTTTTATTCGCTATCATGTTCTTCATCTGAGCTGTCACAAGTATTGATAATAAAATTGTCTGTTATTTGATCCATTTCTCCTACCTATAGTAGAGGTCTCTTTCTGTCTTCTTCAAAAATTTGCGTAGTAGTTTTGTCACGTAAAAGAAATATTCTGTTTGTTAGAGTCTCTATCGGTGATACGGTCATTCCGTTCCGTTCGTCATATAAATTCCTAGGAGTCGTTTTGGATTCCAAATTGGAAGGAACCTCTCATTTCGAATATTTAATCAAAAAATGCGAAAGAGGCCTGAATACCCTTAGATGTTTAGCTGGTGTCTGGTGGGGGCTCACCCTACCTCCTTACGCTTACTATACAATGCAACAATTAGAAGTGTGCTGGATTACGGATCGTTTCTTCTTGAGCCAGGAAACAAAGCGGGGCTGAGAAAACTTGACCTTATTCAATTCAAAGCTCTAAGGATCATCACTGGTGCAATGAAGTCTGGTCCAACGAATGCTTTACAGGTGGAATGTGCTGACCTCCCTCTCCGACTTCGCCGACAGTTTTCGGCTGATAACTGTTTTTTTCGCTCCCTCCAAATTTCCCATCACCCCATAATTCATCGTCTGTTTGACCTTAAAGAAGCTAATTGCAGGAATATTAAGGGTCCTCCATGCCTCGTTAAAAGTCTTATAAAATTCCAATGATGAATCGATGCTTAAAGGAAATTAAAATGTATTTATTTTAATTTGCAGTTTTATTTGATGCGTTTAAGGAGCACATTTATTGGCCCGCAAGGCGGACTGCAGTGTGGGTGAGTGAATTTGCCCTTTTATTCTAGTTAAAAAATCATTTCAGCACTTTTCACCCCATACGTAACTGCAGTATATCGCACCTCCAAAATCGGCGACGCAATGCTCATTTAGTATGGAAAATATCTGCCGGCGTCGCCGATTTTGTTGGTGCGATACGTCGTCTACTTGAGTACTATAATACCAATATATATAGCCCAAACTGCAGCTTTACTTAGTTCGGAGCTCAACCACGTGATGGCACTTTATATTCGGCCCTAAAAAGTTATTCAAGTTGCCTATCTATTACCAATATATACACTCTTGTTTATGTTTCGGCGGCATCTATTTGAATTTGACAGTGACATCCGTGGACAATAGGACATTGGCATTGTGTTTTTATTTTTTCTAAAGAGGCAACGACTGTACTTTTATGACACCAAGCCACGGATTCTTGCACTATGAGCTAATTAATTTTAAAATTCTATAAATAATTTATTACGCTTTATTTCGCAAATCCTCAAAATTAGTATCTTAAATTAGTATATTTTACTAAATAAATATGCTTATAAACACATCTTTTTTTGTGATCAATGCCATTGTTTTCGCGCGGCTTATGTTTCCATCACTAAATTACATTCGTGGCGTCAAAATACCTACTCAAAATGTTACACGCTTGGTTCTCATATAAATCGGCGAGCTCTTTCCTTCTATTTTGATATAGTTCTGTGATCTTACCATCACAGCATTATAAACTGTCTTTTTCAGTAATTTGTTTCAATTTTGATTGGCTAATAAAAGCCAGTACTCAATCCTGTTTAGTTATTAAATCCATGGTCCAGTTTATAATTTTAGTTATTATGTCCATATTTACAAAACATGACAGTTCAAATATAGCGCGTGGGCGGTACGCTGTATTGTGCTGCACATCGCACGCACACATTGTCTATTCCCACGGCAGTGTGAGCCAAAGGCTAAAATGTTAGGCAGCCAACATTAATAATTAATAAAACATTATAAATTAATTGGTTAAGATAGTATTAGTTAAATACAACGATTAAATAAAAAAATTATACTCTTATAAATGAAAACTCTTAGCTGAAGGTAGAAAAAAACTGAGGGGTTACTTCAAACTCAAAATTAGAAGTTTGCATCGCGCCATCCTCTCGCTCTCATGTTAAACTGTATTTGAGGGAGCGAGATGGCGCGATACGAACTTTGAATATCGAATTTCAGAGTATTCCCTCCGTACTTAATGAAAAAGCACAAGTGCAGCTGTAGGATCTATTATAAAAAGCACGCCTGTTTAATGGACTACAACCATAAAATGATAAAATAAAGGCTGCTTTACGAGCAAGGCTGTTGAAAAAAAAAAACACCAAAAAATGAAAAACACACACACACTGACAATATAAATTGACATGACATTTGTCATATACTTTGGCAGTTGTCAGCAAGTGGAATGTGTCTCCGTATGTCATCACCAGTGGCTTAATGTTCTAAGGTTCTTTAAAAATACATATATTTCAATTTACGAAAATTTTCCGATTTCATACAAAAAAAAAAAACTGATAAGTAATGCCTTCTCTATTAAAAAAAATGTATGTGTCACGTCACTAAATGTCATTATTGAGGGTACGATAAACAAGTATAAAAACTATATTGTATGTATCAAAAGTAATCTAATGTCTTTATTCTATATATTTTGTTTGTTAATGTGTTCATGATTATGTTCTTCTAAATTGTAATAGATCCATTATATTACTAATATGGAAACTACACCACTGCTGACCAGGCCTAAACGGAAATCCTTTTGGTCAAGGTAAGTAAATCGGTTTTCATCAACAATAGTACGTTTGTTATTATTTCGCAATCACTTAGATTCTTTCCATTTCGAATTAATATTTTCATTCCAGGATTAGTTTCCGTAAAAAAGAGTTGACATCGAGAGTAATTTATCTGGGGCAACTGCCAGATGAAGATTTTCCTCCAAACTTTATACGTAACCAAGTAAGTATGTGAGATTTGGATTGCTAATATACACCGGCTATCAGTTTCCGTTTTATATTTTATCTAGGTTACTTTTTGTAAATCGGGAGTAGGAAATCTAATGTAGAATGAGTAACAAACAAGATGTACTGGGTTTCTGTTATTATTTAGTATAATAGAATTTTATGAATTAAGTATAAATGTTGGTTATTAGCAATGGGCGACTTTGAATGATTTTAGAAATCGAATAACTAGTTACTATTTATTTTACCATTTGAGTTACTGAATAGTAGTTAGTGTACTAATCACTATAGTTGAATTATTGTTCGACTTCTACTGCTGTATGATGTGGCAATTACCATTAAGTAGCGATGGGTGACTTTGAACAATGCTAGTAGAATGATTTGATTTATAATTTGTCTAACTGGCGGTGCTAGCAATGGTGTGGCATGTGACTGATTTTGACTGGAGTCGTTTCGGGCGAGATTGACAATCTCTTTGAGTCTCACTCTCTCTAAGTTCTGTTGACTTGATTCGAATAAATCTCGATAATTTGAATGAACTTAAAAGTCGAATGATTCAACTAGAATCATTCAAAGTCGCCCATTGCTATTGTTTTGCATCTTTTGTGTGTGATGTGATTTATGGATGCACATGTTTCACAAAGAATTTAAAGGTCATAACCTAGCTACATCTATACTATTATGAAGTTGTAAAAATGAAATGTGTACAGACAGCATTGAAGATATTTTCAAAAAAAATATTGTTATGGACTATTTGGAGGTCACTAAAACGAAAAATTTTGTTTTTGGATTTTTTGTATATTTGTATGTGTCATTGTGGCTTCATCATGCTAAATCGGCTAAACAGATTTCAACATTTTTTGGTACATGGGTAGCTGGGTATCTCCAAATGGTTATAGGATAGTTTTTTATCCGACTATGCTGAAGAAAAAACGAGGGGTTATGACTTTTTCTCCTCGGCGAATGAAGTTGCGGGCATCTTCATATTTATTCTACAAACTATGCCTAAAATCCGTGCATGGCGTGAAGAACTTGATAAGTTGAAGTACACATTTAAAGAAATTTGAACTTGGACATGAGTCTTATGGTTTAATTTTGTTCAAAATTTATTGACCACTTATCAAGTTCTTCAGGCCATGCACGGAAATATTTAATGATTCTTAAAATACCTAGTAAACACAGGTTGGAATAGGTAGTGCCTATCTGCCTCAACTTCGCGGGAGGACGTAATTAAGATTGGTTATGACCACCAAAAATAATTATTGACTTTATTGAATTTGGGTTTGGAGCATAATGTCCCACTCGCAACATGTCCCTTCAACAAAATTACGCCGCATTCACAAAACTTCTTCTTTGCAAACGGCTCCTTGTGCTAAATACGCTATTTGCATTACATTGCGTTCTCAAAAGGTCCCATCCCTTTCGCAAAATGTTGCTTCTGTTAAAGCCCATTTCGCTTAACGTTCCTCCTTCATTATGGCCCTTTCGCAAAGGTCACATGCGCAAAATGCGAAATGTCACATGCGCAAAATGTCCTGTCTGCAAAATGCTTGTTGTAAGTAAAGAGAAACTAGGCCCTCTTCTCATGGATTGAAGAGAGTTAAGTAAGTAAAGTCCCTACATCAGTGGTGACTTCACATAACACCTTTGATGCACCCTGGCGGCAGTGCCGTAAATAGGGCGGTGCCAGCGGTGCCCAGGCACAGGGCGCAGAACCTGAAGGGGCGCAGAAATTACCAGGACCACAAACAGAATGTTTTTCACGGACGCATTTATAGAAGCCTGCACAGGGCGCATAAAAGGCTGGTTACGGCACTGCCTGGCGGGCGAACTCACATGCATAGAGGATTTCTCGGCATTGGTTGATCAAATCAACATTGACTTGGAATGTATATGATCTTGGGCATGTAATTTCGGTCTGAAAGTAAATGCAAAGAAATCGCAGGCGATTGTCATTGGTAGCTCTTATTATATAGCCAAGCTGTCTGATATGGTAGTTCCCGAGATTGTTTTTGATGGAACTTCTATTCCTTTTTCTTCTACTGTTAGGAATTTGGGCATCATCTTAGATCAGAGTATCTGATCTAAGGTGATGCCCTCTTGATAATAACCAATTCGCTTAGCAATAACTTTCTGGATTCTTCGGCTTAGGTTGGCTATGACAAGGTTTAGTGCATTTGCTGACACTGCCAACAGGCTGCTGCAATTTGTGCAAACGCTTTATAGAGGTCGCAAAAGACACCTATGGCATCTTGCGAATGCGTCATGTATGTGCTTTATGAGCAAAGAGGCGGCGTCCGTCGTTAAACGGCATCTCGTCAATCCCAATTGCTGACTGTGAAGTAGTTCATTCTTATTAAAATGTTGTAGCAACTGGTTTAAAATTATCTTTTCAAACACTTTACTAAGAACTATTGTAATAGTGAATTGGTACACGCATATTAATTGTTTTATATACTCTGATATTTAGAATTTTATTTTAGACACATTCTAGATTTTTATTGTATTTTATTGACATTCCTTTTGGGATTTATGTTATTAATTATTTAAATTTTTAAAATGATGATTTTATCAATAATAAGTAAGTATTATACTTAAGTTATATGATCTGATTAGGTTTTTCTGGGTTTCCCTAATCCTTGCAACAAATGTTGGATCATATTGTATGTTTCCCAGCAAAGACTTCTCTCATTGTAACTGACAATTCGAAAGTGCTTGTATCTAAGCCTACTTGAATAAAGGATATTCTGATTGATTGATTGATTGATATTAATAATTATTAATACACATAAATTCACTGAGGTCATGGGGTCAGTCCTACGAGTATGTCCGATGGACCTAATGTATGTACACTTTTGTGCTCTCAGCGAATTGGAATTTTCTGCATTAAATAATTTTCATTCATGAATAATCTGACTCTGAGAGTGATTACTTAATAATAATTAACTAATCTGGGAAATCCCGAATACAATCAAAATCAATATTTTTTTACCCGACTGCGCGACGCAATGGAGTGGTAATGTGTTGATCAGTCTATGTATGTATGTATGTATGTTTGTTCCTATCTGGCACTCTAGAGACCAGACGCGTGGACCGATTTTGATGATTCTTACATCAATTGATTTGTCTTAACTGTCCGAATGTCACTGAAGACATGAAAATGATGAAAACTCAAATCGGCGATAATTGAGGCGCCATATTGTGAAAAAGAAAAATAATGAAAATCGACGTACTATATCAGTGGGATATCAATGAATAGGGATTTAAAAATCATTATTAGGTTTCTTTTATCATTTTTCGATTTAAAGTTGGTTAGCAAGCCGTTTTCACTAAATTTTCATTTAATTGTATTGTAATAAATCTGTGCAAGCTTCTGAATAACCCCCACGATAAAGATTGCTAAATTAACTGACTTTTATAATTTTAACTAAAAAGTATAAAATAAAAAATAATCAACGCATGCAAATCTTCTCAACAATGGGTCCCGACTGTCAAAAAAAAGGTTTTTTCCATATTAGAATTTATTATTTGTTATATTGTGAGTATCGATCAAGAATCACGAAAGATTTCCATTATAACTCAACAAAGTTCAAGGGTACTGGACTTGTTGTTTCTTTTTCGTTTTTTACGCAACCACTCTAACTCCTACCGCGAAGTATAAGTACTTAAATAGGCACTACCTATTCCGACCTTTTTGATTGACTTTCATCTAATTCCATAGGTATTTATTTAATTTTGCTTGTTTTTTTTTCAGAAATATAATATTATAACATTCCTTCCACTGGTACTTTATGAACAATTCCGTTTCTTTTTAAATCTGTATTTTTTGGTCATGGCACTCAGCCAGTTCATACAAAGCATCCGTATTGGATACTTGTACACATACTGGGGTCCACTGTGTTTTGTCTTAGCAGTGACATTGTTCAGAGAAGCTGTTGATGACTTCAGGCGATACAGGTAATAAAATCTAAGTATAGTGCTGCATTTGGCTTTTACTCGTACTATCTTGTTGTTTAAGTTCTTTGACAAATATTTCCCCATTGCAGAAGAGACAAAGAAGTGAACAGGCAGCGCTATGAGCGTGTGGTCTTGGACCAGACTATAAATGATTACCGGCCATTTGTCACTGAGCATGTGCCAGCATCTGCATTGAGAGTTGGTGATATAGTAATGTTACACAAGGGGCAAAGAGTACCAGCCGATATGATTCTTCTGAGGACCAATGAAACAATGGGTACCGTGTTCATTAGAACGGATCAATTAGATGGAGAAATTGATTGGAAATTAAGGTAGTATTTTGGTTTGGTTTTTATTTATATATATAAGTAGAGAAGGCAAGAAAATATGTCTTTATCAAAAAACGAAACAACCTTCTGGTGATGGTACTTGTTATGATCTACTTGTATATGCTTAATTGCGAGTTAATCTAAGCATTTTCTTGATAAGTTTAAATACAGACGACACCCTCTTGTTGTTAATATGCACATTATTTTGAATAAGTATGTTCTGAAAATATTATGGGAGGAGGTTTTTTAACCGTTTAATGTGTTATAATGTGGTTAACTTTTGCATCGTAGAGACTATAATGCTTTCAATATCGTCCAGAAAATAAAGTTTGAGCTCAATTTGAGACCATTTGAGCAATTCCTATGTGCCATTTTAAAATGTGATGGTTATATGCTTTCAATTCATGTTATCTACGTGTCTTCTTCATGATTGCCCAATCGAGCATCCTCGGGATGTATGTGATGGATTTATACTTTTCTGTAAAAGTGACATATTATGTGATGATTTAAGTTCCCATAAAATTCTGGTGCAAGTGGGAGGAGGGAGTCTAGCCAAAGGTATCGGCTGGAGATCAGGCCCCTATGTCAGGTGACAACGACAATTTTATGTTCACGGCGATCCCCGCAAGCTCGATACATCTTCATACTTTATACTGGGCACGCTATGTATGGGAAATTGACAGTGTCACCCGACATTTGTCACCATTGTGAATTAGGGGCCAGGAGACCACAATCTAAATTCATGGCGTCGAACCACCGTAAACGCTGCAGTTGTAATCTATACTATTATAAAGTTGTAAAAATGAAATGTCTGTACATTAAAGATATTTCCAAGAAATTATTGTTACCGACTATTTGGAGGTCACTAGAACGAAAATATTTTTTTGTATTTTATGTATGTTTGTATGTGTCGTTGTGGCTTCATCACGCAAAATCGGGTAGCTGGGCATCTCCAGATGGTTATAGGATACTTTTTATCCGACTACGCTGAAGAAAAAATGAAGAGTTATGACTTTTTCTCCTCCGCGGACGAAGTTGCGGGCGCCTTCTAGTTAATAATAATTATGTAATATTTTCAAAATAACCACCATGTGCTTACATATACAGGGTGTCGCAAGAAGTAGTGATATACTGAAGCTGGGAGGTAGAGGACCTAGAGGGCTATCTAAATCATCCCCATGTATGTTCCGCGATTTTTCGTATTTTCGGAGTTATGACTTTTTTTAATTTTTCACCTATCGCCGAGTACGATGAGAGATCTATTTATGGTGACGTGAATTATTGCGGTAGATGCTTGATTTTTATTGTGTGCTAAGCTGATAGATAGGCCAATTCAGTATGGTAACATTTACTATCGTTAGATCTTTGAATGGAATAAAAAAAAAATGCCAAGAATGATAAAATTACCCAATATGTTCCCAACTTCAAGGGGCTTTAAAAAGATAAAATCACATAAAAAAAATTACCGTTTGGCTTTTAAAAACTTGCTCTATCTATTAGGTAGCTACCCTGAAAATTTCATTTTATTATTCATAAAACTTCAATCAAAAAATTGAAATCTAAATGTGGTAAGTGCAAAATTTTAATTTACATGATGATTAATACAAACAAAGTAAAACCAATTACAAGGTGTTTAATTACAAGAAATTTTCAAAATGGCCCCCCTGTTGCTCAATGCAAGTGCGACATCGCCGAAAAAAGTTGTCTTTTAAACGTCTGAATGCACTTCTATTATTTTTAATGGTTTCTTCTGCTACTCTCAATTTCCGGGTTAACTCGTCCAAATTGCGGCATTCTCTTGAGTAGACGAGGTCTTTGTAGTATCCCCATACAAAAAAATCAATGGGGTTTAGGTCGGGGGACCGTGGAGGCCAGGCAGGCCAGGCAGGCATCACCCCGGCCGCAACGACCAATCCATCTTTCAGGGTATCTTTGATTGAAATAGTTTCTTACGTCCAAGGCAAAATGGCATGGTGCACCATCACACTGCAGTTGCAGTGCTTGCGTGTCTCCAAGTCCACATCTTCTAACAGCAGGGGCAGATCGACGCGTAGAAAATTTAAAAAGTGATTGCCGCCCAGGCGGTCTGGCAGCTGAAAGGGCCCGATTAGCTGACCGTTAAGTATGCCAGACCAAAGGTTAACACTAATGTGTTCTTGGAATGTCGATTCCCTTTTTAAATTTGGATTTTCAATTGCCCATGAGTGAGAATTGTGCATATTAAAAATCCCATTGCGTCTAAAGTGGGATTTGGTTAAAAAAGTTTTCGTTTTCAGCTTGTCTCCTCAGCATTTCCTGACAGAACTCAATTCGCCGATTGTAATCTTCCGGTTTCAACTGTTGCACTTTTCTAATGTGAAACGGATGATATCCTACGCTCTGTAGTGTACGGTGTACCTGAGATTTAGAAAGTCCGGTAGGACGTTCCATAACTCTCACACTGGTCGACGGGTCTCTTTCTACTTCTTCAACCACTGCATCTACTACATCAGGATCCGGCATACGGCCTGATCTGGTACCCGGTATATAACCTTCCAAATACGCATTATGTACTCTTAAGATCATGCGATAGTCAGGAAACGTTTCAGGTTGAGGCCCGCCTCTTCGTTCCACATGTTCCCGGTACAGCCTTGAAGCTTCCGCCGCATTCCCCCTAGCATAACCGTAATAGTAATGCATTTCTGCGTAGTCACGTGAAGTAAACATGATCACTTACACGCAAACTCAAGTCCAGTTAAATAATGCCAAGTCGTCGATTCCAGGTAATAACACTAATCCAAATCGTAATGCAAGTCAAAGTCGATATGAATAGCCAAAATGATTAGAGAAACGAACAATTAGCAGTGTTAAAACACAATTTTTAAATTATTGAAAAGTACCAACGATGACCAAACAACGTGAAAATTTTCTCATGCGTCAACCGTCTTTTGTCTTTTGTTCTTTTTCTATTGATGGCCAGTGCGTGATTTAGAACGAAATTTATTTAGAAAGCTAATTAATTTTGGACTTGCCACATTTAGATTTCAATTCTTTGATTGAAGTTTTATGAATAATAAAATGAAATTTTCAGGGTAGCTACCTGATAGATAGAGCAAGTTTTTAAATCCAAACGGTTTTTTTTTAAATTTGATTTTATCGTTTTAAAGCTCCTTGAAGTTGTGAACATATTGGGTATGTTTATCATTCTTGGCATTTAATTTTTTTTTTATTCCATTCAAAGATCTAACGATAGTTAATGTTCCCATACTGAATTGGCCTATTTATCAGCTTAGCACACAAAATAATCAAGCATCTACCGCAATAATTCACGTCACCATAAATAAAAATCTCATCGTACTCGGCGATAGGTGAAGAATTAAAAAAAAAGTCATAACTCCGAAAATACGAAAAATCGCGGAACATACATGGGGGTGATTTAGATAGCCCTCTAGGTCCTCTACCTCCCAGCTTCAGTATATCACTACTTCGTGGGACACCCTGTATAAAGTTTTTTAAGAAAAAAATGCATAGTTGTTTTACTGTACCTACGCATCATGTGTGTGTGTTTCGTGTACAGATGTCGTGCGTAATTGTTTTCCATCGTATTTTCTCGGAAACGTTTGTATACAGTTTGTAAACAGCAAGACACGTTCGTACGTTTCCGTGGAAATACGAGGGAAAATAATTATGCACTACATCAATAGTATGATATTTCTTGTGTAAAATCGCTTTGTTTGCGAACAGTCCTTTATTTGTCAACTGTCATTATCATTACTCAGATGGATAGGAGGGTAGGTTTTGACTAAACCAGATGCTTAACGTCGAACTCCCAGGATAAATCGTGTCAAACGGATCAACCTTCAAGGCACTAACTAAACGCATATACAATTTAAAGTTTCAAAATACTTTAGGGATTAAATACAGCTAGGTAAAGTTGTATTTATAGTCTTTATTTTCTTTATGTTAACAGAGTATTATTGTTTATTTATCATTATAATTAACATCTATTTTGCCTATCTCCCTACTTTAATTCCTCTGTGAATGTTCTTTATATTGACAATTGCGTAATGTGTGTATGAAGTTTCTAGTTTTCTGTGGAATTTTAATCAATGAGACTAATTGCGTTATGTTGTATGGACCTTGTTAGTTCATTGAACCAATGATAACATTTAGTTCAGCACTAGTAATAATTATCATTTGTTTGAGTAAATTTAAAAGGAAACAAAAATACAAAAATGTAAATTACATTTTACGTTTTGGTTATAAATTGATAAATCAGAATTTAGATTATAACTGGTAGGGTGAGCACTGATTGTAAAGCTATATGCAGCTTTTGCGATTTTTTTTGTTACTTATACCCTATTTATTTGCACCAAGCATTGCATATGTTAAACAAACGTTTCAAATAAATTTAATATTTTATATTTTCAATAAAATAAACATTCTGCGAACGACCCAATTCATTTGCCTCCTTTATGTTTGTTATTCTATTTGTTCTATTGCTTTATCCTTGACCACCCATAGAATCCATCCTGTTTTGACTTCATGAAACCGTACTGAGGCATACATACAAACATACAAATATATGTATATATTTTTCGACTCAGTGGCCTCCAAATGGCTCATTTTTTTCAAAATTTCTTCAATATACAGTCATTTCAATTTCACATGTTTATAAGTGTATACTAGGCAGGGCGTTATGGTCTCTTAGAGACAAAGCCCTTTAAATAGAAAACATCAGTTATTGCAACTGCCTGCCGGGTAGTAGAATAATAGTAGTGTAGACAGCTTGCAGCGGCTGTTGGGGAGTGACAACCCCACGCTCCCGAGATCTTCAGAGATTCGGTCACCTGGCCTTCGACGTGTCTTCATCGGCCGGAGTGGATATTAGAGGGGACCCGTAGGACTCTCAGCTCTGGCTTGGCTTTTTTGGCTATCCAGAGAGGCGTTAGAGCTATATGCTTCAGGGGTGAAAGTGCTAAAGGGCACAACGCCGCAAATACCCGTGGAGAAATCGTAGCACTCCTCTCGACCTCCTGAGATCACAGGGCCGTGTTGCTTCTAGCAGTCTTAAAGACGGCATTTACGGAGGACCATCAAGCGGGTGGCGAGTCACCATCACCAAACCACAGATAGCGATCGATTTGGCGGTTATGGCGGGTGATGCATTTCGATTTCAATAGCCAAAAATGATCATCCAAACTATAAACTATATAGTTCCATCATCAGCTGGGACTTGCTCAAGGACGAATTCTCTCATTGATATGTTCAGGAACGGGTCCCAGCAGGAGTACGGACAAAGTAAACTTCTCGAATGGGCCTGTACGTGTTGGATCTTGCATCCATTTCCCCACGCCGGGTCGTACTTGTACGAGCGTGCGACACAAACACGAGATAGTATACAAATGGATCTAACGATTCGGTCGAATCATTAATTTCGCATGCCGAGCGTCGAGCTTGTCATCTTCAAAACATGAAGTCTTACGAAAATTTCTAGTTACTTCGTCACTCTTCCATTTTGCGGGTTATTTCATTATTTGTTTATTACTGTAAAATTATATTTACAGGCTATCAGTATTAGTCTCTATTTAATTGTATGATATTTTTCAATGTGATTGGTTGACCGCTTTACTTGTGTGCTGACAGGGTCATCATTAGATCATCATTAAGGAGTTCCGAACAAAAATTCTAGTTTACAATACACCTTATTTTTCAGGATACCACTATCATCTACACAAAAATTACCAACAGACGCACATCTACTTGATATAAATGCAAAAATATTCGTCGAAAAACCCGAAAAAGACATACATTCTTTCATTGGAAATTGCATAAGGCTAGACGAGGAAGAGGTGGACTCCCTGGACATCGAGAACACTCTATGGAGCGGCTGTGTGGTGGCGTCTGGTCAGGCAACTGGACTGATTATTTATACGGGTAATAAACACTATCAGTAGGATCATAGTCTGAAGACAAAGGCTACATAACAAAAAATGCCTCTGACGGTATTAGCCAATGAATATATCCTATGTATACGTCATAATGCTAGTTATTTATCTGCCAAGTTTTATCTCATACTTATTCACAGTTTCCTCGAAATGTCACTTTAAAAAGTTGTTTTTACTTTTCATAATATTTTAAAAAGCACTGCTCCGTTCCTTTTGTAATTAACGTATGTTGTTAATGACATAAAGAGGAATAGTTTTGAAAAAAAACCAGACGTCACTAGGTCATCATTAACTTGGTGATTTTTGATGTCAAATATTTCAAACATTGAAACCTTATTGTATTGTGTTGAGGTGAGAAAGTGGATACATCTTTTTTTGTAATAAATTGTACCAATTACACTATGTTGCAATTTCATTTGTAACTGTTGTTGAATTAACTAATCAACGCTTTTTAAATGTGTCTGTAAGTAAGGGGGTAAGTCTTTTAAACTAATGTAACAAATGTTATGATTTATTCCTTATTTCATTACATACACCTTCCATTAATGTGTATTTTATTTGGTAGGTAATACAATTGGTATATACGACTATACGTATTATTGTATGTGAATATATTAAGAACCTACAATAACATAAAATATTTCCTAATTTTTGTCACCATCGATATGAATTGTGACATTCGTGCCATTTTGAAAAAATCATTGGGCCAAGGTGTTTTAGACAACTACGTACCATATGATAAATAGTATATAACATCTGCCTCGTTAGAACAGAGGGGCTACTCCAATATTCGAAGTTCGAGGTTCGTATAGTCCCATCCCTTCCACTATCGTGTTCATGTATTTGCATGAGTGAGACAGCGCAATACGAACTTCGAATTTTGAACCGTTTTCTTAAACCGTTAGCACATCCATAACAATACTGTTCTAATCTAATAATCTATCAATAATATTTTTTATTGTAACTTCTTCAATATTGCTCTTATATGAGTGAGTAGGTACTTAAAGATTATTCTAAAAATCACCATGTTGCTCCAAGCCGATTGATTATTACGAGCGTGAAGAAACAAGGATACTACTCGACGCTAAATGACGCTATGGTCTTCACAACAATATATTAGTACGGAAAGAGATGTCAATGTGTTATAAAAATGGTAGGTGTCGTTGACTCACAAGTGTAAAAAAAAATGTTGACATCAAAAATCATCAAGTAAATGTTGACCTAGAGACGTCTGGTTTTTTGCAAAATTATTCCTCTTTAAGTCATTAACAAAATACGTTAATTACAAGAGAAACAGTACTTTCTAAAATATTTTGCAAAACAAAACAATTTTTTAAAGTGACATTTCAAGGAAACTGCCTATAGTTATGAGATAAAACTTGGCAGATTAAAAACTAGCATTATGACCAATACATAGGATATATTCTTTGGCTACTAACGTCAGGGGCATTTTTTGTTCCCTTACACGGTTATAGCCTTTCATTATTTTTTACCCATCTGGCATTATGTATACTTGATATGAATTTATAAATACAATATATGTATAAGGCAGTTAAGTAAATTCCTATAACAATTATAAAGTTACGTGGCAGTCAATAATATAATTGAACAGTTTCGTGATGGATGAATAATTAATTTTCAGTCTGTTTTTTGTTTACTGTCAATATTAGTGTGTTTTGTCTCGGTGACGCAGGCAGTCAGACGCGCAGCGTCATGAACAACTCCACGCCGCGCTCCAAAGTGGGCCGCCTCGAGCTGCAGGTGAACGACCTCACCAAACTCCTCTTCGCGGCGACACTCCTCACGTCCTTTCTGATGATCGTGCTCAAAGGTTTTAACGGGCCTTGGTACGGATTCCTCTTCAGATTTGAACTGCTGTTTTCTTATATCATTCCAATTAGGTAAGTCAAAGATTACATACTCGTATGTTAATACTTGGGTGGAAACTATGGAAACACAAATGTTTCCTTTACTATTTACAGTTTCCATTTATTTATTTATATTTATTATTATTGTGTATTGGTAACCAAAAACTGTCTAATAAAGTTTTTGCTTACCCCAAAATATTAAAATACACCCAAAGTATTATTAAACACCATAATAGATTGTAAAAAAATAAGAATATAACTTGGGGCAAAAGTTACATATCGCCCCTTTTAATTGACAATATTTATTATTTTTAAGTGATACTTTTTATTGTTCAACTCGAAAAATCGTAAAATTTTTATATACATGGATTTTTTATATTTGCGGGAAACTTTTTTTTTTAATGCAAAAATCCAGACCTAGGAGACGCCATAGGTTAGTTAAATTAGTTTAATTTTTGTAATTTATAATGGTTATTTGTTATATTTGTATGTTCCATTGAAAATTAGAACTTATTCGTTTTAAAAATCCATGAATATTGTTAGTTTGATGCAAAAAAGGCGTATGTAACTTACGTCTAACTATCAGCTAAATGACGTTACAGATCCGTTTCATACACTTAAAAAAACGTTGGAAATAACAACAAAACTTAATGCAAACTGTTTGAATGCAATGCTATGTAGAATTGCACTCGTACAGTTTTACAATGACCGCAGTTGTCACAGCGTCAAGATAAACGTCAAAACTTGAAATCGATACGCAGGTGTGTGATTAATTCAATAATCATATAGAAAATGCCGCACTGCGCAAGGCACAGGAATTGCGGAGGTAGGTTGAACTAGAACGGTTCAACCCCAGTTAGGACGGGGAAGAGAGAGACAAGAGAAAGTGGGCGTAGGGAAGATTGCGAGACTACGGGCTGAGCGACCCCGCCGGCGGTGTTGACTCTTAGACTTCATCGTCCGAAGAGTTCGCAGCTGCCATCCTGTCGATGGCTGCTGGGATCTCGTCGTCCGGGTCAGAGAGCACGTGTCTAGGACGCCGGGTGTACCGGCCTCTTTCGAGACGGCTTCTGGGGAGTGGATCCTCTGAGGGATCGGGAATGGTCGGAAGGTATTGATCGGTCGATTGGCATTGTCGAAGAAGCGTCTAGACGCTTGTTTGAGGAAACCATATATGGTTGGAATTTCCATGTCTTGGTGGAGACTTAGCTTGGACACATACCATGGGGTATCTGCCATCCTACGCAAGAACCTATTTTGTATGACCTGAAGAGGCTTTAGCCTGGACTTAGGCACGTGAGCAAAGGCTACACTTGCATAAGTCATAACAGGACGGATACAAGTCTTGTAAAGTGTCAACTTATTTCTAAGTGACATTTTATTCCGCTTGTTAGTCATCAGACTAAGCCTATACTGACCATCGCGGCGAGGAAAGACGATTTATAATGGTCTTTTCGGCACGCGAGGTACATACACTCTTTCCTTCTCCTATCTCGATATAGTTCTGTGGTCGTGATCAGTCACAGTTATACTTTTCTAGACGGCCGATCACTGATATTTTTATCGTGTCGTTATTTTAGCTCACCACTAGTTATGACACAAATGTAAACTGCCAATATGACATGTACCTACACATTTTTTTTATAATTACTAATAAAATTAAACCATAGGAATTAACTTCGTACCGCCTGCAGATCACCATTTCGTAATAATATCATTTTTTTCCAAAGTTAGTGATCCGAAAATTCCAAAAAGAATGTTAATATATTCAGAAAGCCCAAATCTATCTGTGATATTTCAATATCAGTCACTTTAAAAAAATTATATGTTGTCCATTGGGCTAACTTCTGCAACATTTCTGTTCCATAATACATAAGAGAAACCCAATGGGGATGTAGCTCGTGGTGGTATAAATAAGAAGGAGCTGGTACGGGTTTGATGTCTGTCCTAAGACTTCATCCTAATGACATAAAGCTGGAACGAGATAGCTGACGTTCCTAATTTCAAATATACAAAGTGTCCCAAGAAGTAGTGATATACTGAAGCTGGGACGTAGAGGACCTAGAGGGCTATCTAAATCACCCCCATGTATGTTCCGCGATTTTTCGTATTTTCGGAGTTATGACTTTTTTTTAATTCTTCACCTATCGCCGAGTACGATGAGATTTTTATTTATGGTGACGTGAATTATTGCGCTAGGTGCTTGATTTTTTTTGTGTGCTAAGCTGATAGATAGGCCAATTCAGTATGGTAACATTTACTATCGTTAGATCTTTGAATGGAATAAAAAAAATTAAATGCCAAGAATGATAAAATTACCCAATATGTTCACAACTTCAAGGGGCTTGAAAAAGATAAAATCACATAAAAAAAATTACCGTTTGGCTTTTAAAAACTTGCTCTGTCTACCAGGTAGCTACCCTGAAAATTTCATTTTATTATTCATAAACATACACCGGTTTGGCGGGGGCAAATCTGTACTGACGTTTAATAGTGCGAGGACACATTAAACTAATTTTATTAGTTGATATCGATAAAAATGATGTACAACCGTTGGGTAATTTCAAGAATTTGAATGAAGAAGAAAACTACATACACAAAAATAAACTTTTTGCGTAATAAACTTTTTTAATATTTAATATAATTTTCATAATATACAATCAAAGTTTTCTCCACATTTTCAGCCTTTAATCTTCGTCGCCTGCGTGACAATATCCATTTTAGCCAACTAAATGACCTTTCTAGGTCAACTGTAGTTATTGGAGGAAATTCAAACAATTTATAGTATTGATGAATTTCTGCTATATGACTCAGTTCTATTTCTTTTCCGGATACCAAATCATTTAATGTTTTTAAAGTTGAAACGCCGACGTTTTTCTCTAACACTGTTTGAAGTTTTTTGTGAATAATTTTGCCCTGAGGATTCAAACGTAATCTTGATATATGTACTTTTAACTTATGGGCAATATTCAAACTGGCTTCTAGACTTAAATTTTGTGTTTTTAATTTTTTCAATGGTACTTGGTATGATGGATAGATTGTTGGCTATCCATTTCAAATCGTTGAGAATGTTTATATCATTCATTGCCCGTTTTGCTTTTAATATACACGTTGATTCTTTGTTATTAAATGTTCGTATGACTTGCTTGATGGCTGGTAAATATTTATGATAGTAAATAGCCGCTTTCATCCATGTTCCCCATCGTATTATCGTCGGCTGTGGTGGCAAAGGAACGTTCGGTAACATTTGGTGAAATATTTTTATCCTTTTAGGTGATTTCAACAATACCTTTTTTGTATAAGCAATTAAACTATTTACAGCAGGAAACAATAATCGCACTTGTTCAGCCACCCTATTTACTCCATGTGCCAAACATGTGACGTGTACTAAATTCGGAAAACCTTTTTCAAATTCTTACCAGCTTTCAGCATGTAGGCTACGCCATCCGTAAGAAGCAACAAAACTTTATCATGTTTGTTGTGCTTACTTCCCCACAACGTCTCTAGGGCATTTTGAATAAGATTTGTTATACTAACATTATTTACTTCCTCTAGACAAACGCTAGATATTATGTGTGGGGTACCTATTTTATTTTCTAATAGTGCTCCAACTATTACATTCCCAATCTGACGCCCATTGGCATCTGTACTTTCGTCTACACTCACATAAATTCTAGAATTTCCTAGTTTAGTCTTAATATGTTTCATCGTCTCCTTATAAGCGATGTCTAAGGTCGTTTTTCACAAAACTGATTCGTTGGGAATATATGTTTCTGAACCATATTTCCCAAATATGCAATCAGATATAAAATTGATGAAAATGGGATTTCCTACCTGGGTCCATGGTATGTTGCAAGCTAAAATAAATTTTAGCAAATCCATGTTAAATATTGGCTTCTTATATGCCTTTGTACGGAAAACTTTTTTCGTGATATATGAATTTCACATTTCTTGCAAAAGTAAGTCGTACCTTTATTATCTATATCTGAATGGTCAGGTTTCCATGAAGATGAATGATCTTTTTTCTTGCGAGGCATTTTTAGCCGCCTTAAGAAACAAAAAGGTAGTTTTAATTGATCGGAATGCAAAATAATATTGTAGTACTGGATGAATTATTCAACGATTCAATGGTTGCCAAAAGTGACTCGACACAGTCAATGTCAGATATCGGTTGTTTAGTTGCGATAAGTATAAATGAAAGAGGTTTGCACATAGTTAAACGTATTCAAACTTAGCCATTAGTTTAGTTATGATAATGATGATTAAAAATTCATTTTTATCGATGTCGATAAACTTAGTCGATTTTTAATTAATCACTAGCACTGGTACATTTTTGCCCCCACGAAACCGGTGTCTGTTCATAAAACTTCAATCAAAAAATTGAAATCTAAATGTGGCAAGTGCAAAATTAATTAACTTTCTAAATAAATTTCGTTCTAAATCACGCACTGGCCATCATTAGAAAAAGAACAAAAAACAAAAGACGGTTGACGCATGAGGAAATTTTCACGTTGTTTGGTAATCGTGGGTACTTTTCAATAATTTAAAAATTGTGTTTTAATACTGCTAATTGTTCGTTTCTCTAATCATTTTAGCTATTCATATGGACTTTGACTTGCATTACGATTTGGATTAGTGTTATTACCTGGAACAGACGACTTGGCATTATTTAACTGGACTTGAGTTTGCGTGTAAGTGATCATGTTTACTTCACGTGACTACGCAGAAATGCATTACTATTACGGTTATGCTAGGGGGAATGCGGCGGAAGCTTCAAGGCTGTACCGGGAATATGTGGAACGAAGAGGCGGGCCTCAACCTGAAACGTTTCCTGACTATCGCATGATCTTAAGAGTACATAATGCGTATTTGGAAGGTTACATACCGGGTACCAGATCACGCCGTATGGCCACTATGCCGGATCCTGATGTAGTAGATGCAGTGGTTGAAGAAGTAGAAAGAGACCCGTCGACCAGTGTGAGAGTTATGGAACGTCGTACCGGACTTTCTAAATCTCAGGTACACCGTACACTACAGAGCGTAGGATATCATCCGTTTCACATTAGAAAAGTGCAACAGTTGAAACCGGAAGATTACAATCGGCGAATTGAATTCTGTCAGGAAATGCTGAGGAGACAAGCTGAAAACGAAAACTTTTTTAACCAAATCTTGTGGACGGATGAATCCCACTTTAGACGCAATGGGATTTTTAATATGCACAATTCTCACTCATAGGCAATTGAAAATCCAAATTTAAAAAGGGAATCGACATTCCAAGAACACTTTAGTGTTAACCTTTGGTCTGGCATACTTAACGGTCAGCTAATCGGGCCCTTTCAGCTGCCAGACCGCTTGGGCGGCAATCACTTTTTAAATTTTCGACGCATCGATCTGCCCCTGCTGTTAGAAGATGTGGACTTGGAGACACGCAGAAGCATAGTACTGAAGTGTGATGGTGCACCATGCCATTTTGCCTTGGACGTAAGAAACTATTTCAATCAAAGATACCCTGAAAGATGGATTGGTCGTTGCGGCCGGGGTGACGCCTGCCTTATAACCTGGCCTCCACGGTCCCCCGTTGATTTTTTTGTATGGGGATACTACAAAGACCTCGTCTACTCAAGAGAATGCCGCAATTTGGACGATTTAACCCGGAAATTGAAAGTAGCAGAAGAAACCATTAAAAATAATAGAAGTGCATTCAGACGTTTAAAAGACAACTTTTTTCGGCGATGTCGCACTTGCATTGAGCAAGAGGGGGGCCATTTTGAAAATTTCTTGTAATTAAACACCTTGTAATTGGTTTTACTTTGTTTGTATTAATCATCATGTAAATTAAAATTTTGCACTTTTAGATTTCAATTTTTTGATTGAAGCCTTATGAATAATAAAATGAAATTTTCAGGGTAGCTACCTGATACATAGAGCAAGTTTTTAAAAGCCAAACGGTATTTTTTTTATGTGATTTTATCTTTTTAAAGCCCCTTGAAGTTGTGAACATATTGGGTAATTTTATCATTCTTGGCATTTAATTTTTTTTTTATTCCGTTCAAAGAGATAACGATTGTAAATGTTACCATTCTGAATTGGCCTATCTATCAGCTTAGCACACAAAAAAAATCAAGCATCTACCGCAATAATTCACGTCACCATAAATAAAAATCTCATCGTACTCGGCGATAGGTCAAAAAAAAAAAAGTCATAACTCCGAAAATACGAAAAATCGCGGTACATACATGGGGATGATTTAGATAGCCCTCTAGGTCCTCTACCTCCCAGCTTCAGTATATCACTACTTCTTGGGACACCCTGTATACTACTTTTACATACGGCCTGTCTCTTATTAATGGTGAATGGAATCCCTTACAAACAAAACCTGAATGGCCTCATGCTATGAGGTAACCAGGGTCGGAGCATGTATGTTTCCTAGCCTATGGCATGTTACAGAAACTTACTACCTACATGCTTACCGACTCTAGCTTTACCCAGGCAAAAACCCTGTGTTAAAAAGCTAGGGCACCATTCGACTATCCCCGGATATCTATAGCTTCTCTAATAGACGCCTGGAGCATATAATCTATGAAGTATGCTCTACACATACGTACCTAAAATACCTTAATCATGCTTTAGAAAGCTAGAGTGTACCCCTCCGGTCGACTTCGGCCACTTCCTAATTTGTATCTTTCCAAACTTGTCCACTTTGCACCCTGTCTCTTTCTTAACTGGTCCACCTCCAAACTTGACTATTTCCTAACTAGTCCACTTCCAAACTTGACTATTTCCTAACTGGTCCACTTACAAACTTGGCTATTTCCTAACTAGTCTCTTTCCTAACTTGTCCATTTTATGATTTATCATTCCTAATTTGACCACTTCCTAACTTGTCCACTTTATAAATTACTTTTCCTAAAGTGAAATTTCACTTTCATTATGTAGCCTGTACAAGCGGATCCGGCAGACGTTTTCATACGATCACTGCCCTGGGTCCAAATGTCTTTTCAAACCATCTAGAGACCTAAGGAATACCTGTACACCGTTTAAGAGAAGTAGTGTTCAAAATGTTCAAATACACGCACAGAAGAATTATATTTATTATGCTATAAATAGATTTATCTTTTTCTGTTGGAAATATCAGTTAATGAGGTCTTAATACGTTTTCCATAACGATTACTGGCCACTTGTAACTGAAGTAGGTATGAGGCATTTTATTTTGAAAGGTGACAAAAGATGTCACTATCAATTAACAAGGCCTCTTTGTGAACGTAAAGAATAGTGATTTACTAAAATGAATCCCTTTAAACTAGGTAAAAACCAAAGGGGAAATTGGGGAAATTTAAATATACACATACGCTAAGCAAAATAAACTTGAACGGAACAACGAGATGGAGATGTACAGATCGCAGTACTTGTTCGGCCACGGTAACTTTAGATGAAAATAAATCAAAAATAATAAGTGAAAAACAACATATATGTATAGCTGATATTACAAAACTTAAAGTGCGGCAGATGATAAACAAGTGCAAAGAAGAGGTTTGTAAACATCTAATCCCAGTACAGCAGATATATGAAAACTTTACAGAGTCACTCGATATAGATGGTGTGTCCCCAGCGCACATTCCTTCATTTTCATCAGTCAAGAGTACTTTATACAAAACGAAAAAAATGTTTTTGGATGTTGATCGATTGATATTTGACAAAATTGAAGATGTGAAGGTTCCAAAGTTTATCTCGGACACTATGCATATTATCGAAGATGGCGACAATGACAAAATAATAATTATGTGTTCATACATTGCAAAAAATTTAATAAATCAACAAAACCACCTCATATTACGGCGACGGAACCTTTAAATCAGCCCCAAAACCATTTTACCAGCTGTATATTATACACGTGGACTATTACTCGGACAAAAACAGCGTGCATATATTTCCCGTCATATTTGCCTTATTACCTAACAAGACTGAACGCACCTATAAACGCTTGTTTCGAATAATTAAAGACCATTTGGGTGTGGACATGAAAAAATATAAATGTGACTATGAAAAGGCAGCGATGAATGCAGTACATAGCGTTTTTCCGGATGCTGAATTATCTGGGTGCTATTACCATTTCAATAAGGCGATATGGAAGAAGGTAGAATTTTACAACCTGAATTGTTCAAAAGAAGGCAGGACAATAGCTCGACTTTGTTCCCACTTCGCTTTACTTCCTGCTGCGTTAATGAGAGAAGCTTGGCAAGCTATAGTCAATTTGGCTCCTAATTCTGTGGAGTGGCAAAATTTTAAAGAATATTTCACTCGGGAATGGTTTAAAAAGGATCATCAAATACCGAGCTGTGCCGAAAACGTCCACAGAAAAACGAACTCTTGTGAAGGCTATCATCGTCGCCTCAACGCAAAATTGCCTCATAAAGCAAATATATATTTTGTTTTCAATTTGTTGCAAAAAGAGGCTCGTCATTATGATCTCAAAATCATGAAGGGTGTTTTCCAGACTCCGCCCAAAAACAGGCAAAAGGGGGACGTGTATTTTGACGAGCAATATAAGAAACTGCTAATAAAATTAAATAACAAAAGTATTTCTACTATCACTTTTCTAAAAAAGATTGTTTATTTGAAACTGGTGTGTTAATTGTCAACTATAGCGATAAACCTATTTTATGACTAGAAGAAATGTTATTTTTAAGAAGTAATTCTGTTTTATGTTATGTGTTGTGTTATGATTATGAATACATTTAAGTAAAAATAAAAAACTGAATCTTTGGTCTGTTTTTAGGGTTACGTACCTCAATCGGAAAAAACGGAACCCTTATAGGATCATTTTGTTGTCCGTCCGTCCGTCTATTTTAGTCAGTCTCAGTACAAGAAGTACGGACGTTGACTCACTGTAGGATGACACGTTCGTGCTTTTCCGTGATAATAGGAACGAAAAACAATATGCACTACTTACATCTGTACCTTAGCTTACAGAAAGCTGACAATCAAGGAAAAGGACGTTGTAAGAGTGGACCAATTAGGAAGTTGGCGATTCTAAAAATGGACATGATAGGAAAATACGAATAGGGAAATGACTGTTTAGGAAGTAGTCAACTTCGGAATCTATAAAGTGACAACTTAGGAAAAGAACGATGTTGGAGTGGACGAATCAGGAAGTGGGCAAGTTTGGAAAGATACAAATTAGGAAGTGGCCGAAGTCGACCGGAGGGGAGTGTACATCATGCATACTCTAATTTTCTGTACCAATATTCCTTTTCATTACCTGTGTCGTACTTTATTATTGTAGTCAAACCTTTGTAGATATATGCCATAAACCTTACGAATATCGAACGTCATTTACGTCTCTTGTCATTACTGTCATTATCTATCTTTCAAAATAATCTGTAAAATTTATTAATAGAAACCAGAAGAAAAATCATTTTATTTCTACCTATTTAGCAAGTTCGATATTTCTTACAAATTTCAACAGGATTGAATAAAAAATCTATACAATCTAACTTATCCTATCTTAAGCTAGTGAATTGGATGCTTGTGATACAATCACATCCTGCTAGACCATCATGTTTAGTGCGGCGCCATATCGTGCAGCGTGTGAAGATTCAGCGAAGATTCCATGACGCAACATGACGGTGCCATGCTCATCATTTCCAGCTCTCAAAAAGTACTTAAAAGAGTCCCTAATGGCAAAGGCTTATTATAGGGTAGAGGACTATTTAAGAGACAAAAATGCATGGCCCAAAACAGAAACCAAATAATTTACTTTCTACCGGGACACGGTTCTTATAAGGTGGCATATCAAACGTATGTAAGTTGTTTTAAATAAAAATCACTATTTTGCTTTTTTATATTCTAGATTTTTTTTTTTTACTTTTATAAGTTTTGATATGTTTCCTTGAAGAACTACGCATTGAGTTTATACTCAAAACATATATTTAGGTTAGGCTAAGCACGAATATTGTGATAGATATAAGAGTTATTTCGAAAAAATGACTGACTGTTGAGTTTGTTTCGGCTTTCTTCCCTTCAGTGGTCTCCTCTTGGGAAACGCCGTAGAGTCAGACTTGTAAAAGTGCCCTTGTGGCCTACTTACAGAATAAAGATCATTATTTCATTATTTCATTATTTATTTCATTATTTCATTTCATCTCGCCCGGTTGACGAAGAGTATGCATATATTCTCGTCCTGATGTCATCATTGGGCTGACATGATGTCATCTTCGGGATGACAGGATGTCATCTGCTGCTGCTCATTGCCACGTCGTGGCCTGATGACAGGAAGTCATCAGCATGCAGCGTGTTATCTCCAATGGGCCGTAATATGTAAACAAAGAAAACATTATAAAAGTGCCCATATATTATCTGTCTTCCTACCGACTCATATGGTTAGCAAATGAGCATATACATAATATTTACATATAATTGAGTACAATTATATTACTTTCACCTGACTGTGTGTTTCATTTGATTTGTTGCACAGTTGTATCATTAATGTCATTCAATGAACAATATAAGGGGAGCTTAATTATTAATTATTTACAAGGTAACCTTCTATTATTTTATGTACATATACATACATTAGATACACTTTAATATACAATTAATTATATCCATTTCACCTTCACCTTCAGAGAATCACTATATATTCTGCGAAAAGATAAAGTTATTAATTATTCAAACCCTACTTAATCATTATTGTCATTTTAACTGGGTGGATCAACTTTTTATTATTATTTAGTCCCATACTTTAGGGGACCATATCGATCGAATTATATAGAAAAAATTGCCAAAAAACCCGGCTGTCAACATATTAACGAAATGGTTTCATGAGATGTAACTATAGCAACGAGTTACCGAAAAAGATGATTGACCCAATTGTCAATATTTTATGTATAAATAATTATATGCGTTTTATCTTCATATATGGAAAAGGATTTTCTTTTGATAAACGGTGGATGATCCTGAATAACCACTAACAAATTATAGAGCTCTACTCTTCACCCGAACAACACGTATGATCACTGATCCGTCGGTGATTTTCTATAGACGCCAAAATGCTTCTTCCCTTTTGCTAATGCGTAGTCTTCGTGACCTGCCGCTCACCGCTGTTTCTGACAACCTGTCAGACTATGTCTGGGGCGCCGGAGAAATGCTAAGATGGGACGATGACTTATCCCTGCGTTGCTAAACTCACAGAAAGCGTGAGATGATGAAAACTATGCCGATAGCAAATTAAACAGTTCCACCGACCATTTAGCACAATTTCAAGACGTCTCGCGTCTCGGAATATTATATAAGCACTTTTCCAAATCAGATCATCATGGCATGCAACCAAAACACGTATATTGTCGTAGTTAATTATTGAATTGATATTTATGTTTCAAGGCACATTTGTTTGCTTCCATTTTACAATCTATTTTGCATAGTAATCTTTTAACGTATGAATGATGTGGTGATGTAAGTTATACGTATTGAATTAATAGCATCAACGTAAAATTGCTTACCGTGCGACGCTAGTGCCGTGCGTCACCTTGTTTTTTCTCTCGTTTTTCTTTCTTCTCTCGGAACCAATGTGAGGCCCTTGCCTCCGCTGACTGCAATATACGAAGACTGTGCCTTCGCTAAACTCGTCGTGTGGTGCGTCAGTCACCAAATTCATCCGCAAGGAGTCACGTGCTCCACTCGATGTACGGGTCTTACTCAAACCCAATGCCGCCTCCGCCGAGCGTGGCGTGCGGAGCCCCACGCACCTCCACCAATATTTGGGGATGTGCTCGATGGTGGGATAAATAAAAAGGAGCTGGTACGGGTTTGATGTTCTGTATTCAACGTCTGTCCTAAGACTTCATCCTAATGACATAAAGCTGGAACGAGATAGCTGACGTTCCTAATTTCAAATATATACTACTGTTACATACGGCCTGTCTCTTATTAATGGTGAAGGATTAAGACCTTCACAGTACAATGCTAAAGTCTAAATCTAAGGATTTTTGGAAATCACGTCGTTTTTGAACATATGTTTTATACAATCAAGAAGAGATATGTTTATTGCTCATGCTCAGCATGGAGTGTTGTTTACTAGTATTTGTGTTTATGAGTATGGTCTTAGCGACAAAGATCTTTTAATAGAAGTAAAAAAATCTTTCTGATAATAAAGTGTTAATTTAAACAGACTATCACTGCCATATTTTAGTTTAGATTTTCATACTTTACATGTCTGAAGATACGCGCCACAATCGGCAAATCACGTCATCGCTGACCAAATTTCATTATTCAAAGACTACGAACTATTATAAACAATAACTCGTTCTACAATATCTTCCTAGGGCTGTAGTTCATTGCAGAATCTAGTTTTAGTAAATATGGTGGGATATGATACATTTAAAAAACATAAAATATAAAAAAAAAATTAATTTGTATTTAAATTACGATGGTACATAGCATTGGAACAGACGTATATATGTATCTTATAATCTCAATCATGCAATGTCATGTAAATTTCCATAGGAGCACCTTCGGGTTTGTTGGTATCCATTAAATGGATGTATGGCGAGTTACAATGTATTATTTTTCGCAGTCTAATAGCTCGTATACGCAGTCGAGACGGGAAGAACATGTTATTGAAGAGGTGTTGCGCATTTTATCGAAATTACATTAAATCGTAATCCGAACGCAAGGGCAGGCATCGTGGAGGAATGCCACGAAATCCAGGGTATAAGGTCTGTGGACATACATAACGATTTCCATGCAACGGCTCAGCCGCTATTTCACCCATGGTTTAATTTTGAAAAAAAATTTCTTAGTACACATCTACGTACTTTAAAGAATAATGTTCCAAATTTCAAGGTTCTATCTTCAGGCTAGGCTAGGCTAGGCTGTCTGTTGCAGAGAACGAAAAAAACATAGAACGCGAGCTTCATACAAAATTGCAGTACAAAACGGGGTAAATATTCTAAATAAAACCAATAAGAGTTGGCCAACATATCAGTCTACTTTCTATTACCCAAAACAAATAATTGTGATTGGCCAATTTCATAATAACTGGCTGTGATTGGCTTATAGCGCTGACGTTTTATAGTATCAACATGACGGCGACTATGAAAACGCATACGTAGTAGATAGATGGTCACATGCAATAAAGAGTAATTTTGTAGGCAGAATTGTCGTGTTATTTAAATTGAATTTTCAGTTTTATTTTTTATTTAAATAATCATAGAATAACCTTACGCAAATCAAACTAGTCTCCAATCAAGATGTAGCATACTTATACTGTGAATACTAGACGAACATACGAGTATGCATATATTATAGCTTGCTAAATACTTAAATACAAACAGACAATCAGCCACTAGAGTCTGGCAAATGAAAGATGAGAATGAAATCAACCGCGAAATTTAAATTAATAAATTTAAATGCTGTTCTTGAAGTTTTATAGCTTTTACCCGCGTCTTTCTTCGCTTAGATCAGAGTGTATTTATTGATTCGACAACCCCCCAGAAAAACGGAAATATTCGAGATATTTTGTCGTTTGATAATTGGTTTCTTTAAAGTGCTCCGAACAAATCGTACCTAATCGTTTTGGTTGGAAACCAATCATTCGACCTTCCTGTAGCTTCTATCTATTGTTCTTTTATTTTGGCATCAAGAGGGGAACTAAAAAATATAATTATTATACAAATAATGACGTTTCTCACAACGAGTTAAAAGTACACTTTCTTATTATTAGAAAAATAATAAGAAAGTAAACTTCCTTAAATAATAGTATCTATCCCTGAACCAAGTTTCTAAACAATAATCGTTAAAGCCTTTGAATACACACTGCGACAGTGTGCATAGGGATGAACAAACAGATACACTGATACAGACGAATAAGGCGTAATGTTACTAACATACCTACATGTATGCATTTTGTAATATATTATTGAAAATGAATACAAGGATACAAACACAATTGACCAACATTAATATTTTACGTAACAAGGCAAACTTATCCCATTAACGAATCTAATGGTTAACATTTATACATATATCTTAATATGAAACACAAATTCTTGTGTTTCCGTGTTTTAATATGTGAAAATTAACACCACATTATCATCAGTGCTCGCTGGTGAAGGGATGACACGCTCGACGCGTAATTGAGAGGTACCGGGTTTGAATCCTGGTGTGACCACGTGCGAGAGCAATCGTATTTTTCTTTGCTCTTTGACTTGTATCTATATCACAATTTATACATATATAGTTTGATTACGGCTCTCAAAACTAACGTTGAACTTCGATAGGTTGCCTGCCTATAAGTGAACTATTCTTGAATAGGTATATAGAAAGTGCCTCGCTATATCTATAAAATACATAATTTTTCTTTAATCATAATAACCGGCCGGCTATTATATTTTATTATTTATCGGCCAGACGTGGTCATTGAGAAAAGAAGACGAAGAAAAAGTAGCTATTTGCCAACGAAAAATGGAAAGAAGCATGCTGGCAATAAAATTATCAGATAAAATTAGTAAGTAATGAAAACATTAGATACAGAACAAAATTAACAGAAGTAAAGAAAAGGATTAGACTACTTAAATGGCACTGGGCTGGTCATGTTTGTCGATTGAACGACAATAGGTGGACGAAACGTTTAACGGAATGGATACCAAGGGATAAGAAAGGAGAAAGGGAGATCCCGGAAAAAATGGAGAGACATATTTAGCCATGAATGCGGAGTAAACTGGATAAAAAAGGCACGGGAAAGAGACACTTGGAAAGTTTAGGAGAGGCCTACGCCATAGAGGCGACTACAACAAACATATATTAACAAACATATTTATAGATCACATACATAGTCATTGAAAATAGTTTAAGTTTATCATGTAGAGTTATAATGTTTCACTGTAGTAGAGAAATAAAGGCTATTTTTATTTTATTAATCATAATAACCAATCCACAAGGTTTGTTAAATTAGGTATCGATAGTCGATAAACTATTTCTACCTGCACTACGTTTAGTGTGTACTCAGACTTGAAGCTTCGACTTTGAAAATCAATAATAAATAGAAACAATGCTTGGAAATGGATTTACCGGTGGTGTGTTATGTCTTTTAATTTAAAATTAACGTTTCCACTTTGGTTTTTGCATACTTTTACCGAACAAGCTGTCATTTTTATTTGTCACGCGAGCTCGTTCAATGTTAGCAATCGGGAGTCTGAGTCAGCGTTTGCTACGTTCCGCGCGGGTATGTCAATTTTCACCATATCGGGAAGACACGAACCAGTCCCCCTTGACATATCCCCTTTATTCCGTAATCCGTGTTCTAGACTAATGATTTCAAATCATAAACCGAAATTTTGTTTGTTTTCAGTTTAAGGGTGAATTTGGATATGGGCAAAGCTTTCTATTCTTGGACTATTCAGAGAGATAAAAAAATAGAAGGCACAGTGATGCGTTCAACAACTATACCTGAGGAATTGGGCAGGATACAGTACCTGCTAGCAGACAAAACTGGAACGCTCACCAAAAATGAAATGGTGTTCCAAAAATTGCATTTAGGCAATGCTTTGTTTGATAATAACCTGTTTTACGAGGTGAGTATTTTAAGTCTCCATATTTTTAAGTATTGAATATGTCTGTCTTCCATTGTGTACTGAAAATAATGCCGTATACCGTAGTGTCAAAATTTAAGTATAAAGTATATAATCTATAGCAGCTTTTAATCGCAATCAAAACGAAACAGATACACCCGTCAACTTCCAACGGTCCTTGTTTATCATCGGGGTTTAACAGAAAACATCACTAAATTTTGCACATTTAACTGTTTTAATTAAACAGGTACTAAAAGCACAAGGACGCAGTTTGACGAGGCACTGAATTTTGTGACTTCGCGTAGTATTTATTATTTACCTATATCATACTAGAGCGGATATTTGACATCTCCAAAATAGTAGCTGATTGGACCAATGATCAATATCATCATGAAACGCCGTTTTGAACAATGCAGGTGGAGGGCCTACTGACACAGTATTTGACGAACGAGTCTCACTCCATGCCCGCGTCGCCCGTGGCGCCTGACGGCGACCTGTTGTCGCCGACGCCGCAGCAGGTGTGGAAGGTGGTGTTGGCTCTAGCTCTCTGCCACAACGTCACGCCGGTCTACGAGATCGACGATCAAAGGGTTGACGAAGCACAGTCAGGTGAGTCAAACACTTCCTTTTAATCTCTGCGCGACACATAACATCGACATTAGATGACGAAAAATACATGTTGAAGGGCCGATTTCACCTGCATTTAATTTACATGAGAGGGGCTACCCCAGTATAGCTTTACTCTAACGATTTACTCGATGGTTAATTTCATTTTCTTTTCACCACGCTTACTTAACTCTCGCACAAAGTTAAGTGGCCAGTGTTAAGATAGTATCTGTAGGGCATGTTCTATGTTTACGCGAGGTTTTATTCTATAGAAATAAGACAATCGATAATTTGGTGTATTATGGGAAAAGACCGTTTTGTGAATCAATCATTATGGAAATCAGGTGTTCTGTGATTGAAATTTAGGGTATTTTGGGAAAAGAGCCTTCTGTGTATCGGCTTTTATGAGCTTCAATCCATTTGGGATTAGGCCATAGTGAGAAAAGTGCAAATGAAGAACGGTTCATATTGGTAATAAGTTCAGTTGGGTTTCGTTCATTACGACATTAGTTTTTTATAATATTGGAATCAATTGAGAATTGGTGTCTTTTGAGTTTAGTGTCGCGTGCACCGGATTGATTTCAACCACTGTTATAGAGGAGTGATATTGCTCTGTACTTACTATATTCTAGGATTATATAGCTCCTGACTATAATGCCTTTATAAAATGTTTAAATAAACCTTTACATCAACAAATTATAGGCCAATTTGGCTATATACGCTATAGAGCAAGACAGTGTTACTAAACGCATTTATACAACCGGTAGTTTTCGTTAACACCATTATATAACGTATACTCAACCTTTTAGTTCCAAATGTCCAAGTTATAGGTCCAAAATGTTACTTGGGTTGGTAACGTTGAACGAATGAATTGAATGAAATCGTAATGCATCCAAGTAAGATAGACAGTTTGTCCCATGCTTGAGCAATGGTATTGCTTTTTTTATGTGTTTGGGTGAGTAAGTCATCAATTAAGAAATAAATGTGGAATTGATTTGGCAGTTACAATGACAATTACTACCTCGTGTGTTCATAAGTTTTGAGACGAATTTCAAACCTCAAATTTAAAATAAAAACGTGCTGGCAGCTTGTCGTGGCTGTTTCAGAATTTGAAATTGGAACGTTTTAATTAAGAATATATAATTTTTTTCTTTTTATTGTCATTGTTTGTCAAAATGGCGGCTAAGAAACAACTTCGGTGTACTGTAGTTTCGTTGTATGAGGCGGGAAAAAAACCAATGGAAATTTTTAACGAATTAAAAAATATTGGAGCTAGCCGCAATTTTGTATACTATACTATAAAGCGGTATAAGGAGACCCAAAAGATTGATGATCGTCCAAGAACTGGCCGCCCGCGTTCTGTAAGGACCCCTGCGAACATAAAGATTATCAAAGAACGAATTCGTCGAAATCCGTGCCGCACCCAGAAGAAAATGGCTCTACAGACGGGTATTTCACGTATATCGGTAAATAGAATACTTAAATATGATCTTAAATTAAAAGCGTATAGTAAGAGAAAAGTGCATTATCTAAATGATCGTCTACGGAAAATGCGACTCAAACGTTGTCGGACCCTACTTAGGCGACACGACCCTACAAAAATATTGTTCACGGATGAGAAGATATTTACTGTCGAAGAAAAATTTAACAGGCAGAATGATAAAATCTACGCCAAAAGCTCAAAGGAGATTCCGTCTAACGTGCGACATGTCCAACGCACACATCATCCGGCTAGCGTCATGGTATGGTGGGGAGTTTCATATGAAGGCGTTACGAAATTGCATTTTTGCCAACATGGGGTCAAAGTTAAAGCACAAAATTATCAGAGTGACATTCTCAAGAACGTTGTAAAACCCCTATCTACCACTCTATTCGCTGGAAAGGACTGGATTTTCCAACAAGATTCAGCACCATCGCATAAAGCGAAATCTACACAAAAGTGGCTAAAAGAAAATTTGCCTGGGTTTATTAGTACTGAGGAATGGCCTTCTTCAAGCCCAGACTTAAATCCTTTAGATTACTCTTTGTGGACGGAATTAGAGCTAAGGGCATGCCGAAAGCCGCATCCAAACCTTCAGGCCCTGAAACGAGCCTTAGTGAGAGAAGCGAAGCGTATTCCTATTGAAAAAGTACGTGAAGCTATTGATGAGTGGAAACCACGTTTAAGAGCCTGTATAAAAAATAAGGGTGGACATTTCGAGTAAATTATATTTTTATTTTACTAAGACATTGTCTTTTATTAACCCTATAACTGTGTCATAAAAATAAATTATCTTAACTAATTATAATTCGAGTATTCATTTTGTCTCAAAACTTATGAACACACGAGGTATACGACTAACAGTTTGCTCAGCCATAATTGGCGCTATAAGATTTTACTCGAGCATGGAGATTTTATCCTTAGGTTAAATATTGGTGGAACGTAAAACAAGTTTACTCACAAGTTATTAATGTTTTATTATTCGACTAAGACTTATACTACGTTGGTAAAATCGACCCTAAGTGTTTTTTTAGTGTCAATAATAGGGATGATGACTAAATTTCAATAATTAGTACGGCATGTAGATTAATGGAAAATATTGGACACATACATTTTTTTACGTAATCAAAAAATAAGCGCGGTACATTGAGTCATAATGTCGCATGATGTCACTCCTAAGTACAGTTGGTACCTAGTTATGACGTCACGAGCCCCTACTCCTAAACTTTAATGCGATTTATCTAAATATTTATTCGTTAATTAGAAAAAGCAAAAAATACGTGTCCAATGTATTTTATTATCTAGCTGCCGGACTAATTAGAATTTTGATTGTCGTACCCCGTCATTATGCCTATTAAATTGCTATACAGGGTGCTCGTGAGCATTGCGAGAGATTTTAACAGCATGTTCCTGACCATATTTTAAGTTAAAAATCTTAATTAACTTCGGCTAAATTCGGCTCGGGTTTCGAGATATTTCCCTTTTCCTGTAAAAACGTTTTAATTAAATCTCCAGTATGAAACACCTTTATGATAGCAACGTTGCGAGACTTAACAATCTAATTTGACTGTAAACGTCAAATCCAGTTGTCACTATGAGTGTTTATCAACAGAAATATCGCCGTGTTATTTTTAGTAAAAAAAATACATCTGATGCTAAGAATGGATCCGCAAATGATTTTTGAATGAAATTTCACGTGTTTACTATTGAAAGCTTTCACTGATGCCAGGGGGCAAGTAACAAAAAAGAGTGATTGTGCACTGTTCCCCATCGTCTGTTGTTGCACATGCTTTCCAGAGGATATTGAGAAGGCTCGTAAAATACGACTGGGAGTAGGGAAAACTACTAGTAAATCCTATTGACGTAATTATTGGACTAATAAATGTAATACTTACTAATTATGTGTATTCTGTTACTGTTACAAAAGTTAGAAAGGTGAATAAAGATTAACTCTTATCAAGACTTCATTCAAAGTGATACAGCTATTAACACCATGAATGTCCAGTAAGGAATATTCCTTACTGGGCATTCATGGTGTTGGGTTTGGGTTTCAGTTTCACTTTCAGTCAGCCACAAAGAAAACTACTTTGTGCACTCAAAGGGTTTCAAGGTTTTCCGCAGATGACCGTACTCAGTTGATTTTGTATCATATGGACAGTAAATATCAGGGACAATCTTACAAAACACACCTAGTGTCCTAGACCCTAGGTTCCATCCACATAAGAAAGTTTAAGTTAAAAACGTAAAAGTAACATGTTATTACAGTCCCTACATAAATAAAATATGAAGTTGAAATAAAACAATTTAACGGATTATATCGCGTATATTGGGAGGACCACCGTCCTCCCGTGACCATGGAAAGCTGGAAAGCTTCCGAAACGTCGGGAACTAAAATGAGATAATATACGCGATATAATCCGTTAAATTGTTTTATTTCAATGAGTAATAATCGCGGAAACAGAAGAAAATATTATAAAATATGAAGTATTTAGTTAAATTTATTTACTCAGCTTTTTATTAATAAATCTCATTACACATTACACATCACATTTTATCAATACTTTACTATCTAGATTAATATCTACTGCTGCTTACTACTGCTTAATAGCAGTCATATCCTTTTTTATTTAGCCGTCGCAGCTGATAAAACGCCGTCTGCAGCATCAAATACTCAAGGCACACTGCAGTTGTAATAAGTCGGACCACAAAGCACTCGACATAACATTTCTTTAGCTTTCGTTATTAAACGACCTACCGGCCGTCACATTAAACTGGTCCTCAATTTCTTATTATTAAGAATTTGGTCTCGGTGATACTTTAGAACAATTTTATTAAACATGCTTAGATATTTTAGTTTTAGATTTTTCTCTTTTAATTTTAGATTACAGTATTTACAGTTTTAACGCTAAAATTAAATCCAATAATATCAATCACTCGTATGAAAGTCATAAATGACATTATGAAAGAGGAAATTTAGTTCAGGTAGAACATTTTCAAGTGGCCAGTTGCTTTTATCGTAGCTACTAAAGTACCGATAACGATACTCTTGAATACATTAAACTACCTCTGTTGTCTAATAGTAGATTCTGACAAGTGGAAAAAGTGTGTTATTTATTGAGCTAGTCTATGTCGGTTGACAAGTCATGTCATAAATTTTTCATTCGGTAAAAATAATTATTGTATGCTATAACGAAAATGCCTCGTCCGCGTACATACCCACCGGAACACGTGGCAGACATAATTTTTACATACGGTTTCTGTAATGGGAACTCTGTGCAAGCTGTGGAAGAGTATAGACGTAAATATCCAAATAGACCTGTGCCCCATCATACCACTTTTGTGGGCATGTTCAGACAGTTACGTGAAAGGGGCATTCAAGCGAACAAGTCTGAGCGAGCTATTGGATTGGACATCGTGACTGAAAACAGAATTCTTAACCTAATTACCGAGGATCCAACTCTATCAACCCGTGGTGTGGGTATTACTTGCGGCGTTAGTAGTGAAGCTGTTTGGAGGTGTTGGAAGAAGCATAACCTCCATCCTTTCCATTATAGGAAGGTGCAGGGGCTAATAAAAAATGACGGGTTTTCTAGGGTAGTGTTTTGTGAACGAATAAATGGAAAACTTGATCAAGATCCAAAATTTTTAAGAAAAATATTATGGACCGACAAAGCTCAGTTCACGAGAACGGGGATATTTAATTCCCACAATTTCCACAACTGGATGGAAGAAAATCCACATAAAACCTGGGCTTTCTCTCACCAACACCAGTTTTCGGTGAACATGTGGGCAGGCATAATAAATGACCAATTGATAGGGCCGATAGAGTTTCCGGCTAGATTGAATTCGGACATGTATCTAAATTTTTTGCGCAATGATTTAAATGATCTCTTGGAAGACATCGATTTGGAAACTAGGCGGGATATGTGGTACCAATATGATGGAGCACCTCCACACTATGGTCTAATTGTTAGGAACCACCTGGACCGAGAGTTTCCAAATCGATGGATTGGTAGAGCGTCTCCAGCAATCCAATGGCCACCGAGGTCTCCGGATCTTACGCCATTGGATTTTTATCTTTGGGGTACGTTGAAAAATATGGTTTATTCAAAACCTATTCGTTCCAGAGAACAATTGGTTGAAAAGATTATGGAAGCTGCTGAGCAATTGAAACTCAGGCCTGCCCCACTTGCAGGCCAAATACGTAAACGATTAAATTTATGTCTTGAAAAAGATGGATCGCATTTTGTTTTTTTTTTTTTAAATTGAAATGATTAAATGAATTTACTTTTTTTAACTTGTGTTTTAATGCCAAATGTATTTTAAAAAAGTACAAAACGAAACAATTTTTTTTTCGTTATTATGTTCAACAGGCGTATCTAACCCTGCATAGTAATTTGTATGCTACGGTGGATACGATTCTGTATTGCTGACTCTACATACAATTTATAAATTAAATAGTTAAGTGTTTCACGCCATTGTGTCGTTCTTTAGTTTAAACCCACAATAATGTCAAAGTGGCACTAAAACCCATGTTTTATGTTTTCTGCCTTTTTGGGAATATGAACGTGTGCGTATGTATGTAAATATCAATATCAAGTTAATTATGGAGTCGTACTTTGCAGCACTTGAGATTGTTGATAATGATAACTGAGAGTGATAGGTAAGGGACATTGTATTTTGTGTACCAACCTTTTACTTTCATTCAATGTAGTACAGCTAACTCGAAAAAGAAGAAGCTAAATCGTAATTTGAATAATCTATGCCCAAAAGAAAAAGCATATGACATTGTCTATTGTAAAAAAGAGATAGCAATATCAGACGTTGCCAGCTCGTCCTAAAGGCACGTTTATACTACGTTAGCAATTATTATGTATGAAAATAATAATAAAAAAAAAACGTGTTTCGACCTAAGTTAATATAACATTTATTACTTCTTATAGCCTCAGGAATTAGTAGTTAAAATCTCTCGCAATGCTCACGAGCACCTTGTATATTGCAAAGTCAGGCGACTAAGACGTTAATAGATTTTTTTACAATTTTAGAACGTTATTTGTCCTTATAGTTTCATTATCACAACAGAACAAACAGAGCTTAATCGCGTATAAATATGAATAAATTCATTACCTTTTGTTGGTAATTCTTGGACGTTTCGGATGTCGCGTTACGTCCTTGGTCTCGAAGGAACTGGAGAGGCGAGTATTATCATTTTCTAGCCGCACAAGTTTTTCGATCTTCCCGCGCTTGATGTTGATGGTTCAATGTTGAACACTAAGGTCGTGATAAAACCGATACACTACACTCACGACATCTGGCGATTTATCGGGTGATATTTGATGTTCTTTACATTTACTAATTGGGTACATGCATAATTTTTTTTATCGCTTTTATTTAACAAAATATCAAAATACCGTAAAACTATTACAAAATGTGAAATCAAAATTAAAATCAGCCAAGAAATACGCATAATATAGGCATTTTAAACTGGCAATTAGACAGAGAGGTCCGATGTGCACTGTTACGTCACAGTGCACTCCGGCCATATAAACTCCATATTAAATTCTGTTTTGCAAGAAAGAGATCGAATGAAATGTTTGATGACTTATATCTTGGTTATTTTTATAGCTATTCAAAAAAATATTTTTGCCTACTGTTTGTTACATGAATGAGCTTTTAATAAAGCAAAAATTAAAATTCATGAATACTCCCTATTACTGGATTCCACGTTGAAAGTTTGAAACCGTCTTCCCGGTTGAAATTTCGGTGTTTCTTGATTTCAATAGGGTATATGACAGTAGAAAAAAATGTAAAAAATATATGATCCTGATAAAAACAGGCAAAATAAAAAACTCAGTAAAATTTTGAGTTCGATACCTTACGTGTAGCTTGTTTTATGAGTCTTTAAAATTGGGTGGGAAAGTTAATTTTTAAAGTATGAAAATATTCATAACTAATTCAATAACCCATAAAATGGATTATATTATTTGTTATAAAACCGTTTGGATAAACGCAAGTTTTAACATAGCTACAGAACAAAGTTCTTATTTTCCCTATACAAGATACAAGCGTGTGACGTCACATGCTTGTAGGCTTTAATATGAAGCTTTTTTTGGGAAAGTCCTAAAATGTGCTTTTAACGTCATTGTGTTTCGGGGAGTTTTTATGATATTGGAGTAGTTTTTTCACCAATATTTCTATTATTAACACTTCGTTTTATACCATACCTTAAAAAAATGGTCAAATAGCCTATTGCGGGAGTTCTTATACTAGACAGACGAAGCGCACCATTGCTGAAAGAGTCAAGGAACATATCGCGGCTGTTAAGAACGGTTATAAGTCCGCTATGGACAACATTTCATATTTTGAAAGTAACTACAAATGAAATATCACAGATAGATTTGGGCTCTCTGTCGGAACACATTAACATTATTCATGTTTTTTTTGGATCACAATTTTTTGAAAAATATGTATATTTTTACCAAATGGTGATCGGTAAAGCGGTACAAAGTTGTTACCGTCACTGTTAACGTGTCATATTGACAATTTACATTTGTGTCATAACCAGTAATCGTAAATTTGGTAGCAATTTTGGTGCAGCAATCATAGTTAGAGTGCCATAGGTGTCGCCAATTTTAACCAAAATGATGGATTAGTGTACTGTCGGCAATATTAACTATGTTTAATCGTTTAAATTGGTATTTTCCACATCTATAGTGCAATACCATGATCGATGCACCAAAAATGCTATCAAATTTACGATCACTGGTCACAACTAGTGGCGGGAAATAATAACGACGAGATAAAAAAAATCACATCACTGTCGGCCTTCTAGAAAAATATAACTGTGACTGGTCACGACGGAACGTTACAAAATCGCGTAGGTTATCTGAACAACAAGTGTAAAAGTCACGGTTTTTTTTTTTATAATGATCTGAATACATTACAGTAAGTAAAATTAAGGTGGCACGTCAGGGTTAGTCGCGGGTAACAAAATCACAGTGATATTTTACAACTGGTACGAGAGCCATTGTGATTGAAATTTAATTGTAACGCTTTTCACCATCTTTAGTTATGTAGTTCTCACTATTTATAAGCCCACAGATTCAGAATATTTTACTCTTTAAATTTATTCTTCCATGAATGACGCTTATTAAGCCCTTATAGAATGAGGTACTTTTGTTTTATTGAAATCAGTGGCTAAAATTAAAAATAATTTAAAAGTACAAAATACGTTCCTCGTAATTTTTCAAATATTATTAGATAGTTCGATAAAATTAGGGGGTTAAAAAATTTAATGTTGTCCATTGCCGAACATTTACTAAAAGCGGGATCAAACCAATTTTGAGCTTTATAATCCAAAGATCCTTTAACGTAACTTCATTATTATTGTAGAATCGTATTATTTATTGTGTTGTGATAATGAGTGAAGGTCGTGTTAGTTAAATCAATGTTTTATAGTTTTATGTTACAAAACAGATCAATTTCCAATATTCCATGGTACTTAGCGCATCTGATGTTGCACATATCCGTGGGTGCTGATGCCCACTTCCCATGAGGTGGCGCTTTTACCGCTTATTACATCATAAAACAATTACTACAGTGAAAAACTTAAATTTATGGCTTATTAATTGAGTGATTATCAGATATGGGGAGTTCGATGATGTCAGAGAGCTGCGGCGGCGCCGTACCCCAGCAGGAGCTGTGCGACTACCAGGCGTCTAGCCCCGACGAAGTGGCGCTGGTCAAGTGGACTGACACGGTAAGCGTCTACTTCAAACAAACCCACCACAACTGGGTAAATATTTGAGAGTATGAAAAAAGGTTCCCGCGTCATGTACGTTTACGTAAAGATGAAATCACTTGAGTATTTGATGCCATTCATTACCTTTCTTGTTAACTGTTGCGAGCGGCGCAGTCACTTAAAATTGCCTTTCTATTAATATAACAAAAATAAACGCCTTATATTGTGCTGAACGCTATGATTTTTCGCGTCCCAACACGACTTACGTTTAGATTTATGAAATTATTCAATAAAACAAGGTCATTAAAAAATCAAGGTACTTAAGGTCTAAATAATACATAAATAAGTAACCTTTAAAGGGGTAATGAAAATGGTAATATTAGAATTACAAAATAACTCTAATTTGAGTGTTAAAAAAATGATACGAATTATTACAAAAAATGACGCCAAGTTTCTTACGTCGGATGCCCTGTCTAAGAAATGTGTGTAAGAGTGGGAAGGATGCCTTGCCTACCACCCGCACACCACTCTTCATTCGTCAGTGAACTGTCGACAAGCTGCTATGTCGCGCTGCGTAATTAAAGAAGCAATTGTGTCCAGGCTCTCCATCGTGTCACGAATAGCGTCATTCATATCTTGCGACATTATGTCGTAAATACGTATTAAAATTATTGTATATGTATTTCATTTTGTGACAGATTTGGTACGATTTACTTAAAATAAAGGTTAGTGTCAATTGGCAAGTATATGAGCGAGTTTCGACATGTTTTTCCAAATTGTCATTATTGTCGACGTCATTACTGTAAACAAATATGGTTTTTGTAATGACGCTTGTTGACAATAATGATGTCTTAGTATTATCAATAATGATCATTGTAGACAATAATGATTTTTTAACCGAATTCAAAAATCAACAGGAGGGTACACCTATTGAGATTGTAGCCGGATCACTATTTTGTGAGGTTTGTCATGAGGGCGCTCTTTTTTTCTTACGAATACTGCACTGTTTTTTGGAAAAAGCACGTACACATTATTTAGGCTGTTTCACTTTCGAATAGGGAATTTTGGATAGATGATTTAAGAATATATAATTTCCTGATAATACTCTGTTCTTTTTTTTTATTAAAAAATAGTTGAGCATTTTGACCGCAATCTCACCTGTTGTTAAGTGACGATGATGCCCGTCTAGAAACAGCCTATTCACTCTTGTCTTGAACACGCCCAAATTATAATGGTCGGGGAACACACTCGCTGTAAAAGACCGACAGACGAGCGACCCTACGTCGATGCTCAAGGCTCTGCAGCTTAGTTTCAGTCAGAGTAGGGTCGCCAATAAGCCGCCTAGCTCGTTTGTCAATCGAGTCCAAAGTGGCCAGTTGGTATTTAGCTGATCCGTCCCAAAGGTGGCAGCAGTACTCCATACATGACCGGACTTGTCCTTGGTAAAGCATTAGAAGATGTCCTGGAGTGAAATACTGCCTAACCTTGGAGAGGATTCCGAGGATTTTTTGGCTGCAGTCTTTGCTTTGGACTCGATATATTGACCGAAGTTGAGATTGGCGGTCAACTGAACACCAAAAAGCTCAAGGCTGCCAGTCAATTTTACAGGCACATTCCGGAAAGTCGGAGCCAGTTCGAATGGGCTCCGTTTGGTGGAGAACAGACACGCCTGCGTCTTGGTAGCGTTGAACGTCTCCAGATTAGCATCACCCTAAGAGGACATTGCATGAAGGGACGCGTCCACACGGTCTAACATAGCCTCTCGACAAGACTGGATTGTTTCCCTGCTGGCCTTTGCATCCGGTAGATATCTGTCCGGAACTGTGCTGTCATCTGCGTACCCAATGATACCGGGCATAAGCAGATCGTTTATGTGCAGTAAGAATAGAGTTGCAGACAGGACGGACCCCTGTGGAACTCTGGCATCGATGGCTTGGTGGTCAGATGAGTAGCCATCGATGACTACTCGTATCGACCGGTTACACAAGAAGTCAGATATCCAAGTACAAAGACCATTAGGAACACCGTATGCAGGAAGCTTGGATATAAGGCCAGCGCACCAGACCCTGTCAAAGGCCTTAGAGATATCGAGAGACGCGGCAAGAGCTTCGCCCTGTTTCTCAATGGCCTCACTCCATAAGTGGGTGGCATACACTAGAAGGTCCCCAGTTGACCGGCCTCGGCGAAATCCGTACTGACGGTCACTGAGGAGATCGTTACCTTCTAGGTAAGCCAGGAGTTTGTTGTTCAGTGCACGTTCCATAGTCTTGCAGAGTATGGAGGTGACAGAGATGGGACGGTAATTGACAGGGTCAGCTCGGCTGCCTTTTTTGGGCACAGGTTTGCACGTTTGTAAGCTTCCACGATTTAGGTACTACTCCAGTCTCTAGTGAGAGGCGATACAGGCGTGTCAGTGGTGGAGACAACTCGGGTGCACAGGTACGCAGGACTATTGCTGGTATACCATCAGGTCCACTGGCTTTGTTCACGTCCAGAGACTGCAGGATTTTTAAAATCTCTTTTTGATGAATACGTACTTCTGCCATGGAGCAGTCAGCACGTCGTAAGATGGGTGGAGTTTTACCCGGTGTATCCAGACGCGAATTTTGGGCAAAAAGAGTCGCAAGTCTAATCTAAATCTAATCTACTCCAGTAACGTTAGATAATAAGCCGTAAACTTGTATTGAAACCTATATTTTGGCATTCTAAAGTGGTCTCAAAACTCAAATTAGTCACAGCTGACTAGTTTTTAGCAAATGTCGCGCTTCCTAAGCTTTTGATGAGATTTTCATGTACAACAAAATTGTAGGGCATATTTTTATCTACGTTTTATTTGAAAAAATATATTATTACGCTTAACCGTTTTTTGAGGTAAAGCGTGGGAATTACGCAGCACTCAGCCAATACAAAGTCTATTTTTAGGGATTTGTAACTCAAACGAAAAACACGGAACCCTTATAGCATCACTCGTCTCTTTGTCTGTCTGTCTGCCCGTCAAAAAAAAAACTTTTAAAGTATACCGTGTAGCATATGAAAGGGCATGTTCTGAGGGATCTCAAATATATATTTTTACAGTTTTAAAACAAATAGCTTTTAGGTTCTTTAATAAAACAGACAAATAAATACATTTGTTTTATAATTATTGAGTTTTTCCTATTAATATTCATAGAAAGAATTACAAACCGTCATTATCCATATCAAAGCATCATTATGATTTGAACAAACGTCATTATCCGTATATTGGCGTCATTATGGTCGACACACAAATACAAAAAAAACATAATTTCTGCGAAACTATGCGTCTATGAGCCGTGCCTCTTATAGGACACATTTTATTACCGACATTTGTTACAAAGACAAACGTTTCTAACAAAATAATTAATGCTCAAATATTCACCCAACTGTGGGCTGTGAATATATTCAAACGGGGCGCGGAACAAATCATCATCGATTTTTCGTTTAGTAAACTTCGGAGATAAAGGGGGGAATGGTGGTTTTTTTTCACATTTTCCTTAATAAACCAAAATTTAAACACAATAAAAAAAATTAAAAATGTTCCAAAATGTGTAGATCAAGCCCTTTTATATGATATACTGTTTGACGTAGTAGCTACACTTTTACACCCCCCCATATTATTTTTATAAAAATATTTTTTTGAATATTTCCTTTGCAATACATGTGGGTGACCATGTTTATAAATATTCCAAATTTCATATAAATACCATAAGTAGTTTTTGAGATATGGCGCTTTAATAGTCCGACAGACAGACAGAGTCGGGTAACCACCACCATAAGGGTTCCATTTTTGGTACAGAACCCTAACAAGGGAAACGGCTTATAAACTTAACGGCTTATGACCCGTTTAATAAGAGAACCGATGTCGCCAAAATGGATACTATCGCAATAACACACACAGATAAATCTTCAAGATGATTTGGTCAACGTGTACTGTGCAAAACTAAGTAAAAAACTTTGAGTTGGTAACATAATTAAAATCTTATATCTACGATATAATATTCGAATTCGAGCATAAGTTATAGAATTTACGACTTATCGGATTGGATTATTATCACTTGACTAAGAGACCAACGCTGCCCTACCTTCCAGGCAAAATAACCTTGTGCACCATACCTACACGTTGTATGGCACATATGCTTTTTTGGTTATTAGGGCGGTTGAAATTGCGTTACATAATACTTAAACGCTCCAATAAAATATGCGAAAGAACATCTTTCTTGGACTTAGGATATGTGGGGCAAAGTAATCTGGAGTGACGAATCCAAGGTCTTATACAATTTGGAACTCATGGAATTACCTACATTATTGCTCACTATGACCTCAATAATCTAATCTAATCAGTTAATATTCTGTTATCGACAAAAGCTTATTATTTACGCTAGAGGGTTCAGCAGAAGCAGAAAGGATAGGACCAATTATTTGTAACGGTGATTGGAGTGACGTAGTGCCTAGTCCGAGATGGCATGTTTCTGAATCAGATTGCTGGCGTGCTAATTTAGAAGGCCTTGGCTCAGTCGATGTTTTTAGTTGGCCTTTTATAGGTATCATTGGCTCTCTCGGTTTCATATTTCTTGTTACGCGCGGGTCAGTTAATTCTGGTAATATAAAAAAAACGCTAATGTCAGTGCTTCTTAGTAACACAGGTAATTATATTTTTTTTTCGGCTCAATCGTACGATATATATGGAAATAAGAAATGGGTGAAAAGTAGAGGTACTCGTATATTAGCATTTTTTTCTATGTAGCAAATTTCGTTCCACTATGATTCCAACGCATTGGTTGGAATCATAGTGGAACGAAAAATCATGGATTTTTCGGAGATTCTACATCACTATTAGATTACTTGACATTTCAAGTAATCTAATAGTGATGTAAAATCTCCGTGATTTTTTTCCCTCCATTAAAACTCAATCGAAATAAAGGAAAACTAAATCTCGTTACTAAAATTTATCTTTATACCCATTCTTAATATACTGAGCTTGAAATCGGTACTAGAAATATGCTCCATAAATTTCCATTTTCTTTTTGCAGGAATTTATTAGTAAGCCATTATTTACTGTTTCTTGCAATATTAAACTAAAAGGTTTTCGAAATTTTGAAAGCTTTTTTGCTGGTAATTATAATATTTACAAGGATTACATAAAATAATCAAACCATAAGCAAAAGTGTCAAGTTGGCAGTATAATTCTGAAATTATCTTTAAATTATTATGAGCGGTAGTGTATATAATTTTACCCTGATCTGTTGGTTACGTCTGATTGTCTACTCTAGTCAAATTGTCAACTATGAAACCGTATTCAGCGGTTATTGGCTAATGGAGCCCCAAGATCAGCAAGCCCCATACAGGAGCGGCAAGAATTCCATCATATTCGTGTTGTTTTTTTGTATTTTCATACGTGAACGACTAAGACTACCTAAACGAATATCATTTAAAACTACTTTAAATTTACGGTAAAACCTTATATTGAATTAGTTTGACTCCATATAGAAAGTTCATTTTACAAAAAATATTTATAATTGCGTAAAGTAACTAAAATTTAAAAAAAGATAAAAGTGGTTTATTAAAAAAGAAAAATAACGAAAATTACGGTTTCTTGTCTGAAAATCAAAATATTGGTTATGTATTTGGTACTAAAACCCTTTGCATCAAGCACAGCTTGACATCGTCCGGAAAGCGACTTGATCAACTTAGCGAGAAAAGAATTTGGAATGCGTTGCTACTCTTCCTACAGTTGTTAATTTTTTTTCATTGATATTAACTCCTTTTTTGCACTCCCACGACGACCCAGCTCCTTCCATATTTTTCTTTATTCGATTTAAGTCTGGACTTTGGTTAAGCCATTAAAAATAATACAATAAAACCCTCACTCTACGTTTTTTGAACCACCGCTTTACAAGATTAGACGAATGTTTTGGGTCGTAATCTTACTATTAGTAAGATTACGACCCAATTATATCTTAAAGATATAAATACCCTGCCAAAATTCCGGCGTGCCCCGGGAAGAAAGACGTCTTGTGATATTTCTCTTAAACTTCCATTGTCATGATCATGATGGCGCCAGCGAACGAAAAAAACATAGAAGCACAATTAGCGTCGCAAAATGACCTCACCTAAACTGAGTCGAAAAATTCGGGGCGTCTAAACTGGGTCAAACGGGCTGTCAGTTGCATATGGCGGCGCTGCATGACTGTCGTATTATTTCTTTTCTCAAAGTGAAAAAATATGCCTTATTGTTGTGTAAAACAGTCTTTTAATCATTTTAGAAAACACAAAAACAAGATGGAATCACTTTTCATATGTAAAAAATACCGTAAACCATAATTATTTATTTCTTAGTCGGAAGAGATATTGTTTAGGGATGGTGTTATGCCACCTTACATCATCAAAATGTTAATATGTGACTGAAAAGGTATTAAGATACCTAGTTATGGACACACGGCCTTAGGCTTATGGATACAATGTTGCAATACTGCAATACTTGGAAGTTCTGTAACTAATCCCATGTCAGGGTAAACAGTCACGTATTTTAATAATTTACGAGCCTCTTTAGTGAGCTCACCACGGTCACGCATATTAGCATTCCACGTGTATCCATAATCGCGACCACATAAAAAGGGAGCTGCATCTCTCCAGATTCATTCTGTGGCCGACCTCCTTACAGTAACGTTGTAGTACTGACTCTATACTTGAATAAAAAGTATAAATTGCAAGTGCTGAGTATTAATACTACTCCATTTCCTGGAAACCTCGTGAGGGAATTACAAGACGCAGTCATCTGTCTCGTCACGGGCCACGATCGAGACGATTGGACATTTGATATGTTATTTGTTGAGAAACATGTTTTCATGCACATAACTAATTTATACACAGTGTTTGAATAAGGTGCAATTTGATTTAAAAGTGATGATATACTTTAGGAATATGAAGTTACCAATGGTTATTGCATCTGATTTGGGTCTTGATTTTGATCTCGGGCATACTTTTGACAGACTCCAAAAAAGGCGGAGGGTTTTCAATTCGTCCTAATGCTTCTTGCTTTTATTTTATGCATGTGTACCCTGATCATTTGAAAAAGGCTTTGAGCGATTTAAGATTTTTTTGTTTAAAAAAAGGTATCTTCAAATTACTTAGTCTCATATAATTTTGGTAAAGATCTGATGATGAGATCTACGAGGAATCGACAGAACATCACTAGTATTGAAGTTATCCTTATAGCGATTTTGGTATCTAAAGGAACAAGTCGAGCATTTGCTTTAAAAAATATGCATTGGTAAAGTAAACTGATGAAGAAGACCACAGAAGACGACCGAAACTTCTCAATGATAAGATAAGTGATTTATAGGTGGTGATAAGATATCTCGATTAAGATACTTAAGCGACTTCATTTCATATTCACAGATTTAAATGGTCCTGATGAGAATGATACCATCAATCTGATTTGATGATGAAGCCGGGCGTTAGGCACCTGATCTGCGTAGTAAATTAATGTATACACCGTGACCGTTAATAACCCGAAAGATTTAAACCACATATTTTTGACGACTGTACGAGTAAATAATGTTATATAAACATGGGTCTAATTATGTGTCTTAATTAAATTACTATTTCAGTACGAATTAAATCTTATTAATTGCCCGCTTCTTTGTGAACAAGCCTTTAGGTGGGAATCTCAAGTTGAAGAACAGAGAGCGAGCATGACACTTCACGAATCGCTCCGAAATCATACGATGAAAGGCGAATGGCGTGACTTGTATTCCATGAATGACAAGAAGTGTCAAGTTATGTCTAGCACGATGTTTATGTTGAAATTATTTTTATTTATTGGCACCACAAAATACCACAAATACTTATGTATCCAAACTTTATTAGGTGCTACGACATTAAAGTGCTCTTACATTATTATTGAAACTTTGTGTCTTAGGTATCTTTTTTTTGACTAACAATCACAACCATAAATTGTTAGGCATGATAATATTCGAAGGAAATCATACTACTTCTTTTTTTACATCATACTTAACTCTTACCTCATACAGGAAAGGGACTTTGTTGTAACAGCGATCATGCTAACCTGTACCTACATTAAATAAACAACAACATGAAACAGTTACGCATTTTTATTACGAGTAATTTAATGAATTAGATTTTCAAAATGTGTACCACCGTTTTCAGCACAAATATTCAATCTTGAACGGATTTCATGATTCAAGTTAACATAAGTGTTCTTGATTTCTTCTGAAACCGTTTGAATTCTTATTAACAACTCTTCTCTGGAGTTAACAGGTGTTGAGTAAACCTTATCTTTCAGAGTTCCCCATAGAAATAAATCTAGCGGAGTTAAATCCGGTGACCGGGCAGGCCATGCTAAAACTTCGCTCCCACGGCCGATCCATCTCTCGGGGTATTGTTGGTTCAGCCAATTACGAACATCCAAGCCGAAGTGGGCCGGGCATCCGTCGTGCTGGAACCACATAGTTCGTCGGGTTTCCAAATCGACATCTTTTAGCAGGTCGTTTAATTCATTATTTAAAAATAATAAATAGTTATGAGAATGCAGTCTATTTGGAAATATGACGGGACCTATTATTTTATTCCCAATAATGCCAGCCCACAAGTTTACGGAAAATTTGTGCTGGTATGAATTTTCCCTTTTCGCATGGGGATTTTCTTCTAACCACATATGCTGATTATGGGAATTCAAAACTCCCTCTCTCGTGAACAACGATTCATCTGTCCATAATATCTTATTTAGAAATCCAGGATCTTCCACAAATTTCTGATTCATCCTTTGGCAAAAGGCAACTCTAGCTAGCCCGTCATTGTTAATTAATCCGTGTACTTTCCTGTAGTGAAAAGGATGCAGGCCGTACCTTTTCCATAGCCTTAATACGAGCTTATAGTTAACATTGACCATTCTTGCTACTTGCATTCTTGATGACAAAGTTGGGTCTTCTGTTATGATGTTCATTATTCTGTTCTCTGCTTGTTCATCTAGATTTATAGCCCTTTCTCTGTGAACTTTTCCAAGCCCTTTTTCGCGAAACTGTCGATGGACATCCGCAAAAGTCGAATGGTGAGGTATACGACGGTTTGGGTATCGTCTTCGGTATTCGGCGACTGCCTGGAGCGAGTTCCCATCACAAAATCCGTACACAAAGTGGATATCTGCTAAATGAGCCGAAGGATAATGCGGCATAGCGAATATTATTTATTACAGTCAATAAAATGTTCAATGTTATTTTATCTTGCGTGACAATTAGTTATCATTTGTAATGTGTCATTTTAGTGACAATCAATTTCAAACTAGCCAGTTATAAGAAGAACCACTCTCGTGACTTAGAACAGAACAAACCTAATTATCTCTATTCTCAGTGATAGCAAAAAAGCTACTTGAGATTGAAGTGTGTAAGATAAGATATTATAATTATTCGGATTAATACACTACACTGTATTTTAGTTGCATGTTATATCCTTTTATCTCGTGATGAAAATATTTTCGGTAGGGAAAACTTTTTGTAGATACATACCAAACTTCTTTATGAAACTGGCTAATAACCATACAGTTAGTGCATCTACGTGTAAAAGAAGTAGGTGGCTACGTCATGCTCACGCCCTTAAGGTGTGTTACACTGGAGATTTTTTAACTTTTGATTTGTTGTAAATAATTAATATCTCCTTAATTATGAGTTTTTGGACTATATGTTACATAACATTATATACTCTAATTAGGCTCTAGTATCGTTAGCTTAAATCTTTCGGGTTATTAACGGTCACGGTGTATAAATATTTATTGCTATACCTACAGGGCGAGTTATCTCGATGGACTTATTAAACATTCATAAGTTTCTTTATAAAAGTTAATTTTTCTAACAAGCTTGTATTGGGGACTGAACTTTGCTTTAAATATCCATCAATTACTCATCGAGTTGATTCTATAAAGCCCAAAATCGGTATTAGGATTGCGGTAACTTATTACAGAGTTCTTATGCCCACCTTCCGGCTCCATCATCATATCAGCTCGATGTTATCATAATATTGCATCGATGTAATGGACCAACTCCAGTTGCACTGAAACAGCCCCATAGGTACATGTATTCTATCCAATCTCAAATAAATTATGAATAAATATAATCTGGCTAGTTGTTCATATTTCTATTTGAAAATGTACACACATAATATTTTCTTCTGTTTCCGCGATTATTACTCATTTAAATAAAACAATTTAACTGATAATATCGCGTATATTATCTCATTTGAGTTCCCGACGTTTCGGAAGCTTTTCAGCTTGCCATAGTCACAAGTTGACTGACAAAAGATATATTTTTCACTGTCAAAGTTACAATTTGTGCAAACTACCCACTTTGAGAAAACAAATAAAGGTGTAAATACATACCAGATGGGCCTAATCTATTAAGACAGTTACACATGTGCCAGATGGGCTTAATTATAATATAGCCTGTTCACGTGTCTCACTGTTGGGCAAAGGTCTCCCCTCTTTTCCGCCATGCATTCCTATCCAGCGCATACACCCGCCAGCCCTTGCAAAATGTGTCCATATCGTCCTGCCATCAACTTTTTGGTCTGCCTCAGTTCCCGTAGCCATCCTGGGGGATCCATTCGGTACTTACCTTGGCCCACCGATCCGGGTTCATACGGCAGACATGCCCAGCCCAGTCCAGTCCCATTTGAGTCTGGCGGTTTTTACACCCACGTCTGTGATACCAGTTCTGGAGCGCAGGTCGGTGTTTCTGATGCGATCAGTTCTTCGAATACCTAGTATGCTGCGCTCGATCGCTCGCTGGCAGACCTTGAGTCTGGAGCTTTCGGTTTCAGTCTGTGATCAGGTCTGGGCGCCGTGAGTAATGATATACAGGAGGCACATGTCAACAAGTTTGCGTTTTAATGTTATTGGAAGGTGGCCCTTCATTAACGCCTTTATGGACCAGAAGCTCTTCCAGGTGTTTTCGATGCGTCGATCGATCTCTTTACACTGCCTGTTTTCGAAGGATACTATCTGGCCCAAGTAAATGTATTTGTCAACGTATTGTATATCCTGCCCATCTACCATTACACTACGTTTCGCGCTATTGGTCATCAGCTGTATTTTAGACCTGTTCATTGTCAGCCCGACTCTAAGGTTTTTTCAAGCTAAGATCTAGACACATTTGTTCCAGTTGGGATCCCGTGTGAGAAAAAACACGCAAAAACACGGCTGAATTATTTTATTTTCATAATTTATAACGAGCTCAGGATATACATTCCAAGCAGAAACCCAGTATGAAGAATCCAAGAGTCGAGCTTAAACCTGCCGTATTACCATATGTGAAAGAGGTCACAGATAAGATCGGAAACATCTCGAAGCGTGCTTCCATAAAAACATATTTCAAGCCGTTGAAGAAGGTGTCTCAATAACTTAAACCCGTGAAGAGTAGCACCCCTTTGCAGAGTGCAGGCATTTATAAGCTGGACTGCGAGTGTTGTCTTTCATACATTGATCAAACGAAACGCAGTGTATCAACACGGGTGAAGGAGCACATAGCAGATGTCAAGCACCGTCGGTGTAATAGGTCTGCAGTCTGTGAACATGTCATTGACAAACCAAACCATTCAATTAAATTTGATAATCCTTCTATCCTTGCAAAAGAGAAAAGATATTTTCCCAGAATGCTACGCGAGGCTGTTTAGATTAAAAAGCATCCTAATTTCAATAGAGAAGATGGGCGCTACCACCAGCTTGGAATCCTGTTGCTGCTTGGTAAATCTATCTATCTATACATATAATAAAGCTGAAGAGCGTCGAAAGTCTGCACATCCGTACTAATATTATAAATGCGAAAGTGTGTGTGTCTGTCTGTCTGTCTGTCTGTCCGTCCGTCCGTCCGTCCGTCCGTCCGTCTGTCTGTCTGTCTGTTACCTCTTCACGGTTAAACCGCTGAACCGATTTGGATGAAATTTGGAATGAAGATAGTTTGAGTCCCGGGGAAGGACATAGGCTACTTTTTATCCCGGAAAAATACCCTTATCCGCGATAAACGAATTTAAGGCGGACGAAGTCGCAGGCAGAAGCTAGTAGAAGATATTCGAAAAAAATTTGGCCTTATACTTAAAATCGATAACAGAACACGTTCCAACAGTTTTTAGAATTTTTGTCTGTTTGTCTGTTTATTTGTACGCGCATCACGTGGAAACGGCTAAACAGATTTTGATGCAAACTTTACTAATCTGTCGAGAAAATCCCCGGCCAGATTATAGGCTATAAAAATTCAACCCTTAAAATAGGGGGTTGCCACTACATTTGATTGAGTTAAGTTTGCACCTGAATCTTATCGCGCTACTTAGGAAGGAGGTGCAAACTTTTCTGAAACATGTGCTAGGTAAACAAGTAATACCTTTTTGTCAAATCCATACTAATATGTCCGTCTGTCTGTCTGTTACCTCTTCACGCTTAAACCGCTGAACCGATTTGGATGAAATTTGGTATGGAGATAGTTTGAGTCCCGGCAAAGGAAATAGGCTACTTTTTATCCCGAAAAAATACCCTTATCCGCGATAAACGAATTTAAGGCGGACGAAGACGCGGGCAGAAGCTAATTAAGCCCTTCTGGCACATGTGTGACTGTTTTTATAGATTAGGCCCAACTGGCATGTATTTACACCTTTATTTGTTTTTATAAAGTGGGTAGTTTGCATAAATGGGGAATGGATGAAAATTTTCAAAAAACTTGAATTTTTGTTTATAGGTATAAGCCTCCTTATTATCAGAAAAGAATTACAGATTTTTCTGTGGCTAAGAAAAAAAATACGGTACTGCCTTATACGGTACGGTAAATGCAGCATTGATATATTCGATTAAAATGGTTGTAAATGTACTGTTATTCTTGCCGTACCGTATAAGGCGGCCATATGGCCCACCAACACCGTATCATTTTATTTTTTTCAGAGCCACAAAATAATCTGTATCTTTTTTCTGACAATAAGGAAGCTTTTTCATTTATTTCTCATTGTAACTTTGACAGACAAAAATATATCTTTTCTCAAACATGCTCGGAAATGTTTAGCTTTCTATTTGAAAATAGAATACGCAAAGAGCTTCATTTTTGCAATTTAAATAAAAATAAAAAATTCGCTACCTAGGTGTAAAATAAATGTATGAAAATCCGTTTCTACCCGCTTCCATAACTTTTTTAAATTTCTTAGTGCACATAAATTGAAATGGATATAGGACAAATCCCATACAGTCACGACAGCCACACGTTTAATTAAGCGTAGCTTCGTCCATTAGACACTCGAAAATTTTGCCGATCTGATCAGATTGGTATTCATTTTTGACCATGTAGCGGCCGATTAGTCAGCTGATGGAATCGGTAACGTGTGAAGTACGTTTATGAGTTGGTGCAAGTTTTTTTTTAATTTATTGTATAGATGTGAAAAGTCAGTTTAAAAAAGGCGGTAAAATTTATAAAATTAGTTCATTGTATCGAGCGCATGTGCGTAAACAATTTTCACGTGAATGTTTTAGCCATATTTTTTAAACAATGAGTTCGAATGATGAGAGTAGTTTTAATGGCACACCGCCTACCTTAAAAGCAGAAGCGAATTTAGTTATGGAGAATTTGCTTCCTGTTAAATCAAGAGATAAATATAATCGAGTGTACGACCAATTTATGTTATGGAAAGATAGCAAACATGCAAATTCATTTTCAGAAAGTTTGTTTTTAGCATATTTCAGTGAGCAATCCAAAACCAAGAAGTCACCTACGTTATGGGCTATTTATCTATGCTGAAGTGTACAGTTCATATCGAACACAATGTCAACATAATTATTATTTCCTCGTATCATTTGAGAAAAGCACTATTTACACTCGCGATGCTCGGCTTGCAAACCAGCTCTTCAGGTAAACCCCTACTTTCCGGGCCTCGGCAACAATGTACTATTTCTCAGTTAACCCGTGACCACGGAAAGCTGAAAAGCTTGCGGAACTCAAATGAGATAATATACGCGATATAATCCGTTTAATTGTTTTATTTAAATATACTCACATGTTTTGAAACTAAAATAAATTAAAAATAAATAAACTGGCTAGTTGTTCATATTTCTATTTGTAAAACGTGCACACGTAGACAATGCGTTTCGATTATATTAGGAAAAAAATCGCGGCACATGACAAGTAAGGCATTGAATTTGCTAGCCTGTAACTACGCCACGGTGATCGAGGCGATATTAACATTTGATTAAGATAGAAAAAGAGGGAAGAAATATTAAAGGTGAATCAAATGCGGACCGGGTTTATCTCGTCGCGACGGTGGAGATATTGTACATTCATACAAATAGTAACTGTATTAGTACACTTTGGATAGTTAGGATACTGAAAGCTGAATTATGATTATGATTTCAGATGGGTGTATCCCTCTATCGCAGAGATTTCAGCAATATATCTTTAAAGCTCCGGGCAACTAATGAAATTATGCAGTTCTCAATACTACAAATATTTCACTTTACCAGTGAAAGCAAAATGATGGGCATTATTGTACAGGTACGCACTAATATAAGTTATCTATACCATTGTAAAAGTGAAATGTCTGTTCTTTATTATTAAATATTAGCCTACATGTGGGTCCCACAGATAGACAAAGACCTCTCCTTTTTTCGCCATTCGTTCCGGTAAAGCGAATGTTTTTGGCCGGCGTCCTGAAATACGTCCACGTCAAATTTTTGTACCTTACATTTCATTGGCAAGTACCTAATTGGTAAACCCACAATTCGAATAACTCCCGGCACATCTTGAAAAACTTAAAAACGGCCGAGCCGGTTTATTTGGAGCTTGTTAAGAACATTCGAGGTAAAGTCACCTTTTAAACACAAAAACTAAAACCTAGAATGCGTTTAATATTATTAAATCCTTGAATAGGGCGACATAAAAGAACGCGATCATATTCATAATTTTACTCGCTTATTTTTATCTATATGCCCCACTGCAGGGGCACCTCCATATTTCCAGTCGTTACGATCTATATACTCGTATGAAACAAAAAACATGACGCAATCTGCAGTTCATTCTAACATCACTAATTTGACAATTTACTGGGACCTCTGCTTTGTCTATCTGTCAGGGATAAACTTAGTTCGGAATCAATTTTAATGCAGTTTTCCTTAACGTGTGGTCAAAAAGAGGTTTTATTATGCTTAAATATTAAGGCCTGTGCAGATCCCAGGACTGGTCACTAAATAGTATTACATATATTGATTTATCTCACTCTCAGGAGGAGATGTCAAGGGATATAACTTACTACGTGAAAGGTGCGGACGTGGCCCTAGCCCGCCTCCTCGACTCGCCGTGGCTCAACGAAGAATGCAAGCGACTGGCGGCCGACGGCTTGAGGACACTGGTGGTGGCTAAGAAAGTCCTGACTGAGAAAGAGTATTCAGATTTTGAGGTAAATAGAGAATAATGCACGTTTTACCCGTTACAATACTGATCAAAGATAAGGGGCTCTAACCGAAAATTTACGATTTTACAAGGTTTTTGTTCTGTATCTAGTCCCTGGAATGGGACAAATAACTTTCAAAGCATGGTTTATATGATAGTTCATTTTCTATTTAACACTTTCTTGCATTCGGAAATTAAAATATATTTTTATGTATTTCATTATGAATTTTTGCAGAGTAGTCTATAAAAATAAAGATTGCGTATCTAGTCTCTCAATAAACCTTAAATAGACTCAAAACCTATGCCTAAATTGTCCATTATGAAAAGACCTAGCTCGCTACGCAAGCTTTTTCCTCAAAAAGCGTATATTTTTTAAGAAACGTAGAAAATACTGGTTTTTCGTCGTAATAGTAACAAAGTTTGATAGCGTTTATCTTGGTTTCGGAGACTCGCGAAGATAAACTGAAACAGTATATTGGTAAAAACGGTCGCTGTCAACATGGAGACATATACAACACGGAAAAGTGAAGTGCTACGGATCGAAGGTCATTCGGTGCTGTAAGCCTCTTAAGCTCGTATTATGCCTTGCTGAATTTAGCATCCTAAACGGAGGAGGGGAATTGAGCGTCTCACTCTAACGTATTGCTGCTTCCCTGTCGTCCGCATCCTAGTTAGGATAAGTGTAATACGCGCTTTAATTTTAACCCCTTAACAACCGCAGGTTACAGCACTTCTTGTCCTGAGCGCCAAGGCCAAAAATTTAGTTCCGTGATCGTAGTTGGCTAGGGAGTTCGAATCACTTATTGGTAATGAAAACACACTAATTATTTTTGAATCAAAGCAATGATTTCAGTTTCTATGTAGTAGTTGAAATATACTTAATAAAACAAAAGAGAGAATAAATACTGTTACAGAGTAGCGGAGACAGAAGAGGCGACTGTTTGTGTCTGTCGATAGGGATATGTTTAGTATTATTTTATTTGTTTAATCTTAATCGCGCGATACATTCGTCGAGTCGATGCTTTAGGGCATTCGCTACCTGTCCAACCATAAGATCTAGTTTTTACCAACTTACAAGAAAAAAAGGAGAAAGATTACAACTGATTGTATTTTCTTTTAATGTATGCCCGTATCGACGGGAATCGGTACATCGGCACTCGCCGGTCTTCATGATTTCCCTGTGTAGTTACTTCAAGTGTAGTCCGTTAGAAATTTCGTTATGATCTGATGAAGGAAACCGTCCTTGGAACTCTTCAATTATTTTAAGCACACAGTATTTAAACAAATTCTTTTATTAGTTAAAATTTGAAGACGGGTTTTTGATTTTTGTAAAAATTAAAATTGACTATGAAATACGATTAAAGCAAGAGGGCTGTCCCTTTCCATACAAAAGGCCGTTGATATTTGGTTCCATTTTGAAAGCGAGGTGGCGTTACTCGTAACAAAATGTAATAAAACTCAGTTGACAACATTGTCGGTTTTGCTTACAACGCCATCTAGAACGATTTTTTTATTATAATAAAAAAATTGATGGGCATTTGACCGCAGTCTCACTTGTTGTTAAGTGACGATGCGGTCAAGGATGTATCATGCCCGTCTAGAAACAGCCTATTCACTGTTGTCTTGAACACGCCCAAATTATAATGGTCGGGGAACACACTCGCAGGCTTTGCGGTACGCATGATAAAAGTTGCACCAAAGCGCTTCGTGCGGATTCGCGGTATATTGACCACGTGCGGATGGAACGAACGCACGCGTCGTGTGTCCCGATGATGGAACGGGGCTGGTGGCATTAAATCATGTAATTCCCCCGCACACTCACCGAAATGTAACCTGTAAAAGACCGACAGACGAGTGACCCTACGTCGATGCTCAAGGCTCTGCAGCTTAGTGTCAGTTAGAGTAGGGTCGCCAATAAGCCGCCTAGCTCGTTTGTCAATCGAGTCTAAAGTGGCCAGTTGGTATTTAGCTGTTCCGTCCCAAAGGTGACAGCAGTACTCCATACATGACCGGACTTGTGCTTGGTAAAGCATTAAAAGCTGTCCTGGAGTGAAATACCGCCTAACCTTGGAGAGGATTCCGAGTTTTTTGGCTGCAGTCTTTGCTTTGGACTCGATATATTGACCGAAGTTGAGATTGGCAGTCAACTGAACACCAAGAAGCTCAAGGCTGCCAGTCAATTTTACAGGCACATTCCGGAAAGTCGGAGCCAGCTCGAATGGGCTCCGTTTGGTGGAGAAAGGACACGCCTGCGTTTTGGTAGCGTTGAACGTCACCAGATTAGCATCACCCCAAGTGGAGACTGCATGAAGGGACGCGTCCACTCGGTCTACCATAGCCTCTCGACAAGACTGGATTGTATCCCTGCTGGCCTTCGCATCCGGTAGATGTCGGTCCGCAACTGTGCTGTCATCTGCGTACCCAATGATACCGGGCATAAGCAGATCGTTTATGTGCAGCAAGAATAGAGTTGCGGAAAGGACCGACCCCTGTGGAACTCCGGCATCGATGGCTTGGTGGTCAAATGAGTAGCCATCGATGACTACTCGTATCGACCGGTTACACAAGAAGTGAGATATTCAAGTACAAAGATCATCAGGAACACCGTATGCAGGAAGCTTGGATATAAGGCCAGCATGCCAGACCCTGTCAAAGGCCTTAAAGATATCCAGAGACCCGGCAAGAGCTTCACCGTGTTTCTCAATGGCCTCACTCCATAGGTGGGTGGCATACACTAGAAGGTCCCCAGTTGACCGGCCTCGGCGAAATCCGTACTGACGGTCACTGAGGAGATCGTTACCTTCTAGGTAAGCCAGGATTTTGTTGTTCAGTGTACGTCCCATAGTCTTGCAGAGTATGGAGGTGACAGAGATGGGACGGTAATTGACAGGGTCAGCGCAGCTGCCTTTTTTGTGCACAGGTTTGCACGTTTGCAAGCTTCCACGATTTAGGTACTACCCCAGTCTCTGGTGAGAGGCGATACAGGCGTGTCAGTGGTGGAGACAACTCTGGTGCACAGGTACGCAGGACTATCGCTGGTGTACCATCAGGTCCACTAGCTTTATACACGTCCAGAGACTGCAGGATTTTTAAAATCTCTTTTTGATGTATACGTACTTCAGCCATGGAGCAGTCAGCACGTGGTAAGATAGGTGGAGTTTTACCCGCAGTATCCAGACGCGAATTTTGGGCAAAAAGAGTCTCAAATAAATTTGCCTTCTCTTCCGCAGCATGTGCCAGAGTACTGTTTCAGCAATGGCGGGAGCGATGGCCGTGCAAAATTGGATTCAACCGCTTTCTCCAAGGACCAAAACGCCTTACTCCCAGCAGGGTAAGAGGCTAGTTTGGCGCCTATCCGGCTTATGTGGTTGAATCGAGCCCTGCGTAACGTCTTTTTGCATGCGTTCGCGGCTTGGTTAAAGGCTTTCTTCAGTTTCGGTGTATCCGGAGACTTACGTGCTCGAGCTTCAGCCCATGTGGAATAAGCCGACTGTTTGTGTGCCTCGGCACGACTGCAATCAGCTCCGAACCAAGGACGAGCTTGGCATTCGACGCTACATCAGAGTATGGTATATAATATTCCATTCCTTGAAGTATAACCGCGGTTATGGCTTCGGCACAGCTCGATGGGTCACCTGAAGAAAAGCAGACCTCACGCCAAGGGTAAGATGCAAAAAAGTGACGCATCTCGTCCCAATCTGCTGACTTGTATCTCCACAGCCTTCGAGCAACCCAAGTGTGCTCTCAGGTGGGGAATATACGGATACAGATTTCACCAGACAGTGATCGGAGGTACCTAGCGGTGCAGTGACCGATACCGAGTATCTGTCTGGTTCAGTAGTCAGCAGAAGGTCAAGGCAATTGGCAGTGTGGGAGTCAACGTCGGGCACCCTCGTGGCACAGCTTACCAGCTGGGTGAGATCTAGCGATAGTGCAAGGTTGTGCACCTCTCTCCCAGCGTGGTCGGACTCCTGGTATGGGTACAACCACTCCTGATGGTGTGCGTTAAAGTCCCCCAAGATGACTAGCTGAGCTGAAGGGTACCTTTCCCTAGCCTCATCCGCCGTCTGACAGAGATGTTCACATTAGCGAGTTGTCTCCTCGTCTCCACCGTGCGAGCGGTAGACACAAGCGTACAAAATTTGTTCATATCCTGCGTCCACCATGAGCGACAAGAGGGAGAAACTGGGCTCCACAAGGTTTTTGAGACGCCTGATGCAGATGTCATCACGGAAGTACACACAGACCCCTGCACGCGGTTTGAACCGATGCTCTAGAGTGTACCCAGGGTAATTTAGGTACGCTACGTCATCTGGACATCTGATCTGCGTCTTAGTGAGGAACAGCAGCTGCGGTTTTTCAGTTTCGAGGTGGTGGTGGACTGGAACGAGATTTGAGTGCAGACCTCGGATGTTAGAGAGGTGCACTTTAAGTGGGAGGACGTGCAGCCGCTGTTTAGCCTTGATACTTATTTTTGACTTAGCCATAATTAGTGGAAGGGAGTGATTTGGCTGGGGAAATGGCAGTTGGGCGAGGCGGTGGTCCGTCAGCTACCGGGACGCAAACTGGACACGGCCGCACGTGAAGGAGCCTGACGCGGAGACCGCGGGGACGCCCGAAGCCCCCCAGAATGGCTACCTGGTCCTCCCTTCCGGTCGCCAACCCGCAAGGTAGAGCATTCTGGGATTTTTCGTGAGGTGGCGGGGCAGCCTTTCACTGTCGGCTAGGCAGCTAATTGGGCCCCCAACTTCCTACGGTCGGCCAGCGGCGGCACCGTGCTTCGGATCCCGCTGCCCTCCGAAGCCAGGCCCCCGATGCAGCCGTGACCAGCAGCCAAATACGGTCACACTGATCACTGCAACTGCCCGGACCCATTTTCCCTCATTGGCTACTCCAAATTTGCTGCAATATTTAGGACCAGAAGCATATTAAAGTGGAAGCTTACCGGAGAAGGCTGACTCGACCGATTCTGTGTTTGTGATACCAGGAGTACATTACAGCGTGGAGCTTCTAGCTAGTTACTCACCTTATTTCTTTAGAAATTAGAACAACTCTTTCCGTTCCTGGAAATCGTCTGACCACCTCCTAAAGCACCAAGAGCACATGCCAGTCAGGAGTCACTCACCCCTTCCTCTCGGCTTGGGTGTTAATATAGATACTCGCACTGATGTCTCATTTCAACGTGATGTGAGTTTTAGTAATGAGTGATTACGTAAAGGTGTCACCTGTCGTTAATCTGCCATTAACAACTAACGGAGTATGGTGAAATTGAGCCACTGTTTCTGCGCAAGCTGTTGTCGTAGTGCTAGCAATACATAAATGTGAGAAGCTATTCGAAGCCGCCTAGACAACGCACAAAAGCTTCGCGCGCTGTATGTTAGACCTTTTGAATTTATGCGCTCCTAGAATCTCGCCTGAGAGAAAGAGTGAGTGAAAGAAAGAAAGAGAGAGAGACTCCCAGTTTTGCAGTACCATGAGCACATACGTGCACAGCAGGTTGTAGCACTCATGAAAGAAATTTATTGTCGCTCATGCCAGTTTTTCGTGTGTGCAGCCGGCGTTCGTCAATTTATAGGACGTTATCACGTCGTTATTAGTTTGAAATCGGTTTGACGTAATTTTCACTCATTTATTTCAGCGCCATCTAACCTAGATGGATTGAGGGGCAATATCTAGTCAGGTAGTAAACCTATTAATTTCGTAATCTGTAACATACGATATTATTTGACCAACTCACTACGACCTTGGCGCCATCTAGCAATAGCCTGAACTTTTCGGTAACTACGGGGAACGGCCTTTGGTATGGAAAAGGCCAGTCCTCTTGCTTTAATCGTTCTTGCTTAAAGGTAAAAACCGGCCAAGAGCATGTCGGACCATGCTCACTGTAGGGTTCCGCAACCGTTTATACAAAAAAATGCACTACAGATGAAAAAAATCGATGAGAAAAAAAATACACTAACAAAAGAGCGTATCTCCCCGGCACTTAAATCTTTTTGCTGAGAAGCGCAGTTTTTTGGCAATAACTTAAAAATGGTATGTCCGATCATGTTGAAAACAATATTCGTTGGAAGTATTTATTAAGCTTTATATTTGTAAATTTTTCAATATTTTTTGAACATACCGTTTAGAAAATAGAGGAGGGGCGGGGAGGGCACAATTTTTGCTACTTTCGGAGCAAATATTTCCAAAAATATTTACCAAATCAAAAATTTTTTTTAGAAACCTCCAAGTGTTTTTAGAAGATCTGTCGAATTATGAGCAACATTTATATTTGATGAAAAAAATAAATTCAGTTTCGGTTACATGTATGGATTATAAAAGAAAGAAATGTGCCCCCCCTAGAAATATATATTTTTTAAATTTACCTGTTTAACTAAGTAGCCTATGTTCCAAATTTCATCAATATACATCTTATAGTTTTTGAGTAAAATGCCTGTGACATACGGACGGACGGACATGACGAAACTATAAGGGTTCCGTTTCTGCCATTTTGGCTACGGAACCCTAAAAAGTGATTCCAATTTTGTTTATGTTTACCAAAGTGACAGACACACTATTTTACCAGACAGTAATGCATATTTTGAGACATGACATATTTCACTTTATGCGGCGGTTACGCTGCGCCGCCATGTGCAAACTAGACTAGACTGTTTTGAGATATGGCCGAAAAACGGCGATTATCTACGAAAGGACGTAAGTTTCGCGGAGATACGCTCTTTTGCTAGCTCACGTTTTCATATCGTTTTTTTTTCATCTGTAGTGCATATTTTTGTATGACCGGCTGCGGAACCCTTCACTGAGATGCTCTTGGCCAGTTTTTGATTTAATAATAATATACTGTACCCGTTACATTTCATTAAATTGTCTACGAGTTGGCTTCAGCTCCGCCCATGCCTTCCATAGGTTCCTGCCTAAACATACAAAGTATTACATTGTTGCATATCAAGAAAGCAGCAACCATTTATTAATATTCAATTTCCCACGGCTCATTAGCGTAATCTCCAGTCAGGGCAAAAGTATTGTAACAGTCACGTACTCGTAGCAGCACATTTTATGATCTTTTGATGGTCACTTGTGTTTGCGACATAGTTTCACATATATCTGGAAACATATGAAACCTAAAAACATCACCCTCCTCTTTTGGGCAGTTGTGTAAGTCTGTGACAACCCGAGGTAGGTACGGTGACCTTGAGCTGTGTCGGCATTTACGCAAACATCAAAGGCGTCGGCCCACTGTTACTTTTTACACTGTGCCTTAACTATGTGTACTAAATTTACAAATGGCGTCCATTTAGAAAATAAATATAGATGACGTCACTTTTTTGCAAAAGTCGATAAGGGTGTTGTTTTCTAGGTTTTTGGGGGTGAAGGTTTCAAAAATGGCATCTATTTTGGATTTCAAAATACGTACACTCCGATGCCAGTTTTTTTTAAATGATCGTGCCATGCTTTATTGGGATCGATCTTTCATCACGGACAGGACTATTGTAGCCAATAAACCTGATATCGCGCTGGTAGATCGATCTAAGCGCTGGGCAATACTCACTGACATCACCATTCCACATGGCGAAAACCTCGTGAAAGCCGAGAAGGACAAACTCAGCAAGTATCTTGACTTGGCTCACGAGGTGACCGCCATGTGGGATGTTGATTCGACGATTATTGTCCCGATAGACGTTTTGTTAAACAGTCGTATAGCGAAGAGTCTCGACCAACACCTCAAGAGAATCTCGCTAGATGGCTGGATCAAGGGTCAGATACAGAAGGCAGTAATTGTGGACACGGCACACATCGCTTTCAAAGGTGGAGTCGATTAATTCAATAATTTTGTAGAAAATACCACGCGTAAAATATTGTTTTAAAAAAACTTGTATGAACAACACTCAACACTCGTATATCGTCTATTATTTTTTATCTATTTGTTCAGATACTTAGTACATTTTGTTGAGCACCCTGTGCGGCGGCGTTATGCGATTTCACAAAACATATATAATTTTGCGCTTTATTTCTACATAGCCCACAGCATTTGCAACATAAAACGTCCACGAAGACAGTGAGGCTTTGGCACCTCCGATGCCGGCCAAATTATACTTATCCGAGCTTTGATGAACTCCATCATCATTCATCATTAAAGACTCCCCTCGAGGAAAATTAGTATTATCATCTTGTAGAAATCCCTCCGCGTTTCGCATGTCCGATTTTAATAGCCGAGTCGTAGAAAATTAAAACAATCGTGCAGTATATAAGCCAAATCAAAGTTGAGAAGCGTGGATAAGCGCCGTTAGGAAAGCGTTAATAAGAGAAAAAAATCTCCAAGGGGATGCTTGGTCATCGTTGGAGAGAGCAGGTGTCCGTCGGTCTCGTGGAAATGCCGACTCGTTGAACATATTAAGGTAAAGGGAGGAAACTCCTATGAAAAGTACAAGACGATATTCGAGTGAAATGAACTGTCAATAGTGTCAAGCGTCGAAAGATGTCAAACGGATAACCGGTTTTTTTTATAATGGCAGTATTGGATCAGCTGTGTGATGTCACTTTCCGTTGTAGCTGTTTTGGTTATTTGTGTCAAACATATTTTAAAAATAAATCTACAAAATGGTTTTTGTATTCTAGAGGCGTTTTTCTCGAAATGATTTTCGATTTAGGGAAATGGGAAAAAAATAAATGTTGTGCTGACGCTGACCATGCAATGTCGAGTTTAATTATTTAAATTAAACATACTTTGTTTACGAATTGTATTTATTACTTTATCGTGTCATTTTTAACTATGTATTTAAATGAACTCACGCCGCCTGAGATGCAGGATTTTTCCATGTAGTTCAGGCACAAGAAATAGTATATGATCTAGGTAGACACTTGTTATTGTTATTATCAAGTTTTATTATTTATTATTATTTTTATTATAGTATCCTATATCAGTAGTTTTCCTGTCACGATGAATGTTTGACAATACCGTATCCCGCAGAGAGAATACAAGGAGGCCCGCTTGAGCCTCACCAACCGCACGGAGAAGACCATCGCGGCCATGTCGAAGCTGCAGTGCGGGCTCGAGTTGCTTGGGCTCACGGGCGTGGAGGACCGGCTCGCGGACGCCGTGCCCGCCACCATGGCCATGCTGAGGACTGCCGGGGTCAAGGTGAGCCCAAGCCATTCAATGGTAAAAAAACCCACACTAATGTGAGGATGATAGTGGGTAGATCAACTTCTCGTTGTAACTGAAGAGACAATAGTAACAGAGTCACTTAGAAAAATGCTAATAATCTACACTAGTACATACTACACAACATACTACCGACGTGGGCACTTGAAAAATGGACCTACAGGGTGTACATTTTTAACAGGGTGATTTAATATAGCACAAATCACAAAAAACAGTACCTTAATTTTTCATAAAATATTCCTAAATTTTGCATAAAGTATGGCCCCACAGAACAAGAGAATAAGGTTAGAAAGGCTATCGAGTACAATTTGTATCAGAACCAATGTCGCCACTAAATCCCTTCCACTTCTACTACTACTCACATAAAGAAAATAAATACAGTCAAAGTCCGCACAATCTCACTCGGAGCGCCATGATTCGTTCACGGCTCACCCACACAAACGAAATTTAAATGCGCGCTCACCCACACAAATGGAATTTAATACTACGCTATACGTGACCGAGCCCTGCGCACCACGAATGTCAAGCGATTGAGAAATAGTCGCATTGAGCGCAATACATTGCTCTTTCAACAGCCAAAGTTAAGTCGGCACTGTAGTACTATGCGACCAATGTAACAAAATTTAACAAGTATCGTTATTATTGTAAAACCTTTAGTACCTGTAGTGTTCTGTGTTGCTATATACTTATCTCATGCATATACGTCACTCGGCATAAGTGGGGTGAGTCAGTTGGTTACTGGCTGTCCGAGCGAGTGGTGGTATGCTGGTGAGCGAGGTCAACATATGGTGACGCATACAGATATAGGTACTGTGTACGTAGATACTACAAGTGGCGACGAGGATAAAAGTAAGTACATATTAAAGTACTAAAAAAAAAGAAAAAACAAATAAGAGGCAGTCAGGAATTAATCTGCAAGTAAATATATAATTTTGTAAGTTCGATTAATTCAAATTATTTATTTCGAATTGTTGCAATCCATATAGTGGTTAGTAACACAAACTTATAAATCTATGTTAACGACAATAACAACAATAGCTTAGACATACTAAAGGCGGCGTGGTGCGGCGGCTGGCGGCGCGTGCAGCCGCACCCAGCGCGCGAGCAGCCGCGTGTCTCATCGCTGCGCCAACACGTTGATAATGCTGTTTGAGCTGAGGCGAGCACGATTTAGTGACGACGCACACCGCTTTCTAATGATGGCATCGAAACCATCGGTGTGCGCCTCGGCAAACATTGCTGACACATTACAGTATCGCGACAGCCCAAACAGCACCCTGAACGCATTGTTATATTGCACGCGCAGTGCGTTGTATGCCCTCTGCGTAAAACTGACCCACAGACTGCACGTGTAGAATGATTGGCAGTATGCTTTGAACTTGAACAACTTCAAACACTTGCATCAATTAAAAAATCTAAAATTCTAAACACCAAACAATAACATGTCCCTAAACTTTCTAAACTGAGTTCCCCCCAAAGCTTTAGTAAATACGTCGGCCAACTGCTGCTCAGTACTACTGTATTTTATAACAATTATGCCTTTACCTATTTTTTCTTTAATAAAGCTTTGTTTAATATCTAGATGCTTTACCCTAGTAAAGTGCAGGTCAAATAAGCTATCTTGATAGTGGACTGATTGTCCTCATACAAAGTTATAGGACCTACATTGATATCGAAATCAACTAAAATATCCCTGAGCCAGCATGCCTCGCTGGTTGCATGACTCAAAGCAACAAACTCAGCCTCAGTAGAGGACAAAGTAACTGACTGCTGTTTTTTTTGTAAACCATACTATAGCACCACCAAATAACCTGAAACAGCAACAAGTAGTTGACTTACGATCCTCACTTCCCCCCCAATCACTATCAATGTAACCTACCGCTTCCTCCTCTCTACACTCATATTTCAAACACAAAGAAACTGTTCCTTTTAGATATCTCAATATGTTTCCAAGCAGTTTATACAGTAGTACAGATGCGCAACTTTGATATCGACTTAGGATGGCTATAGCTGCACACATATCCGGCCGTGTACCTGCTGCCAAGTAAGCCAAACTCCCAATCAAAGTTCTGCATCTATGTTCTATATCTACACTTTCAGAACAATCCCTTTTCAACACGTTTCACATTTTTATCCATAGGCAATGACAATGGTTTACAGTCTAACATACCGTACGTTTGCAACAATTTGTTTAAATAATCTCTCTGACAGATAATTGTACAACAACAAGTCTTGCTTAACTTCAAGCCCCAAGAACTTATTAATTGCTCCCATATCTTTTATTTTGAAGGACTTACACAACATATCTCTTCGTTTACAAGTGCAGTATGTCAACTACATACAATAACAACCAAGTCTTTGACTTTCCATTGCATTTTGAAAACAAACAACAATCCTTCTCAGATTGTTTAAAACCCATTGCCATCATTACACTAACAAACGTATCATTCCAGTACCTAGGTGCGCCCTTAAGCCCATACAATGATTTGTTTAATTTACCATATTTAACGTCGCATCCATCCGGTAACTTTAAATCTTCATCTAACTTCGCATTCAAAAACGCTCTACAAACATCCATCTGATTAATTTGTACATTTAATTTTGTTGCAACTGTCACAAAAATACGAAATGTATTAAGCCGAGCTACTCGAGCATATACATTATACTCACTATCACAATCTTGCTCAAATCCTCTAGCTACTAACCTGGCCTTATATATGTCGTCACCTTTCTTCTTAAAGACCCACTTAGAGCTGACTGTGCTAGCTCCTTCTGGTATGCTTTTGACTTCAGTCCATGTGTTTTCTTGCATTTGTGCAAGCTCATTATTGACAGCTTCTTTCCATTTCCCTGCGTCCTTACATTTCATCGCTTCTCTATACGTAGTGAGCTCATCTCCTACTAACAAACTCATATCAAACATATCATACCTTTGTGGCTTCTTAATCTGCCTTCCGGATCGGGTTTGCTCTACTCCTGGCACATTGCTTGATGATGTTCCTGCGTTTAACATCTGCACACCTGCCTCTTGTATCTCTTATTCCGGCTCCTGCTCGTCTGCAGATTGGTAGTCATCTATGTACACTCTGTCTGATGTCTGTTACATATAGGACATCACTCATGGTTGTTTTCACAAGAGAATTCCCGTCAAAAACATCCAACTCCACTTCACCGGAGCCATAAACTGGTAGACGCCGTCCATCTCCAACAATAACAAACCTATCTGTCATTATTTGAAAATTTAACAACAATGACTTATCATAGGTCATATGTTCACTCGCTCCGCTGTCTATAATCCATCTTTGACCGAATGATTCATCTCGACTCACATACACGGCTGTCATTGTCATAGCCATAAATGCATTATTATGCGACGACTGTCTAAGTTTCGGATGATCCTTTTGATATTTGTTTTTCAGCCTCGGGCAATCTAGTTTCAAATGATCAACCTCGTTAGATACGAAACATTTTCGACCTTCTGACGTGTTCTTGCAATTTTTTGCAAAATTATCGGCTTTTCCACACTTAAAACATTTTCTGTTAAAACTGCCTGGCTTCATATTATTCCCTCTGTGATGCACATACAAAGCAGCATTCTCCTCGTCTATTTCTCTAGCCTTAAGCCTTTCTTCCTCCACAAGCAACCGAGCAACTAAATCATCATAAATCTGTCTGCTTGTTTCTACTGACTCCCACGCTGATATGAAGTGACTGTAGTTCTCAGGCAAGGACATTAGCACCTTGGTCATTAGGAATTTGTCTGAAACTTCTTCGCCGCCTTGAACAAGTTAAAACACACTTAAGAAGTATAATCCTGTTTATTGGGAAGATATCACATTTGCGACAACACCATATTTCGTACAACTTAAACAACTGACTAATACATTAGAAGAACTCATAGACAACCATAGACAATATGAACAGTAAAATACTTTATTGTTACAACAACTTTTACTCCTCCGCGAGCGAAGTTGCGGGCACCTTCTAGTACTATTACAAAGTTGTAAACTTGGGAGGTCTGTACATCAAATATACATATTATAGACTAACGGTCACTGAATCGAAATATATATTTTTTGGATTATATGTATGTTTGTATCTGTCGTTATGGCTTCATCACACCAAATCGGCTAAAAGGCTTTTAACTATTTTTGGACACGGGTAGCTGGGTATCTCCAAATGGTTATGGCACAAAGACACATACAAACATATAAAAAACAAAAAAACTATTTAGTGTCCTCCAAATAGTCCGATACAATCAGTTTTTTTTTATATTTTCAATGTACAGAAATTTCATTTTAACAACTTTATATTAGTATAGTTATATAAAGAAATGACAAAATAATAAATTGTAAAAACGAATGCAAAACAAACTAAAAACAGATAAATAACCACAAAAAATTTTTTTTTAAAAAGGTGTTATACTCGTATAACCTCTACGTGTGTCGACTGAGATTTGAACCCGCGGTCACTGCTTTGAAAAGCAAGTGATCGATAATGAGACCACAACGTGCCATGACAAATGGCTCTAAATTTGGCTTCACCATGCTTAGCTTTCGCTATGTGTCAGGCGTTTCGACGATTCTACTGAAAAGTAAATAAGTTACAGTAAGTTGACAGAGAGGGATCTGTCAAATGATTGAAGAGAAAAACGTGAGATAGATGTATGTGATGACAAAACTGTACTGCTTTCAATGATTGTCAAAACGCTCACCTGAAATTAGCTTCTCTCTTCTTGTTCAGATATATTTGATGTGTTGACCGCTTTGATACCAATGGTTTTTCGACAGCTAAGGTGTGACTTGTTGTGAGTGTAGAAATTAATGAATATCGAATGTTTAGATACTTGTGACACGTTGAGCGCTCACAAGTAAATACTACAATGACAGTCAACAACTTTTTGACAATTTAAACGTTAACCTCTCTGTGTGCACCTGGAGTGTATAGCGACTTCTGCTGCTGACTGTATGTCGATTGTCGTGAGTAAATGTCAATTAGCGAATTTAAAAAATATATATCTAAAAATGAATATGGCATAAAAATAAACCATCCGTAGATTTTGAGTCCACATAACGCGGACATAATATCGAGAAAAAATATAATATGTATATAACCCTGACAAACTTAATGATCCCAATTATGCTACCCAGCCTATCATTTATATCCGACCTTATAGTTTTATTTCCCTACACATGCTTCACCGAAATCGACGACGAATGTGGATGTTTATTAAATCATTGGCTTAGTAAATGCTAAAAGATAATTAAAGTCTCCTAAAATATTGTTCGCGTGGCGTCTGAGATGCCATTAACTGACAAATCATTGCACCCATTATAGCAAGTGGTAGTTGTTTTAGATCTGGATGCTGACGGGCGACAAGCTGGAGACGGCGCTGTGCATCGCGCGCTCACTGCACCTGGGCGGCGGCGGCGAGTGGTTCGCCGCGCCGGAGTGCACCACGCGCCGCGACGCGCACGCGCTGCTGCAGCAGCTTGCCGGCTCCGACGACAGCCTCGACCTTATCGTCGAGGGCGAGACGCTCGAGGTTACTCACTGTGCTTATGTAGCCGCGAGCTGGAGAGCCCCGAGTGCCCCGCGGGCAGCCATATTTATCCGCCACTAGTCGTTAGTATTACTCAAAAAAGAAAATAACACTAGAGCGAAAAATCCAACTTTCCACTAGGTATACATCTACAAAACGTACCACTTTTTGAGCAAGTGTATTATTAAAGATGATTTTGTTATTCAGGTGTGCCTTCAATCTTACGAGGAGGAGTTCGTGGAGGTGCTGTGTGGCTGCTCCGGCGTGGTGGTGGCGCGCTGCTCGCCCACGCAGAAGGCGCGGGTGGCGCGGCTGCTGCGCGCGCGCGGCCGCGTCGTGGCGGCGGTCGGCGACGGTGGCAACGACGTCGCCATGATACAGGAGGCTAACATAGGTAAGTGTGGGCTTGTAAACAGTACTAAAACGTGCCCGGCACAAAAATCCAAAGAAACATATTTTTTGATTGAGTGACTTTCAAATATTATCACAATAAATTAACTTAACACAAAAAAAACAGTTTCTTCAATTTACTTACAAATAACCGTTTGTCTAATAGGCTATTTTTACTTTTTTTTAAGTAGGTCTTAAAATATTCATTATTGTCCGATTAGCCGAAAAAAATACTACCATATTTTTTTGGGGCCTAGAAAACCGCAAAAAAAATATTTTATAAGTTTACTTGACGTTAACAGGCGAAAATACGTACGCTGTATTACGCCATATTAGTCTATAGTCACACGGATTGAAAACAAACATTTGATAATTTCATCAGTGTAAAAACATCGATACTTTCTATTAAAAATCTGCCACCAGTTTATATGGAATGCAAGAACACATCAAAAATAACCGATCATCAATGTGTCGATTCTTGGTAAATTAGTGCTCCCCTTTACAAAAATAAATAAAAAATTACATGTAAAATTGTAAATATTAACGGATCAATACATATATTATGAACTGTGCAATCTGTTCCAACGTACTCTTTATTCCTTACATACAAAACACATGAACTGACGCTACCTACGTAAACAAAACTGTCGAGCAACATGCCTACGTGACCGTAGGCCCACACCTGCTACAGATCAGATTACATTTTACGTTGAATTGAACTTGTATAATATTTATTACAAAGATAACTGACAACTAAATAACTGAAAACTGACATGTAATAATTCTAGTATTTAATACTTTCACTTTCTGTTGCAATTACTTATGCACTCGTTTTGAAAATTATAATTTTACCATATTGAAAGTATTAACTAATAACTATACGATGACCACTATAGAACATTATCACTTCCGTTCCTCTAGCCCGTTAAAAAAAACACACGCGACGCGACGTTAATATGTTGTTTGTTGTTGTGTAGTCTGCGGCGGTGCCCCTTGAGCCCGCATTCGCCCACGGCCTTCCTTCGCCACGATCTCGCGCGTTGTTTGCACCTTGCTCGAATTCCATAGCAGAGTAATATTATTAAAATACTTGCAATAATGGCGAGTCCAATGCCAACTCACTTCAATTTTGATCCAAATTGTCCTGACTGTACCTCCGCGATGGCGATGTTCTTGTTGGATACTGCCTCTTTACTTTGGCCCCAGCCCATTATACTATTTGTTTTTTTTTTATTCTTAATAACCGAGAGCTAGGAAAGAAATGATAATGTTTTAATTAAATTACGATACATTTTAAGAACTTAACCTACTAACAAAGAAAACGCACCGGCGCCTTAATTGTTCGACCGCTGCACATAGTTGCACAGGCGGTAGCGTTTTTGAATTGTCGACAGTTGGATTTTTAATATACTCATGCCCATCCTCTGGTGTTAACAAAGAAAACCCATTATCTGATGTGTCTAGTAAATAAGCTGGTTTAAGCCTATGAACTGATACGTTTGACTGACGATTTGCCAACTTGACCATAAAATATTTAGGATTTCTACTTTTAACCTGATATGGCCCACTATAAGCAGGTGTAAGTGGTGCATGTACCATATCATTTCTGATAAAGACGTGACTACATGTATATAAATCCCTATGTACAAAGATTTTTCGTTTATCGCTACCCGCCCCCGTATTACCTAACGCGTTTGACGCTCGCAATCAGAATCAAGTGTCATGATTTTGTATGGGCTATGGCAGTTGATTACGATACCAAGTGTCAAAATTTCGTTAGGCCATAACTCCGCCGCTCGTAACTTGGGTTTAATGTTATTTATTACTCGTTTTAGATTATCTGCGTAAGTAGAATCGTTCGACTGTGGACTATCTGACTCCACGAAAAAAATCTCCTGGTAGGCTTAATACTTTTCCTAATACTAATTCTGCCGCGCTGATTCCACTATCACTTTTTTGTACTGCCCGAAGTCCCAACAAAACGGTTGGTAATTCGTCGCCCCATGAGTGAATATCTATTAACCGTGCTTTAATAGCTGTTTTCAAAGAACGGTGAAACCTCTCTACCATTCCGTTACCCTGTGGATAGTATGCGGTAGTGCGAGTTTTCTTAATTCTTAACATTTTCATTAACTCCGCGAAAATATCACTTTCGAATTGTCGGCCCTGGTCACTGGTGAGTGTTACTGGAATGCTACAGACCCATCTCTCATATATAGCCTTTGCTACCGTTTCTGCTTTAATATCTGATGTAGGTATCGCTTCCGGCCACCGTGTAAAACGGTCTATTATTGTTATGCAATATTTGTAACCTTCCTGAGAAGTTGGTACTATACCTGCATGTATGAGTTCAAACCTTTGTGTGGGTTAGAAACTGCCTAAATCTGAAACTGTGTGCCTATGTATTTTAGCCTTTTGACATTTAATACAACATCCAACATTGTCTATTTGTTTTTTCATATCTGGCCAAAAAAATCTCTTTGTTATTAATTTCCTAGTTGCCCTTGCCGCCGGGTGGCTGACGTTATGCAATACGTCGAAAACGGCCTTTCTGAATTGTTATGAAATGTACGGCCTTGCGTCTCCTTGCGAAACGTCGCAATAAATAGGTTTATTGCTCAGAGTTTCAATGCGTTTCATGCTAACACAGCCCTGTTGTCCCAACAACGTACGTGGAATTTGACCGTCACCTTCCTGCGCTTGGCTCAGTTCGTCGTAATTTATTCCTGCTGAACAAACTATTGTTTCGACTACCCGAGATAGCGCGTCAGCAACTGCGTTATCGTGTCCGCTTACATGGTGAATGTTACTAGTAAATTCGCTTATATGTAATAACTGCCTCGTTTGCCTAGGCGTTTCGCGATTCATACCTATTTTTGTAAACGCATATATAAGCGGGTTTGTGGTCTGTAAAAATGGTTAAATTTCTACCTTCTACCAACCTACGGAAATGAACGATTGCCGCATATATACCCAATAATTCTGTGTCGTACGTGCTGTACTATTGCTCCGTTTTTGTGAGCCTCTGGGAAAAGTATCCCATTAGTTTATTTTTTTCCATCAATTTCTACCTGTAGAATTGCACCTATGCAATATAAATTAGATCTGATTTTGCATTGTTCAAACGCTATATCAGCCTCTTTACTCCAATTAATATTGGCCTTGTCCTTTTTCTTGCGCCGTGCAAAAAAATATTTAAAAAGGCCTGCTGTTCCGCTGCGTTCTTTAAATGAGACCGGTAAAAGTGAACCATTCCTAAAAACCTTCGCAGTTGTTCAACTGTTTCAGGTTTGGGGTAATTTTGAATAGCTTCGATTTTTCTTTCAAGCGGACTAATCCCTTGTTCTGTAAATGTATCCTAAACATTCTATTTCTGATTGCCTGAAACTACATTTAGCCATGTTGATTGCTAACCAGTATTTTTGTAGCCTACTAAACATTTCCTCTAGATGTTGGCGATGCTGTATGTGATCCTCGCTAGCAATTATAATGTCATGGATGTAACAGAACGCATAATCGATACCTGCAAAAAGTACCGTGTTATCCATAGAACGCTGGTATGACTGCGCTGCATTGCGGAGGCCAAAACTCATCGTGGGAAACTCTAGCAAAGCGAATGGTGTTATGATTGCAGTCTTCTCCACATCCTCCTCTGCCACTGCTATACCTACTGCTATTGTGATATATCCTGTTAATATCTAAACTAATGAAAATTTTCTTATCTGCTAATATATACGTAAAATCTTGCAGTCTCGGAATGGGGTATCGATCCGGCTTGGTGATAGCGTTCAGGGCTCGATAGTCCCCACAAAGTCTGATCTGGCCATCTTTTTTAGGCACCACGTGTAGGGGGCTCGCCCACGGACTTTTAGACGGTCTAGAGATTCCCAACTGTTGCATTATCCTTAACTCATTTTTTACCTTCTTATATCGTTCTGGATGCAACGGTCTTGCGCGGGTAAATACCGGCGGCCCCGTGGTCTCTATGTGATGGCGTACGCTATGGCTATCTGGTTCCGTAAAAGACATTGGTTTAGTGATACTAGAATATTTTTCCAAGAGGTCACGAAAAGGATTATTGTTTTGTATACTGGTGACGGTCGGTCCCAAGTGATTGATCACTTCCCCGGCGATTGCCAATTTAGTCAAATCGTCAATCAAACGTCCGTTAATTAAATCTACAATCAACTTGTTTTTTTTTTTTAAATCAGCTCCGATGATAGGCATCTTAACGACACAAACTATAAAAGGCCATTCGTATATCCTACGCACACCCAGGTTAAGCTGTAAGGTTATTATACCATATGTTTTAATTTCTGAATTGTTGGCTCCTAATAACTTGTACTCACATTCACGGCGGCCCTTTGATCTAACTGCGTTTAACGGCACGACCGACACATTTGCACCAGTGCCCACTAGGTAAGTTATTCTACTTTTTGAGTCTCTCAAACTTAGAGGGTGTTGCCGAAAGTGCACTCCGCCACCGTTTCCGACCTTCCACCGCCACCTTTATTAGATTCCCGACGGTTTGGCTTTTAGAGCCCAATTGCTCGGTTGTTCACACGATCTGACTTGTTCTCCGTAACGATAGTGGAAACGACTCAGCCTCTCTGGATCTCCTGGGTAGCGTCGCACTGTTGACCTTGACCTCGAAATGAATGTCACAGCACATAGCTACATAGCGAATTTCACTCGTATAAGATCCGACATGAAGTTTGCTTAGTGTCCTGTGACGTCACAAAACGGCCGACAGCGTTTTCAGAGTTCAAAATAAAAAAATAAAAACAATTTATAAATTGTAAATATGTAGCCATCTTACACTTTTAAACGATATATATTGGTTTCTTAAGTCAAATACTACACAAAATATTAATTTATTGCTCTATATTTGATATGAGTCAAGTAGCCTTTTAATCTTATTTTGGCATCGCTATGCCATATAAATAATATTGAAAATTTTCGATTTTAGTAAGTTGTGACACGATGGCACCGACTCCAATCACGTCTAAATATGATTTATTTAATTACTTTTCGTTAGTAATTCTTCTTTCATTCATGCATTCCTTCCTTCCCGAGTGTCTTCGAGACGTAGCTTAAAGTCTGAAACATCGAAGAATTACCAACGAATGGTAATTAAATAAATTATATATCCATGTATCCATCCGAGTTGCGTTGGGACGCAGTGCGCAAGCCACAAGAACTGCGGAGGTTTTTTCCGGCATATTCCTGTGCTCAGTATCATCGACATTCTATAAAAAGGAGCAGTAACGCGATGATAATAGTATATTATTGCAGAGGCCGGGAAAAGTCATTTCGTGGATGAGTACGGTTTATGAGTACGCAATAGATACGAATCCACGAAATGACATTCCTGCCGAGGCATGTATACTGCTTTTCTCCAAATATGCGAGGAAATTTGACACATTGATTTAAACTTTTTTAAACGATCTTCACTCATTATCACAACACAACAAGACGGGGCTTAATCGCGTATAAATAGGAAACTATTTCCTTCGAGACCATAGACGTAACGCGACGTCCGAAACGTCGAAGAATTACCAACGAAAGGTAATTAAATAAATCATATTTATACGCGATTAAGCCCCGGTTTGTTGTGTTGTGATAATTTGACACATGTTTATGTAACTTATTTTCGTAAAAATAACACGACAGGCACTCTTTGACTAAATAAAATTCACGTTCCCGCCTTAATTTTTTTTAAGGATAATAAAGTTAAAAGTTTTGGGTCCGAATTGTATGTTTGGTTCCACATGAAATATAGTAATGAAAATAAATAAAAAGAAAACCCATACCACTAGTTAAAATAAATATATACATTATTACTTTTAGTTGAATCGGCAATTCCTAAACGCACAACACTAAATAAAACATACCTTTGCTACAAAATATTTATCAGTTCCAGAAGATCATTAAGACTAAATAAACTGTATTATGATTTGGACACAATAATAATATTTTTTTTTCTATTATTATTGGCATTAACCATGCAGTAACTAAACGCAGAAAACGATTAAAGTTTTAAATCTCGGTTTTTGTACGTTACTATTGGCTGTATGGCGAATTTTCAGTCTTGGATGATATTAAAAGTAAAAACCTGCACAATAATGTACACTTCCCGGGCCTGTCCGGGAAGTAATGCCACTTTTATTTTAAATTGATTATCGTATCAACGTATATAAGGATGGACTTCGCGGTGTATTTTTACTACATTAATGGGAACATTTCCGAGCAAGTTGGAGAAAAGTACTGTTTTGTCGGTGCAGGCGTGGGCATCGAAGGCGCCGAGGGGCGAGCCGCGTCGCTCGCGGGCGACGTGAGCGTGCGCGCGTTCGCGAGCCTGGCGCGACTGCTGCTCGTGCACGGCCGGCGCTCCGTCATGCGCTCCGCTGCGCTGTCGCTGTTCATCGTGCACCGCGGCCTCATCGTCTCCACCATGCAGGTGAAGACGATTACAAGTGAACACAACACGTAAAGTACACAGTGAGCGGAATGTGAGAAATAACAAATTATTATTGTCGCATGATTCAAAAACACACTAGCAATAGTAACAATAAGTTCCCAAGTAGTACATTAGTGAATTTTGCAGATATTTATTTATTTATTATGTCTACCAACAGCGGTTACAATCTTACATTTTTACAGATTCATCTATGTAATGCCTAAAGATTTATTGCACAGCCAAATATAATAAACACCACATGCATATAACAAGTTTAAGATGTTAATTGACGGATAAGAAGTATTTATGTAGTTACATGACGATAGTAATTACAGGAGAAAAAAGGTTATTGGAAATTTTTGACAGAAAGAAAGTGCTGGTAAATTTTAGTTAAGAAAAGTAATATCAGTCCTGGGTGCTGGACCGGAACCTGACCAAAGGGTCGAAATGAATGTCACTTGAATTGTGGTTTTCATTTAGCAGTCTGCTTAGACGGGGGACTGGTGAGTGTTTTCCTAGTACCGTTCTTCGAAAAGGGGGTGCAAAAAGCTTCACTCTGTTACGAGGATACCTATGAGGTATTTTCAAATTAAGTTTTTGCAGTAGCTGGGAGCAATCCATCTCGTTTCTGAATAATTTATATAGAAATGTCAGATCTAAGTTAATTCTGCGCTGCGACAATGATTGTAAGTTGAAATATTTCAAGCGGTCTCTATACTACTTTGCTTGCAATCCCATACGCACGAGCCAAGTACCAGGTGAAGCGTTTTTGCACCCTTTCAATTCTTAAGTTATGTGTTGCAAAGTGTGGACGCCAGACAACACTGCAGTACTCTAAGATGTTGCGGACTAAGGTGAAATATAGCAATGTTTTTGTGTTAGGTTTGCGGAAAGTTTTACTGTTTCTGATTACAAAACCAAGCATTTTTGACGCCTTTTTGTTTATGGTATCAATGTGTGGTATAAATGTTAGTTTTTTATCAAATATAATTCCCAGGTCTTTAATTTGCTCAACTTCCTTAATTTGTGTGCCCTCTATAGAGTAAGACGACGAAATAATGTTATTGTTTCGCGTAAATTTTACATGGTAATATTTGTTTGCATTCATGCCATTTCTATCGCACCATAGAATTAATCTATCGATATCTGCCTGGAGTAGAAGTGTATCATAACGTACAACGTAGAAAGCCCTATTTTCTAAGTAAGACCGTGTCCATTCTAGAAAAGTTCCTGAAAAGCCATAAGCGGATAATTTTTGTATTAATATGCGATGAGAAACACGGTCGAATGCTTTGCTGAAATCTTTCTACAAATGCTACGAGATTTGTATTTGTAGAACGAGCCGGTACAAAACCATGTTGATGAGTAGTCAGGTATTGTTTAATGTGGTATTGGATAATAGGACATATGAGCGATTCAAATATTTTTGAAATTGTACTAAGAATGGATATAGGTCTGTAATTACTTACTAAGCAGTCATCGTCGGACTTGAATATGGGCACCACTTTAGCAAGTTTCCAATCGTGCGGAAACACCCCAGAACAAAAGGATGCATTAAATATTAAATAAAGTGGTTCAACCAGGCCGGGTGCGCATTCATAGATAAATAGGGGTATCTCATCGGGCCCTACCCCTTTATTGACGTCGAGGCTAGATAGGTTTTTTGCGATCATTTTGCGTTCTAGTGTTACCTTTGACAGTATTTCTGTGCTAGCGTCTAGTATATCGGTATCCTCATTAGCCGAAGTATCATCTTTGCTATACATTGTAGAAAAAAACGTTGCAAACATGTTGCAAATAACAGATCCATTGGTTGAGGTGGTAACACCGTCTGTCATAGCTGCGGGGTAATTGCTGGTGCCACCGCGCTTAGCTTTGACAAAACTCCAAAAGCATTTAGGATTTACGGATATGCCTAATTCGATTTTATCTATGTAAGAGTTATAACATTCTGTTGCATATTTAGTGCATCTATCCTTCAGAATCTTAAGATAAATTTTATCTAGTGGATTTTTGTATTTATTAAATTTTATCCTATATTTGTTTTTTTCCTTAAGCATTCGAATGAAGTTATTATTGAACCACGGTGGGTGCTTATCATTTTTCTGTTTATTCTTGAACGGTACATGTGTTTTAATGATATCTCTAATATTTTCGTTGAAGGTGTCCACCATATTATTGACGTCCTTTCCATTAAAAAGTTGCTGCCTGTCGGTTTCTTGTAAATATTTATTTATTGTTTCAAAGTTAGCTTTCCTAAAGTTTGGGATTACGTTTACGGTATTATTTCTTAAGGTGTCTTTTTTTTGGTATGATATATTTACGTTAAGTGGGGGTGTTAGGGATCGATCTTAGTGAGTACGTCGACGGCTGAGTGTGCTGTACAATCTGTGAAATCGGTGAGAATTAAGTCTAGCATTCTACCTTGATTGTTTGCAATTGAGTTTTTTTTTTGTGAGATTGTTTAAGGCGCAGAAATCAATAAGGATTTGTCCCGTAGGTGTTAATTGGTGCACGTAAGTAGGTTGTGTGTGAATCAGACTCCAATTAATACACCCAAGATTGAAGTCACCTAATATACAGACAGGTGAATTGGCATTTTCAAGTACATTGTTACAATTAGAGAGATAATCGCTCAATACTTGTTTGTGGATTGGTGGCGGTAGGTATACTGCACAAATAATTATTTTCAAGGATATTCGTATCGGTGTTAAGTCTATGCCTACCCATAAGTCTAATTACTTTCCCAGTTGGCCATTCTGCTAGACAAAAGTTTGGTAGATACTGCGATTAATACCCCGCCACCCTCCTTGTTACCAAGTCTAGTTGTTTCCCTATCTCGTCGGTAAACAATATATTGATCATTGAAAAGTTCACTACTAAGTACATTTTGGTTGAGCCATGTTTCGGTTAGAACCACTAAATCATAATTAGAACAGCTTAAATTATTGTAAAAATCTATAGTTTTGGTTTTTAACCCTCTACAGTTTTGGTAATATAAATTCAAATTTGCGAGTTAGACTTAGGTATTTAATCATAGACTTAAACTATTTTTTTCAGTGCGTCTTGGTCTCGTATGTATATAGAGTCCGAGTCATCGGTTTTACGTGTATAGATTCTGCCGTCGCGCGTCCAAACATGTTTGTATAATTTTTCTTTTGCGGCCTTACGTGTTGCGGCGTGCAGCGCTTTCATGGCCGGGGAGAGATGTTCGACTACGTATATAGGCGATTTTGTTCCTTCAAAACCGATGTGGGTGCTGTTCAGTTTGTCCTCAGGGTTGGATTTATTGTAATTAATTACAGAAGCCAGAAAGTTGTCGCGAGTTAGGGGGCTGTTAAACTGTACAACTACGGGTACTGTCTTTATTTAGCTTCGCGATGCGACTGCAGCTAAAAATCTGATCAGCTTTTACGTTGCACTTAATGACATTACCAATGCTACTTACAATTTGCACAACGTTTTCTGTTTTCTTCTCTGGCACGCACTGAATCTCAATATTGCTTGCGCGGGCTCGCTGTTCCATTTGATTAACCCTAGTAGTAAGGTCTTTTATGATGAACCGAAAATTGTCATTTTCTGCCTGTAGCGTAGCTATTGTTTCGGACATATCAGTGTGGGTTTTCAAAATATCTTCATACTGCTCTGCGATGAAAGAGACTTAGGCCTGCATGTCAGTCATATCTTTTCTAATAGGGTCTAGTTCTGCTTTAAAGTGCCTCTTCATTTTGTCTTCAGTACGAGACAGACATTCATTGACTATGTCGCGGAGTTCGTCGCGAGAGATCGGTTGGATTGAAGACCCTGCCATCTCCGGCGGTGAGTTAATGGCTGGACGTTTTTGTGCCCTTACAGAGGTATTGTTGTTGCAGCGTACGGGCGTGCTATCCTTCTTGGTGCCACTTTTGTTGTTCGTGCATAGGGGGCACATCCATGTTGCCGAAACTGCTCTGTCCTTGCTGAGGTCGCCTGTCGACGTAGTGGCAATGCAGTCTAGGTGATATGCCTTTCCGCATTTACGACAGCAGACATATTTTCCTTGTGTCGCTCCGGATAAACAACAACCCCAATCGAGATTGTCGAGTGACATTGTAAACGAGTATAAAACGGTGTTGTCTTGTCAGGTAGAAGCAAAAACAATCGTTAGTAGTAACGCGTTAGGAGCTTGGCCGCAAGTATGCAATGCAGAAAGCGTGTGGCTAAAAGGTTTTACGCGCCGTGCAAATAGCGGCGCTTATCGGTTTCCGTCAAACACCGCAGTCCCGATAACAACACGGCTTGATGGTGGATTGATTTTACAATATTTTGGTTAAATACGACACAACACTTCAATTATCTGTAAATTTTCCATTAAAATAGGATTCATTGAGGTTTTATAAACACTTGCACAAAAAAACACACGACACTGAACTGTTTTAGTGGTAGAATTTGATTATTATCGTCAGAGCTAACACAACGCATACTGTCCGTTCCGTCAGTTCACACTCCTTATCTTATACCTTTATGTTCTTAATGACTGGTATAACAGTGTTTGATAATACTTATAGCTTTAAACACAACTCAAAATTGTATATGAGTTCATCCTGTCACTTCTAGTTGCTTGGGAACGTTTTTTGGTTCTACTTTATTACTTATGGTTGGGTAAAGTCGATTTTGCTACTTAAAGTTGCATGCAGGATTTAATTGTCACTGAATAAGAAGCAATAGTGCTATATAACGCCCTAAAGTCACTTATAAGCAACTTTTACAAATAAGTGGCAACATACCCTTATTTGGAACTTTTAATTCCAAGTGACTTCCGAATGGAGCAGTAATAGTGGCTAAAGAGATAATTTTACGGCCCTTTTGTAACCTAAAAATCCATACTAATATTATAAATGCGAAAGTGTGTCTGTCTGTCTGTTACCTCTTCACGCTTAAACCGCTGAACCGATTTGGATGAAATTTAGTATGGAGATAGTTTGAGTCCCGGGGAAGGACATAGGCTACTTTTTATCCCGGAAAAATACCCCTATTCGCGCGATAAACGAATTTAAGGCGGACGAAGTCGCGGGCAGAAGCTAGTATTGCATATTTAAGGCCTAGAAGTACCTTATTGCCACTCCAACCCATAATTAAGTCTCAATAGGAGGTTCTTGAAACCAAAAGCAGTTATTTTCACTTATTTCAAACCACTAACAGTACCAATATTAGGACATTTAATATTTTATGTTCATATTGCCTCTGTCAAAATATTATTCGTCGTGCGTCACTCTATTGATACAAATTTGTTTTCTACATTTGTTTCTGTTGATATAAAGTTCCAGACATTAAACTTGTCACAAATTAATACAAAACAGCAAATAATTAGTATTAGTAATAACATTCACTGCTTTGCCACTCGCAAGATACAAATAAGTGATTTTCAGACCTAATAGTTCCAAATAGAGAGCAAATAAGTGAAAATAAACACTGTAAGATCTTCCTTGTTCCGACATGTTTACAAAATGGAGTCCTTGAAAATGAATTATTTTAAAGAAAATTTTATCACACTTACGCATAATCACAGACTTTTGATAGTTGTGACGATGTTATTTTAACATTGTACGTAACATACAATCGTTAGGTCAGGTTTTAAACTAATTTATTTCTTACCAGTATCAATTCCTTATTTGATTTAGCACTCTCTTTTTAAATATTCCTGATCAAATCAAAGGCGCATCAAAATTTACAAAGAAACCATACTATAGTTTCACGGTAAAAAAACATTCGCAAGAATTTCGTGCTTATTTCAATGCTTAACGTGAGGTTTTAATAATTTACCTAACAGATGTCATCCAAAATTAAAATGGCAGTTCACATTAAAGCCCGACCAGTAAAATAAAAAACTTCGCCATATTGCGGAAAACTATTCAACTGGCAATAGTAACTTTACAGTCATTAAAGCCATCTGTCAATTGTTGTCAAAGTGAGGTGTTTATTGTGAGTGGTCTGTTTCTGGGATATTGGGAGTAATTTGTGCGAAAAAAAGCCGAGAAATACTAAAAGTCACTTAAGAAAAGTAATTTACAATATGATGAAGTATTTGTTGGATAGAAAGTATGAAGGATTAGACTCTGTTCCTCTAAATAACATCTCCGACCATGTTGTCAACATGACTGGTAGGTACGTCATACTTAGTGTTGCTATAGTTATTGCTAATTTAACGCCCCCAGAGCAGGTATTTTATTTTCCTGGTCGGGCTTTAAAAAACCCAACTTGTTGCCGCACCACTCAAAAGAACTTGGACATTTGCATTTATTCATTCGGTCAATGAGTGAATGAATCTTTTATAGCTCGTATCTTCACCTATAGTTGTAATTGTCACTTAAGGTACTTGTGAGATCTCTCGTGGATTCAATTTAGAACCAAAAATAGGCTGCAATTTTTCTCCTTTTAGTTCTATATTGGTTGCTTAAGGGTTCTTTCCACCTATGGCTGTATATTTCACTTATGTATCTAAATAGATGTGATATACGAGGTATTTAACCTAAGTTGTGCTACTCGGGTTCTTAACACTAAATAAAAAGTGGAAAGAAATGAACAGTGTCGCTTGGAACGCGACGCGTGAGCGCACCTCTTATCGTCAAGTAGAAAACAAAGATCTAAAGCACATTGTGGCGTCTAACTTCAGGTACGCTAGCGATGGTCGTTATTTTTTTATATTTTACATGCGTTCTTTTATCATTATTTTTAAAGGATAGCGTTATTTTAATTAAATGGTTCGTTATCTCTGATTCCTTTATTATAATTTAAAAACCGGCCAAGAAATATATTTTTTTTATTTAACTATCAAAGTAAGTAGCGGCTTATACAAGACACCTATGTTCCAAATGTGTCATACGGACGAACGGATGGACGGATGGACGGACGGACATGACGAAACTATAAGGGTTCCGTTTTTGCCATTTTGGCTATGAAACCCTAAAAACTTAAATCAGTTATTATTATTACAAGAATAATCTTGTTTCATGTATCGTTTTTTTAAAGATTTCAATAATCTGTAATGTTTAAAATGAACGAAACAGATAATATGTTGCATAGCAGAAAATAAAAATAACAACAATTTGAATCCTACATCTTTAAAAACAAGGTCGTTTAGAAACTGCTTACATGAAAAAAACACTCAGGACGACTTCGTCATTTTTCTAAACTTGTCATTTTTCTATCTTGCCTCTTTTTTAACTTGCCATTTTCTTATCTGGTCTCTTTCCCAAACTTGTCTCCTTCCTAATTCGTCTCTTTTTTAATTTGTCATTTTCTTAAAGAACGACAAATTCTGCTGAGGGTTACCATAGGAGGCTAAATACCAAAATCTCAGGAAAACCCAATTTTTATTTTATTTACAGCATCTTAAAAAAGGAGATGAAACACTTGGATAATAAATTATGCGGATTGTCTACCACAATTTCCCTAAAAACAGGAATGCAAAGGACATAATTTTTGACATGAAGTATACAAAATATTTATCGAAATTAAAGGAAAAAATGCTAACTCCTATGGCTTTTTTAAGAAAAATATTTTTTTTCAAGCTTACCTTAGGTTAAAATATAGATAGACTGTTTCGCACGGTGTTCTTAGTGAAGGGTATATATAAAATAATTTAAAGGGAAACGAAGCATTTAAATTTTATTTTATTTCATATTTTGTAGTAAGCAGAAGAATAAAATGGTTTATATGGGTATTCGCTATTTTTATTTAAAATTTACTTGTTGTTTATTTAAAGAACGAAAATAAGTGTGTGCGAGGATGTCAAGGCACGGGGGTTAAACAAACTTGGCCACCGAAGTGCCAACTTTAATGTTGGCGTGGTGAAACGATAACTTATTGTAGGACCAAAACAGACAAGTCAAAAAAGGGACGAGTTAGGAAAGGGTCAAGTTTAAGAAAGAGACCAGGTAAGAAAATGACAAATTAAAAAGAGACGAGTTAGGAAGGAGACAAGTTTGGGAAAGAGACCAGATAAGAAAATGGCAAGTTAAAAAAGAGACAAGATAGAAAAATGACAAGTTTAGGAAAATGACGAAGTCGTCCTGAGCGGAAAAAAAATGTCGACGAGAAATTAATATTTAAAAGTTAAAGATAAAAACCTCGCTTTTTTTCTAGAACAAAAATGTAAAATACTCGGTCGCGTCGAGTGCTCCCGCATGCTCAGCGACGTCGCGGCAGCCGACCCGACCTGGCCCGTTCGATGGGGAATTGTACATATTTCGCCTTTTTATAATTTACATTCAGAAATAAGTGTAGTGTGTTCGTAATCTGTACTGCAACGGTGTGTTCCCGTGTGTAGGCCGTGTTCTCGGTGGTATTCTACTTCTCGTCGGTCTCGCTCTATCCCGGGTTCCTGATGGTCGGCTACGGCACGCTGTTCACGATGCTCCCTGTATTTTCATTGGTAAGACCATATTAAAGTAGCTCTAACTATAAGCTTTATCAAGAGTTTTCATGGGGTATTAATTATCCATGACCTAAGTTAAACGTCTTCTGGATCTATTTTAAAATACATTTGAAATATTGCCTAGTGAGTTGTGGGCCAAGGTTACCAAGGAGTAGGTACCTTGATAACCCCAAACGGAGACGAGGCAGACCTTGCTGGTGATGGCGGAATATATTGGACTCCTTCTTGACTCAAGAAGAATTTTGAGGAAATGCCCAGAGACTTGGGAGTTCGGGAGAGTTAGAATAAAAGGGGAAGGCCTTTCCAAAGCAGTGAGACAATGCAGGCAAATTATCAGAATATTTTCGAAAGTTCTTTGGTATATAAAGGATAATTTTATTACAAACCAAAAGAAAATCTACCATATTTCCATAATAATTTTATCGTGTTATATTTTTAAATATTACGGTCAGTTAAAAAAAATCTGGTAGGTATAATAAGTAATAAAACTCACGTAAATAATTTATGCTTTCTAGGTTCTCGATAAAGATATCCCTAGTTCAACCGCTCTGAAGTATCCGCAACTGTACAAACAATTGACAAAAGGAAGACAGCTGTCATACAAGACATTCTATATTTGGACGGGGATATCAATATATCAAGGTAAATAAAAATATCTTAACTAATAATAACAATGAATAATCTGTTCAAGTAAAAAGCAATAATAATGTAAATTGTACATGAACCACACCCCGGCGCTACACATTACACCAGAGTCGCATACTGTGCACTCGGCGCGGCATATCGCATCCTTACAATTGTACATGAACCACACCCCGGCGCTACACATTACACCAGAGTCGCATACTGTGCACTCGGCGCGGCATATCGCATCCTTACAATTGTACATGAACCACACCCCGGCGCTACACATTACATCAGAGTCGCATACTGTGCACTCGGCGCGGCATATCGCATCCTTACAGTTGTACATGAACCACACCCCGGCGCTACACATTACACCAGAGTCGCATACTGTGCACTCGGCGCGGCATATCGCATCCTTACAATTGTACATGAACCACACCCCGGCGCTACACATTACACCAGAGTCGCATACTGTGCACTCGGCGCGGCATATCGCATCCTTACAATTGTACATGAACCACACCCCGGCGCTACACATTACATCAGAGTCGCATACTGTGCACTCGGCGCGGCATATCGCATCCTTACAGTTGTACATGAACCACACCCCGGCGCTACACATTACACCAGAGTCGCATACTGTGCACTCGGCGCGGCATATCGCATCCTTACAATTGTACATGAACCACACCCCGGCGCTACACATTACACCAGAGTCGCATACTGTGCACTCGGCGCGGCATATCGCATCCTTACAATTGTACATGAACCACACCCCGGCGCTACACATTACACCAGAGTCGCATACTGTGCACTCGGCGCGGCATATCGCATCCTTACAATTATAGTGCCCTAACTGATAATTCCAAGTTCTTGGAAAATTCTGAACAAAGTTAAAAAAGGCCAGTCCAGGATTTTTTATGGTGTAATTTTTTTTAAACTTTGGATTAAGTTACTATAATTGTAAAGATGCGATATGTTAGAGACAAAACACTGAACTTTCAGAATTAGGAAATGATTAAGCCCGGTTGCAGGTGCGGTGATAATGTACGGCGCCCTGGTACTGTTTGAGGACCAGCTGATCCACATCGTGGAGATCAGCTACACGGCGCTGATCCTGACGGAGCTCATCATGGTGGCGCTGACCGTGGTCACGTGGCACCGGCTCATGGTGGTCGCCGAGCTCGCCAGTCTGCTCATGTACGCCACCACCTTGCTGGTGTTCAACAGCTACTTCGGTTAGTGCTTAAATTACAACAGTCACAGCTTTTTCTTGAGGTACCGCCGCCGTGTGCTTCTGCAAAACATTTGAATACTGTACTGGCATCCCTAGGAAACATGTGATATTCTTATAAACTGAAGGAATCGAGGGCACGTGACCAAGCAAGAGTAGGAATAAGATTTAACATAGAACAGACATCATCAAAGATACCTGTGCTGCGGCTACAACCCTTGCCCCTATCAGTGTCAATATACTCCGTTAGTAATAAGCACTCATCGCGAAAAATGGAGCACGGAGCGGGCATTTCAGTAATAATATCAAAATAAAAACAATAGGGTTGTTTCTATTTTTTTAAACCAGCGTAAAACTGTTCAGATTTGATTAGATGTTGCATGGATGTTTTGATTTTTGGCCCAGAATTATAAGTATTTTTGTACAGAAAATTAATAAAATAAGTTGGTTTTGAATATTGATGCGAAAACGATACATAACCAAACATGCCATGTCACATCACTAGATGTAACATTCCTGCTTAACTAACGCACATTAAGGAGATAGTGTTGCCGTGACCTACTTACGATATATCAGTGGTTTAGTCTCTTCTGAACCCATGTATACTATCATATATATTTTCATTAATGGATGTTGATTATCATATCTTTGCGATCTCACTTATCAGATAAGACTATATAATCAATGACGAACGAAGAACGAAGAACTGTTACACCATCACTGCATATAACTAGATAATTTGCACACAGTGGAATTTACGTTTTATGCAGTGACAAAACTATACTAATAAATATTAAATCAGCGCGCCGTCATTCAATAAGCTTATTCTGACTAACCTGTTTAAGAATAACTCACAGCTAGAGATGGGTCATGGGTATTTACCCAATCTACCCATCCAGGTAAATACCCGGTAAATAGGTATTTACCGGGTATTTACCCGTATCTACCCAAATGCTCGGGTAGATACTTTTTACTTTAGGCATGCCGATTCACGGATTCAGGGTTGCAATAGAAGTCTACAGAGGTTGTCTACTTCTTCTTCTTTTAATAAAAAAAAAATAAAAATTAGCAAGTGTAACGTAAAAGGTAAATAAAATCAACAATAAATCACAAATTTTCTAGACGAGATGATTGCATCAGATGATGCGACTAGGGCATACAAATACAGAAAAAAAAACGATATCGGTATTGCAAATCGGTATTCAGACTCAATATCGAGATTCTGATATCAGTATCGGTTTTAATGGAAATTATGTTAATGATAATATTTTCTTCTGTTTCCGCGATTATTACTCATTGAAATAAAACAATTTAACGGATTATATCGCGTATATTATCTCATTTGAGTTGCCGACGTTTCGGAAGCCTTCCATGGTCACGGGTGGACCCCTAACTGAAATGAAGAATTGGCGTAATTGTATAACATCACAGTAATAATCAGCCCTAAAGTAGCAAAGGAACAAAATTTTTGACTAGTTCCAACACCAACAACTAAATTAAACACGTGAAGTATATAACATTTTCACTTCCCTGCTCAAAAAGTACGCCATATTTAATTCGCGTAGCGAGACTAAAATAGTACATCTAACCCCTAGGGTTTAAAAGAGAGCCATATAATTCCATACAAATTTCTATGAAACTAAAAGAACACATGCGGCCGGCTACATACTTCTTACGAATAATTAAAAACGAACAAACCAACCTGATCAGATTGGCCAAAATTTCTGGTAGAATTGTTCAAACTGTACTTTTAATTTTTCATAAAATATACAATTTTAGTGTTAAGTCTTTTTTATTTTCTGGCAGTCGAAGTGAAAAGCAGAGTGTTTAAGACGTGGCTAAATGCCATTATGACACTCAGAGATATTTGTCCTCGCTCACTTCGCGAGCTCGTCCAAATAATCACTTCGTGTCATAATGACTTATTTTAGGCCCTTGTCAAACAATCTACTATTATTGACGTTAAGGGTGGAGGTGATCTGTGCGTTAAGGCAAGTGAAGTAAAATTTATATATTCGGCGAGAGTCGGTTGCTATTAAACATTATAATGACACCAAGGATTAGACCATTTTCCGTTATATATATATATATATACGTATATATTTTTAAGTAAATATATATATATATATAGATAAATATTAACTTTTTAAGTAAATATTAGTGTACAATTATATATTAACTCTTAAATGCTGGGCTTGTTAATGATTACCAATGACAATCAAAACTCATAATCAAAATATTATTTAAATTACTGTCTAAATATAAGTAATGCATTTTTTTAAATTAAATATTACAATAAATAATCAATTTAGCATTAGCTTTAAGCTCAGATATGACTAAACATATACAACTTAGAAATAAGAATAAATACCCGCGTATTTACCCGCGGGTAGGTAAATATCGGATATTTACCGGGTAAATACCCAACATTGGGTATTTACCTGGGTAGTTACCCATCTCTTAGCAGAAAAAAATAAGTGAGGCTAATTTAATCATCGTTCAAATAAATCAATTTATGATTGATAATCTATACTATTATAAAGTTGTAAAAATGAAATGTCTGTATATTAAAGATATTTTAAAAAAATGATTGTTATGGACTATTTGGAGGTCATTAAAACTATTTTTTTTTTTGGATTTTATATATGTTTGTATGTGTCGTTGTGGCTTCATCACGCAAAATCGGCTAAACGGATTTCAACTATTTTTGGTACACGGATAGCTGGGTATCTCCAGATGGTTATAGGATACTTTTTACCCGACTACGCTGAAGAAAAAATGAAGGGTGATGACTTTTTCTACTCCGCGGACGAAGTTGCGGGCATCTTCTAGTTTCAAATAAAATTGTTTGAAATTAAAATTACTAATTTTACGCAGACGTAGTCGCGGACAGAAGCTCGTACATATATAGTTTGATTACAGGTCTCAAAACGAACGTTGAACTGCATTAATTCAGATTAGATGTTCGTACTTCCATAAATTCGATAGTTTGCCTGCCTATAAGTGAACTATTCTTGAATGAATAAGTATATAGGTAGATAGAAAGTGCTGCTCTATAACTATAAAAATATATTTTTTATGTTTAATCACTCTAACCCATTCACGAGGGTTGTTAATATTTTCTTCTGTTTCCGCGATTCTTACTCATTGAAATAAAACAATTTAACGGATTATATCGCGTATATTATCTCATTTTAGTTCCCGACGTTTCGGAAGCTTTCCAGCTCTCCATGGTCACGGGTGGACTGAGAAAAGATGTATTTTCCTCTGTCAAAGTTACAATTTGTGCAAACTACCCATTTTTGAAAAAACACAAATAAAGGTGTACATACATGCCAGATGGGCCTAAGCTGTAAAGACAGTTACACATGTGCCAGAAGGGCTTCATTGTTTTATTCTAATAATTTACCAAGCAGCATTTCACAAATGAGGCGTACTGAGGAGAAAAGAAACGCTGCAAAAAAAACTCCCGCGTAGCATTCTGGGAAAATATATTTTTTCTTTGGCAAGGATAGAAGGTTTATCAAACTTTATTCAGTGGTTATAAGCTGGACTGCGAGTGTGGTCTTTCATACATTGGTCAAACGAAACGCAGTGTATCAACCCGGGTGAAGGAGCACATAGCAGATGTCAAGCACCGTCAGTGTAATAGGTCTGCAGTCTGTGAACATGTCATTGACAAACCAAACCACTCAATTAAGTTTGATAAACCCTCTATCCTTGCCAAAGAAAAAAGATATTTTCCCAGAATGCTACGCGAGGCTATTGAGATTAAAAAGCATCCTAATTTCAATAGAGAAGATGGATTGTCACTACCACCAGCTTGGGATCCTGTAATACATGTCATCAAGGAACAAGCGAGACACAGGACTGCAAAACCTTAATTTCCGAACGGTGTAAAATATCTTATCTGTTTAAAAAGTAGTTTAATAGTCTCTGTTTTTAAAATATTATATTTAGTAATGAGGTAGCCTGGTTTGCAGCGTTTCTTTTCTCCTCAGTACGCCTCATTTGTGAAATGCTGCTTGGTAAATTATTAGAATAAAATAATTAAGCCCTTCTGGCAATGTGTAACTGTCTTTACAGCTTAGGCCCATCTGGCATGTATGTACACCTTTATTTGTTTTTTCAAAAATGGGTATTTTAAACAAATTGTAACTATGACAGAGGAAAATACATCTTTTCTCAGTCCACCCGTGACCATAGAAAGCTGGAAAGCTTCCGAAACGTCGGGAACTAAAATGAGATAATATACGCGATATAATCCGTTAAATTGTTTTATTTCAAGGTTTGTTAAATTAGGTATCGATAGTCGATAAACAATTTCTACCTGCACTACGCTTAGTGTGTACTCGGAAATGAAGCTTCGACTTTGAAAATCAATAATAAATAGACGCAATGCTGAGAAATAGATTCACCGGTGGTATGTTATGCTTTTTATTAGTACAGCTGACATACAGACTATATTTGTTTTACAAAAAAGAGCGATTCGTTCTATATATAACCTGAACTCCCGTGACTCCTTAATATAACTTTTTAAAGACGTCAACATATTAACCGTAGCGTCCCAATATATTTATGAGAATATTATTTATGTTATTAAGAACCTAGAGTCTTTTAATAAGAATTCAGATATCCACAATTTTAATACTAGAAATAAAAACAAAATCGCTATTAGAAAGTTCCGCGTTCGTAAAGTAGCCAAATCATTCGTAGGCCAATGTATACATTTTTATAATAAGCTACCAGATGATGCTTTAAAATTATCGTTTCCAGCTCTCAAAAAGTACTTAAAAGAGTCCCTAATGGCAAAGGCTTATTATAGGGTAGAGGACTATTTAACAGACAAAAATGCATGGCCCAAAACAAAAAACCAAATAATTTACTTTTACCGGGACACGGTTCTTATAAGGTGGCATATCAAACGTATGTAAGTTGTTTTAAATAAAAATCACTATTTTGCTTTTTTATATTCTAGATTTTTTTTACTTTTATAAGTTTTGATATGTTTCCTTGAAGAACTACGCATTGAGTTTATATACTCAAAACATATATTTAGGATAGGCTAAGTACAAATATTGTAATAGATATAAGAGTTATGTCGAAAAAATGACTGACTGTTGAGTTTGTTTCGGCTTTCTTCTCTTCAGTGGTCTCCTCTTGGGAAACGCCGTAGAGTCAGACTTGTAAAAGTGCCCTTATGGCCTACTTACAGAATAAAGATCATTATTTCATTATTTTAAATTAACGATTCCACTTCGGTTTTTGCATACTTTTACCGAACAAACTGTCATTTTTATTTTTCACGCGAGCTCGTCCAATGTAAGCAATCGGGAAGCGACTGAGTCAGCGTTTGCTGCGTTCCGCGCCGGTATGTCAATTTTGACCATATCGGGAAGACACGAATCACCCCCCCTTGACATATCCCCTTTATTCCGTAATCCGTGCCAATGAACAAACTAAAGAATCAGTTAATTAAGTGGAGCTATAGCCCTAAATTGATATCCAATGTATAGAAAAATGCATATACAATCCAAAAAATATATTTTAAGATTATTATTTTTTTCTCCTATTTTTCGAAAAAAATAGCTGAAAGTGCTAAACCGGAAGATGACGTCATTTAGAGGATGGAAGGTCTGTGCCTTCCATAGATTAAAAAAAACTTTTTTCCGGTTGTCACTAAGTCACGTTTGACAGTTAAATCCAAATATGTCATTGCTTTGTCTTGCTCAAATTTCGTTCGTGCACTATTTTCCTGTTTACGATTGTTCTATTTCGACTCTGCTTTTCCACGGACACTGATTCGCATCTTTTTTACGACTCGGCTTTTCCACGGATATTGGTTCTAAGGTTCTAACCCTTTAAAGAGTCGACTTTTCCACGGATTCGAGAAATGAAGAACTCCGACAGACTCACTCATGCTGATAGCACAAACTTGCCACGAGTAGAGACGCTCATGAATGGAATATACTCAAAGCTGTGATAAGTATTGCGTGGCCGCCTTAAGTTAAGAGGAGCCAAAAGTATCATAATCAGAACGCAACACTTAGGTCGATAATGCAGTGGGGTACGTGGAGGCACGCTGAGTCTCCAACATATGTTTTGTGCAACGCCGTATGGCTCCAGAGCATCGCGTGTGAAACAAATTGTAAAGGATTACCGTTTTGTACTATTTTGTATTGTGCAATAAAGTTTAAATATATATAATATCTCTCTAATGTATCTGAAATAAATTACTAAACAATGTGAAATTTTTGTGGTTGTTTTCCCGTAGCGAGATGATTTTGAACAACTTTCTTTCATCTTTGAAATAAGAAAAATAAAATTCGGCTCCTCATAAGTAGACTTGATCAGCTGATTGCGTATTTTCTATGGGAAGTCGAAATTAAATTGTATAATGTCAACAATAAAACATATATTTAGTAAGATAAATCGTTTATTTTAAAGCAAACAGTGACAGTAGTAGCTTTGACCATAACACATCACACACTCCTATCCGCCCGCAAGACACCATTCAGCTTTATTTCCTATGAGGAAGTGCAAATAACTTTTTCACTTCTCCTGCTCAAAAAGTAGGTCATATTAGCTTCGCGAAGCGAGACTAAAATCCATACTAATATTATAAATGCGAAAGTGTCTGTCTGTCTGTTACCTCTTCACGCTTAAACCGCTGAACCGATTTGGATGAAATTTGGTATGGAGATAGTTTGAGTCCCAGGGAAGGACATAGGCTACTTTTTATCTCGAAAAAAAAACACTTATCCGCGATAAACGAATTTAAGGTGGACGAAGTCGCGGGCAGAAGCTAGTGTCATATAAATTCGCTGTTTGGCGGACAAAAGGCTAAAAGCTTTGATCAGTCAGTGATACTATTATAAAGTTGTAAAAATGAATGTTTGTATTTGCTGTTGTGGCTATTTTTGGTACATGGGAAGTTGGATATCTCCAGATGGTTATCGGATACTTTTTAAAGAAAAAAAGAGGGGTTATGACTTTTCTCCTCCGCGAACTTGCAGATGCCTTCTAGTAGTATATATAGCCCCTAGGGTTTAAAAGAAAGTCATATAATCCCATACAAATTTCTATGAAACTGAAAAAAAAAACTTGCGGCCAGCTACATACTACTTACGAATAATTAAAATCAAACAAGCCAACCTCATCAGATTGACCAAAATTTCTGATCGTATTGCAGCCCTTCACTTCACATTAAAAAGTAAAAATTGCCACTGGCCATTATTAGTTTAAAAATATATATAAGCTGTCAATTTAACTATAAAGAATTGCTGAAACTGTACTTTTAGTTTTTCATGAAATATACAATTTTAATGATAAGGCTTTTATATTTTCTCACAGTCGAAGTGAAAAGCAGAGTGTTTAACACGTGGCTAAAAGCCATTATGACACTCAGACATATTTGTCCTCGCTCACTTCGTCAGCTCGTCCAAATAATCACTTCGTGTCATAATGGCTTATTTTAGCCCCATCTACTTTTTCCAGCACACGTTTTTACGTCAAAATATATAGTTTTTGCGGAAGAATATTCACCGAAATTTCTCAAATTTGTACACATATTTCAACTATCACTAAACGTCAATATTAAATTCCATAGATAAGTACTCGTACTCTAGGTAATATTACGGCTGACACACACGACAGATGCTCGTTTGGTGTATTTAAGCAGATTATTAGACTTTTGTTTGCTAATTAGGCTATATTTTACAAACATTACTTCACTAAATTTACGAAATCAGATCTGAGTAGATTTACCGACATGATATAGTTATTCAAATCGTTTGCGTGTATGGCAGTATTTTGATGAACTTAACATTTTTCTTCGTTGGCAACACATCATCCACTAAATGACGTCATTACGGCGGTTACGCTTTTTTAGAATGAGCAACTCTAAAACTTGATTTTTTTGCTTCGAAATGGAGGCTTTCGAGGAAAATAAAAATTACGTATAACTTGAAAAAATACCCTCTTAAAAGGATTGGTCTGAAAAATGAAACATTGTCAATTAGGTCTCGCGGGCTGCCGAAACCGGTATTTTTTGAGTCAGGTTTATCATTCAATACTGAATGATATATGGAGCGGTGTTGGCAGGCTGTGCGTGATTTTATGAGAACACATCATAGAGGAACTAAATGTTGTATTTTGGCCAGATCTAGCATCCAGCCATGACATAAAAAAGACCTAGGCCAAAACCCCATATGTACCGAAGGATTGAATTCAAGCTAATGTACCACAACTTCGCCCAATCAGATTTCTGGGGCAATCTGAAAAGGCGTGTTAATGCAAATAATTTCTGGCCCAATACTATACAGAATATAAGTCGAAAAATAAAATTAGAGTAAAAAAAATGCCAATATCGACTTTCACCGCAGCCTTTGGATAAAGTGCAAGCTGACTCTCGCAGAGCAGCTCACATGGGGCCAAATTTCCTTTTACATTAAATTTTTAACCGACTTCAAAAAAGGAGGGGTTCTCAATTCGGTTGTATTTTTTTAAATAGTTTATTTTTTAAATGAACATATAACTTTATTAATTATACCACGGATCAGAAGTGTTTTAAACTTTGTCCAAATTTCATTCCGCATATGTTATAAAATGGTCGAGCACTGCGTACATTTTGCTTAGGAGGAGTCGGGCTCTGCTAACATTGGATTTTTATAGATACGGCCATTTGTAGCGTATATTTTGGACGGAAACCTCGGTGCGCGAGTCTGACTCACACCTGGACAGTTTTTTATTATTTATTTTTCTTTATTTTATGCATATGCATTGTTTTTTCTAAATCGTGTACCTACAGTATGTTGTATTGTTTTTCAGACGCCGACTTCATCAAGCAATGGGATTTCTGGTGGAAAGTAAGTGCGATCACCCTCGTGTCGTGCCTGCCGCTCTACATCGTGAAGTTCATGCACCGCAAGTGGAGCACCCGCCAGTACAGGAATATACGAAAATGATCTTTGAGTGTTAGGGCATAAGAGTCACTGCTGATGCCCTAACATATATTGAAAACTATAGTTAATGTGGTTCTATTAACGTAAACACAGGTTTAAGGCACTTTTCCTTCGTGTTTAATGTTTGATAACTCTCAAAAAACGTAAACTAACTCTGCTATTACATGTAGTTTGAATTTACAATCTATGCGCATCTTACGAGTATTTAGTTCACGTTCGCGCATTGTTACAAGAACAATTTCCAGAATCCTGATTTTCTAAATATGTAGGTATATACGTGACTTTTATTGATCCGTCTGTAGTGTTATTTATTCTATTGCAAACTGATTCATATGAATGTATACATTATTTGCAAGACATACTGTGATCCGAATATTATACTTAGTAATAAGAGATTAATGTTCAATAATTTATTTTGACTATACTGTATTTATATCATTGGGTGACTTGCACAAAAGGAAACCTAATTTGAGAACTGCGAAAATACATAACCACGACATTCAATGTCTTAACCTACGTTTAATTTTTTCGTGCAAGTGCTCAAAATGTAAAAGTAGGTACATTATATATATATGTATACATTATTATAGTGATTAAGGTACAAAATGTATTCATGTGATATTATATTGATAGTTTCACTGTAAGGTTCGATAAAATATCAGGAGAATATAAAATTAACAAAAATTCACTCTTTGACCTGTTAAGAGTCCGCAGCAAGCTCGGTTCTCCATACAAACGTAGTTACGCTCTATTCTAAAACGCCTGGCTAGTTTGCTCTGAAACTTTGTACTTAGAATCAATTAAGGTATATGCAGGCCTGTAATTAGTTTATATAGCTTCAGATACCATAGTAAAAAAAATACAGCGAATTTAAGTTTTTCATACCAAACTTGTTTTTGCTGTATTTCGTTTGTTTTATAAACTGGAGCCATGTAAACTAATTTCAGGCCTAGATATACTTCATGTCATTGTATATGCAAAGTTTCGTTACAATCCAACACGTAGTTTTAAAATGAGAACGAAACCCCGTCTGTATGGGAAGGTGAAATTCGGCCGAGCTTGCTGGGGACGCTTAATACGAAATTGTATTTAACAATCTCAAGTTACACCTCTCATTCCACCGGGGACCCACAGGATGTTGATAAAGCTTTAAAAATATTTTCACTTCTCCTGCTCAAAAAGTACGTCACATTAGGTTCGCGAAGCGAGGCTAAAATTGTACATTTAGCCCCTAGGGTTTAAAAGAAAGCCATATAATTCCATACAAATTTCTATGACACTGAAAACAAAACTACATAATCCTTACAAATAATTAAAAACAAACAAACCAACCTGATCAGATTGGCCGAACTTTCTGATAGAATTGCTGAAACTGTACTCTTAGTTTTTCATGAAATATACAATTTTAATGTTAAATCTTTTTTATTTTCTCGCAGTCGAAGTGAAAAGCAGTGTTTAACACGTGGCTAAAAGCCATTATGACACTCAGATATATTTGTCCTCGCTCACTTCGTGAGCTCATCCAAATAATCACTTCGTGTCATAATGGCTTATTTTAGCCCCTTGTCAAACAATCTACTATTACTCGTACTTTTGTGAAATAGCTCCCAGAGACGAGCGAGTTCAACTAACCGCGATGTTCCTTGCCGCATAACACACGATATACTAACGACAATGAGAAAGAGGTGGTGATTGATAAAATTGACGTCGTTAACACGTACACAGTCTCCATACAAAATGTTTCAATATCCTCGTACGTCCAAGCAAATTATTTTAATCACACGTCCATGCTCCACATATGGGTCACTAAGAAATAAAAAGCATATTAAAGAGATACTTTTGATTTAAATAATGTGTTTACTTCAGCCTTCTTTTTACACTTTCAGACAAGTGGACAACAGCATTCACAAATATAATTATTATGCTAATCTGAGTGTGTACATGGTCGTATGTTAGTGACCCATATGTGGGGCAGGGACTTGTGCAGATAGTGCGCCGTGATCCATATATGGGGCACTGGACTGTGAAGGTGTTAATTATTATGAGCTCTGTTTAGGTGTTGTAGCCTCCTGACAACTGGGTTTCAGAATTTACCCGCTGAAACTTAACTCTGTTAAATTGACCAAGGAGTCGAAACTTAATTGGGGTTTATGTAATGTGTAGGACGCCGGTCATCAGGAGGTTAAATTGGTAATCTGTAGAATGTACAATTTGCTATAGCTAAACGCAGAGATTTTAATATTTATGATGTGAACGATGATGTCACAAGTTGACAGAGTTTTGCTCGCGGCCGTATAGATACATTTTAGAAATTATTTACACACAAGTTGTATAAAGCGAAATAAGGATCCAGAAAAATCGTTTATGAAATCGTTTAAAAAGATTTTTATTTGTATTTTACCTATTCTTCATTGCGACGAGAGGCCACCGAGCGAGCGGACAAAACCACCGTACGAGTACTCTCGCATTAAGCGGGTGTATGAACTGAGAAAAAAGAATATACCATATATCTATCCCCCACCAACTAAACTTTCGGTGTAAGGATCCCGTCATGCGGGATTATTTTGCGAGAATTGAAACGCTTAACAACTAGCTATTCTTATATACACCGTGACCGTTAATAACCCGAAAGATTTAAACCACATATTTTTGACGACTGTAAGAGTAAATAATGCTATATCAACATGGGTCTAATTATGTGTCTTAATTAAATTACTATTTCAGTACGAATTAAATCTTATTAATTGCCCGCTTCTTTGTGAACAAGCCTTTAGGTGGGAATCTCAAGTTGAAGAACAGAGAGCGAGCATGATACTTCACGAATCGCTCCGAAATCATACGATGAAAGGCGAATGGCGTGACTTGTATTCCATGAATGACAAGAAGTGTCAAGTTATGTCTAGCACGATGTTTGTGTTGAAATTATTTTTATTTATTGGCACCACAAAATACCACAAATACTTATGTATCCAAACTTTATTAGTTGCTACGACATTAAAGTGCTCTTTCATTATTATTGAAACTTTGTGTCTTAGGTATCTTTTTTTTGACTAACAATCACAACCATAAATTGTTAGGCATGATAATATTCGAAGGAAATCATACTACTTGTTTTTTACATCATACTTACCTCTTACCTCATACAGGAAAGGGACTTTGTTGTAACAGCGATCATGCTAACCTGTACCTACAGTAAAATAAACAACAACATGAAACAGTTACGCATTTTTATTACGAGTAATTTAATGAATTACATTTTCAAAATGTGTACCGCCGTTTTCAGCACAAATATTCAATCTTGAACGGATTTCATGATTCAAGTTAACATAAGTGTTCTTGATTTCTGAAACCGTTTGAATTCTTATTAACAACTCTTCTCTGGAGTTCACAGGTGTTGAGTAAACCTTATCTTTCAGAGTTCTCCATAGAAAGAAATCTAGCGGAGTTAAATCCGGTGACCGGGCAGGCCATGCTAAAACTTCGCTTCCACGGCCGATCCATCTCTCGGGGTATTGTTGGTTCAGCCAATTACGAACATCCAAGCCGAAGTGGGCCGGGCATCCGTCGTGCTGGAACCACATAGTTCGTCGGGTTTCCAAATCGACATCTTCTAGCAGGTCGTTTAATTCATTATTTTAAAATAATAAATAGTTATGAGAATTCAGTCTATTTGGAAATATGACGGGACCTATTATTTTATTCCCAATAATGCCAGCCCACAAGTTTACGGAAAATTTGTGCTGGTATGAATTTTCCCTTTTCGCATGGGGATTTTCTTCTAACCACATATGCTGATTATGGGAATTAAAAACTCCCTCTCTCGTGAACAACGATTCATCTGTCCATAATATCTTATTTAGAAATCCAGGATCTTCCACAAATTTCTGATTCATCCTTTGGCAAAAGGCAACTCTAGCTAGCCCGTCATTGTTAATTAATCCGTGTACTTTCCTGTAGTGAAAAGGATGCAGGCCGTACCTTTTCCATAGCCTTAATACGAGCTTATAGTTAACATTGACCATTCTTGCTACAGCTCTTGATGACAAAGTTGGGTCTTTTGTTATGATGTTCATTATTCTGTTCTCTGCTTGTTCATCTAGATTTATAGCCCTTTCTCTGTGAACTTTTCCAAGCCCTTTTTCGCGAAACTGTCGATGGACATCCGCAAAAGTCGAATGGTGAGGTATACGATGGTTTGGGTATCGTCTTCGGTATTCGGCGACTGCCTGGAGCGAGTTCCCATCACAAAATCCGTACACTAAGTGGATATCTGCTCAATGAGCCGAAGGATAATGCGGCATAGCAAATATTATTTATTACAGTCAATAAAATGTTCAATGTTATTTTATCTTGCGTGACAATTAGTTATCATTTGTAATGTGTCATTTTAGTGACAATCAATTTCAAACTAGCCAGTTATAAGAAGAACCACTCTCGCGACTTAGTACAGAACAAACCTAATTATCTCTATACTCAGTGATAGCAAAAAAGCTACTTGAGATTGAAGTGTGTAAGATAAGATATTATAATTATTCGGATTAATACACTACACTGTATTTTAGTTGCATGTTATATCCTTTTATCTCGTGATGAAAATATTTTCGGTAGTAAAAACTTTTTGTAGATAGATACCAAACTTCTTTATGAAACTGGCTAACAACCATACAGTTAGTGCATCTACGTGTAAAAGAAGTAGGTGGCTACGTCATGCTCACGCCCTTAAGGTGTGTTACACTGGAGATTTTTTAACTTTTGATTTGTTGATAATAATTAATATCTCCTTAATTATGAGTTTTTGGACTATATGTTACATAACATTATATACTCTAATTAGGCTCTAGTATCGTTAGCTTAAATCTTTCGGGTTATTAACGGTCACGGTGTATATAACATTTTGGTAAATGACTATTTCGATAAGTAGATACCTATTTTAACCCCAAAAATGCTTTCTGTAAAATAATCCCTAATTCATTCATCTAGTTGCGAAAACATTAAGATAAACCCGATTTGCAGGTGGTGCATTAAATTTAATGAAAGTTTGTACAAGTGTAATCTTTTGTGTCTATCGTGTATTCGTTTGTGTTTATTTATATTTTTCAAATATAAAAGCTTTTCTTTTACGAAGTTAAAACATTTTTTTCTAATCTATCATATTGAGATAATTAAGCTTATGTTGTTAATGGTATGTATTAAAGTACACGTATATCAACAGTCGTTTTATTCACACCTATTTCGCTCCATATATATCTTACAATACAATCTTTCTTAAATAAAATAACTATCTTAAATAAATTATTATCAATGAAAAAATTTTTTATAAAGTACCCCACCCTACCGTCGCGACGTGGATGTATAAGACTTGATTTCTGTGTGTAAAGAGGTTTTGGAGCGTGGGGCGAGGCAGGGCGAGAGTGCAGAGTCGACGACGCAGCGCGCCCAGGCCAAATCGTGCGGCCGGGAGGTGGAGCTGCCGCTGCTCACAGACTCGCTGTCCGAGGAACTGCCCTCCGTCCACGCTGGCTTTTCCCTCATTTCTAACCTAACCCGCCCCTTATTGATTTTCAACTGTTCGATGGAAGTTTCTATTTTCGGCGGACTCGTCGACCTTGCTGCCGGGCCTTCCTTAGGTCCATAGCTATTGTTTGCTGTTTTACTTACATATTGGTTATAGGAGTCGGAGCTGCCGCAGTCATCTTCAGCGTCACTCATGACGACGTCCAAAAGATTTTCATTGAAATCATAAATTCTTTGTGTCTTCTGAGGACCATTTGACAAACACTTTATTTGCTGAGGAGAGCAACATAAACATTGTCTTTCATTGTAGTAGACGTGACTATGTTTTTCAAACAGATGATCTTGTGAGAATATATTTTCTTGTTTCCCTTCTACACAATTACATGAATTATCATCACCAAGTACATAATTGTAGCACATTTGAACAACACAAATCACTATGGCAGCAAGAACCACAACTGCAACGTAAAGGCTGGGAGTCCAGTCCGAGTCAATGAAAAGGTACGGCTCTGTTAACATTCTCCACGAGCCCCATTTCAGGTCAGGTTTTTTGTAAAACTCAATAAGGTTACGTCTGGATAAGACTTTTCCATAATTTTGAACAGCGGCAGCTATCCTAAGAACGCCGCCATATGCTGCATAAAGCTTTTCATCCATTAAATGAGGAGCAATGTCTTTTTTCATCCAACACCAGAGGTCATTATCAAAATTTACTATATCGGAATGTCTACAACTTGCTGGTGATCTGCGTAAAATACATCGAACTGCAGTGGTATAATATTTAAGAAATACGTTTTCTGAATTTGGTGACAACAAACTAACTAAACCTTCTGTCTTTAATGGAAATGCAACTGCTGTGGGTTCATTTATGTCATCGACTCTTGGCATCGGCACTTTTATACACGCATTAGAATCCCTTTTTATAACTAGTTGTTTACATGGATTAAAAAGCTTACCTGGGCCTACCGTCATCCTAACAACGGTCATGTTAACTAACTCAGGAATCTTAGGAGGCGTTTTCCAACCTTTACCTTCGGTGTTTAAGGTCATCTTTATTTCATCGTAAAAATCGTGTAGTTCTCGAACTGACCTATAAGGCACATACCCAGCGTAATACGCTAATCTGGCGGTGGGAAGTAAGTCGCTTCTCAAATGTCCACCGATGGTGTCTACCAAACTTTCTCGTAGCACGGTTACTACTTGAGAGTAGTCTTGTTTTCCCACTTCGCGCAAGACTCTTCGGTAATATTGCAGGACATTCTTCAAAAAGTTTTTGTCTATTTCGTCAGGTGACGTTTTTTCCGGTATTATTTGGTTAAAAATCTTTCGCGCACGTAATTTAGCCAACTCTTCCTTAGTCCAGCAATCAGAATCTATCTGTTTATTATGAAAAAGCGTAGTGCCAGTACTACTGTGCGTTGTGCAACTTTTAACTATTCCGACGACGATGACCAGGAAATATAGCATTAGTCATAAAATTACTGATCGGTGAATTAAATGTGAATATCTCAAGGTACATATTTTGAAATTTGTGCGTCACTTCCAGTTATAAGTTTGACGGCATCTATTTACGAATCCATAGATATTTTGTCAAATAAAGACTATTGCACACTATCGCCAAATTGTATATTTGACATACGCAAGTTTACATAGCTGCAGAACAAAGTTCTTAATTTTACCATAAAAGGTAGGAAGGCGTAACGTCACGCCTTCCTAGGGTTTAGTATGGAGCGTTTTTGGGCAAGACCTAAAATGTGATTCTAACGTTGTTGTATCTCAGGGAGTTTTTATGACACTGAAGTAGTTCTTTCACCAATTTGGCAAGCGAAACATGACATTAGAAATCTGCGGCAAATTTGAAAAAATCATGACCTGGCAATACGGAATGCATAGAAACGAAGTAGGTTTTATAACTTGACAGATTTTTCAATATGTAAAATTATTGCCATATAAATAATTCTCTTTCAAGGTCAATATCATGTTTCTCTGGCCAAACTCTATTTATTTTATAAAAAGGTCGTTATATAACATATCACACAAAAAATTAAAAAAAAACAAAAAACCCGACTGCGTAAAAAACTAAAAAGAAAAAAACAAGTCCAGTACCCTAGAAATTTATAAATTATAATGGAAATCTTTCATGATTCATGATCGATACTCACAATATAACAAATAATAAATTCTAATATGGAGCATAGCGATTTTAAACAGTACCCATAAGAAATCTAGATCGACGCAAATCTTCCCAACAATGGGTCCCCACTGTTGTCCCCACTGGACTTGTTTTTTTCTTTTTAGTTTTTTACGCAGTCGGGATTTTGTTTATTTATTTTTTTATTTTTTTGTACTTTTTAGTTAAAACTATAAAATTGAAATAAAACCAAATAACGGATTATATCGCGTATATTATCTCATTTTAGTTCCCGACGTTTCGGAAGCTTTCCAGCTTTCCATGGTCACGGGAGGACTGAATGAGATAATATACGCGATATAATCCGTTAAATTGTTTTATTTCAATGAGTAATAATCGCGGAAACAGAAGAAAATATTAAAACTATAAAAGTCAGTCAATTTCGCAATCTTTATCATGGGGGTTATTGAGAAGCTTGCACAGATTTATTACAATGCAATTAAATGAAAATTTAGTGAGAACGGCTTGCTGACCAACTTTAAATCGTTATAGTTCCTAACTGGTAATTCATAATTAAAAATGATAAAAGAACCTAATAATGATTTTTAAATCTCTATTCATTGATATCCCACTCGATATAGTACGTAAATTTTCATTATTTTCTTTTTCACAATATGGCGTCTCATTATCGCCATTTTGAGTTTTCACCATTTTCATGTCTTCAGTGACATTCGGACAGTTAAGACAAATCGATTGACGTAAGAATCATCAAAATCGGTCCACGCGTTTGGTCTCTAGAGTGTCAGATAGGAACAAACATATATATATACATACATACATACATACATAGACTGATAAACACATTACCACTCCTTTGCGTCGCGCAGTCGGGTAAAAAGTTGTCAACCAGATAGTCTCTCACTCTTGAACAATGTTTTAAAATCCTCAAGCCTAAGGATAAGTCCTTATCCCTGAAACATGAGTGCTAAAATGACGTAAAAGGTAGGTAAAATTTGACATAGGCAAGGTAGGTACTTAACTATGTAAGTTAGGTGATAATATAATATTATGTGTCACAACCGCATCACAACAGTCCTGGCTTCCTTCCTGTCCGAACGGAAGTACACAGTGGTAGTAAAAGCGACCTCGGTGGAACGACCGATCCACGCGAGGGTTCCACAAGGGAGCTGTCGCTTCTCGGCCTGCTATTCACCGACTACATCCCGGTAGTCGGATACGTCAAGCTGGGGCTCTTCGGGACTGACACTGCCTTCTTCGCATCATCCATGTCACCAACGCACGCAGCCAAGAAACTACAGAAGACACTTGACACCCTTCCCGACTGGCTCACCATCGAGCTGATCTGATCTTATGATGAAGACGGAAGGTAGTCACAGGAACTCTGTAATTAAATATCGAAATCCTACCGAGTTTGAATTTGGGCTCTTTAGAGTCGTCTCCGTGAGTAGTTGATGGATGCTTAAATAAAAGTACAGTAGGCAATATTTATTTAGTCAAATATTCTTTTCTTCCACTATTCGGAACAAATAAGTACCGAAAAGAAAATCATTCATATCTTTTTATCATTTAGAACGTTCGGATAGGGATAGCTGATATTTTTATACTTAGACTTTCTGGATCATAGGCATTTTTACATCTTGAGTAAATAATATTGTTACGTACTAGGGGGGGTGGGTTAAGATTTTTCATATTTTTAGGACCGCTTATTTACAATAGATTAAATGCGAAATTAGACCTATTTCCACTTAGCTACGCTCAATGTAAGAATACGTTACGTGATTCACTACAAAACATGACATACGAAGAAACAGGGAATTTACTCATTGTCGTGAAATAAATGTTTATTTTAGATTTTTTATTATTAGTTTTGTGTAAATTTTAGTATTTAAGTTACCATACATTCTATTATAATATAGATGAATATTTATTTTATATAAAATAATGTAATAATCGACTTTCCTTTTGCCTGAAACACAGGGGGAAGCCTAGTTCAGGATATATAAAAATCTGAATTTAATTGTGTATTATAGAATTTAGCCATAACTCTCTGTATATTATGTTGGTTCAATAAATGTATTTGTTTGTTTGTTTTGTTTGTTTGTTCGTACCACCCAGTTACTTCCACAACCATCGCACTCAGGTGCTGAAGCGGGAAGCGCATTAAAACACCTTAATATGATTTTGGCCTTAAGTGTGATGATATTAAGTAACCAGATTGAATTTAATACATGCGTAATCCCAATCAATCTATTTGTTAATTTAAAACATCAATAACTATCATCAATTATCTAGTGTGTGAAATGAAGTGAGTTTTGGTCTCATGTGAACCAATACAACAATAATTCAACATTAACTCAATTTTATGAACAAGATAAGATGATGTTTCACTCTTGTTGAGGATCGTCCGAGCCAAGCCGAGCCACGACGAGCGACGCTACGAAACTTAACTATGTTATTTAATTGATTCAAATGTTACTTACTTACTTTAAGATGAACAAATTCAGTTAACCCTTTCAGTGCGCAATGACGCCACATAGGCGTCATGACGTTACGAACCTATGGTGCGCGTGGCGCTACAGTGGCGTCATGACATTTTTGCGTTTTTCTTCGATACTATACATTCATTCATAATTATTTTTGAATTTTTAAATTGCTGAAGACTCGTTTTACCTGTTGACATTATAGACAAAAAAATATCGTATACTTTTACTGTATTACATTAGTCTAAACTTTTACTTTGTAATATCTTGAAGGAGCTTTGATATAAAAAAGATTAAATGATTATGGTATAATAATTACATCGTCCTGTTTGCGAAAATACAACTTTTATATAAATACATAAATATCTTTTGACCTAAAATCCTCTAACGCCGAAGGAGTGTCATCGCGCACAACAGGTGCGTTCTGTAAATCGATCCATGTCAAAAATGTAGTAAGTACTAGCACAAGCAAAAGAAAAGGTGCTTTATGTCTGACATTGAAAAATGATTTTTATGAATCCCCTCATACAGTTTGACAAGGATGAGTCTATGCCATAATTAAATAAGCCAAGCAAATGTATTCGGTACTTTTTACTTCTAAGGTTATATGTAATTATTCCTAGTTCCAATATTTAGGATTTTAGATTTGTCAGGTTATGAGATGTGATTTGGGTTATTTTTTTAATTTTATATTTTTATATGATAAAATTATTTTTTTAGAAATTATCTTCCTTATACTTCTTTATGCATAAATACTTATAATATAGCCTTATGTGGAATTCCTTTTTTAGCGGGATTTTATTTTAAGATTTTCTAGTTGATCCATAAAAGCGATCACACAACCAGGATAAAGGTCTATAAAAACGACCAAGTAATAGAATAGGATATGAAATGAGATAACACAAGACTTTATTGAGCCTTAAGAACTAATACATTAACTTGATTCCACTTGTGAAATCTCATTAACATATAAATGCGCATTACAAACTCACTTGGAGTATTTAGTAAATACTCCAAGTAAATTCGATTGACGCCTCGAAAGCGGTTCGATTGACTCCTCGAAGGAGTTTAAGATGAACGCCTAAAACACACAGAGTAAACGCCGAGATGTGAGCAGTAGAGCGCGCGAGCGAAGACAGATGCCGCGACCGGTGCGCCGGCGCAATCAATCCGTGTCTTCTCATACACCCCGTGGGAGGTGCAGGGGGGCCCGTACTGCCTTGCGGCACCTTGGGCTGTAGCGGGGTCGCGACCCGTAGTGACGGACCGGGCGTGCGCCCTCATTTTGAGGAGGGCAGTGAGGCTGGTGCGGGCCGCGCGAGCAGAGGCTCGCGGCGGCTGGCAGCGTGGGAGGTACGGGGCCGCGCGAGCACCCGCTTGTACCGGTGACGGAGGCTTGTGGCTCGCGACCCGGCCTATGGCGAGATGGCGAGGAACTCTCGGGTAGTCCCCGTCTGTCCGGGGGCCGAACGTAGTGAGACGCGATGCCCTGGAGATGTGTGTGGCTGGAGTGGTCCGCGCGGTCGAACATTCGACGCACGAGCCGACCTACAAACATCTCCAGTTGGTTGCGTTTGTCACGCGATAAATAAATGACATAGCTGCCGTCACCTTCAGTGCGAGAGTGACAGGCCCGTTATCATATCATTTATCGCGTGATAAACGCGACCATCATAGGCCCGCAGGTCGCGCCACTTGAGGTCGGCGGCGATGGTGCGATTCCGCACGTAGCGGGGGGCGGCAAGATGGTGCGCAGCGTCCTGGTCTCCTGGGCCTTCAGCTTCTTGCGCCGGCGCTTATAAGGCGTGGGGGGTATATCTCGCTCGGTTTACCATGAGAGGGGCCGAGAAATTTGCCCTTTGGAGCTCCCAGTTTTTTTATTAATAATGATTGTTTACTAGCTTCTGCCCGCGACTTCGTCCGCTTTAAATTCGTTTATCGCGGATTAGGGTATTTTTCCGGGATAAAGAGTAGCCTATGTATGCAACTCAAACTATCTCCATACCAAATTTCATCCAAAACGGTTCAGCGGTTTAAGCGTGAAGAGGTAACAGACAGACAGACACACTTTCGCATTTATAATATTAATATACGAGGGCTGCTATTTATATATCCGGAAACCGGGATTACAATCTTCTTAAATAGCATATTTGACCGCCATGGTAAAATTTGAACTTTTTTAAGTATATAAGGTATATTTTTTCTTCCTTATTAACGCTCGTGTTTTGTTTTTGACGGGTTTTAAATGTCATCTCGCAGCAAGAATGGAACTCACTCGTGAAAATATTCGTGCTATGATTTATTATGATTTTCGGCGTGGTTTAACGCAACAACAGTGCATAGATCAACTAACTTCAACTTTTGGTGATGAAGCCCCATCTAAAACTACTGTGTATCACTGGTTTAGTGAGTTCAATCGTGGACGTAGTATGCTTACGGACGAAGTTAAGGCAGGTCGCCCGAAATCGGTCGTTGTACAACAAAATATCGAGGCTGTGCGAAAACTTATAATGGACGACCGACATGTTACGTACCGCGAGATAGAGGCGACTCTGGGTATTTCTATGACCAGCATTAATAGCATATTACATAATCATTTGGCTGTAAAAAAAATTTGTTCGCGTTGGATACCCCACAACTTAACAAATGAGCAAAAACATGCTCGCGTCGAATGGTGCAATAAAATGTTAAAAAAATATAACCGTGGTGACTCAAAAGCCGTTTATAACATCTATACAGGTGACGAATCCTGGATCTATGCATACGATCCCGAAACGAAGCAACAATCAACGGTATGGGTGTTTCAAAATGAGCCGAACCCTACGAAAGTTACTCGTGCAAAAAGTACATTGAAACAAATGGTGGCCTGCTTCTTCGGTATTAATGGCCATGTAGCTACAGTGCCACTAGAAAACCGTAGAACGGTTAATTCAGAGTGGTACACGACCATTTGCTTACCGGAAGTATTTGAACAAATTCGTAAAACTAACCAGCGACGAAGAATCATTCTTCATCATGACAATGCCAGCTGTCATACGTCACGCGAAACAACTCTATTTTTGGAGGGTCAAAATGTGGAATTAACGGGTCATCCGCCGTACAGCCCTGACTTGGCACCCAACGATTTTTATTTATTTCCAAATATAAAGAATAAATTACGCGGTCAACGATTTTCGACCGCTGAAGATGCTGTCGACGCATTCAAACAACACGTTATGGAGGTACCTCAGGCGGAGTGGCAGAAGTGCTTTAAAAATTGGTTCACGCGAATGCAAAAGTGCATAGATCATCAAGGGGAATACTTTGAAAAACAATAAAACTATTTTCAGCCGTGTACGTTTGTTTGTTTTTTTGTTTCCGGATATATAAGTAGCAACCCTCGTAGCATGGAAGTATGGATTAACATAGAGCCCAAGTATTTCTAATGTAAATTGATGAAACAATTAATACCTTATAAGAATCAAGTATTGTAATGAACCCTAGACGTACCTAAACTTTAGAAATAAGAACCGTATCAATGTCCATAATTTTCATACTATTACCTTTAGTACGTAGTTATTGATTTAGAAACTTATTTGCCTATCGTAATCTATATGAACCTTAGATCTTAAGTTGAACCCTGAACCATGATGAATAAGCTCTGTAAATCTCATCAAGATTTGATTTGAACTTAATTAATTAAAAATATAAATGTGGGTAGAGTCAAGTGAATATTGAACCCGGATCTTGATCAAACTGATTTTCGATATCCAATCAGAAGGCCCAGATTAATATAGAGAGGTCCGATCCTTATCGCACAATTTTGCCCATTGTTCTGGATGATTGCGTAATATGATTGGATAAAAAAATGAAAGCTATTACTTTGATAACATGTGTCTAGTTAAGGAATCAAAAAATGTACATAAGCGAGATCGATTTGTATGAAAAAATTCAGTACAGTTTTTATACCTCAATAAAGAAGAAGTTTTAATAAATGAATCCAGTCTCCCAGTAACCCTCCTTCCCAGTATCCTAGGGCTCAGTATAAGTTAGTGTTCAGTATAAGTCCGTGTCGTCCGATCGTTAAGTTTTAGTTAGGCAGTTTTAGTTAGGTTTTGTGAGAAAAGATCTGTTATATCTTTTCTCGTAAATTCGTTAGCGTTTAAGTTCGATTTTCGTTCAGTATCCTAATCACATAGGTTAGGTGGTCCTTCGCGTTAAGTCAGTGTACTTTTAGAATACTAATTAGATAGAAATTGATTTGTGAACTGAGCCGATCCATTAGAACCTAGATCCTTTGACCAATCGAAGGAGATCGTGTAAATGAAAGCCCGCGTCGCTTTCAACTATTAACAAGACAATGAGAGATACTAATTTGTCTGAATAAATGGTGTTAGTTTTTATTGTTCGCAAATGTACATTTGAGGTACTCTACACTCATATGTACATTTGCGATGTCATGTCTTACACTTAACAAACTAATACCTGTATTTCAACAAAATATGTTTATTGTACAGTGACTACTTAACTTACACCATCCAAACTGGCACACTTTTTATATGCTTGTACATACATTGTTTACATTGACTTGCTCTTTAAACAGCAGCAATGGAAACTTAATGTAGTCTTGTCTAAAAGGATCTTAGTACACGGGGAGGACTGTTTATTTTTGGTCCTGTGGATTTGGCAAGTCTGCTATGGGACGATGGCATAGCCAACCGCCTGCCAACATGTCTCACGGTGCCGGAACGGTACTCGTGGCTCCCGGTCTCGGAGGCTGGTAAACGATAAGGGCTTATCACTTGACATTGCCACCTTTCTGTAGAAAGTATAATTAATGAAATAATGAAATAATGATCTTTATTCTGTAAGTAGGCGACAAGGGCACTTTTACAAGTCTGACTCTACGGCGTTTCCCAAGAGGAGACCACTGAAGAGAAGAAAGCCGAAACAAACTCAACAGTCAGTCTGTCTTTAAAAAGTTCTCTTAAGGAGTCACGGGAGTTCAAGTTATACATAGAACGAATCGCTCTTTTTTGTAACATAAATATAGTCTGTATGTCAGCTGCTTTGCCCCAAACCAGAATATGACATGATACTATGAAAATAACTATGATATACTAAGCGAGCAGTATCAACATTGGTCAATTGTCTAATTTTTCTAATAGCGTAAGCTGCTGAACTTAATTTACCTGCAAGTACTGCTAAATTGGGACTCCATTGCAAGTTCTTGTCCAGTGTTATACCTAAGAATAATGCCCTATCCACCATTTCTAAACATTCACCATTGAGCGACATAGTAGAATCCACTGCTCTAACATTCGGTAAAGCAAATCTAACACATTTCGTTTTCTTAGCATTCAATACCAGATTATTAAAATTAAACCATTAATTTCTAGTACCGGTAGTAGTACTTTGTGTCCCCGGCCCCAGTGGCCATGCATAATATGGACATATCGCTCGAAATTGCCAACCTTCTGTCCTTAATGATACCTGGGTAGGTACCGAAACAGTACTTGTAGCAGTGTGGCCCCCGGCCCTGAGGCCGTTATCACCAATTTGGGCATAATAGACAGCTTGTAACACATTCACGACCGGGAATCCGCTAAGCGGGCGCTCTGCTCGTAGTAACTTTTCGCTACATACGCATTCTCCCATGTTATTGGAATGTAGAAGGTACGAAAATGTCGGTCGTGAATGCGTCCTGTATCAGAACAATCAATTCGGATTTGGTTCAATCCGTCTGAGTTGCGGTGCCACACAGTAATGATATGCATAGGGTTAAAGCCGTATCTCTAATAAGCAGACACCGGTTTCGCGGGGGCAAAAATGTACCAGTGCTAGTGATTAATTAAATATCGACTAAGTTTATCGACATCGATAAAAATAAATTTTTAATCATCATTATCATAACTAAACTAATGGCTAAGTTTGAATACGTTTAACTATGTGCAAACCTCTTTCATTTAGTGAGGTGTCCAACAATGAAACACCAAAAATTTGTTACTTCATAAGTCGGATTTATGTGAATATATCTCAACATAATTTTGTGTGATCATACCCTGGTTATCAAGCTTTAATTTGGCGTTAAAATTATAGTCTAAAATCTAACAAAAAATATGTTTTTTGATTTCCAAGCAAAACCAAGAAATGGTTAACTATGTACCAACACCGGTATACAGTGAACCAGCGTTAGGTCTACAATGAACCGGCCGTGTACACAGTGAACCATTAAATTTTATTTAAATAACATATCTGGCTGTAAAGTCATGCAGCATAACGATAGGAAGGTAAATAAAACAATATGTTTATGATGTAAAAAAAACATTTTTACTTTGATTTCTCAAGCCAATGTTATATTTTACTTAATATTCTGTTATAAACGCAATAATCAGTTTCGAACATCGTAATTTTAAATGGAAACACACTAGCATATACATTTTATTGTTATTATTTCGTATCTATTATAACCAGAATACAAATTAATAATTCTGTACCTAAACTCTACCTACATATAAACTCTAAGAGATCTAGATAACAATCAGTCTCAAATAACATTATCAGTCTTCCATAATTCGAACTAAGACATAACTCCGATAGGAACTAAAAAAAAACTTCTTCTAAACATATAATATAGAAACAAAATATAGACTTAGTCTTATTGAAACTAAAAAACAAACTTCTAAACATCAGAAATGACAACATACTCGTATCACAATTTCAAGTAACAATCACATAACAAATTAGTGTAGAAACTTTTATACTTATTTATAAGATGAGATCGTTAAAAAAAATTAAAGTGGAAAGTAGAGAAGAGATAGATTTACTGGGAATGTAAATGTTGCTTGCCGACGACTGCTTCCGATTATTTTGGGCTTAGGTAGTAGGAATTTAATATCTTTCTTCTCAATGCCTGCATTATCCGGCTCAAAAGGTTCAGCAAACATGAAATGAACTTTACTTTTTAACTTTAAATAGGAAACAAAATAGTCGTAACCACTTTCTTCGGACTCTTCTAAGACTTTAGCCACATAGTAATATTTTTTTCTTTTCTGATTCAATTAACACGATAACATAATCAACCACTTTAGGGTTTTGTCTCAGGGGTGCAAAGTTTTCATCAAGAATTACTTCGTCTTCATCGCTTTCATTCATGAATTCATCTCCTCCAGATGATTCCCCGCTTGCTGCAAAAACTTCATCATCACTAGAGCTGTCATTAGAATAGTTTACTGGGGCTACTTTGCTCGTACTGCGAAACAAGTTTGCTTTTTTCACTCTTTTTATGGCCTTGTTCTTTTTTGACGCTATTTCTTCTTTTTCGGGAGTGTCTGTAGCTATCATACTTTTCCCTGTCTTACGTTTTCTAATATTCTTACGTGGAGGCGCTTTTAGAGGAGGTCTTATCATTTGCGGCGTAATTAAAGTTTTAGAAGATCCTGCTTGCTGTGGACAAATATCTTCAGAAACTTTCAATGGAGTAGTTGGTTGTTGTGGCGGAGTGTATGTAGTTGGTAGATTGGGAACGTGGTCAGATAATTTTGGAGGCATTGTTTCATGAGTCTGTTGTTGTGAAGTATTTATACCTTGAGGTTGTTGTGGTCCATCGTCTGCCATTAAAAGATCTGGAATGAATTGTGGTGGGTTTTCGGGAAGTGAAATTACAGGCACGGCGTGGGAGGATGATGAGGTGTCTATATTCATAGTTTCATTCATATCTGCTGCTGGGTCTGGCCTGTTTGTCACAGTACTCAGTAGAAAATCTTCTTCTGTAAATATTGAATCATCGAATGGATGAATGCCACACTTTTTAAATGCTTTTGTGATGTTAACAGGAGTCATAGCTTTCAAATAAGCCTGTCCCACACATTCGGCAATGTGGTAGATAGTAACTGCTTGACCTGGATCACGCAATAACCATGAGTCAATTGCTGCATTATAGAACACTTTGAAAGGCCCATTTAACCCAACGTCTAACGGTTGAAGTTTGGCAGTTGTGTGGGGAGGTAATGTTAGTACAGTTACTCCAGCAGATTTAGCCAAGTCCAGGGCTGCTAAAGACAAATGGCTTTCGTGATTGTCCATTATCAAAAGCGCAGGGTTATCCTTAGAGGCGGCAGTTTGTTTTATGAAGTGCTTTATCACCTCAACAAATATTTCGCTATTCATCCATCCCGTAGGCGTGGCTAAGCCAAGAGTTGCAGGAGGAGCACCATTTAACATATGGCTCTTGAAGTTTTTCCTAGGGAACACCATTGCAGGAGGTAACGCATGACCAGTCGCAGACACAATGCAACAAGCTGAGAGAGGTGTTACTAAAACACCTCTCTCAGCGCTTGTTACTTTGCATACGCTTTTACCTTTTGGTGCTAAAACCTTTGTCGGACGATGAACGGTCGTAGTAGATGTTTCATCTAAATTATATATGCGTGTGCCATCGCCAAACGTAGGATGCCTCTGCATGACTTCCTTCAAATTACTAAAAAACTTTTCAACATTTACCCTGTTGAAAGCTGTGGCACGAGCTATACTGCAAGGTTCGGGTTTCTTGAAGCTATTGACTGTAACGATTTTTGAATGAACGTAACCATTCCTTTCCGGCAATTTCATTTTTAACCCAAGATTCTGGACATTTTATATTATTTGCAACCACCATCTGATATGTCAACTGTCGAATTTCCTTGCTACTAAGGCCATAGAACATGGATGCACATTCCTCGATGTATTTTATTAGGATTATTTCTTCTTCGGCGGAAAATATTCTGTTGACTTCATAATTAGGTACTAAATTTACATTTTCATCATTTTTGCTTTTACAAACATACCTCCTCAGAGTAGGATAGCATAATTGGCAGTCTTTAGCAGCTTTGCGAATGCTTACGCCGTGTTTCACAAGAGCGAGCGCCATCTGCATTGCTTCTTTGGTATGCCCACCTTTCTTCCTTTTCTCGACCTTCGATCGCCCCATTCTAAAAAGAACATTAACTTTTATCAATATCTTTGAGCAATTACAACAGCTTAGCTAACTGTTTCTGCCAATAAGAGAAAAACAAATTAAAAAAGAAAAGGTAGGACACAGTGAACCAACTAACAAGAATAGCACTGGTTCACTGTGTACCGATAGTAGAAATATATATACCACGTCTTTGTGGCTCATTGTGAACCAACTTCCATTTTAGAGGTTTTAGGTTATGTAAAATAATAACAGAACAACATGGCGGCAAATTGATATTCGGCAATTATAGCCAAGTAGCCATTCTTCAAAATGAATTAATTTCATGTGTTATAAGTGATAAAAAGCTAGCAAAATTAAATAACACAAAACTTACCTTTTTTGATGTTTTGGTGTCGAAAACTGTTAAACACGTCACCACACGTGCGCTTCTGGCGCGAGCTAACCGTCGACTGGGGAGCGCTTTTGACAACCATTGAATCATTGAAATAAAACAATTTAACGGATTATATCGCGTATATTATCTCATTTTAGTTCCCGACATTTCGGAAGCTTTCCAGCTTTCCATGGTCACGGGAGGACTGAGAAAAGATGTATTTTCCTCTGTCAAAGTTACAATTTGTGCAAACTACCCATTTTTTGAAAAAACACAAATAAAGGTGTACATACATGCCAGATGGGCCTAAGCTGTAAAGACAGTTACACATGTGCCAGAAGGGCTTAATTATTTTATTCTAATAATTTACCAAGCAGCATTTCACAAATGAGGCGTACTGAGGAGAAAAGAAACGCTGCAAAGAAAAACTCCCAGGCTACCTCATTACTAATTATAATATTTAAAAAACAGAGACTATTAAACTACTTTTAAACAGATAAGATATTTTACACCGTTCGGAAATTAAGGTTTTGCAGTCCTGTGTCTCGCTTGTTCCTTGATGAGATGTATTACAGGATCCCAAGCTGGTGGTAGTGACAATCCATCTTCTCTATTGAAATTAGGATGCTTTTTAATCTCAATAGCCTCGCGTAGCATCCTAGGAAAATATCTTTTTTCTTTGGCAAGGATAGAAGGTTTATCAAACTTAATTGATTGGTTTGGTTTGTCAATGACATGTTCACGGACTGCAGACCTATTACACCGACGGTGCTTGACATCTGCTATGTGCTCCTTCACCCGGGTTGATACACTGCGTTTCGTTTGACCAATGTATGAAAGACCACACTCGCAGTCCAGCTTATAAATGCCTGCACTCTGCAAAGGGGTGCTACTCTTCACGGGTCTAAGGTATTGAGACACCTTGTTCAACGGCTTGAAGTATGTTATTATAGAAGCACGCTTCAAGATGTTTCCGATCTTGTCTGTGACCCCTTTCACATATGGTAATACGGCAGGTTTACGCTCGACTGTTGGTTTCTTCATACTGGGATTCTGCTTGGAACGTGGTATCTGGAGCTCGTTGGCTCGAAGCGCACGTTTGACATTCTGTAACTCAGCAGTCAGATGTTGATTGTCGCAGATACCCCTGGCTCTCTGAAACAAAGATTTACCCACTGTAGCAAGTTGACAGGGATGGTGGTGAGATTTGCCATTCAAATACCTATCTGTATGCGTAGGTTTCCTATATACAGTATGACCTATATCATTTTTAGGACCTCTAATTACTAGCACATCTAAGAATGCAAGTGAATTCTGATTTTCCAACTCCATAGTGAATTTAATTTTACTATGCATGGAGTTCAGATGGTCTAAGAAAGCTGAAACACTAGATCTAGGTAAAATAGTAAAGGTATCATCTACGTATCTTTTAAAGATCCTCGGCTTGACAGGTGCCAATGAAAGCGCTCTCTTCTCGAAGTCTTCCATGAAAATATCGGCGACGACAGGAGACACCGGAGACCCCATTGCCACACCATCAACTTGCCCGTAGAATTCACCATTCCATAGCATATAGCCAGATGTAAGGCAGTGTTGTAATAACTCAGCATATTCATGACCATGACCATGGAAAGCTGGAAAGCTTCCGAAACGTCGGGAACTAAAATGAGATAATATACGCGATATAATCCGTTAAATTGTTTTATTTCAATGAGTAATAATCGCGGAAACAGAAGAAAATATTAACCATTGAATCGTTGAATAATTCATCCAGTACTACAATATTATTTTGCATTCCGATCCATTAAAACTACCTTTTTGTTTCTTAAGGCGGCTAAAAATGCCTCGCAAGAAAAAAGATCATTCATCTTCATGGAAACCTGACCATTCAGATATAGATGATAAAGGTACGACTTACTTTTGCAAGAAATGTAAAATTCATATATCACGAAAAAAGTTTTCCGCACAAAGGCAAATACGTTTGGGTTTTTAGCGACGCTGTTATGCCTTTGGCTTCTTATAGCCAAAGGCATAACAGCGTCGCTAAAAACCTAAACGTATTTAACCTGAATTTGCTAAAATTTATTTTAGCTTGCAACATACCATGGAACCAGGTGGGACATCCCATTATCATCAATTTTATATCTGATTGCATATTTGGGAAATATGGTTCAGAAACATATATTCCCAACGAATCAGTTTTGAGAAAAACGACCTTAGACATCGCTTATAAGGAGACGATGAAACAGATTAAGACTAAACTAGGAAATTCTAGAATTTATGTGAGTGTAAACGAAAGTACAGATGCCAATGGGCGTCAGATTGTGAATGTAATAATTGGAGCACTATTAGAAAATGAAATAGGTACCCCACACCAGATTAGATACTGGTGTGGGGTACCTATTTCATTGCAGCTGCAGCGCAACTGGTTTATGGTTGTTCCATACGTTTACCTGCTGAATTTTATTGTAATGTCGATAATAAAATTACTGAGCCACATTTTATGTTAGATAAAATTTAAGATACTATAAGAAAAATGAAACCAAGACCATTTTCACATCATAGAGATGATAAATTTTTCGTTAGTCCTGATCTTAAAACTTGTGATTTTGTATTTGTACGTCGAATTGTAAAATCATCATTACAAACGCCTTATGAAGGGCCTTATAAAGTTATTGAAAGAAATGATAAGGTATTTAAAAAAAATTAAAGGACCGTGAAGTAAACATGTCAATTGACAGGATAAAAAGCTGCATATTTGCACCACAAAATGTAACTTTACCAAGTATGACAACCGGACAGCGGAAACGCTCCGCCTATGCATAAGGTAGCACCCTATGTTACACGCAGTGCCCGCGTAGTTAAGAAATCGGTACGATTTTGTGATGAGTAGACTTAATAATTTAGTAGGTTAAGTTTTGCATGATTGTAATAATAAGTAATTTAGGTGATACGTTTCTTAATTTTGTGTTAAGAACTATTCGAACTACATTTTTAACATCGGAACAGTTAACAAGTAATCATGGGAAATTGGGGAAGCAAAAAAGATTTCGATAATACAGACAAATCAAATACGTTAACGGCAGAAGCATCTATTAACGTTTCCGGAACAGCAAATCAGTTGAATACATTTAGTATAATTTTATTGTTGATAATTATACTTTTGGTGACATTTTTACTGTACTACTTTTGCAATAGTTGCAAAAAGAAGATGAACAAGTGGGTTACAAAGAGATTTCGAAATTTGACAGTGGATCAGCAGATGACCCCGGGTCTGCAGGCTACTTCATGTCATCCGCAACAAATTTATGTAAAAGTGTAAAAACAGTGCAAATCGTTCATTGTGTTAATTTCATTTAGACATAAGAAATGTGTTTCTGTTTTTAGACACCGTAAGTGTGTTGTATAATATGACTAAGATCTACAATGTATTCTAAATTCAACCTTAATATTTTTATGTAACGTTGTATGTGTTATTGTGTTCTCTTATCGCTCATAAAGTCCAGGTACTAAAATTAAAACGCGACATTGTTTGCGGGGCACAAATTGGTTCTTTTAAAACATAAAGTTGATCTAAATAAAAGGCAGTGGTAATAGACACAATACATTTATTTTCAATCATTGGTATATCAATAACATTTTATAAATTTTAAAATATGAAAAATGCTGTTTAACACTAATTTTAAGAATAATTTCGAAAAAAATTGTAAATTTTATTTTTTTGGGAGAGGCGACTATAGGGACATTATGCATGGTAAGCGCCTACGGGAAGCCTCATGCACTAGCTCGCTAATTGCCTCTGAACCGTGTTCCGTATTACACGCCTTAACGACTTATATTTGAAGTATTATTCCAACTCCCAGATTACATACCTATAGAACTATAGATAGGACAGAGTCCTATAATTTCATTTCATTCATTAATTTCATTCATTTCATTTCATTATAAATAATATATATAGGTAAATTTAAAAGTCGAGAAATGGTGAATGAAAGCACTCGATAAAAATAATTGTTTACAGAGCTCTTGCCCAAAGATATGCCCTTCAAGGGCTTGATATCACGCCAACGATGCTTGCCGTTGCTAAGTTTGTTACATAACACATGAACATGTATTACACCTGACTCACATTCTCACTCATGACACACACTTGGTCACACCAGGACTCGAACCCGGTACTTCTCGCTCTGCTCTTCTCGCTCTGTTCTGCGCTTCTGCTCGATGGGTAATCGAGAGGTACCGGGTTCATGTCCTGGTGTGTCCACGTGTGTGTCACGAGTGCGAGAGCAATCGTATTTTTCTTTGCGCTTTGACTTGTGTCTATGTCACAATGAAATATTTTATCATCCAAATTATCGATACTTTGATATCGGCATGTCATCATCCCTATCACGTGTAAGCTACTAACATCACCTAGTGGCAAATAGCTGAAATGCATTTTAATTCGTTTAGTTAGTGGTTTCGCTATTCAACGCTAGATGATGCCACTGACGCTTGGGATGAACGTCTTTGTATGAAAACCTGACCAATGTCCTCTCTATAAGTATTATGTTAAATCTCTTTGTTATTTTCCTTAAAAACCGTTCCTTGGTGGAATGATTAATGTGACCGAGTAGTTTTACAATCCAAAATTGCCTTTCTATCTTACAAACAATACCCATCAATTGAGAATTATATTATATACAAAAAACTAGATGCATTAAAGAAAATAACATTGTTCGAAATTAAACTTAAAATTGAGTCAGTTGGATGAATCTCTGTTCATCATTTAATCGGATGACATCAAGTAAAATGATTTGGGATTATATACGTCGATTTAAACACGCTAAACTTAATTCCGTCTCTTCATTCTCTCCTCCAAGTTTCTTTCAGAACCCGATCAATACTGCGCTTTTTCTCAATAAAATAGCTTCTTCCGATGATCAAATATCATATAGCGGTCTGGAACAATTTTATGACAATCCTGGCATTCCTGAAGCTCAATGGATGATCAAAGAATTTTCTTTTTGCGAGTTAACAGCTGCATTCGAGAATAAAAAAGAAACTTCTCCGGGTCCAGATCTAATCACTTATAAAGTTATCAAAGGTCTTCCTGGAATTGTCAAGGAAATCTTGTGTAAAATATTTAATGATCTCTTGCAGTATAAATGTATTCCTCCAATTTGGAAAACTCAACATGTTGTTCCTATATTAAAGCCTTATAAAGATCCTAATAGTATTGATTCATATAGGCCCATTTCCCTAACATCGTTTTTCAAAAGTATTTGAAACAATGTTAAAAAATAGATTGGAATGGTTTACTGAACATAATAACCTAATTCCAACTACTCAATACGGATTTCGTAAAGGTAAAAGTACAATAGATAATTTAAGCTGTCCTGTCGGAGATATTAGAAATAATTTCCGTAATGAGTAATATACTTTAGCTGTCTTTTTAGATATCAAAGGTGCTTGATAACATAGATCATACATATCTTATTAAAAGTTTAAATTCTTTGGGATTTCCTGGTTACATTTTGTTTTGGTTGTTTAATTTTCTTATCAATCGATATTTGGTTTTAAAAACCAGGTCTACTTTCACTGGTTCTAAAATTTCTACTAAGGGTACTCCTCAAGGTTCTGTTATATCTCCTCTTATATTTGTTCTGAGCTTGGTATGCTTTATGAAACAGATTCCGACTTCTGTTAAGCATTTATTTTTCGCTGACGATTTGGTTTTATGTGTGAACTGTAATGATCTTAAAAGTGGTGAATGTATCTTGAATAGTTGTTTGCGTATTATTTATAATTGACTCACATATTCTTTAAGACTTGAGGTTAATGTTTCCAAAAGTTGTGTAATTCTCTTCTCTCAAAATGGTTTACATCACCCTCAAGTTTTATATAATACTGATGTTATCCCTGCTCAGTCTTTTGTCAGACATCTTAGCATCTTTCTTGGAAAACTCATATTGACACAATTTGTAAAAGAGCTGAATTGGGCATAAATATTTTGAAATCGCTAACTGGAGTCAAATGGGGAGCAGACCCCAAGGTTCTTAAAATGATATACATTTCGGCAATCCGAAGTCATTTCGACTACGGTTGTATATTTTTTTCGGACGCGAGTTACTATCTCTTGAGAAAACTGGCTATTAATCAAAACAGAGCGTTGCGAATAATTACCGGTGCTTTAATATCCTCTCCAATTAATTCATTAGAAATAGAGGCTGGCGTTGTCCCTTTATTCATACGGAGATGTTACATACCAGACAAGTACTGTCTTAAATTAATTATTCGAGACAATGAAGTAACATCTAGGTACCTAGATAACTTTGATATTCCGAATTATAATTTAATCCCGTTACCAAAATCCACTTCCATTAGCAGTGCCATAACATACTTGAATTTAGCATTCCAAGATATTGTATCTTGGTCTGTACTACTTCCATGTTTCAAATATAAATATCATGATCTGATACAAGATTTAGTTATCAATTTGATAAATTTTGAATCTAAATATGACTTTCTGGAGTTCCTCGATGATAAGACTGATTTTGTTAAATTGTATACTGATGGCTCTAAAACTAAAGATAGGACCAGTTTTGCTTTTTATGATTTAAGTTTACAAATGTAATAACTGCTTCTCTGTATTTTCGGCTGAGGTTTTAGGTATAATTTATGCATTAGAGCACATTCACGAGAATTACTATGGTAGTGAAAATAAATTTTTCATATTATCTGATTCCATGAGTGCTTTGCAAGCTCTTAAAAACAAATCTATACATGCATCTGTAAATTACTTAGTTTATAAGTTGAAATGTTGCCTAAGCTCATTGTACAATAGAAATTTGATTGTCGAATTTTGCTGGGTTCCGGGACACTCGGACATTGTTGGGAATGAACTTGTTGACACGCTTGCCAAGAGTGCAACGAATGTCCAAGTTTGTGATTTAAAAGTCCCGCATTCTGATTTGGTGCCTTTTGTAAAGCAACTTATAAGACGTTGGTCTAATTCCTGGGCGAAATCTACAGAAGTCAAAGGCAAATGGTAAGCAGGAATAGTCTCATCTCTGTGTACAAAGACGTGGTTTGAAAACCACAAAAAAATATGTAGGAAGATCCTTTATTTCAACATTATGTAGATTGCGCATTGGTCATGCTCGCTTTCCTGCACATCTTTTCAGATTGAAACTAAGCGAGTCTGCTGCGTGTAAATACTGTAATTGTAATTTATGTGATCTTGATCATATTTTTTTTCATTGTCCTCAATTTAATTTACAAAGATTATTGTTTATTGCATTGTGTATAGACACAGGTGTGCAGGTTATTCCGAACTCTGTCCAGAATCTTTTAAAGTATCCAGAACTGTACCCAGTAATTTTTTATTTTGTGTCACATACTATAGGTGGTCTGTAAATAGTATTGTATTTTTTGGTGAATATGGTAGTTGTAGTTTTATTCCTGTTTTTTTCTTACTTGTGTAATATTTAGTAAGTTTCTGAATGTTCTTGTTTAGGTTTAAGGTACTATGATTGTCACGGTTGCTGTGTTACCCCTACATGTATTTTGGTTTGAGCTGATGGCCTCGTTGCCAATGCTCCTAATAAAAAAAAAAAGAGAAATGTCATTGTCATGTCATGTCATTCATTCTCTATAATAAAACAACTTAACGGCGATTCCGAGACGCGCGAAATGATCTATGTTATTGTAAAATTCTAATATTTGGTCTGGAATTCCACAACTTTGTTTAGTGAAGACAATCTATTCGGGAGCGAGCCAAAAATGTCTAGGGTTTGTGTGATATTAGATTAATGTGTGCGTCAGATTTGCGCCATTGCTTATGTACTTTCCAGCTTTTAGTTTGTGTCTATTGTACGTCTTAGGTTATTAGGAGTGACACATTATTATATTAGGACATAAATCATTAATCTTCCTCTATGTTGCAGGATATCCGATCGTTTTTCCAGCCCCAGAAAGTCAAGAAACCGAAAGCAGAAGATGATACTGATGTCATTCCAGAATCTCCAGATGTTGAAATTAAGATTAAGGTATTCTCCTTAGTTCGAGCTTTAAGTATTTATTTGGTTGGACTAAAGCAAAGAGGGTGCAGGACTTAGAAAAATAACGATGGGGTTGGTGTCATTATAACACCTATTTTTTATGATGCTACTAGCTTCTGCCCGCGACTTCGTCCGCCTTTAATTCGTTTATCGTGGATAAGGATATTTTTCCGGGATAAAAGAGTAGCCTATGTCCTTCCCCTGGACTCAAACTATCTCCATACCAAATTCCAATCGGTTAAGTGGTTTAAGCGTGAAGAGGTAACAGACAGACCGACAGACACACTTTCACATTTATAATATTAGTATGGATAGTATAGAGGAAGCTAAAATAAGCATGTGTTTATATATTAACTTGATAATTACTGACATATTGGCCCCTAAATGGACCAATTTTTTTGGACAAAAAATAAGGATGGGGTTGGTGTCATTATGACACCTATTTTTTATGATGCTATTGTATAGAAGATGCTAAAATAAGCATGAATTGTAGGGGCAACTTTTCTCTAAACTTGATATTTACCAAGATAAATGACAGAATGTAAAATGTAAAATTTTCAATGATGGAATATTATGTATACAATATTAGCCTGCAAAAGTCCAAATCTAGGGCTCTTGCTGGTTAGGATGCATGCAGACACAGGGCGCCCTAGAGTGTTTTTATAGAGCCGGAGGCGCATAGAGAGAGTGGCCCTCAAGTGACCATGCTCAGTCATGCAAGAGCGGAAGGGCTGCTGTTCCCGCAACACTAGCGCAACGAGTAGTCACTATACTTCTAAACTCACTAGACTTATTAAAATCTCGATGGATGAACTTTGAGGTCCAATGTCTCAGCTCAGAAAAGTGTTTCCTACAAAATATGCTTATAATAGCATATTAATTACGATAAAACAACAATAAAAAGGTTACCAACATCCATCAAATTTTTTCTGTCCTAAAATCGTACTTACTTTGAGGTCCAATATCTTGGCCATTTTTGATTTCCGAGAAAAGATTTTCCGACAAAACATGCTTATTTCAGCCTTTTCAATGAAATTTTTTATTATTCCTATATTTCCTATATATTTTCACTTTGTGTCAAAAAAAATCTAAGTCTTTTTGCACCCCCTCTGCTTTAGGCGGAATCAAGAGTTTACTTTTCATGACCACAAGCTCGAGTAAAGTTATTTGGTTATTATGCCTTTTTAGGATTCCATAGGCAAAATGGCAAAAGGAACCCTTATAGATTCGTCATGTCTGTCTGTCTGTCTGTCTGTCCGTCCGCATGTGACAGGCATTTTACTCAAAAACTATAAGATGTACATTGATGAAATTTGGAGCATACATGTCGTGTGTAAACCGCTACTTAGTTTGATAGTTAAATAAAAGATATATATATTTCTAGGGGGGGCACTCCATACATGTAACCAAAACTGAAAAAAAAAAAAAATCTGCCAATATCAATGTGTGGCACATATTTCGACAGTTCTTCTAAAAACACTTTGAGGTTTCTGAAAACTGTTTTTGATTTAGTGAACATTCTCCGAAAGTAGCAAAAATTGTGTCCCCCCCCTCTATTTTCTAAACGGTATGTTAAAAAAATGAGAAAAAAATTACAAATATAAAGCTTTAATAAATACTTCCAACGAAAATTGTTTTCAACATGATCAGACATACCGTTTTTAAGTTATTGCAAAAGACTGCGCTTCTCAGCAAAAGGACGTAAGTGCCGGGGAGATACGCTCTTTTGGTAGTATTTTATTTCATATCGTATTTTTTAACCGATTTCCAAAAAAAGGAGGAGGTTCTCAATTCGACGGAATGTTTTTTTTTTTATGTATGTTCACCGATTACTCAAAGACTATTTGACCGATTTCAAATTTTTTTTTTTGTTTTTATAGAAGGTACTTTCTAGTTGGTCCCATTTAATTTTGGTGAAGATGTGATGATGGAATCCATGAGGAATTGAAGGAACTCCTCAAATATTGTAGGCATACATATAGCGATTTTGGTATTATAAGAAACATAATAAGCATTTGCATTCAGAAAGTGTAAATTGGTGAAGTGGAACTGATGCAGAAGACCACAGAATGCCATTGGAGCTCCTTAATGATAAATGATTTACGGGTGGCGACAAAATATCTTGATTAATTTAGCTAAGCAACTTCATAGTCACAAATTTAAATGTTCCTGATGAGAATGGTACCATCGAATTGATTTGATGATGGAGCCGGAAGGTAGGCACCAGATCTATGTAATAAAATAATGTATCCTAGCCGTGTTTGGGCTTGTTCGAATCGTCACGAGATATACTTTTAAGTAACGATTAACTAAAAAGTGTAAAATAAATAAACTTTTAAACAAAAAAATAAAACCGGTCCAAAAAAAACTAAAAAGTAAAAAATAACGCCATAATTCAGTTTCTTCAAATTACTTACAAGTAACCGTTTGTATACTCAATCTATACAGTATATACAATTAATGTTATTTTGGAGTCGGTGCCATCGTGTCACAACTTACTAAAATCGTCAATTTTCAATATTTTACACATTCTTTATATGGCACCGACGCCAAAATAAGATTAATTGTATATACTGCATAGATTGAGTATACAAACGGTTACTTAGAAGTAATTTGAAGAAACTGAATTATGGCGTTATTTTTTACTTTTTAGTTTTTTTTGGACCGGTTTTATTTTTTGTTTATATTATTATTTTAATTCTTCACCTATTGCCGAGTACGATGAGATTTTTATTTATGGTGACGTGAATTATTGCGGTAGATGCTTGATTTTTTTGTGTGCTAAGCTGATAGATAGGCCAATTCAGTATAGTAACATTTACTATCGATCTTTGAATGGAATAAAAAAAAAATGCCAAGAATGATAAAATTACCCAATATGTTCACAACTTCAAGCGGCTTTAAAAAGATAAAATCACAAAAAAAAAATTACCGTTTGGCTTTTAAAAACTTGCTCTATCTATCAGGTAGCTACGCTGAAAATTTCTTTTCATTATTCATAAAACTTCAATCAAAAAATTGAAATCTAAATGTGACAAGTGCAAAATTAATTTACTTTCTAAATAAATTTCGTTCTAATTCACGCACTGGTCATCAATAGAAAAAGAACAAAAAGCAAAAGACGGTTGACGCATGAGAAAATTTTCACGTTGTTTGGTCATCGTTGTTACTTTTCAATAATTTAAAAATTGTGTTTTAATACTGCTAATTGTTCGTTTCTCTAATCATTTTGGCTGTTCATATGGACTTTGACTTGCATTACGATTTGGATTAGTGTTATTACCTGGAATCGACGACTTGGCATTATTTAACTGTACTTGAGTTTGCGTGTAAGTGATCATGTTTACTTCACGTGACTACGCAGAAATTCATTACTATTACGGTTATGCTAGGGGGAAAGCGGTGGAAGCTTCAAGGCTGTACCGGGAACATGTGGAACGAAGAGGCGGGCCTCAACCTGAAACGTTTCCTGACTATCGCATGATCTTAAGAGTACATAATGCGTATTTGGAAGGTTACATACCGGGTACCAGATCAGGCCGTATGGCCACTATGCCGGATCCCGATGTAGTCGATGCAGTGGTTGAAGAAGTAGAAAGAGACCCGTCGACCAGTGTGAGAGTTATGGAACGTCGTACCGGACTTTCTAAATCTCAGGTACACCGTACACTACAGAGCGTAGGATATCATCCCTTTCACATTAGAAAATTGCAACAGTTGAAACCGGAAGATTACAATCGGCGAATTGAATTCTGTCAGGAAAAGCTGAGGAGACAAGCTGAAAACGAAAACTTTTTTAACCAAATCTTGTGGACGGATGAATCCCACTTTAGACGCAATGGGATTTTTAATATGCACAATTCTCACTCATGCGCAATTGAAAATCCAAATTTAAAAAGGGAATCGACATTCCAAGAACACTTTAGTGTTAACCTTTGGTCTGGCATACTTAACGGTCAGCTAATCACCTTTCAGCTGCCAGACCGCTTGGGTGGCAATCACTTTTTAAATTTTCTACGCGTCGATCTGCCCCTGCTGTTAGAAGATGTGGACTTGGAGACACGCAGAAGCATAGTACTGCAGTGTGATGGTGCACCATGCCATTTTGCCTTGCACGTAAGAAACTATTTCAATCAAAGATACCCTGAAAGATGGATTGGTCGTTGCGGCCGGGGTTACGCCTGCCTTATATAGCCTGGCCTCCACGGTCCCCCGACCTAAACCCCATTGATTTTTTTGTATGGGGATACAACAAAGACCTCGTCTACTCAAGAGAATGCCGCAATTTGGACGAGTTAACCCGGAAATTGAGAGTAGCAGAAGAAACCATTAAAAATAATAGAAGTGCATTCAGACGTTTAAAAGACAACTTTTTTCGGCGATGTCGCACTTGCATTGAGCAACAGGGGGGCCATTTTGAAAATTTCTTGTAATTAAACACCTTGTAATTGGTTTTACTTTGTTTGTATTAATCATCATGTAAATTAAAATTTTGCACTTACCACATTTAGATTTCAATTTTTTGATTGAAGCCTTATGAATAATAAAATGAAATTTTCAGGGTAGCTACCTGATAGAGCAAGTTTTTAAAAGCCAAACGGTAATTTTTTTTAATGTGATTTTATCGTTTTTTAGCCCCTTGAAGTTGTGGACATATTGGGTAATCTTATCATTCTTGGCATTTAATTTTTTTTTGAAATCTCATCGTACTCGGCGATAGGTGAAAAATTGAAAAAAAAGTCATAACTCCGAAAATACGAAAAATCGCGGAACATACATGGGGGTGATTTAGATAGCCCTCTAGGTCCTCTACCTCCCAGCTTCAGTATATCACTACTTCTTGGGACATCCTGTATATGACGGTGAATCTAAGTAATATTTAATTGAAGGTGCATTCATAAATACTGGATTCTGAAAATACGTTCCATAATGTAAATTGAATATTTGAGTGACTTGCCGTGTGTGTTTGGCAATCGTAAGTTCAACCGAGATTTTTTTTTAATATTTTGATGTTATCAACGCCATCTAGTAAGTTGTGAAACCAATATCGTTACCGGATAGATGGCATCTCGTTTCGCTGCAAAGCAAATGTCCATGGAATTATGCTGTTCAGTGTACCTATCTGCACAAATAGATATAAGAGAATAGGCGATATACGAGTGTTGTTCGTACAAGTTTTCTTAAAACAATATTTTATGCGTGGCATTTTCTACATAGTTATTAAATTAATCACACCACTGCGTATCGTTTTCAAGTTTTGACGTTTATCTTGACGCCGTGACAACTGCCGTCACTGTAAAACTGAGTGCACTAAAATGACAAAGTTCGCATTACGTTTTGTTGTCATTTCTAACGTTTTTAACATTTTTAAAGTGTGTGAATCAGAGCTGTGACGTCATTTAGCTGATAATAAGACGTTTGTTACATACGCCCTTTTTCATGAATCTAATAATATTCATGGATTTTTGCATTAAAAAATAAGATTTCCACAAATATAAAAAATACGTGTATCTTAAAATGTTGCGTTCTTTCGAGTTGGACAATAAAAAGTATCATTCAAAAATATGAAATATTGTCAATTGCTATTCGGAATTTTGAAAATCGGAAATGTAAACGTTAGACATTCTTAAATTTCGGATTTATAAAAGTCGGATTCATGATATATCGGAATTGTCATATTCGGAATTTTGATCCATTCGGAATTATAAGAATCGGTGTTATAAAATTCGTGATTCTGAATATCGGAATTAAATTTTTCGTATTTATGTAGTGTACCCCAAGGTGATGATCGCTATCCACGTCAGCGCCGCGACGGTTCCTAACATCGAGTAGCGATGTTCTCCAGGCTCTGCTTATCGCAATGTGGTCGATCTGGTTTCGAGTTACACCGTCAGGAGAAATCCAGGTGATTTTGTGGCACTCCTTGTGCTTGAACAGAGTTCCTCCAATCACCAGATTGTGCGCAGAGCACAGATCGCCGAAGAGTTCTCCGTTTTCGTTTATCAACGGCCCCTTCGCGACCCATGTAGCGCTCACAGTCCACGTTGTCTGAGCCCATCTTGGCATTCAGGTCTCCCATTAGTATGACGATGTCCTGCTTCTTTACGTTGTTCAGGGTCGACTTCAGCTGCTCGTAGAACCTCTCCTTTACATCCGAGAGTGCAAAGTTAGTCGGAGGCGTTGGAGCGTAACATTGGATCACAGTGATTTTTCTGACCCTTGAAGAGAACTGAGCTGTGATGATTCTGTCAGATATCGGTTTCCAATTCAGGAGGCTGTTTTTCGCGCTACGGCTTAGGATTAGGAGCAGCCCCACGCCTCACTCCCGACCGGCGTTCTCATCTTCTTTTCCACTGTACAGAAGGGTCGAGCCAAAATCAGATGTTATTTCATCAAATCCGTTCCATGTCGTTTCGCTTAATCCTAAATTATGGATGTTGTAGTCTATCTGATGAAGCCTTTCAGGTCGAGTCATGGTTCTGACATTCCACCATCTGTGTCTGTAATTTTGCGCCAAAGGTCGTCGGTAAGGGGGATCAGTCTTTCTTTCTCTTTGAAGGTTTCATAATCTATTTGGTTAAGAATGTGCAGGTGATTAGCCCACAGCATCCCGATCACGGTGACGGGGCTGCCATCGTTGCGACCGTGCTCAGCCTAAACCTCTGGCTTTTACCAAAGAGTGGTTCACTTCTCACGAACCCTTCTCCTTTCACATTCGGGCTTGGGACCGGCAATGGCGGAGGTATTTGTCATTTAATTATTTTGTAGATACACCTGCCCAGGGAGAAACAGTGTTTGTACCGCGTATTCCGTTTGCTTCCAAGTTTGATTTTGATGTAGTAAATATATCGCAGATTAGATTGATAAATAATGTAGTTCAGAGATGGTATGGCGAACTATTGGGTTTCCGATTCATCGCCTGCCCACTGTTACGTCTTGCAATTCATTAGGAAAACGACCATGTAGAGTTTATATCAAACAGGAAAACTGTTAAGGAAGAACATGCTCTGGACAGATAACAGCTAGTTAGAATCATGTTCTGAAAACTGCAGGTAGAAGGTGAAACAGATGAAGTGTTCAACAACTTTATACTTGTTAAAGTACTTCCTTATAAACAACATTTTCTGCCATGTTTGAAGGTGGTAGCAATAGAACCAAATTTTTAGGTGAACTTACACGGGAGCACGCCACATAGAACTGGCCGTGGGTGAAACAGTCCTGTCGTAGGTCTACTTCGGCCTCTACTAAGTTCCGGTGCAAAGCCTTGACTTGCAACCTAGTGCCGTTACAAAGTTTGGGTGGCCCGTCTGTTACAACCGATTTTCGATCGAAACTACCGGACCATTTGAATTGCAATTTGGCACAAATACTTTCAAGAATTTTTATTACCCCAATATAAAATTTAAAAATTCCATGCCATTTTCGTAATTAACGTCCCAAAAAACCATAAAAACGACACATACATACATACAATTACACCTTTTTCCCATTACGGGGTAGGCAAAGACTACCTCCTTCCACTTGCTACGGTCCTCGCATACAACTGCCGCTTCATCAACATTCATTAATATTTTCATTCTGTGCTGTCACGACCCTTTCGCTTTGTCTCATTCACACAGAATATCAATATTTCTCGCATCCATCATCTGACATACTTCATCTATTTTATCATTCATTCCTCCCCTTCCATTTAACGTAGCAAAGCGGCTCTCCATAGCCCACTCTTCGCTCTTGCTGGGACCGAGACGTGATGGGTCTCGAACTACATCGCCGCCATTTGCGTTCCTACGAGCAGCTAGGGATAAAATATTCGAACCCAGCAAAGCCCCGCATACCAGGTAAGGGTTTAGCCTTATTCTGGGGTCACCAGTCCCAGGGCAATTCGGCACGCTAACGACTAGACTCGCCCCTAGCCACGCATCCATCGGCACGGCATACCTTGGATTGGCGGAGTAGGAGGAAGGATAACTGGGTAAAGAAAGAAATTGTACGAATTTAGACAGGAGAAAGGGTTAAAGTATACTACTGTCCCGGAAGACTATGTATGAGCCAGTAGCAGCTCGGGGAGCCGGGGTCGCATACCCGTATACCATAACAAAAATGCCGGAAAGGCAACTTCGTATGAGTAATCCCTGAATGAAAAACGACATCCATATTGATATTTTGACATTTCAACCCCTTCGCACACCAACAGGGAGATATGATTTCATGTCCAATAATTGGATTTCAAAATCGATGCAGATTTCAAAATCAATACCATTTTCGTAATTAACGTTCCAAAAAACCATAAAAACGACACCCACATTGATATTTTGACATTTCAACCCCATCGCACACCAACAGGGGGATGATATTTCACGTCCGCTACTTTGGATTTCATAATCGATGCCATTTTCGTAATTAACGTCCCATAAAACCATAAAAACGACAACAATATTGATATTTACACATTTCAACCCCGTAATACTCCGGCAGATTTCAATATCAATGCCATTTTCGTAACTAACGTCCCAAAAAACCATAACAACGACAGCCATATTGACACTTTGACATTTCGACCCCATCGCACCCCGACAGGGGAGATAGTATTTTACGCCCGCCACATTGGATTTTAAAATTGTTGTTGATTTCGTAATCAGCGACACGATAAACCATTGAAACAATACCCATGTTGATTTTCAGACTGTCACCACATTTAACTCCTTTAGGGGTGGAATTCTCAAAAAACCTGAAACACGTGCTTAGAGTCTGGCTATAATATCTTTACCCCACCAATTTTAATTGTTTTATCTGTGCTTTGGTATAAGGCAACACTGAATATAGGGCACTAAATAGTCTAAATAGTCTTGATACTTATGTATTCTCCTCAACCTTTAAACAAAGTGCAAATAACATTTTAGTATTATATTTAGCAAGGAGACAGCTGGGAGACTGGTACACATTCAAAAATAAAAAAGTTAAAATCATCAGCAACCTATGTTCACCCACTGCTGGACATGGGTTTGTACAGTCGAGTTCATAAATATATGAGCACTCCCAAGGCTTCAAAAATAAATGTACATAGAAAGGTACATATACATCTGAACAAATTTATCAATCAAAAATATATACACGTTTCACCACGTCATATTCATCTGAGCAAGCCTCTCAATAATATGTATGCAACTGAAAATTAATAAATATGTATACTAAGATTTTCCGAAAATATCTAAACAAAGATATGCATAAATATCTGTACTAACGTTTTCCAAATTTATGTGAACGACTGGAAATTCATAAATATCTAAACAAAAACTTACAGAACGTCGATATTACACAAATGATATTTGTATGGTGCATTGTAAATAGCAGTGCAGCAGTGCACGGTAAAAAACTCAACCATTATGAACTACGAAACTCATTTTATACACTGGAAGAGTCCTAAAACCCGCTAATATCTACGTCGTCAAAATGTTGGTTTTTATTTCGTAACAAATTATTGCTATGGCGGGCGTGGAGCCTCTTCTACGATACCTGATATTATCTGATGTTTACTCAGTAGTAGTAGAAGTCAATGTAGTAGTTATACAAATATGTAAATACAAAAGACATTGAGACTAGTAAGGAGCTCAAACATCCATACTTCCATATCCATACTCCATACTAATATTATAAATGCGAAAGTGTGTCTGTCGGTTACCTCTTCCCACTTATATCACTGAACCGATTAAGGTGAAAATTGGTATAGAGATATATAGATAGTTTGATTCCCGGAGAAGGACAAGGTATAGTTTTTATCCCGAAAACTATTCCTTAAGGGGGTAAAAAGGTGTGTGGGACAAATTACTAACTCCATTCAGACAAAGTCGCAGGCAAAAGCTAGTTCTATATATTCTCATGCATAAATCAATTTGCTCTCCCAGTTTTTACACTACTTATCAAAATAAAACCGGCCAAGAGCATGTCGGGCCACGCTCAGTGTAGGGTTCCGTAGTTGCTCATCCTTCACAATAAACTGCTGTTTTAAGCCCGAGGTTTACGTTAAGAAAGATTTTAAGCTCTATTAAAAGGTCGTAAACGCCCTAAAAACTGTAATCACTTATTACCTTCTGGAAGTCAACTTACGACCTTTTAAAGAAAAAATATGAAATTTGGCGATAACTCAAAAACGCCTAGACCGATTTTGTTCAATATAGTGTTCATTGAAAGTACTTATAAGGCCTCATTAACATGAATTTTTCCGAATTTTTTTGATCCGTGGTTGAAAAGTTAGAGGGGGGGGGGCACTATTTTTTTTGTTTTTGAAGCGAATATTTACAAACCTGCTGACTTTATCAAAAAATAATGTTAGAAGACCCCTATTATTTTTACAAGACCTATTAAACGACACCCCACACGCCAGTGTTGAAAAGAAAAAAAATTCACCCCCACTTTAGGTGTTCGAGAGGTACCCGAAAAAAATATATATTTTTTAATTTTATTTTACCTTTCTGTCGGCGTTATACATACACATACTTATACCAAATTTCAGCTTTCTAGTACTAATGATCACGTAGCTAAGTCGCGGACGGACGGACGGACAGACGGACAGACGGACATGGCGAAACTATAATGGTTCCTAGTTGACTACGGAACCCTAAAAAGGGGTGCAGTGCAATGCAAATAATATCAAGCTCTTCATTCGTGTAGACAATTTGGTGCCGAGTGTACAACGCAACCATCTTGACATTTTTATCATAATGAGACGAAGATGTAAGAAGGCATCAGAGAAGTCCTTTAATAAAAACATAGATATATTTTTAGTTTTTATTTAAATTTAAAAATTAAAACAAAAACGAATGGCTTATATTTAACTTAATCATGACATGAGTCAATGATGTTTTCTATTATGTTTATAAATAATAATAAGTTGTGTTCATAGTTTAGCTCAGATTGATGCTAGTGTGATTTGTTTAACATAGTCTCCAGATACGTATTTTTGTTAAACTTAATACGAAGTATAACCCCCATTAGCATCTATTACCGACTGTAATCGGTCACTCATTGAACTTATCATATTTTGACAGGCTTCAGTCGCTCTATATGTCTCCCAAATTTCTTTGACATGTGCTCGTAAATTGTTGATAGTTCGAGCCTTTGTAGAGTCCCAATCTTGCACCATCAAACCCCATAAATTTTCGATGGGGTTCAAATCTGGGCTTTTCGGTGGCATTTTAATTAGCTTCAATTCCTCCCGCTTTTCCACTCTAATCCATCTGTCAACCAGCCTGGCATTGTGGACACTGGAATTATCTTGGATAAATTCGATCTTATGGTTATCGGGGTAAACAATTCTTGCAGTTGGTAAAAATACATCTCTTAATATTTCAAGGTAACCTTGACCATTAAGACGGCCACTTACTTCGCACAATTCTATTGGCCCACTTGAATTCATCCAGCCCCAGAACGCCAGTGAAATTCGTCCGCTACGGCGATTAGGAAGCACGTTCTCTTCGTCATATCTAGTTTTAGGCATCCGCCAAAGAGATAGACGTCCATCCGCAGAAGACACAAAAACCTTTTCGTCCATAAATGCAACCCCCTCAAAATTATAGTGTAGATAGCGAGTTGCAAATTGCAAACGCAACGCTTTATGCCTATCCGTTAATTGAGGTTTCCGGGCAGGTATATGGTTATTGAGACCAGCCTCATGGAGTCTGCGACGTACAGTTAAGTTCGACACTTGTAGGGCAGTCGCTAAAACCGTGGTATTAATGAATCGTTGTTGCTTCACATTGTCCACTAACTCCCTATCGTGGGCACGTGTCGTTTTTCTCGGCCGCCCTCTAGACGCGTGATGCTTTACGTCACCTTCTTCAGCCCACCTTTTTACCCACAAGTAAACTGTGTTCCTCTGCAACAAAAGATATAAATGTATTATAATTAAGTATGTTTGTGTAAATAGATGTAAATAGATAGCGAGAAGACTCGGAATAAAATATTCGTGCTCACATAAATATTTGGCTTTACCGGGATTTGAACCCCTCGGACGTTAGCTTCGTAGGTAGGGTCACTATAAAAAAACTATTTACTTACCATTACGCCCAACTCTTCAGCAATATTTGATACACAAATACCATCCTCATACATCGCAATTATTCTGTGTTTTACATGTTCCGAAATTCTGTACATTTCGATACGCGTATTTTATTAATTACCAGTTACAAATCAGGATTAGTTCTCGTATGTGACATAAATATAATATTGACAATTAAATATATTGACTTGACTTCAAGATTACCTTATCATTTTAAACTATTAAGTGGCCAATCATAAATATTGATATCAAACCTCTTATAAGTCAATTGTAAATCTAAAATAACCAAAATAGACATACAGCAGCATGCAAAGACTAATGACATTTCTATGACGTCACCCTCAGATATATTTTTATATTTATTTCAAAAAAGGAAAAACTCAGACTGAAAGAGACAAATGTATCATTTGACAGTAAGGTACTCTTTTCGGTGACTGTGATTTTTGAAAATTTGATATGTTTTGTTTGTACAGATATTTATGAGCTTTTACTTGTTCACATACATTTTGAAAACGTTAGTATACAGATATTTATGTGCCACTATCTGTTTACAAATATCTGAAGACACCCTTGTGTAGATATTTATATTGTACGTCGACTTGTTTAGATATTTTTGGAAAATCTTAGTATACATATTTATTAATTGTCAGTTGCATACATATTAATGAGAGGCTTGCTCAGATGAATATGACGTGGTGAAACGTGTATATATTTTTGATTGATAAATCTGTTCAGATGTATATGTACCTTTCTATGTACATTTATTTTTGAAGCCTTGGGAGTGCTCATATATTTATGAACTCGACTGTATTCTCTAACCAGTCCCGGCATCCTTTCGTCGCTCCATATCACCCAGGAGTGCCATGGGCGCTTAAAAGACATACGTCGATTTTCGTAATAAAAAAAAACACCGTTTATAAAACTGAAACATAAACTTTCACCATGAGATTTGTGTATCAATCATACGATTTCATTGCATGAATGCACAATCTACCTATTGTAGCTATTTTATCATTCTCTGAAGTCAGTAGGTATATACCTAAATTATTCGACTTCTAAATATTCTACTTCATATTCTGTCGATAATGTATCTAAGTATTAGACCTCTTCATACTTAGCTTGTGATGTGACGTTGTGTTCTGTGCTTTTGTCACTATCAGAGTCGTCGGAAACATGATAATAATATATTCTTAGTGCACTTAAGAGGCTGCTAAAGCTAAATGGCTTCACTTGAACATTATTTTGACAAAAACCATATTGGCGTTATTGAAAAGTACTAAGATTGGTTAATCTTACCAACCAAAGACTTAATACAATGTAAACATTGCCGCTTTTCAGCGATAATCGCTTCTTGCTGTTGCTTTACAGCATCGAAGTTAATTATCATGCGAAAAAGCAGTTTCCGCTGACCACTTTTATATGGTTTTCTCATAGTCAAACCCTTATTATTTTTAAAACCAACGCACGTAAAGATAAATTGTTTCTTAAGACACATAAACAACTTGACGTCTGTGACAGATACAAAACATTGCCATATTCAGTTTTTATATATTTTACAGTTCATTTGCTTGGAAGAGATAAAATGGTCCGACTCTACTCATTTGTTGTTACAAATACTCCTGTGAAGTTTCGAATTAAATATTCTAACTAATCTTGTTTCCCTAAACAAACTTTGGACCCCAATTTCACCTTAATTTTGAAAGATCCTTTCTTACTGCACCCCTTGATCTTACAAGGAACCAAACGTGCCAAATTTGGAATCTCTAGAACCAGTGGTTTGGGCTGTGCGTTGATATGTCCGTCAATCAGTTTCTTCTTTTTTATATTTAGATGTCATATGAGTTTAGGTCAATATATAATGTATTCATTCAATGAATCAAAACTCTATTGCCCTCAGTGTGAAATTTGCCATCACTTGTTGGGACACTATACATCAATATTTAAATTAAAAAAGTGCTTTTATTTAAGTATTTAATGGTTACAGGGTTAAGTTTCGATTTAATCAAGTAACTGTTATTTTATTAATTGTGTCTACTTTCAATGCTTTTGTAAGCTTTCATCCCAAACAAGCAATGGACAGATGGCACATTCTATGTCCTACCCTGATCCTCTAAATATAATAAAATAGCCTTTTTTTATATTTAGAGGATCTATTTCTATCATAATTTAACATTTTTCATGCATGCTTAATCAATATTCATCATAATATTCATTACTTCATTATAATATGAATTAATTCTTTCATATGTTATTATATTATTACGTATTTAATATTTTCTTCTGCTTCCGCGATTATTACTCATTGAAATAAAACAATTTAACGGATTATGTCGCGGATATTATCTCATTTTAGTTCCCGACGTTTTTCGGAAGCTTTTTAGCTTTCCATGGTCACGGGTGGACTGAGAAAAGATATATTTTCTCTGTCAAATTTACAATTTGTGCAAACTACCCATTTTTGAGAAAACAAATAAAGGTGTACATACATGCCAGATGGGCCCAAGCTGTAAAGACAGTTACACATGTTCCAGAAGGGCTTAATTATTTTATCTACCAAACAGCATTTCACAAATGAGGAGAAAAGAAACGCTGCAAAGAAAAACTCCCAGGCTACCTCATTAGTAATTATAATAATTTAAAAACAGAAACTATTAAACTACTTTTTAAACAGATAAAATATTTTACACCGTTCGGAAATTAAGGTTTTGCAGTCCTGTGTCTCGCTTGTTCCTCGATGAGATGTATTACAGGATCCTAAGCTGGTGGTAGCGACAATCCATCTTTTCTATTGAAATTAGGATGCTTTTTAATCTGAATAGCCTCGCGTAGCATTCTGAGAAAATACCTTTTTTCTTTGGCAAGGATAGAAGGTTTATCAAACTTAATTGAGTGGTTTGGTTTGTCAATGACATGTTCACAGACTGCAGACCTATTACACCGACGGTGCTCGACATCTGCTATGTGCTTCTTCACCCGGGTTGGTACACTGCGTTTCGTTTGATCAATGTATGAAAGACCACACTCGCAGTCCAGCTTATAAATGCCTGCACTCTGCAAAGGGGTGCTACTCTTCACGGGTCTAAGGTATTGAGACACCTTCTTCAACGGCTTGAAATATGTTATTATAGAAGCACGCTTCAAGATGTTTCCGATCTTGTCTGTGACCCCTTTCACATATGGTAATACGGCAGGTTTACGCTCGACTGTTGGTTTCTTCATACTGGGTTTCTGCTTGGAACGTGGTATCTGGAGCTCGTAGGCTCGAAGCGCACGTTTGACATTCTGCAACTCAGCAGTCAGATGTTAATCGTCGCAGATACTCCTGAATCTCTGAAACAAAGATTTACCCACTGTAGCAAGAAACGTCGGGAACTAAAATAAGATAATATACGTGATATAATCCGTTAAATTGTTTTATTTCAATTATTACGTATTATTTAATTATACTCGTAATTATTCGATTTACTATTATAATTCAATTATTATTTATACAATTATTATTACTATCCAGTAATTATTATTATATAGTTATTATTTTTATTCAATTTGATTGTTATGTCAATATTGATTATTATCTATACTATTATAAAGTTGTAAAAATGTAATGTCTATACGTTGAACATAATTTGAAAAATATGATCGTTACGGACTATTTCTCTGAAACGAAATAGTACATACTACAGAGGCCGGGACGAAAGGGGTTGCCGGCCGACGACATCTAGACGGCCGAGCAAAGCGAGTTTCATAGAGAGGAATTAAAATTAATAGTATTATCACATTATTGAAAACATATATACCGATGTATGAAACGGCCAAGCCATACTTTTGAAACCAGGGTGTAGCGTTAGTAAAATCAGGGCTTAGGGGCTTCAAGCCAGTTGAAGCCATATTTTTTAAGATAAGGCGTAGGGTCAGTAAAGTCAGAGCCCTGAGGGCATGGCTTTTCCTGGGATCTGATAACTTTTTACAGCGAAAGCGTTATGAGCTTGTGAGTCTTGGCTGCCAATTTGACATGAAATGTTTTTGGTGGATCTCACTTATTTTTGTAAGGTGCCCTAGATTTTTATTTTTTTTGGGCTGTTGCGTTTATTTAGCATTTCTCAGGAAGAACGATTTAAGTAGTAAAATTTCTTAATATTTTTTGTTCGTCTTGGTAGTGCCCCCGCTACCGTGCCTCCAGATTTTATCTGTTCTGTAAATTCTAGGCTCCATTTCAAATTTCAGCTTTGTAGGGAATCGGGAAGAATTTCAGTTTTACTAGTTCCGTACCGAACCGCAACCCCATTTTTAGGGGTAGAAGGGTGAAAGATACAGATTTCTTGATTTGACTATTCTTTGTAGATAAAGCCTACTCCTCTCCTACTCTAGCACCTAGAGACATATATCTTTCACCAAAAGATAGCGTATGATCTGTAGTATTAAGGAACTACTCCATATCGACAAAGTGGGACCTTTTCCCAAAAACAGTCACAATTAATATTGATTGTAATTCAATTACAGAAAAGGGAAAACAGAAAAAAAAGAGTTTTGAGTGATTCTGATGAAGAAATATTTTCTACAAAAAAGAAAAAGTCTAATGAAGATGGTAATAAGTCACTACAAAAGAACAAAGACAACTCTGTTCCAAAAACAGAACTCAAAGAAGTTAAAGCAGCTGATATATTTGGCAGTGCACCTATTAAGAGGACAGAGCGAAATGTAAAGCGGAGTCAAAACAAAACGGAGACAAGTATTCATTCAGATGAAGATTTTGAGATGAGTCTTTTAGATCTTGATAGTACTGAAAAACTAGCTCTGGATCATGTTAAAAAAGTAACCACTGCTAGTAAGTCTCGCAAATACGAGCCAGTCACAAATTCACAAAGCAATAATGATTTGAAAACTGATGAGTTATCAGAAGTTAACACTGTAAACAGTCATAATAGGCCTATTGGAAATTTATCTTCAGGGAATCGTGAGACCGAAACTGTTTCAAGTAAAGCTAAGAAAAAACCTCATGTTAATGACTCCGAGGAAACCGCAGACTCAAAAAATAACAAAACTAGCAAATCAAAACAAGTATCAAATAAATCCGAGACCATCAACAGTGATAGTGAATCATTAAATATTGATAATAAAAATGTCCATGAAAGATCAGGTGTGGATCTTGATTCAAGCCAAGTTAAAAAAAAGAGGAAACTTGACAAAAGCTTGAATGAATCTGGTAAGCGTAAGTCATATTTTAATTCTACACACTAAAATTTGCTCATAGCATCATCAACTAGGAGAAAATAAGTTGTAACCCTTTTCTGTAACAATCTTTGCATATCCAGTTATTCTTGTAGCTGAAATCATTAAAAATCAAGCAGTTACTTCCAAAGTATTCATTCAAACTTACACGATCTTTACTCATTATCATAACACAACAAAACGGGACTTCATCGCGTATAAATATGATGTATTTAATTACTTTTCGCTGGTAATACTTCGACGTTTCGGACGTCGCGTTACGTCAATGGTCTCGAATGAAACTGGAGCGGCAAATCAACGTCTTCTAGCCGCGCGAGTTTTTCGATCTACTCACGTGTTTTGTTTATTATTAAGTTGAACACTACGGACGTCACTAGACCGACCACGGATTACGGAATAAAGGGGATATGTCAAGGGGGCGTGGTTCGTGTCTTCCCGATATAGGTCAAAATTGACATACCGGCGCGGAACGCAGCAAACGCTGACTCAGTCGTTTCCCGATTGCATACATTGAACGAGCTCGCGTGAAAAATAAAAATGACAGTTTGTTCGGTATAACTATGCAAAAACCTAAGTGAAAACGTTAATTTAAAATCAAAATTCATAACATACAACCGGTAAATCTATTTCCAAGCATTGCGTCTATTTATTTTTGATTTTCAAAGTCGAAGCTTCATTTCCGAGTACACACTAAGCGTAGTGCAGGTAGTTATTGTTTATCGACTATCGATGCCTAATTTAACAAACCTTGTGAATGGGTTATAATGAATTAAAGATAAAAAAATGTATGTTAATAGTTATAGAGAAGCACTTTCTATATTCCTACATACTTATTCAAGAATAGTTCACTTACAGGCAGGCAAACTATCGAATTTATTAAATTACGAATATCTACTCTGAATTAATGCAGTTCAACGTTCGTTTTGGGACCTGTAATCAAATATATATGCACTAGCTTCTGCCCGTGACTACGTCTGCATGAAATTAGTAATTTGGGTACTTGAATTTTTATCCAATCTGCTTTTTACACCTTTTAAGGGATGAATTCGGGGATTAAAAGTACTCTTTATATCTTTCCCCACAACTCAAACTATCTCCATACTAAATATCATCTTAATCGGTTCAGCGATTATTGATTCCTCATACAAACTTTAACCCCCTTGTCACCCCCTTAAAGGATGATTACTGGGATAAAAACTCTAAAATCTCTACCAAATTTCATCTAAATCAGTTGAGCAATTTAATTATGAAGAGGTAAGGTAACAGACACACAGATAGACACACTTTCGCATTTATATTATTTTATTAATTTAAATGTTAAGCATATTACCAAGATTTCAAGTTCCTGAAAAAATATATACTCTCCATACAAAGTTTCATCCCCTTTTTGTACCTAAAAGGGATGAAATTTGACATAAATAGGCTTGTTCTAAAAAATATAATTAGTCCCTCAGTTAGATTATCAGAAATATTGGATACGTATATTTTCTTTTGTCAATTAAACAAAAAATGATGTAGCTATAGCCCGTCAAAGTTTCCCATGACGTCACGCCGTGTGACCGTATTACGTACGGCGTGACGTCATGTGCCCCCACTCCCAAACTTTGACGCGCTTTATCTTTGTCTTTTTGTTTCATTGACAAAAGAAAAAATACGCGTTCAACATTGTTTGATAATCTAACTGACGGACTAATCAGAATAATTTGTTTACCCGGGAAACTACCCTATTATAGCCTTTGTCCTATTCTCATTATAAAGTACAGAACTGTAAAAGTTTCATAAAAAATCGTCCAGTAGTTTTTGAGATTAAGTGGAACGTACATCCATCCATCAGAACTTTCACGTTTATAATATTATTATCAGGATTATTAGGATAAGGATAATATATAGAAATGTTAACTATAGGGTGGGCCAACAAGTTTTGCACTTTTGAAACATCGATAAAAAATTAACTATACATATTTTTCTATATTTTATTTATTTAACCTGGTAACAGATAATTGCAATTATTTTTTTTACAATTACATCATCCAAATGTCCTCCGTCTCGTCGGTGGCACTCCTGCACTGCACATACTGCGAGGGATCGCGGCAATCTCGTCATCTTTTTATAATACTGCTTAACACAAAAAGCCCGTTGTTTTCCCGTGAAACGATCCATTATAAATAAAATTGCACGAAGTGATCTATAGTTTTGCCAATTTCTCGCTGCTCACTCCGACAGTTTCCAAAAAATTCAGTTTATTAGAGATTCCTTATATTAGAGATACCCACCCTATATTAGAGATAGCCACCCTATATTAGAGATTCCTTAAAGGGATAAGTTTGACTTGTTTTACGTAAGATCTTAATGTTTGTCAATTCTGTTTGTATCCTTGTTTTTTTTTCCAATAATATATTACAACATGCTTACATGTATGTTAGTAACGTTACGATTTATTCCTCTGTATCAGTGTATTTGTTTGGTTGTCCTCGTCCCTAAGCACACTGTTGCAGTGTTTATTCAAAGGCTTTCACGATTATGGTGTAGAAATTTGGTTCAGGTAGAAATAGTATTATTTAAGGAAGTTCACTTTCTTATTATTTATCCTAATAAGAAAGTGAAAAATGAAAATGAAAAATTATTTATTTTCCTTAATGAATCAGTACAGGTCCAGCAGTGGGTGGGGCTTCCTTTTAGGTAGATCCTGTGTTAGGATGCCCCGCTCTTCCATTTCAGAGAGGTAAGTTCAGGAAAAAAAGAACAATACAGCAATACAGCTTAGTTTAAACTTAATATTAGTCTTAAGATAATTATACTAGGTACTTAAATATTAGTGCTAATTTGTACGGGAGATGCAAATTTAAGTTGTGAGTGGGTTTATGTTTGTACGTGCGCGTGCGTCTGTGTGTGTGTGTGTGTGGGCGTGTGTGTGTGTTTGTGTGTGTGTGTGTGTGTGGATATTATGCATTTTATTTTAGTTAATAATTGGCACTATGCAACAATAGCTCCGTATCATCATAGCTCAGATGTTTTAGCCAATCAGTTACTTCCTTTTTACAATTGTATAGCAGGAGGTGATGTATGTTGATTGCATCATTGACTTTGTTATAAATATGTGCCGATTGTGCTTTAAATTGCCTTTTAGCAAACAAAGATTTAGAGGTTGGCTTAGGGACTGCTGATATTTTACGCCGACGTGTCTCTAATGGAGGGTGGTAACCAAGGGTTTTGTGCAGCCTGAGTGTTGCACTCAAAACATACAGTTTCCTCATTGTTAGCTGGCCACTAGTTTCATATAATTCATTAGTCGGGAACCTGTATGGTTTTGAGTACATCACCTTAAGCAAGCATCGTTGCCCTCTCTCAACCTCCAAGAATCTGGTTTTGGCTGCTCCGCCCCATACAGTTATAAAGTAGCTCATGACTGGTTGGGCCAGTGTTACATAAAGTTGGTTTATCAGTTCCTTAGTGGTAATATGTCTAAAAATTTTAAAAATCCAGTTAAGCTTTCTAATTCTATGGTTCACATTTTCGAGTTGCATGTACTACGATAGACGCTGATCAATAATTACCCCTAAGTAAATACTTAGGGGTAATCATTGATCAGCGTATATCTACTAAATAGTAGATATAACTTTGTCTATTACGGTACATTTACAAAACAGGGGGTTAGGCTGGTTGCATGTATGTATTTTGAGTTTTAGTTGATCATGGGGTTGTGTTGAATCATACTTAGAAAAACAGGTGTAATTTGTTTTTTTGACATTTAGCGTTAGTAAATTATTCCTAAGCCATGTAGTGACCTTGCAAAGGCCAGCTTCTGCAGTTTTGAACACTGATTCCCAGGATTCGCCATCGAACACTATTGCAGTGTCATCGGCATACGAGCAAACACGCCCACGCAGTATTTTGAGATTCGTCAGATCATTGATATATAACAGAAACAGCGTGGGCCCCAGCACGCTGCCCTGGGGGACACCATACGTTATGTCTAGTTCACTACTTATGAAGTCACCTATTTTAACTTTTTACGTTCTTCCACGTACGTAGTCACTCAGCAGTTTCAGAGGAATACCTCGTATACCAGCTCTTTCCATTTTTTGTATGAGAGTGGAGAGGGAGACCGTGTCGAATGCCTCCTTCAGATCAAGAAATATGGCGAGACACTTCTTATTTTTATCTAGGTTTTCAGTAATAGTTGATGTTAGGGATATGACTGCATCTTCAGTTGATCTGGATTGTCTAAAACCAAACTGGTTGTCTGAGAGGATATTATATTTATTTAAATAAGATATGAGCCTGTTATTTATAGTTTTTTCAATTATTTTAGATATGGCAGTCAGTGCCGAGATGGGACGATAATTGTTTACGTCATCTTTCTCTCCACTCTTATGCACAGGTGTTATGATCGATTGTTTCAGTGGGGCTGGGAATACTCCCTTTTCAAAGCAGAGGTTTGCTAGGTGACTAATCAGCGGAGCAACAACAGGACAAGCGTGCTTGAGAAAACTTGTTGGTATAGTGTCCCAGCCAGGGGCGCTATCCGCCTTCAGACCCATGATAATATTGTGTACTTCCTGGGGATCAGTGTCCATGAGAGCAAATGAATGGGTGTTACAATCAGGTACACTATCTCTGTCATGGACTCCCTGATAGTTTGGGTTACTAAGGTTTCCTCTGCCAATTTTTTTCCTACGTTAGCAAAAACCTATTTACATGTTCAACAAAATCTGTGGGAGACATCGTAGTATTTAGTAATTCAGTATTTTTTGTTTTGTGTGATTTGTAATGTGTAATACTTTTGATAGTTTTCCATAGCATTGTAGAGTTTTTAGATGATTTAGTTAGTTGCTCTTTTTCATATTTATGCCTTAGTTTTTTAATTATGTTATTGCAGAAATTGCGGTATCTTTTAAAGGTAATTTTAAGTACTTCATTATATGGTTCTTGTTGCGACTTTAGTTGAAGACTGTTACGATTTCTGATACAGCGCAGCATGCCAGGGGTCATCCACGGTTTGATTATGCGTTGACTACTTGGTATGTATTTAGTGATTTTACTTTCCTCTAATGATTGTTTTGTTTTCTCAATAAGGTGAGTTGTGACGTAGTAGGGGTCGTTCGATAATAGAAGCAATTCGGGATCTTTATCCAGTAGTTTATTTAGTGCCTCATCGTAGTTAGTGGTTGTAATCTTGATTGCGGTTCGCTCGTTTGGATTTTCATACGTAATTGTTGAGTGTAAAGTTAAGTGGTCAGTTATGGAGGTGTTAAGGATCGCGACATAGGCAGTAGTTTGTTGAGTTCTTTTTTTAACATGAAGTGATCCAGACAATTCTTTTGTCTGGTAGGTAGAGTGTGCCCAGGGAGTACCCCATGAGACGACAGCATATTTAGATAGTTGGTTCGGTTGGCCCTGTCGTATGATGACTCTTCTTGACGAGGTATGAGATTAATGTTTATGTCTCCCGTGATAAAGATATTCTTATATGTTTTTAATTTTCCGAAATGGTTGTTAAGTGAAGTAATGAAATCTGTTGCGTTATTGTTAGAGGGGCTGCGATAAATACCTAATATTACGTTGTTTTTAGTTTTTATTTGTATACAAGTAGCTTTTTCTAATTTGATTTTTATTGCTTGGGAATGAAGTTCGTTTATGACGTATGTCACCACTCCGTCACATTGGTTTTGATTATTAGTAGTATATGAGGCTGTGTATGACTTTAACTGTGGGATTGGTTTGTCTAGATTAAGGTGACATTCAGATATAATAATAATATCAACAGAGTGATTAAGTTCAGTTAAGTTTAATATTAAGTCATTTAGGTTGTTATATACACTTCTGATGTTTTGTGAGCAAATGGTTAGGTTAGAGTTTGAAGTTGGTACATATTTGTGTAAGTCCTGGATGCTACACTGTATGGGAATCGTAACCTCTACTTCGTCAATTTCATTGAGAATATTAGAATTACAGGTCATGTTTTAATTAATGTGAAAAAGTTAGTCTGCTTTAGTGAACTTTTAACTCGTGAGAAATGTCTCGTATTTTTAGTTTCCGTCCTATTGCCAAAATAAAAGAAAAATGGGCAGCAGGTACAGGAAGGTCGAATGATTGGTTTCCAACCAAAACTAGTACGATTTGTTCGGAGGACTTTAAAGAAACGAATTCTCAAACGACAAAAAATCTCGAATGTTTCAATTTTTCTGGAGGTTGTCGAATTAATAAATACACTCTGAATTTAAGCGAAGAAAGTCGTGGGTAATAGGTAGTAATATAATCTATAAAACTTCAATTTTCAGTCATCGCGATTTTACTTTCCGGGCTCTTACACCTTTTTAGTCACGCATGCTTCTAGTGTTATCGATCATTCTTGAAACAGTAATGGTCACATCCCTAAGCGAGTAGCTCTAGAAGATTCGACATGCTTAAAAAGTAATGTTGATGGAATTGAAACCTTAAATACACTGATATAAGGTTATATAGTACTATTGATTTAATAGCCATCGAGCGTTGAGTAGCCCTTTGTGGTAAAACGTCATAATAGCACCATCTGGCGGCGAGTTGCTGAATTACATCGTAAAAAAATAATCTATGAGCATATACAAACCTTATTAAACAATGTTAAAGTTTAATATTGTATAAATGTTAAATTACGTTATGTTCTTTTGCATTTGGGAATTGTGACCAATTACGATCAACTTGTCTTTGTAGAAGTTTATAATGTGTCAGTGTAAAAGTCACATTCTTAAAATAGGCGACACGCGAACCCATACTATTTTGCAGTTATAACATATCCCTTTTATTCTGTAATCCGTGAGACCGACACACTACACTCAGGACGTCAGGCGACTTATCGGATGTTATTTGGTGTTGTACTAATTACTGGATTTCACGAAGATGAAAGTTTGAAAGCATCTTCCCGGTTGAAATTTCGGTAATTCTTGATGTCAATTGCTTCACGTACGATTCTACTATAGTAATCACGTTCCGTAGAAAGGATCTTGGAATTATGAAGCTCAATCCAGTGGTTTGGTCCCGCTTCTAATAAATGTTCGGCAATAGCGGACTTATTCACCTGGCGGTCTTAACAGCTGCGATATTTTCCTTGACTCTTTCAGCAATGGTGCGAAACGTCGAAGAATTACCAAAGAAAGGTAATTAAATAAATCATATTTATACGCGATTAAGCCCCGTTTTGTTGTACATATTTTCAAAGTTTTATACAGTTTCGGTAAATCGATGTAGACAAAAGTGTATTCTTTAAATTGGTTAGTTTCATATGCACCAATTGACTATTAATCAGCCTCCCTTTATTTTCTAGTTCTTACTGATGAAGAGAGGTTTGAGCGTAAACGACATTCTGCAGCATTGTACCAAAAGTATTTGAATAGGTCTGGACCCAAACATTTGGGAGCTAAACAAATCCCTGAGGTATGAATGTCTCAAATATTCTATGAATTATTATGAGCGTTTATACCCGCTTAACTGGCAACGTCGCATATTTTTTCTTATTGTTTCATTATTTTGTGGTATTTGAATGAAACTTGAGGATATGTTCCATAACATACCCTACTTTTTGATCATTTATATTGTGTTTAATTCATGTACTCATCGCTTTTGCCTTTATTTTCTTACAAATCAAGATAAAGACTAAAAATTAATTTTTAGACCTTTGCTTGCAATATCATGAAATTTTGCATTGTACCAGCTTAACTACCGAAACCTTAATGAATGAATTGAGAACATGTTCAAGTTACATTCCATTTCTAAAAATAATCAAGAAAATCCAAAAAATATGCGACGTTGCCAGTTAAGCAGATATAAACACTCTTAAGCAAATATCTCCTGTATAGTTTCAATTTATTTCCTTACAGGGAGCACCAAATTGCTTGAAAAATTGTGCCTTTTTGTTAACTGGAGTGCTAGATTCGTTTGAAAGAGAAGAAGTTGCTGAAATTATTACAAAACTTGGTGGAAGTATAAAAAACGCCATTAGTAAAAAGGTATTTCTTCTAAAAAATTAAAGCTGTTATTGACGCTTGGTGTATATGTCGGAAATATACCGATTGTTTTTTTTTTAGGTAACGCACGTTTTAGCTGGTGATGAAGCAGGCCCGGCAAAAATAGCCAGAGCTCAAGAACTGGGCATAAAGATAATAGATGAAGACCATTTTTTGGAATTAATCGTGAAAATGTCCGAAGAGCAGAAACATGAGAAAGTTAAGATTAAAGATGAAGTTAAAAAGGAAAAAATACAGAGTAAGGAAAAAACTAATAAGGAAAAATATGATACACTAAACAAAAATATTAATAAAAGTGTTACAAGTTCGATGGCTGCTGACATTGGAAATGTTAAGACTACCCCTAATATAAAGGATATTAAATCTGAAAAAATGCATGTTGATGATAAATTGGAAAGCTCACAATCAGTTAAAAATGACCAATATTCCAATGAAACAGAAAACAAGATAATTTCCAAAAAGTCTGATAGTGATACAAAAATAAATTCTACAAATGGTGAGTGAACAACAACCAAATATATATATTAGAGTCGGTTTTCTTAACGAGGTGGACTATATTTCCACCTACAGTGCTCCAATTTTAATTTTGTATGCAGACAATAATAAGTAAACAATATTGCCTGTTCTTTAACTGTAAAGTACTACGCCGCCGTACAATTTATATGCAGAAACATATATAGCAATAAGTAAATAAGATAGAACATAAAACTAAAACAATCATAAAAACACCCCGTCCAGTAGGTCGGCCTGTGGTATATACTGCCCATTATGCTGGCAGCGTTACCTCCTTGTATCGTGAGGGTGATCCTTTGGCAGAGGTAAGCGCAACTCCACTGCAAGCGCCGCCATACTCGTGGTTGTTTAGTAATGATGACTCGAGAGTATTTGCGGCGCTCGAGGGCTTTTGCATCTTATAATTTTGTTTACATCTTGGCTACATATTATAAAGTTTTCAGAAAAAAAGTTTGTGTCAAAAATAACATTTTTGGAACAAGTTTTTATTGCCGACTGTACTTTTATTTGATCATCCGTTAACATTAATCGAGACGATTCTAAAGAGCCCCAGCTCGGTAGGATTGTGTTATTTTATTACGGAGTTCCTATGACCACCATCCGGCTCCATCGTTAGATCAGCTCGATGGTGTCATAATATTGAATTATCACCTAACTTCCTGCACTGTTCATCGGTCGGTTAGTGGAGAGGCGTTCAGTTTAAGATTTTACTCTGCATACTAACAAAGTTAGTTGAATAAAAGCTTGTAAAAATAATAGGGTATACCAAATCTCATAATTATGATGCGGTTTCTTTATAAGTTTATTTACTCTTGACAGTAATAGTTGACGATAGTTTGAAGTTTTGCTATGATCAATTGAATGAATCTGTTTATAAAATGTGTAAATATACATTGATTTCATAGATTTACAGGGCAGTTCAAGTAACAAACCTGCTTCTAATTGGCTGCAGTCGACTATGTGGGTGGAGAAGTACAAACCGCAGTCACTCAAACAGATCATTGGCCAACATGGTGAATCTAGTAATGTCAAAAAGTTAGTTGCCACACCAAGTAATGAATAATGATGTTTGTATTATTGGAATGACTTTTATTTGTATTTTTTTTTCTAGACTTTGCAACTGGCTTACAAAGTGGTATGTGAATAGAAAAGCTAAACTACCAAAACCTAGTCCTTGGGCCAAAAATGATGACGGTGGATACTACAAAGCAGCTCTGCTGTCGGGACCTCCAGGAGTAGGTAAATAACATTCTCGTGACAGTTTATTGATAACTAGCATTCATCTGCGCGTTATTACCGAGTTATAACTGAGAAGCCTACTATGTATTATAGCTTGACAAGTTATTTTGTGACACTCCCATCTTACTCGCCCCCGCTGTCTTTCCCCCCGTCGCCCGCAGACCATGGTAGTGTCCCAAAAGAACTTGTCAAGCTATAATTACTCAAAATGTTTTGTCAAAATTGTCCCCATGCAAACTTCCACCTCTTTTTCACCCTTCTAAGGGAAGATTTACGGGATAAAAACTACTCTGTCCTTCCGAGGGTCTCAAACAATGCCCTTTCCAAATTTCATTTAAATTGGTTCAACTGTTTAAGCGTGAAAAGAGAACAGAGAGTAGAAGTTTTTATACTCACCCACAACATGACCCAAATGGGTACATGATTAATTGGGGAAATGATGCATTTTGGGAAACAATTTACCCATTCATTAGTAACCTGACCCAAATATGTTCCCACGAACATATCAAACAATTTTTCATGTTATATTGTAAATTACTACTTTCTGCCCGCGACTTCGTCCGCCTTAAATTCGTTCATCGCAGATAAGGGTATTTTTCCGGGATAAAAAGTAGCCTATGTCCTTCGCCTGGACTCAAACTATCTCCATACCAAGTTCAATGCAAATCGGTTCAGCGTGAAGTGGTGAAGACAGACAGACAGACACACTTTCGCATTTATATTATTAGTATGGATAATAATAACCTGTGCCTGTGCTAAACACGACACGCCCTATTAAACTCGCAATCCTTATTGGATTCATAAGATTTTGTCAACTTATGATTTTACGCCTGCATTTATTGTCAAGGTAAAACCACGACGGTGTCTCTAGTGTGCAAAGAGCTGGGTTTCGATATGGTGGAATTGAACGCTTCTGACACCAGAAACAAATCTCTGATCAAGGAACAGATCGGCGAGTTGTTGACGACTACATCTCTCTCGGGGTATGCTAAGGGTAGGCTCAACTTTTATATGCATCATCAAATATTTTGCTGAATTTATTGATTCAAATAATACAATATTATGTAATAAATAATAAATTAATTTAATTTGATCACAGGAATGACAGGCAAACAAGCTGTGACTAAGAAACATGTTTTGGTCATGGATGAAGTCGATGGCATGGCTGGTAACGAGGATAGAGGTAGGTAATGGAGATGACTAATCTGTTTGCAACTGTAGAACATTGTCATAACAACTTTCCTTGCCGCCGGGCTCATGAGTGCAAGAAGGATCTTACTGGCGCGACGTAGAACAATTCACGCACAAATCTGTGGGCCAATTGTAAATATATATTATGTGAAGGGAAATCTTGACTGACCGACCGAAACATCAACATTGATTTGCATTCAGGTCCCATGATGTAAAATATCGTGTCCAGCTCAGTATTATCTATCATCTGCCTGCTTCTACATGTATAATTATTTATTCTAAGTATTGTAACTACAGATATGTGCCGTTCAAAAAAATATTCAAAAATTAACATATTTTGCGTGATTTTTCCAGGAGGCCTTCAGGAGTTGATAAATCTCATAAGGGCAGCATCTGTACCAATCATATGCATGTGCAACGACAGAAACAGTCAGAAAATGAGGTCCCTAGTGAATTATTGCTATGATCTGAGATTCAGTAGACCTCGGGTTGATCAAATAAAGGTATGAAGCTGATTTAAATTTAATTGATAATGTTTAATTTTTCAGACCAATCTTATTATGCAGTTCGAAATTTTTCTCGAAAGCGTCCATTTCGAAGCAAAAAATCAAATTTTAGAGGTATTCTACAGAAGCGTAAACGCCATAATGACGTCATTTAGTGGACGACGTGTTGCCAACGAAAAATAATTTTATGTTTATCAAAAGACTGCCATACACGAAAACAATTTTAATAACTATATGTGGTAAACATACTCAGATCTGATTTCGTAACTTTATTGAACGTAGTGAACGTCAAATTATTAAATCAATGTTCTATTGGACGTATGTTTGTAAAATAGAGCCTAATTAGCAAACACAAGTTAAATAATCTGCTTAGATACATCCATCGGACATCAGTCGCGTGTGTCAGCCTTAACAGCAGTTAGAGTATCTATGGGGGATTCTTGTCGTCTATCTTGGACGGGTGACAGGAATCGGTGTGGATCAGCTCATTATTTTATATTTTTAATATAAAACCGTACCTGGTCTTTAAAACCTTGACGTTGTCAAAATTGTCCTAATTGGCAGAAGCCATTAAACATAAAAACAACACAGAACAGAGTATTTATGGAATTGAATAGACGTTTTACGTACCTATAGTGATAGAGTCTGGCTTTGGTCTGGCTAGCCAAATGTTATTGACAGACATTTCCTTGTGGTATCACCAATTGTTTATGATTAAAAAAAAACGGCTAAATGTCTTTATGTCATTCATTTAAATGGTCTGCGGTTTATTTACATGCAAAAGGAGAATATAAATAAGTAATATTAACAATTACTGTACCGAGTGACGTCTGCAAACTATTATTTAAGCTCGTAAATAATTATGACAATGTGCGAAGCCGACGTGAAGCGTTGTACAATGAAAAACTGCAATGTTTACAAGTCGTAAACGATTTAGTAGGTTGGTGCTCTATAAATATTTTGATACTTTATGTACTAGTTCTAACATTTGCCTATAACTATGGTTAAGTAGGTGAATTTATTAATACTTGAATCTCATAAACAGGACAAAATGTGTAAAGAAACGAATAAACTAGAAGTTCTGGAAAATCTCAATAAAATCAAAATATTGGAACGTAAGGAATTATTTACTGAAAACCAATCAAGAAATCTGCGGACTGGTCAGTAGTAATTTGATATAAAAATATAAAATATATAAAAATATCTTGGCCAGAAATGTCTATATATGAGCGACGAGTGTGTCGATGGAATCCCGCACTTGGCCCATGCATCGTGCCGGTGCAATATTACTCTAACCTAACCCATGTCTATGCCTACTTAACCTAACCATAGACCATGGTGATGGATTAATATTATGGTATTTATTATCGAGCTAGATCTTATTAACACACCACATTTCATTTCTCGCCTTGTTACAATGGTATATGTGTTTGTCGTTCACTGTACTGTACATAGTGATAGAAATTATGTGAGCGGACTTTGAGTACACGTCAACGTATATTTAACTTATTTTCTTAGGTTTAGGTACCTAACGTGTGCATAGAAAATCTTAAATATTTTCAGTACCAAAACTATAATTCCTACTTCACAGAGTGTGACCAGCCCAAGAATTACACGTCAAAAATTTGGGTAATAGCCAGACTCTAATATTTGTTTACAAACTTGATAAATTTCGGTGAATATGTTTTACGCAAAAAACTAAATATTTTACGTAAAACCGTCTAAAATAACAGCTGTAATGTGCTGGAATAAAGTTATTTGCAGTTATAACGACGATCAACGAAACACCGGAATTAATTTACTTGCGGCCGCGCGGCTGCCGTGCGAGAACACTGCCCGTCGACGCGGCGATGCGGCGCGGTGGCTCGCTCGCATCTCTTTTCGCAGCCTTCTTCTTTCTTGCTCTCCCGCCGCCGCGCTCGTTTAGGTTCATTTCGTCCACATTCCTACTTCGTCCAAAATCTCACTTAGTCAACATTGCCATTTCGTCCATATCCCACTTCGTCCTCTTCCCACTTCGTCCACATTCCCTCTTCGTCATTTTTCCACTTCGTCAACATTCCCATTTCGTCCATATTCCCACACAGTCTGTAATATTAAAACTATATTGTTCGACCTTACAACATAAGTGGAACTATGAATATTCGCAAATCCTAATAGTCCCACTATTATTAAATACTGCTAAACCCACTAGTTGAACCTAGTAGTGAAACCAACAGTCCGGAAGGGATCCTGGTACAGTCGACTACAAAGATATGTATAGCTAGGATATTACTGCACGACACCTTGCAATTTTTGACTATGCGCTGAAACTTGGCACAGTTGATTCTTAGCTGGTCTTGAGTAAATTCAGACCGGGAGCCATCGAGAGCCACCGCGCTTTTAGTGGGAGGGAGGGGCGAAGTTCGACTGCCGCGCTTTAATTGAAGCAACATATCTCTAAAAATGTACATACTAGGACATGTGATATATCATTTTCGGATAAATTAGGGACGAGGAATTCAATCTTTGAACAAAAGCAATGCACTTCCAAACAAAAAAATAAATAAAGAAGAAAAAAATAAAAATCATATTTTTTTTAATTTTTTTTTATAATTACCATTTTTTTTAAATATAATAGAAGTCTCAAAACAAAAAATATGTTCGTAAAGCTACACTTATTTAATTTTCAAAAATATATAGTTTGGCATATAAATCTGTTGATACATGGGAGATGAAAAATAATATTAAGCGTGGGTCAGGTTGATCTCAATGCATCGTCCGTAAAGTAGGGTACTGTTTTAAACACACGAAAGATGCATATATTTTATTGTTGTAGGTCTCTTAGTATTTTATATGAAATAGCTCAATGTAAATTTATTATAATAGAGAGGGGTTTGAACATTTAAGCTGCCTTTTTTTGCAAATACACAAGCCGCGGCACTGTTTTTTGCATTTGCATCTGGCAATTTCTTGACATGCTTGTGTAGCAACAGGCAAGTCCGTCCATGTAGACTCCAATTTTTTGTTGACCTTCGTCCAACCCCAAGTAGACGGGTAGGGTAGATTTTTAGCCGGTGCTAACTGACCCCAAATCCCATCACATACAAAGAGAAAAGTTCTGTCTAAAACGTTTCATTAATCAGTTTTAGACGTCAAATGGTGTTTTACAGCCATGCCTCAGCTCATTGTGCTATCCTTACACCAAATCTAATGTGTATCCGTAACTCCTTTTACAGGATGTAATTTTTTCACGACGCCCTTGTAAAAGATGATTGTTGCGTGGAGGTCTTACCTTCTTCAGCCCAGAGTTTAGTAACAACAAACGTACCCGATGTCAGTTTGAGAAGTGGGTTAGGGTATTATCAAAACGGCTGTTAGGCGATGTAACAAACTGTGTTCTGGTGTGTAGTAATAACAATGTGTTTTCCCCCCACATATGATATCAGAGATATTGGACAACTGTCGTCAGAGACAAGGGTGTTCTGGTGTTCCAGGCGGCGATGATGTCAGTGTGCTGCAAGGAGGGTATCAAGGTGCCCGGCGACGTGCTGTCGCAGCTGATCGTGGCTGCCAACCAGGACGTGCGCCAAACGCTCAACCTTCTTTCCATGTGGGCCGTGGACGAGAACCTCGGCGACACAGATCGCCTCAAACGCGATGCTGCACAGACCAAAAAAGATATCAAATTGGTGAGTACCTATGGGATATATCAAGTACGGCCAAATCAGACCATGAGCTCCTAATGCGCCCCGCCGAGCCGAAGGCCTTACGGCTATCTCCTATTGAGACGTGATATTATGACTCCAGACGAGGTGACAAGTCTTGGCGATTGTTGCTTGCTATGCCAATGCAATGCTTAAGCTTGAGTGAATAATTTTGGAGACCATGAACTAAATAACAATACCCTCTATCCCCTCAATTCATAAGGATCTTGAGGCGAAGTATTTCTTAGTAAAATTATCAATTATACCCATTATGATCTCTATTACATTATGGCTCCTAGTCTGTGTGAGAGAAATTATTAGTAAATAATTCATCACTCAAGTTACACTACCGCTCATAAGTATTTGCCGACTGTTATTTTTTCCATACATACAATGGTGTACGAAAGTGATTTTAAAAATCATGCTGTCAATTCGGAGACAATGGACTCCGTTGGATGCTGGTTACATATTTAGGCTTCCCTACCTCAAAAGGAAAAAACGGAACCGTTTTAGGATCACTTTGTTGTCCGACCGTCTGTCCGTCTGTCTGTCAAGACCCTTTATCTCGGGAACGCGTGGAGGCATTGATTTAAAATTTAAAATATGTACCCAGGTCTACGCGGTCCCTTGAAGCTGTGTAAAAAAACGATCTTCTAAGTTTACCTAAAAAAAAAGATCGGCCGTTTATGCCGCAAAAAACATATATTTCGTAAACGTATACAATTATATACGTAAACGTACACTTGAAATTGAAATTTGGTATGAAGGAAGCTCTTATAGCACAATCAACAAAATAAATCTAAAAAACTTTTTTTAGTATCTGTCTATATCAGTAACCAATATAAAATGACCGAGCACGGCGTACATTTTGCATAAAAGTAGGGCTCTGATAACACTGTATTTTCATAGATACGGCTATTTGTAGCGTATATTTTGTACGGATGCGTGAGTCCGACTCGAACTTGGCCGTTTTTTACTATTACATACAACATGTAAAAAAAATCTCCTAGAAATAGATTTAATAACGCTTGTCTGCTGGCAAATTGAATATTTAAATGGATATCCTGAATACCATTTTGAAGTCAGCTAAATAAAAAATACAAACTGCACGCAAAACTCTCAAGTGACTCCGACTTAGCAGTATAACTCTCACGTAGTTATTGTTTAGGTATAGATAAAAAAACTTAAGTAAAGCCCCTCTTGTGTGTAGTAGCGTACAAAATTGACAAGGAACTTATGTCATTTTTCTAATATGGAACGTCGAGTTGCCTATACGGATACGCTGCTACTACATACAACAGGTGACTTGCTAAGGTGCGTCCTCATTTGTATCATTTGCCCGATAAGATCTTCGTCGCGTCGCATGATCGCATGTCACGATCATGCGTTTGGACGTTGCGCCGATCCGATCGCTCGAAATCCATGTTGCTACGCGTATCACACACTTAGATCGGACAAGCGCGGTGTGATCGCCGCGACGACAGTGAGCGTCCAAGCAGCGCGATACGCAGTCATACCACACCACGGTGATCGGATACGAGCAAATGATACAAATGTGGACGCACATTATATGTATGGAGGGGAAAATGAGTGGCCAATCACTCATGAGCGGTAGTGTAGTGTATTTTACAAATGTTATGATAATATTATACGTACAACAATAAGAGGGTTTTATATTATTAACTTAAAATGGCATGGAATGAAAAATTTACCGAGCATCCTTCATGGTTGCGGTATTTTGTGTGCGAGCATTTGAATTCCTTGGCTATGCGATTTGTTTTAGTTCACTTCAGTTGCTTATTTCGCAATTTATTTGTTTGTCTGGAAACTATATACTGGTTGTTTGTTTTTTTACACTGCCGATGCAAAAATATGATACAAAGTTAAAGTGTTTAGTTAAATTTCTAAGCATTCAATTTGTAACAGTGACATACATGTCTCTATATAATTGAGGTGTACGGACAATCCCTTTCCATCCGCTAGAGTTCCTTTCGAATCGCTGCAAAACACCCGATTATTGCATACAAGTAAACTAGTTGATACTGATTTACTATACGTTGCTGTTACTGGTGATTCTCAATACTTTCGAGTATCATTGCCCGGCCGTATACTGATATAGACGTGCAACTTAATATCGTGAGATGTGACTGCAACTGCGATTGTCGCCGTGGCTAGCTCCGCGGACGTGATAAAAGCTACCGCCATGTATATTATCAAAAACCAAACAGCAATCAGAAAGGGGATGGAACAATTGCCATTTCATATACATTATGACGTATAAATGACCATAGCTATGCAGAAAGCAACCAAAACACCTTTTTTGTCAAAATTACTTAAGTCTTAAGTCAATCTGTAAGGTCGCTTTTTGCATTATTAAAAAAATATCACTGGTCGCTTTCTGTAAAAGTATAGTCAAATGTCGGATCTAATCCCATTTTGATCTCGGATACATAATCTATACTATTATAAAGTTGTAAAAATGAAATGTCTCTACATTGAAGAAATTAAAAAATATATATATCGTAGCGGACTATTTGGCGATCACTAAATCAATTTTTTTTTATGTTTGTATGTGTCGTTGTGGCTTCATGACGCCAAATCAGGTAAACAGATTTCAACAATTTTTGGTGCACGGGTAGCTGGGTAACTACAGATGGTTACAGGATACTTTCTACCCGACTACATTGTCGATAAAAAGAGGGGTATGACTTTTTCCTCCTCCGCGTACAATGTTTGTAATAGTTACTAGAATGTGCACCTTCAAAAAGTCATAACGCTCTTTTGTTGTCGGCCAAAAAGTGTCCTATAACCATCCTCGGATGTTTAGGCATCCCTAAAACAGTATTAGATTCTTTTAGCCGTTTAGACGTGATAAGGACGCACAGTGATGGCGCTGTTATCAATAGCCACGCTATTCGACTGATCCGTACATCGCAGGGGTTTCGATTTTATATGCACTTGACTGACAGATCAATTGTTAAAGAGTATGAAGTTAGAGTGCCGCCCTGCTTAGCCGCATCTAAATCTAAAATAGCATAATGTGAAAGCGAAAGATTAAGTCTGCAAAATGTTATTGCTAAGCCGCTATCCAAACTATTACAATATTTTTTGTAATCTCAAGCGACGCATAGCGAATTGCTTATACCCAATTTCACCATACTATTTCGTTGTTAACGATTGATTACGTCATTCGTAATCGACCTGTGACATGCGCCCTGCAATGCAGTGCTTTTTTTTGTTCCAACTCATATAATCTGCATTCGGAAAATTACGTGTCCTATTAGTTGTCTGTTTATTACTTTAACATTTAGCACTGTTTATTATAGACATTTATCTTTAAAGCTAAATGCCGTTGGCTAATAAGACCTACTAATATTTAAGACGAAAATATGCTTGTGAATGTTATATTTTTCTTTTTTCAATCCGATCTTATTCTGATGTTGTATAGGTTAGGGATTGGACGATATAGTAAAGTAAGTAGATTGCATTGTGTTGCCAGTAATTCCATACAGTGAATTTAAAATAAATCATATGTTAGCGAGCTTCTATGTTGATAGTACTTACTTAATTATTACGTCCATACATAATTATTCACAAACGCCAAGCTAATGTGACTATGCATTATTACTAAAATGTATATTAAACTTATAGGTACGTACGTTTTTTACGTTATTGTATGGAAACGATTGTTAATTTTATGTATTTATTTAAACTTTATTGCACAGAACCAAAGTAAGTACAAATGGCGGACTTAATGCCAAATGGTATTATCTACCAGTCAACCATATTACCAAACAGAGATGTATGAAAATGGTGCATTGATGGTTAATTTCCTGTTTTTCTGCTCGCTTTCATTTGTTAACAACGTAGTTTATAATTATATATTCGGTTCTGTTAAAAAAAAACCGGTCAAGTGCGAGCCTGACTCGCGCACCGAGGGTTCCGCACATACTTTCACTTATTCCGACTTAACTTCCCGCTTGAGTTAAGCTTGCCTCTGGTATCTATGGCATCACATACAAATGAGGGGCCAACTTAACCAAACCGGGTTATTCAAAAATGATATTTGGTGATAAAAAAAAAAAAAAACAGACAGATATATGGTTATAATTTTTGTGCAATATCCATATTAAATTACGTAATTCCAGAAAATTCCAGATTTTTCGCTTGGTAAACTTCGGAGATAAAGGAGGAATGGTATTTCTTTCCACATTTTGCTTAATGAAACGAATATTCAGCATAATAAAGAAATTTTTTAAAAAATATCGAAAATGTACAGACCTAGCACTTTCATATGATACCCTACTTGACCTAGTGACTAGACTTTTAATTTTTGCCCCCCTCATATTGGTCGTTATTTTTCAATAATAATATATTATATAATGCTTTCTTTACATTACATGTGGGCTGACCATGTTTATAAAAGTTCCAAATTTCAGATAGATAACATAAGTAGTTTTCGAGATATGGCGCTCTAATAGTAGGACAGACAGCCAGACAGAGTCGCACCTTAAGGGTTCCTTTTTTACCTTTTTGGTAGGGAACCCTAAAAAACATTTTAAATGATGATTTTCTAATAAAAAGCCACAGAAAAAAAAATGCAAAATATATACGCTTGGTTGCAATAAAAATAAGTAAATTGTAATGTTAATACAATTTATTTATTTTTGAAACTCACGAAAACACTGTCCGCCATATTTAATTAAATCATGACGTCATGTAAACAAAACTTAGAGAAGAAAAGGTAACCTATAAAATATTATTGTTGTTTATGACTGAACTGACAGATGATATCATAGTTTTCCATTATGACGTCTCACAATGGCGGCTCTTGTTTCAAGTCACGTGATGTACAGATTAAAAATATCGACATTTAATTTCAATGTATTAGAACAATTATATGTATTTATTTCAACATAAATTTTCATCGAATGTCATAATTTATGGTTCACTACCGGAAGAACCTTATTCTCGGCATGGTCCCTTACTATTAATTGAAATAACAGTTATTGATGAACTGAAATGACGTTCTGTTCGCAGGGCCCCTGGGAGGCCATACGCAAAGTGTTCTCGGCGGAAGAACATAAGGCTATGAGCATTCACGACAAGAGTGATCTGTTCTTCTACGACTACAGTCTCGCACCGCTCTTCGTGCAGGAGAACTACTTCCAGGTCGCACCGCACTGTCCTAAGTGAGTACTTCGACTTTTAATGTGTTGTCAAAAATCACCCTATCAATCTGTATTCGATAGACAAGTCAAATTAGCAATTTTTTCCGAAACGTCAAAACGATACGTTAGTATGAAGCTAGAACCATTACAATGAGGTCCGTCGCCATACAAATAGCTGTTCCCCGTTACTTACAACGCCATTTATGTATAAGAATATTAAGAATTATTATTTACAATGTCTATGAACTAATTACTAGTGCACTGTTTGTTTGTTAAATTATAACACCGTTAAATGATTAGTTTTAAAGTGCAAGTTTGTCTTTATGCTGGTTGTCCCGTTGCGGTCGGGGCACGAGCCAACGTATGGCGATTGATAATCCTCTTATTTTATTGGTCCTAGGTCTAGCTATGGAGTTTGTAGAAATATACATCTGTATGACATAACCAAAATAAGTAGCCAAACATCAGCCTAGTCCTAATCTTGGAGATTTCTACCATCTGTCTTTTGACACATGACAGATGATGTAAATAGTGATGAGGCAAAAGCGTTTCGATTGTCATAATAACCGATAATCAATGGGTTCCATAGGTAGTCTGAATCGATGTATGCGATCACTTATTCTGTATATTAATAATCCAATCTCTATATGTTTAACTGCTGTAAACATAGTATTTAAATAAAATTATTATTATTAAAATTATGTGTCTGGATGACATATTTATTACAGGGGAGTCTGGATGGTTATGAAAAAAGTCGGTATTTATTGATTCCGCAGACACTGTACCAATACAATATGCGATATTATGTGACGCATTCCACTGGCTTGGCCACTATATAAAGCATTAGAATACCATTACTTACTGTTTTTGGATAAAATATAAGCCTACTTCATGCCTACGTCAGTTTAATGCAAGAATACGTCTGAGAGCCTCCACACCGTTAGGGCAATTGTGCACTACAAGGAATTTTACCGTCCGGCAGTCCGATTTTGCACAAACTAGTATGGATAAACTAGAAAAATCGGACGTCTTCGTTCTTAAAAAGCTATAATCTGTAATAATATCAAATAGTTTAAGGGAATAACAAATATCTTTATAAGATTCAGTTTGTATCGTAGTTATGAGTATCACATAATTTGTTATGTGCCCTTTGCTTTATCAAAATGCGATAAATTAGTGGCGCCACTGTCGCAAGTGCCCAAAATGCTAGAGTAGGATAGTAAACAAGATAAACAAGAAAAGCAACATTTACGAGTACCTCAGTTCATTTTATACGCACGTGCCACACTAGCGCCATAGAGGACTAATTTGGAATCCGCTGAACACTTTAATCAGCTTTCCTGTATGAGTTCCATTGTCCATGATTCAGGTATCGATACTGATTTTTACACAATAAATACCAGATCAGGCCGTATGGCCACTATGCCGGATCCTGATGTAGTAGATGCAGTGGTTGAAGAAGTAGAAAGAGACCCGTCGACCCGTGTTAGAGTTATAGATAAATTTAAATAAAAACAAGACACTAGTAATATCCAAAACACAAATAATTACATATGAAGTTAAAATAAATAACACTGTATTGGAACAAGTCCAGAAATTGAAATATTACAGAAGAGAGGATTCAAGATGCACGACATCAAGCAATAGCTAAAAACGCCTTTTACCGTCAGAAACACTTACCTATTCCAATCGAAAATTGCCAAATCGATCCGGAAACGTTTCGACAATAACGTCGTACCGGACTTTCTAAATCTCAGGTACACCGTACACTACAGAGCGTAGGATATCATCCGTTTCACATTAGAAAAGTGCAACAGTTGAAACCGGAAGTTTACAATCGGCGAATTGAATTCTGTCAGGAAATGCTGAGGAGACAAGCTGAAAACGAAACGGATGAATCCCACTTTAGACGCAATGGGATTTTTAATATGCGCAATTTCACTCATGGGCAATTGAAAATCCAAATTTAAAAAGGGAATCGACATTCCAAGAACACTTTAGTGTTAACCTTTGGTCTGGCATACTTAACGGTCAGTTAATCGAACCCTTTCAGCTGCCAGACCGCTTGGGCGGCAATCACTTTTTAATTACGACACTGAATTGGCCTATCTATCAGCTTAGCACACAAAAAAAATCAAGCATCTACCGCAATAATTCACGTCACCATAAATAAAAATCTCATCGTACTCGGCGATAGGTGAAGAATTAAAAAAAAGTCATAACTCCGAAAATACGAAAAATCGCGGAACATACATGAGGGTGATTTAGATAGCCCTCTAGGTCCTCTACGTCCCAGCTTCAGTATATCACTACTTCTTGGGACACCCTGTATATTGTTTTTCGATAATTGTGAAACTTGAGAACTATTGGATATTTTAATTTAAGCTTCGCTGAAACGTGCGCATTAAACATTTGGTTAGTGTGAAATAATTTGTTGTCTAGAGTCAAGCACCGTATTGTAATTACATCTGAGCTGAACTTTCAGACACGAGGTGTTAGAACGGCTAAGCAGAGCGGCTGACAGCATCAGCATCGGGGACCTGGTGGAGGCCAGGATTCGTGGCAGCCAGGCGTGGAGCCTCTTACCGATGCAGGTTTGTAATTATATCACATGGGCTACTTATGGGTGCCTATCATGCCCTCACTCTCGTATTTACTTTAATAAGTTCTTTTACAAGGTTTTCAACACACTTGCTCGTAAAATGGCTCTTATTACACCATTTTTATGGCTGTAATCCAGTGCATTACACACGCGTGTTTTTTACATTACATAATCGCTCTAGTGCCTTTTCATTACAGTTTTTTTTTTTCTTCAGAATATAGTTTTATGTACCTGAAACATTATAAGTTCTTCTAATGAATCTAAAGTGGTACATATAAAAAAAACAATTTCATAAATTATACAGTTTTCTTTACAAATTAACATTTAGTTTGTATTAAATTAATATAATCATTTAGTTTATTATATTATTAATGTTTGGCTGATTTGCCAATTTGCCTTTACCTCATCGCTTTTGCGCGCGCATAGACAAATGCACCGGCCGCAGCGCGCCATTTCGATTTGATTTGTCATAATTAATATTTACAAATATTTCATATTTAAGTATTTGTAGTATTATTTATTATTTTCTAAAAATGACAATAATGTGTAAATAATTTCAAGCAACGATATTTAAAACGTAAATTTGAAGTACTGATGACGGATTAATGTAAAACTTACGGGCTACAGTATTGTTTGCCCAAGTATAACCGAAACGCAGACGAAATTTTAAGTAAGGTACGAATGTTTTTTTTTTGCTTTTTTCCTCGCGAGTGTGTTGAAAAACGTCGTATGAAGCTAGTGTGCATTGGTCATTTCATTACACTCTCAGCTTTACACAGAATAGATATTCTTCTTCGAGTGTAATTACCAACGTACCACACTCGTATCATAATGTACTATTTTTGCTAATAATATAAAATTACGGTGTTTTTTGTATTTTACCCATACATCTATTCAAAGCTTAGTTTTTGCCAGTTAGGAAATTGTGGATGTTTTTTTTACCAGCCCCTAAACCTGGAGACTTGAGACAAACACCATAAAAAGACGCACAAGAGTCAAGGGGATAATCAGTCCCTAATGAAATGCACATTCTTGTACAGTTAATGGTTATGAAACACTTTAAACAGATCTTTATTTTAAAGTGCAACTTATGTAAGCCAAGGCGACACAATCGCCAGTATTTGTGTTTTACCGTACTTTAACGTACTTAGGTCTGTTGGGCGCTAGCGAAATTACTGTATTTTGTGCTAAACTGCAAAGTACCGTAACTTTCTGATTGGAATATTTAGTGTAGGGACGGATAGAAAAAAAAGCTATTACCGAATCAGACTATAACATTCCTTTGTTGACCATCTTAAACACTAGTTCGAGATCACTTTTTTCATCATATTTTGTGCGTAATTCTAGCGGTGGCATATATCGAAGCTTAAGAGTTGGCAAAGAAAGTAGATTCACTTAATTTTAGAATATTATATGTTTTCTTAGGTGGCAAGAACTAGGCTATAAATTGATGTAATACCGTTATTTTATATGCAAAAAACCTAGTAACGGAACTTATTAACCAACCGAGTAACTGTATTTGTAAGAGCGGGACGAGAAATGATTTTCTGTTCGTGATAATAAACGAAAGTGAAGCATCATTTCAAACACCAAAACAAAAATAATTTTATCTCAGTAGCAAGGGGCTGTAAAATTGAATCCTTTCTATGTCCGAAGTGGAGAGTTGTTAGAGCCTGAAGTTGTCTTTCTGTTTCAGTAGTCGATCCAGTGTGAGCACTGCATTACTATAGATTATCCTTGTATTTAATATTTTCTTCTGTTTCCGCGATTATTACTCATTGAAATAAAACAATTTAACGGATTACATCGCGTATATTATCTCATTTTAGTTCCCGACGTTTCGGAAGCTTTCCAGCTTTCCATGGTCACGGGAGGACTGAGAAAAGATGTATTTTCCTCATTTTCCTCTGTCAAAGTTACAATTTGTGCAAACTACCCATTTTTTGAAAAAACACAAATAAAGGTGTACATACATGCCAGATGGGCCTAAGCTGTAAAGACAGTTACACATGTGCCAGAAGGGCTTAATTATTTTATTCTAATAATTTACCAAGCAGCATTTCACAAATGAGGCGTACTGAGGAGAAAAGAAATGCTGCAAAGAAAAACTCCCAGGCTACCTCATTACTAATTATAATATTTAAAAAACAGAGACTATGAGGTAGCCTGGGAGTTTTTCTTTGCAGCATTTCTTTTCTCCTCAGTACGCCTCATTTGTGAAATGCTGCTTGGGGTACGGACATAATTTATGCTACTTTCGGGGCGATTATTTCCAAAAATATTCACATAATTTTTTTTTTTTAGATACCTCAGTATTAGAAGTAAGATCTGTACTGAACTGAACATTGATATTTGCTGAATTTTATTTTTTTCAGTTTCGGTTACATGTAAAGAGTGCCCCTCCTAAAAATGTTCTTTTTTGTTATTGAACTATCAAACTGGGAAGCGGCTCATACAAACAGCAACACACATAAGTGACCATCTGCAGGCCTTATGTTGATCTCAATACGGTCTACCAATGGGCAGTTAAGTGTGGGGCTGATGGTACAAGACAACTACATTCCAAAGTTCATCAATATACATTATGCAGTTTCTGAGTAAAATGTCTGTGACATGCGGACGGACGGACGGACATGACGAAACTATAAGGGTTCCGTTTTTGCCATTTTGGCTACGGAACCCTAAAAACACGGTGTGTATAATTACAACGAGGTGTAAGCTTTATCTAGAACTTCATTACAATGCAGTGTACGTTTGCGCAGGCGATGTACAGCTCGGTGATCCCGGGACACGCCATGTCGGGCCACGTCACCGGCCAGATCCAATTTCCGGGGTGGCTCGGCAAAAACTCGCGCAAGAACAAGATGCACCGCCTCTGTCAAGAAATTCATGCACACACTCGACTTAGGTAAGTGGGATTGCAACGGCGTAAACTGGTATTGCAACGGGCGCAATCTTTATACCTCTGGAGGGATTTCTTTATATGCAGACAGATATTTCAAAAAAAGAATACTCTAAAGGAAATATTTATAGTGTGGTGCTATGCAGGATAGGATATATAAGTCATAAGTATATAAGTCATTTACAGCATTTCCTTTTGAAATGAAATGAAATGAGTTTATTTGCTGAGTACAGGTTATACATATTGGTGTACATTTGAAAGATTGAGATCAGCCATACTCTGCTTAGGGTAGCATGCAAATTTCAGCGAGAGCTATGCGAAATTAACCATTTAAATGATAACAAAGTAACACAAATTATATCTAAAATTAGATCAATCAATAAATAAATAAACCAGCTGTTGAGTTCTAGAGATGTCAAAACGGATTAAATTATTATGCATTGTTATAAGTATTACAAAAAATCATTAAATGTCATAATTCCAAATATTCATTTACAGAGTAAAAACACACGTCACAAAGCCATAGAAACAATTTGCTTTTAAATGAGTTAAAAGGAAGCTCCTTGATGTACAAAGGCAACTTATTATATATTTTTATACACATATAAAATGGACTTCGAGCAGTTTGTTTGAGACAATATTTTGGCATAAATAACAGGTTGCGCTGCCTAGAGATACGGTCGTTGTAGCTGATCATGTCATGGTTTCTTTTAAAATGATGCTCATTGAGTCGTACACATACCGCTAGCTCAAAAATGTACATAGAAGGCAGAGTTAGCAGTTTATTATCCTGCATTACCGGTTTACATGACATTATCGGTTTCAGTGAGAAGATAGCTCTGATACATCTTTTTTGCATTAGGAAGGCCTTGTTTGCCTCAACAGAGTGCCCCCATATAATTAGACCATATCTGAGTGTGGACATGACGTAGCCATGATATGCTAGTAGTGCTGATTCTAGCGACACAGTTTGTCTTAATTTTCTCAGTGGACATATGAATCTATTCAGCTTGCTACAAACATTATCTACTTGCAATTTAAAATTTAAAAATTCGTCCAAATCGATTCCGAGAAATTTTATGCTTTGATCTTCGTGGTCTCCTTGACAAGTTTGCCACTCGTTACACAAAAAAAAAAAAAAAGTGAGAATTAACTTTATACGTTGTCGTCTACATGTTCTAAATTGTAAATACTTTGTTTTGTTAACGTTCATTGATAGATTGTTACTTTCCATCCACTTTTTAAAACTAAACGAAATTGTATAACTGATATCAAGCAAATCTGCCTACAACCAATAGCAACCGTAACTGTTTAACATGACTCGCCTGCTGTCAACCAAAACTCACTGAAATATCTGTTACGCGTCAAAACCTCGTATCTCGGTCCGACATCGACAATGTTATACGAGCTTTGGTTGTCAACAGATGAGGCATCCGTCACTCTCGCACATGTCTGTCAGAAAACTACGGGTGCTTCGTAATTTGTCTATCGAGTAATAAACGCCCAGACGCCCACTGGTTTTTTTCCACTCCCTGAAAAACGATGCGTTTTTTTATAACGCGGTGAACGTGAAGGTTGGTAATTTTATAGTAAAACAGTGAGCAATGGCAACTCACAGCATAGCATTCTAAATTCAAATAAAGTTATATATAAGTTTCGTTAAGGCCGAGCCACACTGGATACGTGTGCGTGACGTGCGCGTGGCGTGCGCGCTGTAAAGTACGAATCCTCATGAGAGATGACACACCGCTGAGTACGCACACGTCGCATTCGGTGTGACGCGACTTTAATACGTGGTATTGCGTTTGGTCAGGTATATCTATGTCGGATGAGTCATTCCATATGAAAACGTCTGAAGGAGTGTGCTGGCTAATATTAAATTATCTTGAAAAAAATCAGGAATGTATTTTGGGGCATAAAATTACTACATCCATGGGATTTATATTTTTCATTGGAAGTTTCATAGTGTTATTTATATTCATACTCCTATAAACTAGGTTGAAACTCTGCTTAGAAACTTTTGCTAACAATAATATTTATTTTAAATTGTAGCTTACTAACCACCGACACAATAACTAATAATATTTAAACACTATGCTCCAGAACTGGGTTCTGGGACACTGAAAATTTGTATAAATATGCTAATTTTCGGAGTTTTCAGACTACAATTCTGACTTTTCTTTTAGACCGAAGACTTAGCTTTTTTCTGGTCTGTTGCGATTTTAAACAACTGATGTCCATTTAATGTTCTCAAAATGTATTTTTGGTTTAGACAAAACATCGAAATTTCAAAAAAACCAAAACATGTCCACTTTGACCGCTGAAAAATGTACGTTTCAGTGTGAATATAATTTTCAATTTACCATCGAATGGTAGATCATAAGCTTACATTTACATAGCATCTAAATTTTATACCGGTTTTTTTTTATAGGTAAGAAGATATGATTTTTTGAAAACCGTAAATATTGCGCAACACTATCACTACGACTAAGTTGATTATCTGGCAATAAACAGTGGATTTCTTATTGTAAAGGTTTTTATTAAGTTTTGCCATGTAGAAAAGTATAATAAAAAGTATAATTAAAATTTGAAGTATAATAAATACACATACCTGTATGTTCATTTTAACCCCTCAAGCAATGTTCGACTTTTGTACGGAGCATTACATTCTTTTCCGTGCCAAAAGCAGATATCGAAGCTTCAGAATCGAGGTTAACAGGAAGATTTGAAAATTTACTCACGATTAAAAATACTAGATCATACCATTATTTCGAACGTCTGTCGTCCGGCACCTTAAAAGCTCGTAAATATTCAACTGCACAATCTTTTGAAGTTGTGACAGTCAGGAGGCAGGTCTCCAAACGTAAAAGTTAAATATTTGTTCTTACTATAGTGATTATTTTCATTTAATTAATAAATAAATAATATTTAGGTGCAGTTTTATGTATTCAAGACACTTTTATTAAGTTTCTGAATTTTGCATATTTTACGTTTTGCAAAAAATCATATCTTCATCACTAGCCAAAAAACCGTTATAAAGTCTAGTTACTGTGTAAATATTCTTGAATATGATCCATCATTTGGTGGTGATTTTTTTTTGTTTACCCTAAAACCTGCATTTTTAGCGACCAAACTGGACACGTTTCGATTTTTTCAAAATTCCAATGCATGTTTTTTAATACTATATAACACAATTTCGTATCTAAAACGGATGTGAGTAGTTATAATTGAAGTGTTCTTGAAGCTGTGATATATATTTCTTTCCTAGGTCTAATAGGAAAGTCGGAATTTCAACCCGAATATCACGAAAATGAGTAAATATATTGACATTTTTTGTGACACGGTATTTTATGCTGAAGTATTTGGATAAAAAGTAATGAAACATATCGGATATTGTGTTAATTGGGGTGTTATATAAAATAATCACAATTTTTACACATAAATTCTGAACAAAGTTTCAGCATAATTTGTCGCAGTAGAAAAATGACACCATTTTGTACTTTGGATGGGTGCTGAAGAAAGATAAGTTAAAAAAAAATGACAACGATTTTTTGTGCTTCGAGTCCTCCAGGATGTACCTCAATTTTTTTATTGATACCTGTGACCACGCGGTAACAAAAATAACTAATATCAGCCGTTTTCATATGGAATCACTCGGTTGCGAAAGAGTAGTTGTATGAAAGATCACAGCAGTGTATTCTGTTAAGGTAATCGAATCCCTGGTCAAAACCTGATTAAGGTTGTGACTTTAATCTTTATTTACGTTTTCTATTCTAGCACATCAGGCTCAAAATCGTCTATTTTCCTGGACTATTGCACTCACCTTCGTGATGCTATAGTGACGCCGCTGATCAAAGACAAATCTGACGGCATCGCACACTCTTTGGAGGTGCTTGAGGCTTACCATCTTTTAAGAGAAGACTTGGAGTCTTTAACGGAAATGTCCCTGTGGCCTGGCCAGCGGAATCCTACGATTCTGATTGATTCGAAGGTATTTTTTTTTTTTTTTTTCAATTTAATTTACAGTTACAATCCTCACTTCTCAGGGTAACGTGGAGCTGAGCTTGATACTGATCCGGTGCGCTTGCGCTTACCTTGTTTACTTACGAATACTTTTCAATATTGTGGGATATTTTGTTTAGTTACCCCTTTCTGCAACCACGCTATTGGCCTTGTGCAGGGGTCGTGTACGGAAAGCGAAAACGATCGCAGCGCTTGATGTGGCCAAAAGTGGTAACTTTTGCCGCTCTGTTTCTATCAATCGTCATACTTTTCAGTTACTATTCTTAAGTTTTCTGCTATAAAATAATACTCAGAAATAAAATGGGTTTACCATACAACAGCTATCGTGCTGTTGTGTGGTAAACTACAATAATACAGGACGAAACAGAAATTGCAATTTATATCGCTTTCCTACACAGAGAATGAAATGGAAAACTGAAACCTTGGTTAAATATTTTTATCTAATAATATTATGATAGAATAATAATAATGTTTCGAAAATATAAAATGTAGAATTACTTATAATTTGAAAATGTTTATTGTTTTAGTAGTGATGGATCTAACTAACAGCTTCCCTTTACTCTCGGTTTGAGGCTGAAACCTTATGTTGGATAATAGTAGTCATTTTTCAATTATCTGGCAACAAACATAATAAAACAATTTTTATCCTTTAATTTGTAAGGAAACAACAAGAGTAAATTGACATAATAATACTAAACACACATAAAATAGTTACTTTCTTCAATAAAGCTGAAAACCTAATGTGTTTTACATAAATACAAACAGATTTTGCACTTGTTAGGTGCTCTACAATCAATATTTTCAATTATTTAGCTTTATTTTGTTGCGTCCATTATTTAACACTTTTGACAGAGCCCCCAAAGGTGCGAAAGCTAGGCGGCGCTGACGTCGTGCACCCGGCCAATAAGCTGATTTTACCGCCATAAATTGAATGACAGTACTCAATGGCATTGTATGAATGTCCTTTCGTTCTTTGTTACCGGTAGCCTTCATTTTTCTGCCGAGTGCAGACATCCACGCATTATGTGAATAGCAAGGCAGTACAAATAGCTTAAAAGTATACTATACGCGTAAGGTTACTAACGTTAAAGATTATCACCTGTTACTATTTCCAAACCGTAGTAAGGTAGTACCATTTTAATAACAAATACTTGTTAGGGAACAATTTAACACAAATCGAACAAGTCCCATGGTAAGCTCAATACTCATACTCATTCATTTGTAAAGCCAAATTTACATGTTACAGATAATATTTTGCATAAATATGCATACAGTGCTGGGAGTATTTAGTAAATGGAGTTCGCATCGCTACAAATTTCCTAACAAGACACTGTGCCGTTTTTCGAGGGGGCCTACGTAGCACACATATAAACAATGTAACTACAAATGCATTTTTTCCTCTCGTTACTACGTACCCACACTAAAACAATACCACAACACTAAGTTAAATTATCACACTAATGCAGTAAAAACTATATGCCGACATAATTTCAAACTATCGGTGTAGGCGTAATCGAACCGATTAATTAGCTTTCAAGTGTCTGGAGAATATCGTATCGATATATTTTTCTAGACGTCATAGATAGCGCAACTTGGTACTAGTGGAATACTTTCACAAATATATCAAAATATCCTACTGGATTACAACGTTGAATAAATTATTACGGTGCATGTACTATAAATAACGTTAATTTTTACATAGAATATTAGGAACTTTATATTAGGATGGTTCCTGGAAAAGAGGAGACAACAGGTTTCACCTATTCACATGTACATGTAATATTGTCTTCGGTTATCGCGATAGTAAGGTACCGCAAAATAAAACAAATAAGAATTAAATTTTGATAAAATTATTTTTTTACCTCCGTCACTCGTCCACGAACTCTGTAAAATGTTTCTAAATTATATGTTTATATAGGGATTCATAATAGGAATAAATATCTCTAAAAATATTTCATTTCTTATCGATATTATATCGTAACGAATAACATTCACATCACTATTTTATTTTACCGCACATTGCCGTATGTAAACAGGGGCTATATATATTTAACCTTAATTACTAAAAAATAAGATTAATTATTAGACAAAGGTAGACCCTTCTCGCATACTTAATTCGCTATAGCTGATATTTGCTTGTAATTTCATCTAAAATTTAAATGCCGGTAGACCTTATTAAGGCGAAGGGGTGGGCAATCACTGAAATCGAAGTGTTTTTGTGCAATTTTTTTGATATTGTATGTAGCATGTAGAGATATGAAAAGTAACTATTCAGGACACATATATACTTAATTATGAGTTGATAGAGTAAGTTCGTTCCTATATGATGTAACTAGGCCTGGAAACTATATTTAAGAAGCAGATTTTAAAAAATCTTCCACATTTTTTTTTCCGCCTGTGAGCAATTCTACATTACCAAATTTTGCACATGTACTTTAAAAACCTTGGTCTACTAACTGATAGGAAAAAACTTAGTCTAATTTATGTAATACGGAGTTAAGACCCAAAATCAACTTTCGCCTACGACATTTCTACGAAGTCAACGTACTAAATATTTGATGAGTGTAAAAGCGTAGGCGCTTTAGCAGTGAAAGCGACGTTGCGTGCTCGCGCTATGCCACGGCGGCGCGGCGTGCGCTTACGCTGTTGCCAGCTCGCTTCCATCTATCCATAGCGATAATGTTTTTGAATTCATTCCGTCAACTGATTGCGTTTGTTATGTTTTGATGTGTTCTATTTTACGATTTAGTACCAGTATAATAGGGAAGATGACTAGATTTTAAAAAAGTCCATCTTGTAGATTAATAAAAATATTCTACACGTATTTTTTCTTCTTTTACTTACTCGAAAAATAAAGGCACATTGAGTCAAAATGTCGCGTGACGTCACTCTTAAGTACACATTTTACTTAGGAGTGATGTCACGAGCCCCCACTCCTAAACTTAAACGCGATTTATCTGAGTATTTTTTTATTATTACGTAAAAACAAAAAAATACGTGTCCAATATTTTTATATTATCTAACTGACGGACTAATTAGATTTTTTTTTATTTTCACACCCCGTCATCGTGCCTTTATATCAAGGTACTCTGTGTTTATTATTATTACGAACAGGTAGTCTTTGAGGCGTTGTTTATTTCGGGGATTTGTTATGTTGTTTTGTATGTTATTGTTTGTGTTATTAGACATTGATCTCGGTGTTTTGTGCGGCGTGAGTCGCTCCGTGCGACGTAGTTACTTGGAAATTCTTGAGTCCCTAAAACGGGGGAACAAGAACGGTGGCGGTGGTGGTAATGGTAGTGATGGTGGTGGTGATGGTGGTGATAATGGTAGTGATGGTGGTGGTAGTGGTGCTGTTGATGGTGATGATGGTGGTGATAGTGGTGGTGGTGGTGATGGTGGTGGTGGTGGTGGTGGTGGTGATGATGGTGACGGTGGTGAATGGTAGTGGATGATGTAATTGGTGGCGATGGTGGTGGTGGTGGTGATGATGGTGGTGGTAATTGGTGGTGTTGATGTTGATGATGGTGGTGATGTTGGTGGCGATGATGGTGGTGATGGTGATGATGGTAATGGTGGTGGTAGGAGTGATCACCACCATCACCACCACCACCATCATCACCATTCACGCCACCACCACCACCATCATCATCATCACCACCGTCACCACCACCACCATCATCCACTTCCATCCACCACCGTCACCATCATCACCATAACCAGCATCCCATTCATCACCATCACTACCATCCTAATCATCACCATTACCACCACCACCACCATCATCATCACCATCACCACCACCATCCACCACCACCATACACCAATAATCATCCAATCCTGAATACCAGTAGATACCCCCAGGGTCCATCAGAATCTGGAAAATGGTTGACAGTCCGGAAGGTCTTTATATCCTTCCGAATCCATAATTTAAAATAGGCACAAACAAAAATCATTGTGTCAACACATAATTTAAGTCAAAGGTCAAGGTCAAAAAAACAAACTGGAATAAAGTAGCCTCAAAACAAGCGCCTCCATACTGCAAAAGGAGTCAATAGTTCACAACTAGTCAATGCGCGATACGACGAGTCGAGAGAGAGCAACTAATATATACTAGATGGCGCGCGCGCTCGAAGTATTACGTTCGGGCCGAACGAGCAAGGTCATTTCCCCATCTCTTCGCCTTAACCTTAAATACGGGGAGTTTTAAACGTCAAACGTTCTCGAACCTGTCAAAATGAAATACGAATTGTATACTATGTTATTTAAACTGATTTTGTAATCGATTCCAAGATGCCTGATTATCTATGTTGTATTATGGTATAATAAAAGCAAAAATGTGAAATGATATTCCATCCATTTGTATGTTGTGATGTATTTGAACGCTTTTTGCACCCATACGCAGCACATGCAGGCATTTTGACGGAGCTTGTTACGCGTAAATAACGATTACAAGATTGCCAATAGTCGATGAATGAAGTAGTTTTTATAAAACATAAAACGGTTGGAACATTGTACCAACGTCTTTGGCAGAGGGGAAACGACATGAAGACGTCTCCATGAACTTAATACTCCAATTTCCAGTGCGTAAATTTTTATACTTATTCAACAATTTATTAAATAAGTAAATAATTAATCAATAAAATCTATTGGTAATAAAAATAATACGATACTCGTACACACAATGAGTGTGTATTCGTATTTAAAATTATTCCTTGCATATTAAAAACTCATCGTAACAATAAAATTGGCGGCTCAATAAGCCAACTTTTTAGTTGACGTTTAAAGCTGTACAACTCGGAGCCTCAGTTATATATTTTGGTAGTTTATTATATCACGTGCGTCTATTTGATGACTTTGCTAGCCTACGTCTGATGGGGACAAACTTGTCTCCGTTTCGTGTGTTGTGTTCGTGTACCATCGCGTTTGTTTTAAATGATGTTAGGTGGTTCCGCACATATACTGCTATTTGCATAATTACTATAGCAGGTAACATCAGGATTTTGAGTTTTTTAAACAGTTCTATCGCTGGGGTGTCTAGCTGCACTCGTGGGATGATGCTTATGGCACGTTTCAGGAGGCGGAAAACACGTTCCCATTGGGCACACCGTCCCCACAGGTCCGCAGTTGGCGCAGAAACGATTGCGGTAACATCGTCAGCATACATTAGAACTTATTAGCTTTGAGAAGCACGCATTGAGCAGGTTAGAGACAGATGATCCTTGTGTTCAAGCATTGGTGACCCTAGTGGATCAGATCTTGCCTTCCCATCGTCAGCGACCACAACCTGCGACCTATTCGTAGGCTCCTAAATAGGGACAGCGATGTAAAGACGTAGCTTGCCCCAAGAACATTATGATCGGCCACATCGGAAGCCCATCTGGACACTCTCTTGCGGCCAAGATGCGCCGAACTAGTTCGCGAGTCAGATCGTGGTGGATCGGCCGGTGCGGTATGCATATTGCCTGTCTGGAAGACTCTCAGTGGAGATTAAAAAACTAGTGAGACGGGTACTAAAGCCGTTTTCAACAACTTTCGCAATAGCGGGAATTATTGAGAGGCCTTCAATATCTCTCCTACTGCCCTTACCCTTAAAAATAGGAGCTACTTTGCTTATGTTTAACGGCGTTGGGTAAGTGCCCTCTTCTATACATCAGTTACAGAGCTCCGCCATCACCAGTTCAGCACTTTACCTAAACGACATCTGGTAAGCTACATCACTTTTTCTCCTCATTGATGTATTCCTGGCGTGACAACCCTAGCACTACACGTGCCGCGTGCGAATGAATACAAGTTATACGATAGTCAGAGACGCATATAGTAGGCACGTTTCTCATGCCTGAACAGCGTTTTTACGAGGAAGTGAAATTTCTGTACTTGTACTATTACTTATTCTGTGATCTGGGATAGTTTTTATCCCGGAAATTTTGGCGAGTTTCCGTGTCGAGTGACGTTGCTAACTCACAAGCAAAGGCAACACTTGCTCGGCCCGGAACCCACTGGGTGGGCGCTCTGCTAGTAATAAGTTTTTGCTACATACGTATTTTCTACGAAAATGTCGGTCATTAATGTGTTAACATTCACTGCCAGGAACCCGCTCAGCGGGCGCTCTGCTCATAGACAACTATTCAGATAAACAAACATTTTGATACACAAATGTAAATCTATCAACATTGCAACAATAAAACACCATTCTATTAAATAATATAATATAGCCTGTTCACGTGTCCCACTGTTGGGCAAAGGCTTCCCCTCTTTTCCGCCATGCATCCCTATCCAGCACATACTCCCGCCAGCCCTTGCAAAATGTGTCCAGATCGTCCTACCATCTCCTTTTCGGTCTGCCTCGGTTCCGGTAGCCAGCCTGGGGGATGCATTCGGTACTTACCTTGGCCCACTGATCCGGGTTCATACGGCAGACATGCCCAGCCCAGTCCCGTTAAATAATAAATGAACTAAATGAAAAAATGTTATTTATGAACGACGACACTATAGACCCTTAAACTGGCTATTACTTTACTCTGTAAAACTTCAGATTTTGTCATTTTAATGTTTCTTAGTACACTTAGAGGGCGCAGCAGCGTGGAATTTCTTAAAATCTAAATATTTGAAGCCTCTATCTGCTAGGCTGTGCAATTTTCTGGAATTGTTTTTATCGGGAGACACCAATGCTTTGGTTGTACAAGATGGCACAAAGAACGTGATCATTGGATCTTGCGGATATATTTTCTTGTTGCTCATTTTAAGAACTTAAACGAATTACTTGTACAGAAGCCAAATTAAAATTGTAACTGCCGCCGATTCAATAACAATAAAGATTCAAGTTGTTGTCATGACACTTGTCAGTAGTTGTCATAATAAAACCACAGATGCGATATATTTTTTACTTTTTAAATAGCATTTTGTAAAGGCGCTACATTTATTCTGCCTCACATTGCGCTTAGGCCTTTATAGAATTAGGTATAAAAATACAAAATACATTCCTCGTAATTTTCCAAATACTATTCGATAGTTCGATAAAATTAGGGGGTAAAAAAAATGAAATGTCCATTGTGACCCATCAGTTTTTACGACAACATCTGTCACGTTCAACGTTGGACCGTTATTCTTTCCTCATTCCTTATTTATTAGTTATGAGTACTAGACGACGATATATTTAATAGATTAGTTAATTTATATACATAGAAAACTTCACATTACACAAATATTTGCCCTTGCATTACTCCCGCTGAGCTAAACCGGTCATCATAAACTATTATCACCGAACAGATAAAAGCGGCAATGACACGCACGTACAACAAGAAGGCCATTGCGCTGCCCTACGCGCCCGGGGCGGTGAAGCGCGTGCGCGCCGCCGACGCGACCGACGCGGCCGACGCGGCCGACGAGCACGACGAGCACGACGAGCCGCAGGACGACAGCGACCCCGAGAACGACCTCCTCATCAAGGTACACACGCTCATTACATTATCTATAGGATTACTTTGTCATCATGTGAACGGTACAGAGCGCTACGAATTTAACTGTCTCGAATGGTGTAACCCAGCGCCGAGAAATGGCAATGCGCATTAAAAAATTAACGTTAGTGGCCTCACGCTCGTAGGAAACCGTAGTTGAGGTCAAATAATGTCGTAATGTTTATTTCAGCAGAAGCAGAACATTGGTTTTAACTGAAATATGATTTCATACAGCATAAGCCAATAAAGCCACTGATATGTTTGTACAGTCAGCATCAAACATATTTTATGATGCCGATTGTACTTGCTTTAATATTTAATTTCCCTCCTTGCCCGTGGTCCACCTAATCTGTTCACCTGGGTGGACCACGGGAAGTTTTTTCTACCCGTGGTCCACCTAGGTGGACTAAGGTGAACCACGGGCATTTTTTTTTACCCGTGGTACACCTATGTAAACTTTGCTAAAAGACCTTCTTTCATGTATTAGTACTTCACTTGCATTATCTATACTAAGAAGGCGCGCTGATAAGATTCCGAAATGACAGACTTAAAAACAAATAATAATAGAAAATATAATTTCATTGTAATTCATGACTCTCATATAAATGCAAAGACAATATTTTAAACATAATAACAAAGGGTGTTTTTTAAGGTATACAAATTCAAAATGAAATAAAACACGTAAAAATAAATTTTATTATCATGATTGGTTTTATTTAAAATACATTCTTATGCATTAGGTCTTAAAAATGATTTCGGGCATACGGGCGCCACGGCTGGCTCTAATGAAGCGTAATCGGGAAGTCCAAATTTCGACCACTTTCTCGAGCATCTGGGGCCGTATATTGGCAAGAACGCAGCGAAGTGGTCCAACGTCAGTGGTTTATCTAGGTAGACCTGTGACTTCACATATCCCCAAAGAAAGCAATTCATAGGTGTCAGATCACACGACCGCGGAGGCCAGTTCACAGTGCAGTGCAAAATCTTCCACAAACTGGATGGGCACAATTCCAATGGAAAACATTTCATTTATTTGAAAGTGACTACAATTAAAATATTGGGAAAGATTTGGACTAACACATTAACATTATTTTTGGAATTTTCGGTTCACTAATTATTGAAAAATGAATATTATTAGCAAATGGTGATCTGTTAGGCGGTACAAAGTTAATTCCTTTGCTTTCTTTGTTTTGGCAATTATAAAAAGGGTTAACGTGTCATATTGGCAGTTTACATTTGTGTCAAAACTATTGGCGGGTAATAATAACGACACGATAAAAAAAATCACTGTGAATAGAAAAGTACAACTTTGACTGTAGTTACGTGAGCAATAAGTGTGATAAATACATTACAATGATCTGAATACATTACGGCAAGTAACTTTATCGTGGCAAGTCAGGGTTAGTCGTGGGTAACAAAATCACAGTGATATTTTTACAACTGGTACGAGAGTCACGGTGATTGAAATGTATTTGTAACGCTTTTCACCATCTCTAGTTATGACACTTGTCACAATAAGCCCACAGATGCAGAATAGTTTTTACTTTTTAATTTAATTTTACCTCAAATTGAGCTTAGGCTCTTATAAAATGAGGTAGTTTTGTTTTATTAAATTCAGTGCCTAAAATGAAAAATAATTTCCAAATACAAAATACGTACCTCGTAATTTTGCGAATATGATAAGATAGTTCGATAAAATTAGGGGGTAAAAAAATGAAAAGTTGTCCATTGCTGTGCTTCATCGCATAACTTCTTCTGTGCGCCCTGCCCTGTATGGCGTTTTTATGGATGCGTAATATCAACTAGAGTGTTCAAAATATATTCAAAATAAATTTGCACAATTTGTAAGCGTTGTTCTGAAGTAAGTCTATTCATTGTGAAAATGGCAAAACGTATTGACTTCAAATAACTATACCGCCAACTGTCAAATTGACAATCACTGCAGTGTTGCCCATTTAAAATCCAAACCTCTAACTAAATAAACACATTTATATAAATACGAGATCCAAAGAAAACCTGTCTTAGATTTTCATGAAGATAGGAGGAAACAGAAGTACGGTTACACAATAGCTAGGCTAGCTAAGTGGACAAAAATATTAATCGAACTCTGACGTCACAGAATTTAAAGAATTTGGATTCGAAGAAATAAGATAATAGCAATGGAGAAACGTTAGGCCAAGTGCGTAGACTTGGAATGTGGTTGAAATACATATATCTTTATGTCTATTGTCTTATTTCAGCGCCGTTTCGGAAACTTATCAGCTAGCCCTTGTATAGTTGTAGAAATGAAATGTCTGTACGTTCAATATATTTTCTACAAATACGTGTAACAGGCTATTTGTGAGAAAAATATCCTTTGTATGTCTGTATGTATAATTGTCTTTAAGGTTTCATCATGTCGAAACAGCTGAACGGATTTCGATCATTTTTAATAAAAGGATAGCTCCGGATATCCCCGAATGCTTACCGGATAGCCGACTAAGTTAAAACAAAAAGAGGATTATGACTTCCCTCTTCGCGAACAAAGTTGCGGCTTGTAATACACACTTAAAAGTAGATTAAGTACCGAATAACTATTAGCCTTCGTAAAGTTATAACTTATTGCAAAATCTTTAAGAAGTATTGCATACTTCTTAAAGTTTTTGCAATCTTTTATTTTTCATTTAATTGGTTACGTACACCTTATAAATTTGGCTCTACAATAATTTGGGAATAACTATTTTATAAGAACGACTACATGCTCTATGAACGAGAGCGTTACGTTTATATTTATTTCGAGTTAAGGAGACAAGCAAAAGTTTAAATATGTGTCTAATGTTCTAACGAGATAAATTAAACTAAAAGTATATCTGAGCTGTCGGTAAATAAATGTATTTTAATTAATTTCCAGAAGAAAAAGGGCAAAGAGAATGAGACGTCTGCTGCTAAAAAAGAAGACGCTGGTACTAGCAAGGACAAACCTAGCTCAAGCAAAGGCAAGGGCAAGAAAAAATAGATAAAAATGTTGATCCCGTTTCACTGTAACTAGTAACTGAGTACATAGCATTTGCCACCTTATCGCCTGTCTATTGCGTTCTTTATTAAACAGTAAGAGGTAGGTATTTGTGGCAAGTTAAGTGTCGCACAGCTAGTTGTCCTGGCCATCCTGATGGCCATTCCGTTAATATGTTAACATTTGTGATATAACTATGTCACAGACAGACAGCACACACGACCGAAGTGTCACAGTGCATTGTTTCAAATAATGGCGACGAGGTCTATTAGAGACCTGTCAAACAGAAATCATCGGCCTTGTAAACTCTGTACATAGTTTAGGGCTTGAAACAATTTTCGACTCGATACCTTTATGCAACGAAAGTTAGTCATACAACATATATGTAATTGTCGTTACACAAAGGAATCAATTAAATTTTGTTTTAATTAAAGCCCTGTAAATTTACAATGAAACAAAAAATCATCACCTCTATTACAGTATTTTGTGATTTCAAATATTGCAAGACTGTGGTATTTTAATTGCACGCCTGTTAATGTGTAGCATTCGACAGGCGTAACCAACCGTTAATCAGCCGTCAACGCTAACAGAGCACGGTGAATTTGGGCCTTATATTGTAATTTGAAAATCGCAACCACAAAAAAACGCTTTATAAATCAATATGGCTTTCAATATATGTTTATTGCGAGCGAAGGAAGTCTTAGGTAAGGAATGCAATGGGTTAACCAATTTCTTTAGATCTCGGTTATATCTCGGTTTTTCCTACATGTACTAAAAATAACTGATTGCATTTTCGAGTCTTATAAACAAACGTCGTTATCGCGGGAGCAAAAACGATTTGACAGTACTCAAAGATTATGACAAATAGGCAATAACAGAACTGACACTCGTGTCGAGAAACGTTTATACCTAAGAGTTAAACGGTATGATTTTTTTTTGTGATTTATCATTTTCGTCATTCAGACTCATTGTATATTATTACCAAAGCAAAAAAAAAACCATTTCTCGGCGCAAACATTCGAGAAGACTTAAATGTTATAGCAAATTATCTTTAGGCAATTCCAGAAACTATACGAAGACATTTAAAAAAAAATGTAATGGACTATTGTTTTGGATTTTTTGTATGTTTGTATGTGTCGTGGCTTATAGCAGATACTTATAGGATACTTTTTACCCTCCTACGATGTCGAAAAAGAAGGTTTATGACTTTTTCTCCTGCACGAACGAAGTTGCGGGTATCTTCTAGTTTTAATAAAATTTGACTGCAAATTGAAAACATTTCATTTAAACAGCTAAAACCAGTTTGGAAAAAATACAGATTTTGGTATAATAAAAATAATGGCAATTGATATCGGGAAAGAATATAGTACTTGAATCATTGATATGTTGCATGTTAGATACTTTTTATTGTTTTAAATGTGCACGCATAACAGTCGTTGTTAAACGATAATTTAGTCAATTGAAATTGACATATATTTTGCACGGCGCCGTAAACCGCAGACAATTTTGATCTAATTATGATTGGCTATTACGAAAATCACATAAAATACAACAAGATGTAAATATACTTACTCGTATATAAAACTAAAAACATTGCTGGCTTATTATGAAAGTTTTAAGTAAAAGCCTTTTCCAGCGAAAACTTCGTGCTAGATATAACTTCTTAGAGAGGCTTAGAATGTGTAGACAAAATATTCCGTTTATACGTAACAGACATTCTGTTATATGTGTTCTTTAATAGATTTGTTTTTGCTCCCACGATAACGACGCATGCTTATAAATGTGTGTTAGTGTATCCGTATGTTGTAATTTTGTAATAGTCGAAATTAAATTTCCATTGTGTGTCAAATTGTGATGTATATAATATTATGGTTATTTTCTTGTTGCGATTGGCGTATTTTTTTTAAGTGTTCCTAGTTGCAGCATTAGTAAACATATTTTGTATTGTGGTCATGGCAGATTTTAAACCTTTTCCAATGTCTATAAAATAGTGCTGTGATGACCTGTATTCGACAAATTAAAAGGTCTAGTTTTATATACGTTTAAATATTGACACATAACACCGTGTTACAATTATCAAAAGTTTGCCTATATTGCTAACGTAAAGGAGACGTAACTGAGAGTATATGTAGTAGTTGGAAAGACAGCATAATGTTCAGTCATCACGTCACAATCATGGTTAGAAATATCTTACGCGACCCTTTGTCTAAATGAGGATAGAGAAACTATGTTACTATAATCGTGGAATGACTTACTAGAGTATAAACTACTAAGCTGACGAATTCTGGCTGTTACGTAAAGCCCGTGTAAATGCGGTAATCTACGTGAGATTTTATTCAACAGACCTATTTTAAAAAATCACTAGCTGACCCGGCGAACTTTGTACCGCCTGAAAGTCGATAAATGTAGAGATAGGTAGCTTTTACTTAGCTAAAATTGATTTATGGTTTCAATTAAGGTAATTACAAAATATACAAACATTATTAAGATGTATAATTTATTGATTTCAGTAAAGAACCTTATGATATACCTACATCATCTTTCTTTTTTCGGGCTCAAAAACAAATAAAGCTGATGGCCGTGTGAAAACCACGCATTTTCTAAATTTAGACCACAAATGGTCAAGGATTGCCCCGGTGATTTATTTATTGTCATTGCGAACACGAATTGGACATTGAATACGTTTAAATTCAAAGGGCATTTCGGTTGGTATCATCGGAATCCTTGGAATGAGGACTTCTTCACCTTTGAATGTTCCTTTCAGTATCGTCGCGTGAATCACATTGGTCATCAGTTTTCTTATAACTAAACGCGTTCTATTACACAATTTTGGTTGGTTTAGATTTCTCAGCATAATGACGACTATCGAGCCAACCTTTAACTCTTAATTGTGCGGCGAAGCCAGGCAAATCTAAAGAATTTAGAAATTCAGTGGGATAGCTGGTGGCTTCGTCTTCGTTAATTACACGGTCAACAGATTTCAATAAATGCAGAGTACCAAGTATTCGGTTCTGAATTCCAATATTTAAATCGTCCGCTTTTATTTTTAACCGACTTCCAAAAAAAGGAGGAGGTTCTCAATTCGACGGAATGTTTTTTTTTTTTTAATGATGTTCACCGATTACTCAAAGACTATTTGACCGATTTCAAATTTTTTTTTTTGGTTTTATAGAAGGTTCTTTCTAGTTGGTCCCATTTAACTTTGGTTAAGATCTGATGATGGAATCCATGAGGAATTGAAGGAACTCCTCAAATATTGTAGGCATACATATAGCGATTTTGGTATTATAAGAAACATAATAAGCATTTGCATTCAGAAAGTGTACATTGGTGAAGTGGAACTGATGCAGAAGACCACAGAATGCCATCGGAACTCCTCAATGATAAATGATTTACGGGTGGCGACAAAATATCTTGATTAATTTAGCTAAGCAACTTCATAGTCACAAATTTAAATGTTCCTGATGAGAATCGTACCATCGAATTGATTTGATGATGGAGCCTTAGGTAATCACCAAATCTATGTAATAAAATAATGTATCCTAGCCGTCTTTGGGATTGTTCGAATCGTCACGAGATACACTTTTAAGTAACGATTAACTAAAAAGTGTAACATAAATAAACTTTTAAACAAAAAAATAAAACTGACTCCAAAAAAACTAAAACGTGAAAAATAACGCCATAATTCAATTTCTTCAAATTACTTACAAGTAACCATTTGTATACTCAATCTATACAGTATATACAATTAATGTTATTTTGGAGTCGGTGCCATCGCGTCACAACTTACTGAAATCGTCAATTTTCAATATTTTACACATTCTTTATATGGCACCGACGCCAAAATAAGATTAATTGTATATACTGTATAGATTGAGTATACAAACGGTTACTTGTAAGTAATTTGAAGAAACTGAATTATGGCGTTATATTTCACTTTTTAGTTTTTTTGGAGTCGGTTTTATTTTTTTAGCCGCTCAAATAGCTCGCTCACTCAGCCAATCGTAATTTTGGTGGTTTTTAATTATATTAGGGAATACTTTATCGATGAGCTCCTCTTTGGACGACGCAATATTACAAAAATTCGGAGGAAATGTAATCAATCCGCTCGATTTATCAATAGGGACACGGCCATTACCAACATTTAGCAATCGCTCTGAGAATTCTTCGGCATCTGGATCATTGCTACTCTGATGTTTTCTACCAATTGCAATTTCTTAACATTGTGCCACAAATTCGATGACTTGAGGCAAGTGTTAATCGCATCCGCAGCAGCCAATCTTGGTATGACTGGCAGTGTGTGGCGAAAATTGCCACAGTAGAACCATTGCGCCTGCAAAACATCTTAAATCTTTACGAAGATCTTTCAATGTCCTCTGTCCAGTGCTTCTAATGCGCGTTTGTGCGCCATTGTACATTCGTCCCAGATAATTATTTTAGCCGCTACTAATACTTTGGCCATTGCAGTTTTTTCGCGATATTACATGTTGGTTGGTGGCTATATTTTGAAGATTCAATGGTAATTTTAATGCTGAATGTGCTGTTCGACATCCTTCCAACAATGTGGCCGCTATGCCATAAGAAGCAACTGCTACCGCAATGTCGAATCTCGCACGAATAAAAACTTACGAAAAATCCCGATAAATCAACTTCGGAGCTCGTGAAATCTTGTATCTCTCTCTTCCACGAGAAGAACGGTGCAAAGGACCTGAAAAAAAGAATGTGAATAGAAAGCAGCGTGAGAGTCCATCCACAAGAAAAGGAACATTAAGTTGGGAAAGGTGCGCAATTTGTTTGGGAAGAATCCGGTAATCTCTTCTCGAGATGTCGCAAATAAAGTTGGAACAAGCCAATCAAATGTTCAAAACATTAAACAAAAATGCGGCATTACTACATACAAAAAGGATAAGGTTCCAAAAAGAACAGTAGAACAGTACAATCGACCGATTAGACGTTCTAAATTATTGTATTGTACAATATTTTGGTTGAGGAAAAAAAATGTTCGCTAATTATGGACGACGAAACCTATGTAAAGGCTGATTTCAAGTCTGTACTTGGTAACCAATATTTTTCCTGTCGTGACTCCTCAAGTCTTGCTGAGTCTGAAAATGTTATCCCGGTAGAAAAATCTGCCAAGAAATATCTAGTATGGCAAGCCATATGCCAATGCAGCATTAGAGGTTCCCTTTCGTTACTACATACTAGAACAATTACGAGGGCTGCTATTTATATATCCGGAAACCGGGATTACAATCTTCTTAAATAGCATATTTGACCGCCATGGTAAAATTTGAACTTTTTTAAGTATATAAGGTATATTTTTTCTTCCTTATTAACGCTCGTGTTTTGTTTTTGACGGGTTTTAAATGTCATCTCGCAGCAAGAATGGAACTCACTCGTGAAAATATTCGTGCTATGATTTATTATGATTTTCGGCGTGGTTTAACGCAACAACAGTGCATAGATCAACTAACTTCAACTTTTGGTGATGAAGCCCCATCTAAAACTACTGTGTATCACTGGTTTAGTGAGTTCAATCGTGGACGTAGTATGCTTACGGACGAAGTTAAGGCAGGTCGCCCGAAATCGGTCGTTGTACAACAAAATATCGAGGCTGTGCGAAAACTTATAATGGACGACCGACATGTTACGTACCGCGAGATAGAGGCGACTCTGGGTATTTCTATGACCAGCATTAATAGCATATTACATAATTATTTGGCTGTAAAAAAAATTTGTTCGCGTTGGATACCCCACAACTTAACAAATGAGCAAAAACATGCTCGCGTCGAATGGTGCAATAAAATGTTAAAAAAATATAACCGTGGTGACTCAAAAGCCGTTTATAACATCTATACAGGTGACGAATCCTGGATCTATGCATACGATCCCGAAACGAAGCAACAATCAACGGTATGGGTGTTTCAAAATGAGCCGAACCCTACGAAAGTTACTCGTGCAAAAAGTACATTGAAACAAATGGTGGCCTGCTTCTTCGGTATTAATGGCCATGTAGCTACAGTGCCACTAGAAAACCGTAGAACGGTTAATTCAGAGTGGTACACGACCATTTGCTTACCGGAAGTATTTGAACAAATTCGTAAAACTAACCAGCGACGAAGAATCATTCTTCATCATGACAATGCCAGCTGTCATACGTCACGCGAAACAACTCTATTTTTGGAGGGTCAAAATGTGGAATTAACGGGTCATCCGCCGTACAGCCCTGACTTGGCACCCAACGATTTTTATTTATTTCCAAATATAAAGAATAAATTACGCGGTCAACGATTTTCGACCGCTGAAGATGCTGTCGACGCATTCAAACAACACGTTATGGAGGTACCTCAGGCGGAGTGGCAGAAGTGCTTTAAAAATTGGTTCACGCGAATGCAAAAGTGCATAGATCATCAAGGGGAATACTTTGAAAAACAATAAAACTATTTTCAGCCGTGTACGTTTGTTTGTTTTTTTGTTTCCGGATATATAAGTAGCAACCCTCGTAAAACCGATATTTTCATTACCTTTCATAAAAAACACACTTCATCAACGTTGTTTTGGCCCCATTTGTCAACATGTCATTATTCGACCGCAACTTTGGAATAATGGTATAGGCACAATTCAGTCAAAGTAGTGCCTAAAGATACTAATCATCCACCTCCAACTGTCCCGAACTTTGCCTTTTGGCTTTTTAAACGCCAAACACCGCCATAACCCCAAGGTGTGAAGTCTCACGGAGTATTTCCTAAATAACGAGTGTGGGATACATCGCGATGTAGTGGTTGTAGACAAGGGCCTCGCCCCTCTCCTAAGCAAAGAGAACTGGCGCATACCAACGGTGGTTGGCACAGTAGACTGTAAGGACTTATGGAGGAGTAAGGAGCTACACGGGTGGTTCTACAAGGCCCGATGTGGATCTGCTCGCGTCGGTGATCTGGCTACGTTTCGGCGATCACTTTGGGGAAACCGGACGAAGTTATCGTGAAGAACAACTACCGGAGTGTATCCTGAACAGTACGATGAGTTGCCGCACTATAAGTATACATCGACCAGTTCTCAAAAAAGGTCGTGCTACGCTCTATTGAAATCAATCTATTATCAGTATCACGGACAGTACTATTGTAGCCCATAAGCCTGATATCGTATTGGTAGATCGATCTAAGCGACGGGCAATCCTCGCGACATCACCATCTCACACGACGAGAGCCTCGTGAGGGCCGAGAAGGACAAACTCAGCAAGTACCTTGACTTGGCTCACGAGGTGACCTCCATGTGGGATGTTGAATCGAGGATCATTGTCCCAATAGTCGTTTCGGTAAACCGCCTTATAGCGAAGAGTCTTGACCAACATCTTAAGAGACTTGCTAGATGGATGGATCAGGGGTCAGATACAGAAGACAGTAATTATGCACACGGCGCGCATTGTCAGGAGCTAGGGCTGCACAGAGAGGAACCACTGGTAAGGACTACCGGTAGTTTGAGCCCTGCCCCGCTGCCGGCGGCACCCTAGGTTAGGTTTATTATAATGTATTTCTATTTTGCATTTGCTTTTATATTTTACTTTTTATATACATATTGCAAGAACCTACCTAAGATATAAAGAAAATAATAATAATATTCATAAACTATATTGTCTATACATATAATAAAGCTGAAGAGGGTCGAATATCTGTACATGGAAGATATTCGAAAACAATTTGGCCGGGGATACTTAAAATGTGTTACGAGCCCACGAGTATCGAGTACCTTGCTAAACTAGCAGGTGGCGCTAAAATTAATACCTTTCTGCCAAATCCATACTTATATTGTAAATGGAAGTGTGTCTGTCTGTCTGTCTGTCTGTCTGTCTGTCTGTCTGTCTGTCTGTCTGTTACCTCTTCACGCTTAAACTTGGTATGGAGATATTTTGAGTCCCGGGTTTGAGGCTACTTAATATAAACGAATGTAAGGCGGACGAAGTCGCGGGCAGAAGCTAGTAAGTAATATAATTTGATTACCTCATATATTTTCCCTCTTCCCCTCGGACCACCGCAAGGTGTAAATGTGCCTTAGTGCCCCATTTAAAAGTTATTATTTATTTGTTTTACAATTTTACTCTAATTAATTCGCGTGCGAAAATAGGAATGCATAAGTCGCACAGCAGTCACTGTACGAGTTCACTTTGTCTACGTCACTAGCTTCTGTTATCCTGGTACATCGCTGCGGGCAGATATCTTCGTGAGTGCTACGCCATCGCAGAATCTGCTACGCCGTGTCATGCTACGTGTGCTACGAGCTGTATTGCCGTCCTTTTCGCTCCTGTCCTGCAGCGCGTAAGTGCGCATAAGAAGTTTCGCAGCTGAACCCACCGCTACGCTCCTCCGCTACGGCTACCGTAACCTCTTCTGTGTTTCTGAGGCCCTAGTACTTTACGACTAAAACTGACAGCGTGCCGCACCTACGTCATCACCATCGTTATATACTCGCATCACTGTAACGAAGTTTACTTGACCGTCGTACAGCATGAGTAAGGATCTCAATAACAGTATGGTATGCGGCGCTTGCTGTGCGGAGCTGATGCTGGGCGAAGAATATTTGCAGTGCATGGTGAAGACGTGCGGTAAGACACTACGCTTGTAATAATAAAGCCCTTTCAGACGTTGAAAAAGCTTCGTGGATTTGCCTAGAATGTGTCTGCGCAGCCAAGAGGGGCGGCAGGAACTGCGACACACCGGTTGGCACGCCAGCTAGTGTCAAAAACGTGACAATAAGGAAGCCCTCCTCTGTCTCACACACACCGCTCCCGCAACGCCACCAGGAGAATAAAGTGTCCATGTCGGTCTCTGCCTCGCTGGAACTCCAGCTACTTCGCGAGCAGATAACTTTTCTGACGGAACAACTTACGGACGCCGTCTCCACAATAAGCCGTTATCACTCCGCTCTTACATTATCTACAAGTAAAATTGAGGCCATCAGTGTAAGATTAACAGAACTGGAGCACTCCATTATGTCCCGAGATCCGCCTGTTGTTACGCCTCCGCCGGCGCTGTATAACGAAGTCGTGAAGTCGGGTAAGGGGTTAGATGCTTGCGCCTCTCCGTGTGGCCGCTCTGCGAGTAGTATCCGAGTGCGAGCCAGTAACGAAAACAGCACCCCTTTAGCGGAACATACCAACGATGTCAGTGATAGGCAGGAGCCCTCGGTAATATCTCCCGTATGCGCCGGCTCGGAAAGGCTAGTTGTCGGCACGCCGACATCAAATAATCACAATCACCAAGAAGAAGTCAGGCAGGTTAATGTCCAGGCAAGGACACAAAGGCGAAATACCTCTGTACGATGCACAGCTGGACCCAACATCACCACCCTCAAAGCGGTCGAACTCCATAAGTACATTCATTTATGGAACATGGTGTCTAGTGCCGATGACGTCAAAAAATACCTAAACAACTTGTGCGCCAATGGATATTGTACGGTGGAGGAGCTTAAGTCTAAGGGAGACTATAAATCCTATAAGCTAGGTGTACCGGTATTGTACTATGAGAAATGCTTTTCAGCCGACGTTTGGCCTGAAAATGCTATGGTGAAGAAGTGGTTATTTCGAGGACAAAATATCAAACAGCGAGGGGGTGACCATATTGCCGCGTGATTGTTTATCCGGCTTTTCCCTTTCCATAGCATATCAGAACGTCAGAGGCCTAAATACCAAATTAAAATGCTTCAGAGAAACAGTTCTTGCTCTCGAGAGCGATCTCATTGGTGTCACCGAAACTTGGCTCTCCGAATCTGTAGTGGATTCGGAACTGGTAGGGTACGATTGGAGCATACTGCGCCGAGACCGCGCCACGGGGCGACACGGAGGAGGCGTCCTACTGACCGCGCGTCCGGGTATCGCTCTACGTCGCAGACCTGAGTTAGAGACGACCGACGGCGAAGACCTGTGGGTATCGCTTGTAGTGCGGCAAACCGTATGTCATGTGTGCGTAATATACATTCCACCTAATTCTGTAGACGACGTCTATATGCGCTTTTTCCATAAAGTCGAATCTTTTATTGATAGTTTGAATGGTGTGGTGTTAATAATTGGTGACTTGAATATGAACCCAAAGTACAGTTCAACTAGTATTTTAAGTTACTTTTGTTATTTTACTACTATTTGTAATATGATAGAGAAGAATCAAGTGTTGAATGAATTTGGAGGAGTGCTAGACGTGGTGCTGGTGAGAGAGCGAGGCAGATTCTAAGGTCAGTGGCATGAGAGACGATGGGTTAGTACCTCATCGGGATCCATATCATCCTCCACTCGTAATTTCTATACCTCTGACTGACACTAAGAATTATCCTGTTTTGCTGGAACACAGTAACGTTGACCCTAACCGTGACTGGAACTTTTCTAAGGGCAACTATGAGCTTCTGTACAAACTTTTTTCCGAAGCATCATGGACAGAAGTCATGGAGCCCCGTGATATCAACTTGTCCGTAGAAATGTTTTACAAGGTAGCTTATAATATTTTCGACCAATCTGTACCCAGAAAGACGAGGCCTAATTCTACAAGCAGGCGTTATCCTGTCTGGTTTACTTCGGACATTATCAAGGATATTTCGTGGAAAGCTAAAGCTCATCGAGACTGGAAACGCTCTGGTGATCATGCGTTATACGTTGCCTTTGCCAAGCTCAGGACAGACATTAAAGCGACAATATCACTTGCTTATGATCGTTATATTAGCAATATTCAACTCAAGCTAGCTAGCAATCCTCGAGCTTTCTGGCAACACATAGGCGGCTTAAAATCTAAAGGTGGTTTCGAGTCTCGTGTTACCTATGAAGGGAAAGAGTATGAGGGTAGTGAGACGGCCCAGACGTTAGCTGACTTTTTCTCATCGGCATTTTTGTCGAATGAACCGGTCCTGGATTTTAATAAGATTATTCGCGAGGACCCGTCTGATAATGCTAACTATATACATATCAATAGTATAACATCTCATGATATAGATAAAGGTATAAGCCGATTGAAACCCCGGATTTCCACAGGTCCTGATAACCTACCGGCATATGTTTTAAAAAGATGCAAAGAATGGGTAATACCACCAATTCTTCATATTTTCAACCTTGCTCTGGATACTGGCGAATACCCTTACCAATGGAAGGTTACCCGGGTCAGGCCTATTCCGAAATCCGGTAATACGGGCAAAGTTGAAGATTATCGGCCCATAGCTATCCTATCCTCGTTGCCCAAATTGTTTGAGTCCATGATAAATGGTATCGTAGCTCCTCAACTAAAGCCGTTCCTCTGCGATGCTCAGCATGGGTTTAGGCCTCATCGCTCAGTCGAAACCAACCTTCTAACCTTGGTTGATTCCATTTCAGATCATTTGGATAACGGAATTCAGGTTGACGTGCTGTACTTCGACTTCAAGAAAGCGTTTGATCGCGTAGTTAACGATGTTCTTCTTAAGATGGCGTACAGGACATTTCGGATTGTGGGTCTCTGCAAAATGACATTTATCGAGTGTACCAATGGAGCATTGAAAATAGACTTATGTTCAATGCTGCGAAGTGTGCACTAATAACGTTTTGCAGGGCTCGTCATCCGATACTCAAAAATTATCAGTTGGATTCTGACTCGATAACTCGTGTTGACACTGTTAGGGATTTGGGAGTGATCCTGGATACTCATCTTAATTTTCATGAGCATATCCAGGCTCTAGCCCTGAATTGCCATAGAAAGTTGGGTTTCGTTATTCGGAACGCTAGGGACTTTGTTGATATCAGGACAATAAAGATCCTTTATACCGCTCTTGTAAGAAGCAAGTTCGAAGCAGCCAGCGTTGTTTGGAACCCGCATGAAACAACTTATATTTTGCTCCTGAAAAGAGTACAAAAAGCGTTCCTGCGCTTTTTATACAAAAAAATGTATGGGTATTACCCATTTCTATATCCAACTAAATTCTTGCTAGGCGGTTTAGGTTTTAACTCACTTGAAGTAAGGCGGAATCACAAACTGATTACTGTAGCTAGTAGCATTTTACGTGGCAATTCAGACTGTCCCAAATTGGTAGCTCAGTTGGTATGTTAGTATGTTCCCTCGCCGATTAGCATTCTCTTCCGACCCCGTTGTCGCCATTTATTGGCGGAACCGGCAGCGCGCACTGTGTCCCGCCGAAAATCTCCTCTTGTTCGAGCTTTGAACCTGATAAAGTCGCTCCTCGAATCGGCCCCAAGCTGTGATGTGTTTGCTAGTAGCTGGTTAGACTGGTATGATGAGTGTTTGAGGTACTGCGAGAGGATGGATGTACGGCCGTCTTCTGTGTAACTTTTATTAATGTTTATTTGTTTCATAAGTATTCCTTGTGTATGTTGTATACAATTGTATCTTAGTTTCACAGTGCTTTGGTCTAACTGTAATACTGAGGAATTTCATGAATAAATAAAAGTATAATAATATAATATTGTATCCATTTATGCAGTTCTTTGTTGTTGCTACTTACTCCTTACAATAAGGATGTTGACAACTTTTTTCTTTGATATGTTATAGAACGACCTTTCAATAATAGAAATAGGTACTGGTGAAAAACTACTTCAATGTCATGAAAACTCCACGAGATACAACGTTTGAATCACGTTTTTGGATTTTCCCAAAAACGATCCAAACTAAACCCTAGGAAGGCGTGACGTCACACCTTCCTACCTTATATGGGGAAATTAAGAGTCCGCAGTAAGCTCGGTTCTCCATACAAACGTAGTTACGCTCTCATTTTTAAAACGACTGGCTATTTTGCTCTGAAGCTTTGTACTTAGAATAAGTTAAGGTATATGCAGGCCTGTAATTAGTTTACGTAGCTTCAGATACCATAGTAAAAAAATACAGCGAATTTAAGTTTTTCATACAAAACTTATATTTACAAAAATCGTTTGTTTTATAAACTGGAGCAATATAAACTAATTTCCGGCCTAGATATACCTCATGTCATTGTATAATTTGCAAAGTTTTGTTATAATCCAACACGTAGTTTTAAAATGAGAACGAAACTCCGTTTGTATGGGAAGGTGAAATTCGGCCGAGCTTGCTGCGGACTCCTAAGAACTTTGTTGCAGTAATGTTAAAACTTGCGTTTATCGAAACGGTGTCATAACAAAAGTTACCATACATTTCATGGGTTGTTCAATGGTATTAATATTTATAAATATTTTCATACTTTAAAAATGGACTTTTCCACCTATTTTTAAAGGCCCATGAAACAAGATAGACGTAAGGTATCGAACTCAAAGTTTTTTTATTGGAATTTATGTCATAAATACTAGCATTTCGCATCAAAATTGTATTATTATTTGAGTACAATCAACATCCCTATTGCCTCGTCTGCGTATACGAATCCCATGGTATCTAAAGTAATTAACTCGAAATAATACTTTCTCAAAATTATATCTGTTTGCGAAAGCGTCAACTTTTCAGAATGGTCTTCAATAAACGTAACCTAACCTAATGAGTTGTACACGTAACCTTATCAAAATTCCTGATATGTTGCCAAAAAGTTTTACATCTTGGGCATTTCCATAATGTAAAACGTAATAGTAATTGGTTTAATTCTGGAATAATAGATAAGTCAGACAGGAATTATTAACCGCTTGTACCAATCAACACGGAACTATTAAAAAGAAATTAAATACCGACATCAATGCGACCACAAGGTTGTAAAGACATAGGCCAGGAACAAGTTTTATATGCTGAATTAATCGAATCATAATGATCATATTCTTAAAATAATGGTTTGAAATAAACATAAATATTGAGGTGGTCAGGGCCAGCTCGGTCACTTTACTCCGAGATGAACTACCGCGTCGGCTTTTCGTTGCTTGTCGCTTCCTTTGTTATACATTGTTCTGCTGAACCTTTGACGGCAAAACAAGAAAACGACGTTATCAATTATATCTGTAAGTCTTATTTATTTTCCGTTATATATCAAAATTACGAAAGTTTCATCGTAATACATATTTTGAAATTAATAATAGCTGAATAGTAGATTGTAAATGTGTGTATAACCATTTGTTCGTGCGTTGTAATTTCAGTGTACGAGATAAATCACTTGGATGTCCACGATGAAGATAGTCTCAGTAAAGCCTTAGTCAAGATATCGGATTTGTTCAAGCCTTATATGAAGCTTGGTAGGTAGGACGTCGTTTGTGAGATTGTATTGTTTATACTACACGTAGTCGGGTTCCACATACTACACGACTACACGTAGTTATGTAATAATGTGGATCCATTCAATTTAGCATGGCAACTATGGAATAATGCGTTAATGTAAGAAATGGCTCTAACCCGAAAAGTCCTGAAGTAATTCGCTCCACTGCTTCTCCGACGAATACTTTTTATAAGCTTTTATTCAACTTCACATATTTGTATGTTTCAAATTCTTGTACATGTTTCCGGTGACCGTTTGAGCTGAAATTCGGTATACATACGTAACTTCCATAACAATACAATAATATCATACCATGGAGTGCAGCTGGTCCGATGATGGAGCTAGATGGTGGTCATCGGTACTATGTACCTAATAAAATAACGCAATCCTACAGTCTGGGCTGTCTAGAATCGTCTCAATGTGTGGATCATGGATGGTCAAAGAAAAGTACAGTGGGCAATAAAAGCTTGTCACAAAAATGATTAGTAAATTTATTAGTAAATGTTATCGAGTTGGTTAGATTCAGTACTGATTTGCAGGCATACAATTATGGAATATACCTGTCTTGGACCCATTGTACTTGAAAAAGGTTAAGATAACACAAGAAGAGGGTGGCAATAACTTCAAAGCGGACTTTAATTCTGTGTGGGTGTATGGTTTATCTGACTACTCGATTGAGTACATTCGGTGAGTTTTTAATATATTCTTAACTAAAATAAAATGTCTATTACTTAAGTACTGGTCATAAATTTGTGATATCAGTATAAGGTTAACTTGGTGTATTTCTAATTATACCTCATAATCTATACGGTGCGTTGGGGTAACACGGAAGTATGAGAAAGACTGAAATTTTACCGAAAATGTTCTTAAAGGCGTTGAAATAAGGTCCACCTTTCGAACTTTCCCATATTTCCGTCTTACCCAACAACGCACCCTACTATTATATAGATGTAAAAATGAATCACTCTGAGGCATATCTAAATGTTTGCAGTTGTAAATTTCAGAACTTTAGTAATCTTGGGAAAAAATATGCAATCTTGCGAGATTGTCGTAGCGTGTGTCCACTTGAATATTTTCGCTCGAATTTCACTTACCATAATTGCAACCTTTGTCATACATTAAATAGAAGAATTAACGGTTCCTGGGAAATAAACCGTTCTGGTGAACTAAAATCATGAATAAGTAACTATATTATGGCAAAGGAAATTCGAGAAATCGAGGGTGAATCCGAAAACATTATATTTAGCGTCAGATAGGTATTCAAGATCTGAGTAAGCGTATACTCTTTTTTTTATTCATCCGTATATGTTTATCTACCGTTACAATTGCACAAATAAGATTGGTCTTACGGGAGCGATAAAGCGTCTGTCGTCGCTCGTGGATTTGTGAATATGGTTTATATGGTATTCCTGTAGCTACCTTACCTAAAACATGTTTATATTTTTTTAGGGCACACCCTGCTAAATATTCCTTCGACATGAAATTGAAATTCCCAGATTTGAAAATGCTAGGAAATTACAACATAGACGGTAAAGTTCTGATTCTAGAATTAAAGGATCACGGCCCGTTCACCGCAAACTTAAGTGAGTAACAATTCTATTCATATTTTGTGAATGCAACAGGCTTGCGCCGTGTGTTTTAGGCTGTAAGATATGTCGCTGTCGACAGCCAAGATCTTTTCATCTGATGAGCTAAATGCTTAATAGGGATGTTGACTGTATTCACTCAAATAAAACTAAAATGTTGATGCGAGATGGTACTTAGTATTCATGAAAGAAAACCAAAAAATATATACATTTTGGATACCTTACATGTAGCTTAATGTTAGTCTTTAAAATTGTGTGTGAAAGTCCATTTTTAAAGTATGAAAATTTAAATAACTAATAATGCCATTGAATAACCTATGAAATGTAAGTAGGTACGGTAACTTTTGTTAAGGACTTATGAAACCGTTTCGATAAGCGTAGGTTTTAACAAAGTTTTTAATTTCCCCACACAAGGAACAGGAACGTGACGTCCGAGGCTTTAGTGTGGAGCGTTTTTTGGGAGAGTTTGTAAAATGTGATTTTAACACTGTTGTATCTCGGGGAGTTTTTATGATATTGGAGTAGTTTTTTCAGCAATATTTCTAAGAAGAAGGTCGTTCTATACATACCACACAAAAGTTTACAAAAGTTGTCAACATCCCTATTGCAAATATAAATTATATTTTATTTAATTGTTATAGTTATTTAATAAATACATTTATGGATTTGTTACAGCGGACGTTGAGGCGACAGTGGAAAACAAATTCAATATTAATAGCGGTCACCTGGTTCTTGGCGAATCTAAAACCGACTTCTCGTTCAAAAATATGAAATTTCATCTGGAGAATTTGTTAAAAGGCTCTGCAGTTGGTGCGTATTAAGACTAGTAATTTAGACCAGGCATATTAAAACATGAACGTACGTGTATAATTAGGTTTTTTTTTCATTTATACTTTTCCCAATTCAATCATAATCATAAGTTATGAACAAATTTTATCCGTATCCGTCTGTATCAGTATCTGTGCAAATTAGTATCCGTATCAGTCTGTTATGATTCATAATGGTATCTGTATTTGTGTAGGTAAACTAGTATCCGTATCCGTCAGTTATGGTTAATAATAGTATCTGTTTCTGTGTAAACTAGTAGGTATCCATATCCGTCTGTTATTATGATTAATAATAGTATCTGTATCTGTGTAAACTAGTATCCGTATCCGTCTCTAATGATTAATAATTCATAATAGTTAGTATCTGTGTAGTGTAGTAGTCAAGTTTCCATACCGTAAAGGAAAAAACCTAAACCTTTATTTATTTATTTATTTAAACTTAATTGCACAATACAAACTGTTACAAATGGCGGACTTAATGCCTTTAGGCATTCTCTACCAGTTAACCATAGGACCAAACAGAAACTATTAGTTTCTGCAGGATCATTAATGTTGAGAATACGAAAAAAAAGTAAAGAAAAGAGACACAAACAAACAAGTCAATATGGGGATATATACGTATATATTTTTATATGCATACACACATATTATATTAAAATATTATATGATATCTTGTCTGTCTGTGAAGAACATTTTCTCTAGGGAGAGGTATTAGGCCCCTTGGAGGTGTACCTCCGAATTTGGAATCCATAAGTTAAAGCATTCAATACAAATAAAAATTTAGGAGGACAGCAAAGTTACTGCGCACACATAGGTCACAGGTCACACAAATCCGAAAAATTATAATTTTTGTTAAATATTGAAGTGCCAGGTGATTTTAGTGTCCATCTTATTTGTGTAGGATAGTTTATTATTAACGGATTGTTTCTCTAGTTTTACGACCCGCTAGTATGGTGAAATAATTGATATAAACTTATTAAAGTTCCATCAAATTCGGAATACTTTCCTGCTACTCTCACCTTTTTCGATATTTCGGCTGGATTATAATTGTTTCTGTCCACTTATGACACAGATCAGCAAAGTCATTTAATTAGTTGATTTAGTGGGTTTACCTGAAAATGTTTTGTGAGGTTTCACTGTTTACTGATTATAGATAACACTATTGTTATACTTACAAATAAAAAAATACTATTAGCATGTTTAATATAAAAAATTGTTTGTCTGTAAATTCAGTGTACGGACGATAGTTTTACGTGAAAACGTCATAAGAAAACAATGATAAAAAATAGCCTCTATCGTTTGTTCCGCGCTCTTGATTGCACGCTCGGCTCCAGTGGAACGTGACAATCAGTCATGCTGTATCGTACGTGCCGGCGTTCATCGATCTATAAGACGTCACGTCATTAAAAAAAGCATTTTTTGACACATTGTATAATGACCTACATCTGGGTTGAAATTTGTTTGGACTCATGAATAGTCTTCTTAGGATATGTTATAGTATTGGAGTAAAAAATCAGGCTATTATGAATTAATTAAATGTGTTAAATGACTTGCTTATAATACTTATTAAACAGATGACACAAATATGTAAACTGCATTTGAAACCCTCTATGTGCCAATTCAACTTGTAGTACAAAAACAATGCAGCGTTATTTATTGATTACACAACCCAAATTAATAGGCTTATTTTGTACATGCATTAGAAAGATGTACGCAAATCTTAAACAGTACTTAATGTTTATATTTCAGGTGAATCAATCAATGAATCTCTAAACCAGAACATAAATGATTTGATGCATGAGCTGAAACCGGCTTTCGCTCGCGAAATCAATAGAATCATTGTGCGAACATTGAACAGAAGTGTGGAAAACTTGCCGTTGGCGAAGTGGCAGGCTGCTATCAAATAAACCAGATTTGTCATATACTTACACATTCATTATCTTAATAATGATATGAAAATAAACAACAATTATATATCTAACATGTGTGTTTTCTTTTTGTTTAATGGTTTTGTGGTATAGGCCTTATACATGATTATGAACACAACAATGCAACATTTTTAAATAAAAAAAGAATCGACTTCAAAATAAACTAAAGAGCCAAAAATAATATTTTATGTACGGTACGGATCACATTTGAATCATCTTTTGAAGTCGGTGCCAAACCATTCATTTATTACTATTAACACAGATGGCACGCAAGAACCGCGGCGGCGAGCCTTTAGTTATTGCCTGCCTATATATTTAGTTATAGTAATTCGTATTTTTGTAATTCACTATTAAACCATTTTAAAAACTGTTGCTCGGGATGAAGCAGAGTCCCCTAATGCTGATTACTATAATATCAGGCAACTAAAGGCTATGGGGATGCTGAAAGGAGGATGCTTCCGCTGATCCTTAGTTGGGCGGTCACGGTGCATAAACTCCAGGGCACCACCCTAAGAAACCAAGGCCAAGTCTTTGTTGCGCTAAGTCGTATAAAGACATTGGAGGGTATAAGCTCGTTGCGACTTAGAGCCAAACAAGTTACTGAAGAAACCACACTACGAAAAAGCGTTACGTGAAATGCAACGATATAGACTATTGTAAATAAATAAGAGGAATTGTAAATAAGACTATTGTAAATAAAAATCTAAATTATAAGAATTGGCTAGGTCAAAAAAGTTAAGTCTATAGCTTGCTGGTTAAAAAAGAATACGACTAACTGTCTCAACTTTTATGACTTCTACGACTGTTATGGGGCACTTACAGCCATAATGCATTCTAATGTCAATTGCTCACGACCTTTAGCTGAACGTTGCTATTTCAGAATCAGGTCCGTTAACCGTTGAGGAGTTCTCTGGTCCTCCACTATCAGTTCTACTTTGCTACCCTGATCTTAACCAACTTCTGCCTCTAAGCAAAATATGATAAAGAATTATATTGCGATTAGTGAATTAAATAACACTGGTTGAGCCCTAATTAGTGACTGATGGCTTGTGTCTTCATCATCGGTTTCTCTTCACCAAAAGGTGATTTTCAAATGTAAATGCTTAAACTACTGCAATAAGTACCGAAATCGCCATACATGTGCTCATAATATTTGAGGCATTCCTTCGATTCCTCATCGATCTCATCATCAGATCTTCACCAAAATTTTATGGGACCAACTTAGAGATTCCTACTCTTAACCAAAAAAAATATTTTCTAAATCGACTTGCGATCCGCGAATTAAATAACACTGGCAGAGCCCTCAGTGGTAAACGATGGCTTGTATCTTCATCATGGGTTTCTCTTCACCAAATGTTGATTTTCAAATGTGAATGCTTAAACTACTTTAATAAATACCGGATTCGCCATAGATGTGCTCATAATATTCGAGGGATTCCTTCGATTTCTCATGGATCCCGGCATCGGATCTTCACCAAAATTTTATGGGATAATTTTCCAAATCGTCGTGTTAATGACGGAGTTCTGAGGTAACAGACATAAAAAAAAATTAAAAAAAAAACATACAACCGAATCGAGAACCCCTGCTTTTATTGAAGTCAGTTAATAAAAGAATGCTCGAATATTTTAGTATTGAGCAAACGAAAAGTTTAAAACTGGTAAAATTGTACATCATCGACTTCGAAGTTCAAACGCAAGTAAATAAAAAAAAACCGGACAAGTGCGATTCGGACTCGCGCACCGAGGGTTCCGTACAAATTTTCACTTACCCTTTCTTTATTACCCGGTACCGGTTGAGTTAAGTTTGCACCTGATATCTATAGCATTGCATACAAATGAGGTGCAAACTTAAAGCAACCGGGTTGTTCGAATAGGTTTTTAGAAAATTAAAAAAAAAATCTAGTTAGAGACATGCGTATAAATTTCTGTAATATTTATGTTTATTTATACAAATTGTGAAAATTTCAAAATTTTCGTTCGGTAAACTTCGGAGATAAAGGGATGGTGTTTTTTTTTCACATTTTCCTTAATAAAACAAAATCTAATCACAATAAAAACACTTAAAAATTTGTTTGAGAATGTGCAGGTAGCTAGACTTAACGTTTGCCCCCCCTCATATTCATCGTTTTTTTAGAAAATAAATATATATTTGTAAATATTTCCTGTGCAATACATGTGGGCTGACCATGTTTATAAATATTCCAAATTTCAAATAGATAGCGTAAGTAGTTTTAGAGATATGGCGTTTTAATAGTCGGACAGACAGACAGACAGACAGACAGTCGCACTATAAGGGTTCTTTTTGTACCTTTTTGGTACCGAACCCAAAAAAGGCCAAGTGCGAGGCCGGGGGTTCCGTGCAAACATTCACTTACCCTAACATTATTACCCGGTTCCGGTCAAATCAAGTGCACCGGATATCTATGGCGTTGCATGGCATTGCATACAAATGAGGTGCAAACTTAACGCAACCGGGTTTTTCAAATATTTTTTTTTATAAAAAAAAATTGAGCTGTTAAAGATAGTTATAATTTTCGTGTAATATTTATGTTTATCTGCACAAATTGAGGATATTCCAAAATCTTCGCTTGATAAGCAAACCTCGGATAATACCGAATGGTATTTTTTGTCCTTTGTAAATCTAAATGTATCCACAGTAAATACAAAAAAATGTTGAATAGTGTACAAATCAGGCTCTATTTCGTTTTTATAAGACAATCAAAATCTTTTAATTTGCAATGTTCTTGGGCTAGCCTAAATTTCAAATAGATAGCAGAATCGATCCTAAAATATGGCGCTTTACGAGGGTTGCTACTTATATATCCGGAAACAAAAAAACAAACAAACGTACACGGCTGAAAATAGTTTTATTGTTTTTCAAAGTATTCCCCTTGATGATCTATGCACTTTTGCATTCGCGTGAACCAATTTTTAAAGCACTTCTGCCACTCCGCCTGAGGTACCTCCATAACGTGTTGTTTGAATGCGTCGACAGCATCTTCAGCGGTCGAAAATCGTTGACCGCGTAATTTATTCTTTATATTTGGAAATAAATAAAAATCGTTGGGTGCCAAGTCAGGGCTGTACGGCGGATGACCCGTTAATTCCACATTTTGACCCTCCAAAAATAGAGTTGTTTCGCGTGACGTATGACAGCTGGCATTGTCATGATGAAGAATGATTCTTCGTCGCTGGTTAGTTTTACGAATTTGTTCAAATACTTCCGGTAAGCAAATGGTCGTGTACCACTCTGAATTAACCGTTCTACGGTTTTCTAGTGGCACTGTAGCTACATGGCCATTAATACCGAAGAAGCAGGCCACCATTTGTTTCAATGTACTTTTTGCACGAGTAACTTTCGTAGGGTTCGGCTCATTTTGAAACACCCATACCGTTGATTGTTGCTTCGTTTCGGGATCGTATGCATAGATCCAGGATTCGTCACCTGTATAGATGTTATAAACGGCTTTTGAGTCACCACGGTTATATTTTTTTAACATTTTATTGCACCATTCGACGCGAGCATGTTTTTGCTCATTTGTTAAGTTGTGGGGTATCCAACGCGAACAAATTTTTTTTACAGCCAAATAATTATGTAATATGCTATTAATGCTGGTCATAGAAATACCCAGAGTCGCCTCTATCTCGCGGTACGTAACATGTCGGTCGTCCATTATAAGTTTTCGCACAGCCTCGATATTTTGTTGTACAACGACCGATTTCGGGCGACCTGCCTTAACTTCGTCCGTAAGCATACTACGTCCACGATTGAACTCACTAAACCAGTGATACACAGTAGTTTTAGATGGGGCTTCATCACCAAAAGTTGAAGTTAGTTGATCTATGCACTGTTGTTGCGTTAAACCACGCCGAAAATCATAATAAATCATAGCACGAATATTTTCACGAGTGAGTTCCATTCTTGCTGCGAGATGACATTTAAAACCCGTCAAAAACAAAACACGAGCGTTAATAAGGAAGAAAAAATATACCTTATATACTTAAAAAAGTTCAAATTTTACCATGGCGGTCAAATATGCTATTTAAGAAGATTGTAATCCCGGTTTCCGGATATATAAATAGCAGCCCTCGTAACAGTCGGACAGACAAACAGAGTCACACCAATAAGGGTTATTTTTTTACCTTTGTGGTACAGAACCCTAAAAATCGGCCAAAAGCATGTCGAATCATGCTCAGTGTAGGGTTCCGCATCACTACAGATGAAAACATACGATATGAAAAAGTGCACTAGCAAAAGAGCGTATCTCCAGGGCACTTACGTTATTTTGCTGAGAGGCGCTCCGATCCGATCATGTCAAAAATAATTTTCTTTGATATTATTTATTAAGGTTTTATCTTCGTAATTTATATCATATTTTTTGGACATAAGTAAAAAATGGAGGGTGAGGACACAATTTATGGTACTACCGGAACGATTATTTCCGAAAATATTAACAAAATCAAAAAAAATAAGACTTAAAAATGTTTTTTAAAGGACTGTCGAAATAAAAGAATAAAGTTTACATGTAGGTATGGACTGCCCTCACTAGATTTTTTTCTTTTGTTATTTAAACTATCAAACCAATATATTCCAAATTTAATTGATATACATCTTGAAGTTTTTGAGTAAAATGCCTACGACATATGGACGGACTGACTGACGGACGGACGGACACAACGAAACTATAAGGGTTCCGTTTTGGCCATTTTGGCTACGGAACCCCAAAAGTCAGTTAAAAACTCCCAGAAAATTAAAGTAATTGCATGGCCAGGGTCCCCAAGCCGTCTCCAAGGGCAATATAGTATTCTTGTAAATATATAAAATTTTAAGGCAAAGGTAAGGGGCACAGGGCATGACTTATCCCAGCATGATGATGAGTAAATATGGCTATTGAAGTGTAATAATGTGGGCGGATGACGGTGTGATTACAGGGATGGTGCGCGCCGGATAGTCAGGGAATACAGTTAATATTGTGCCTACATAATGTCAGGGCAACAGAGACATGATGAGAATTGTGTTTCTTTTTTTATCTATCTTGTTCACAACAAAGGAGATATCGTCACCCAGTAAATTCCTACTTATAAAAGTTCTGACAACTTCTTGGTATCTTCTGACGATCCAAATAGTGAAGCTGTGTCTTTGCACACTGAGCAGTGAGACACTAAGTAGTGCTTCAAACGGCCGGGAAACTTGCATGCCAGCAAGCTAATACTTGTCCAACTTCTCGCCGCTTAGCCCTCCAAACAGGAAATGTTGACTGAATATAAAGGTAAGTTTTACTAACATAAGCCAACTACAACCAAAATCTGATTGCGACAGCCATTACAATGGATAAAAAACCCTATGTGGAAAACTTACCTATAAAAGACAAGACGAGGCCAAACATTTGAAATGCTAGATTCCTTTCAGTAACCAATTACGGCACATAGTCATCAGTTTTATTAGGAAAAGGGTGATTAGGATTAAGTGTGAACTCCCAAGACTATCTAAGGCACAAAAGATTCATGTTCAACATGAGCGGTAAGGTAATTCACTTTTCACTCGGATTTATTTCAGAATATCTATAAACATACTAGTTGCTGATCTAATAATAGAATCTATTCTGTCAACCAACATTTTTGACATTCTTAATGCTATTTATAGAATACGGCCGTAATATTTGATAGCCAAAAAGTTTGCACATGCAGCAGATAACATCCTTATGCAAAATGCATGTGTAAATAACATGGTGTGGCTTTCTGCTAAGGATGCTATAAATGGGCGCGGCTCAGGAGTGTTTCTATCGCCATTCCCGAGTATTATGGGATTTTGAAAATTAGAACTTGTGTTTTATTCATCAAAATTTCATAATACATGGGAACGGTGGTTGAAACACTCCTGAACCGCACTGAAAATATCACTTTTAACATATTTTACAAATGCTATCTTGAATTTAAAAAAAACTTGTTACTTTCTTGAATATCCTACAAAACTAGTAACAGATTTTGTCTTCTGAGCGTAACATGGATAGGACACAATCATCGGCAATGTAGGGTTTAGTACTAAATCGTTTTTTGCGACTGACTAAAAGAATAAAAACACAAGGTTTAACAGAATCAAAATTTATTACATAATTGCAGCTAGTCCAACATCATAGTTCTCAAGAACTTCTTTGAACAATCAATCTTTGCGGATTAACTTGGCTTTAGGGTCGTCTGGTCTCATTATTACATACGTACTCTTGTATCTTCTATTATCACCGTCGTTTTTCAGGTAATTATAACAACCTATTGTTGCCAAACCCACTCCCACTACGGCCAATCCAGTAGAAGCCAATATTTCGGGTATTTCGTTCCATCCCTGCTGAAGAAGTTGTCCAATAGAACGCCTTGAAGCAGCAGCAGCCATTATAACTTTCCTTGGTCCAATTTACCTTCTTTACGTAAATTTTGAGAACAAAAGTGTGAAAGATAGCCTTTCAGGCTTTCAATAAAATGTCAAATTAAATCAACCATAACCAATTTTTTTGTGAGATTAGGGTACGTTCTGAAACAAAATGATAATGGATATGTTTATTATTAATTGGACAATTTTGTTTTACTTTTTTAAAAAGACATTCAGATAATCGATAAAAAAATACAATAAACTGTTAAGTGATGTCATTGACAAATCATTACATACTGGCACAGCTAGTTTGTAATGATTATTCTACTAGTATCTTTTGCATAGTCTGCTTTACGTTCCAGTGTTGTCGGGTTTGTGTGAATCAATAAAAAGTCGTCTAATTATACATTTACTCGTATTCCTTCTTGTCGTAATCTGTGAGCGATCCAGAGGGGCTACTCCGAAAAACGAAGTTCGTATGATGCCATTCCGCTCACTCAAATACAGCTTAACATGAGAGCGAGAAGAATGGCAGGTTACGAACTTCGAATTTAGAGTTTTGGAGTAACGCCTCAGTTGGTTATTTTGGCAAACGCGGCTGGCGCACAGAAGGGTTACTCCGAAACACAAAAATCGAAGTTCGTAACGTGCTGTTCCTCTCGCTCTCATGTTACGCTGTATTTGAGTGAGCGGGATGGCGCCATACGAACTTCGGATTTCGGAGTAGACGCTCTGGCCAATCCGAAAGGCAGGCACGTCATTTGATAAATCTTTCCTTCGTAACTTAGAGACAAGAAGCGACGATGACTTGGTGCTATGGGGACGTGGAAGTAAGCCTGGGATATATCTAGCTTCATCATGTAATCGTCTTTGTTTATTAGTTGTGGGATCTTTAAATGATTTACAAGGCGAAATTTCGGAGTTCTTACATATTTTTTTAATCCTTTCAGATTGAAGATTGGTCGGTAAGATCCGTCTGGTTTTTCCTCAGAAACATTTCTGAAAGGTGGATACCTTTGCGTGGTGGATAGCTTTGATGTTGGGTCTTTTCGATGGCTCCTGAGATCATGAGTTTTTGGATTTGATTTGAAATTTCTGGGGTTAATACGAGTTCCGTACTTTGTCATGTTTTTTGCGGAGAATTTAATGTTTGGTGGTTTTAATTTGAACGGAATTCTGTAATTTTGTATGATTTTTTGTATAAATAAGGTTGCGTGCCATCTTCCATTTTTCTGCAAACATTTTTAAAGAATACCGCCTTGAAGTCATTGTCGTTTAGGCTTGTATTGGTGTTGTTGGCTCTTGGCTCTGTTTGCAACTTTGCTGTTGCTTAGTTGCGAAACGTGGGGGTCTGGTAACGGACTTTCGGTGGAAACTACCGGTGGTGTTTTGTGGTACCCGTGTGCGATTTCCTTTGCCTCTAACACCTTTTCCAGGAAACAGTCTATTCTTGTTTACCGGGCCTGGAAAAAGCTTCATCACATCTGTATTAACACCGTCTTTTATTGCTTGGAAGAGAGCGTTATCAGCAAAATGTGAGATTCCGAGGGCGGAATGGCACGTAAGATTTGGCTTAGTGCTTTGTTTTTGTCCCTGTAAATGTTCCGCCTGGCCTCAATTATTTCAGCTCTTCGACCACAAACGTATTGTAGTAGATCTTCTGATTTTTTCTTATATTTGGAGTCGGTTGTCCAGAAGGTGCTAGCAACCTTATCTTTGAGCTCTTGGGGCAGATTGTCGAACAGTTCTTTGAATATTGCTCTCTGTTGTTCTTACAACATCACGGGGGCCATCACGAACGGTCTCTTGACCGTTCGTGATGGTCCCATGGTCCACTTTGTCTAGAAGTTAAGTAACGCTAGCCAGGAGACTGTTCACTATTAGGGCACAAAAGGTAGGAGTTGTTTGGAAAAGCTTTTGTGTGTCTCCATACCTCACGTTCCTCCACCCTGGTTGTCCAAGGCGCTGGCATTGAATGCCCTGTTCCAACAGGAGGGGGTCAGCAGTAGCAATTTTGGGATCCAACTCTTTAGCGTTTGGAGTGAAGACGTAGATGATGTGCTCTGAGCTAGATTTAAGAGCCTATAATTCTTTTTGTGCCCCTGCGATTTTGTTCCTTAAATCTTCTTCCCTGGAATACTTGATTGGCGATAGCGGTTGTGGGGAGGAGGATTGTGGAGGGTCTTCTTCTTCTTCCCAACCAGAGCTATCAGGTACTGACTCAAAGGATTCGTTGAGCCTTGAGGGGTTTTCCATAAGAGGTGAATTATCTCGCTGTGTTGTTAAGGAGACTGCAGAGATGAGTTTTTCTATTTTATTGTTTTCTTCTTCTTGATTGCTCATAATTTTGTTAAAAAGCTGCATTTGTTGATTAAGAAATGATGTTAGCAGATGATCGTTAGTCTCTTTGGTTTTACCCTTTTCGGTTCTGCTTCTTTATGGTTGTGAATCATCCTCTGCTTTATCGGGTGAATCGGGTATGTAATTTTCTAAGCTGTGTCATTTACGTGTATCTGGATTTGGAGCCCGTGGTCAATCCTCTGAGTTCTAAAGAGGCTTCTTTTCGGTTAGTTAATTTTATTTTTATTGTTTGTACGGCGTCCATAAATAATAGATATGAACGACCCGAGCCGTGGACTTTTTCCATTATATGATGTGGGCTGTATATAAGTGCACGCCCCAGTGGCCCTTGCAGTATTTTTTTGCTCTTCTGTTTCTATATCTTCGTTCTGATAGTAGATAGATCTTCCTGAGTTCTGCGGTTTTTGCCGCGAACCGGATACGGTCTAGGTTTTGTGCAGCATGTAAGCCTCTAAGCCAAACAATTCGGCATAAGAATAGTTATATACTGCCCAAGACCGCCAGTAGTCTGGAAAGTTTTTGTCGATGATTTCAATTACTGCACGAAATGCGTCTGCATCTTCTGGAGGGCACCCGAGGGCTGCCAGTTCGTACATAGTTGTGAGAGCCATGATCTGAAAACAATGCGGCCCCGGCCCTGTCGAGTCTTGTATTTAGCACGTCTTAGATAAGTCGATGTCGCCTGCTTTGTTGCGACCTCGTCTGACGCGCGTCTGACATGATGTCGTCTATTTTAGAACGATGTCGTCTGGTGCTATGTCGCCTGCCAGGGCGTCGTCTGTTTTAGCAGTGGATCGACACTCACATACATCGTATCCAAACTATAATTTTTTGATCTCTATACACGTTACAACATCAATAGTACACGGCTCAAGTTAGATTAGTTTAACATGGGAAGTGCTGTCAACAGAAATTTTGCGCGAATAAAGTTGGCTTACCTCACTGTCTATGGTCTAGAGAAAAACGTCAAACTTTTGAAATTTCAATTTTAAATGGCGCCGCTGCCGTGTTTAGGTTTTCACATTTTTTAATATATGATGTCTAGCCGTATTTCTAAGAAATGTACTGTTTGCAATAGACGACGAGTGTCCCAATCAAATGCATTTTTGGCTGCTCTACCGCTCGATCCCGCTCGGTAAGTTTAATTAGTACAAACACATTTTATTAATGTTCTCTGTGAGATAAGGACTCCTAATTTCTCTCCGATTAACTATTTTAGTTCTACTCTTACACCTGCATGCAGGTCAAAATTGACCACAAGAACTCTATTAAAGCATGATCTCGTATACGCAGAAGCAATTATGCTTTTGTAGATAAAGATAATCATTTCCGCAGATCTAGGGTTTTGCTAGAGCACTTTTTCATGTCGTATTTTTTTCATCTGTAGTGCATTTTTTGTATGAATGGCTGCGGGACCCTACACTGAGCTTGGTCCAACATGCACTTTGTCTGTTTTTTTTTGTATAGGGACCCCAGTTAATTTTAATTTTTATTCGGTATTTTTGTTGTTAAGTGGGGCTACCCATGCCCATGAAATAAATTATCTTTGTAAGAGATCCTGTCTGGCCTTTCAATGATTTGGATGAATTAAGTAATAGGTATGTAATTTGCCTATTGTAAAATTATTAATAATATCAAATTATATTTCAGGTATCCTGAGAGATTGTGCCAATATAATAACAGCAGACATTCGACAACAATTATCAGTAAAAGGTAAACAACACAGAAACAGTATATGATACAAAACTTCAGCTAGGTACAAATAAAATTTAATTGCGATATACTACATACACTTCAGTACACAATACACTGCAGTAATTTTAGTAGTGTCCAATAGTGCTTCAGACCGACGTCGCGACTTTTAGTTTGATAGATTAGCTCTACCCTAAAAAGTAATAGACATCTGCTGCTATGCTTCGATCCAGTTTTTTTTTTGTTAAGGTCTAATTTAGGAAAAATAAAAACATTGGTAAGTTTTAGCATTCAGTAGCTCAAAAGGAAAAAACGGAATCCGTCCGTCTAATATCAAATCTGCACTTCCTTGAAGCTGTGACAATATCAAACTGAGGTCATTAAAAAAGGTGTTTCCATACAAATTGCTGTAAATTAAAACCTAGCACTTCCAGTTGTACTGTATAATTGAAATTTGGTATGCAGACGTAGCTCTTAAAGCACAACCAATGAAAAAAGAAATTAAATCTGAAATTTGTATGTCTGTCTGTCTATCTATGTCATTAACCAATTAAATGACCCCTCACTACTTACGTATATTTTGCTGGGAATGTGGGCTCTGCAAACACAAAATATAACAAATTGCCTTGGAATTAAAACCTAAGGGGTATTTCCTTCTAGTTCACCTAGAAACTTGAAATTTGGTATGAAGGTAGCTTGTATAGCACAGCCAAAGAGAAAAGTATAATAATCTAAAGTGTGTCTGTCTGTCTATCTATGTCATTAACCAATTAAATGAGCCCTCACTGCATACATTTTGCTTAGGAGCTTAATCAACTCGCATGATTTACGAACTATTTACATACTTATACATTTTTACGGAACCATCGGTACGCGACTCGGTTATATGAAATAGATGGAATACTAGTAACAAAAGTTGTAGTAAAGGAATGTGTGTACTTTGAAAATGTTTTCGGAAAATAAGTGAAAACAGCTGCACGGAATTGAACCATTTTTGATAGGTACTAGAAGATAGCTGGACATCCGAGGATGATAAAAGGATACTTTTTTACGCAACTACGCTTAAACAAAATCTTTTGAAAATCTACCAATAAATGGTGTGCCTAAATAAAATAAATAAACATTTAAAATTACAGATGGGCAGTCATCCGCTTTAGTTTCTGTTTTGTTTGAAAAAAATAATGACATAACTCCAATTAAAGCAAAAGCTACCAAGCGCGAATTTGGTGAGTACTAATATATCTATCGATACCAAGGGTTGACGACCGTTCTCCTATTGATCTTACTATTTAAAAAATACACAAAGTTGGACAATACCAAGTTATGCAATCCAATTCTGTTATGGGTTTCATAATATCGAAGTATGCATTTGGAAGCTTTATGCACAATCATTCGCTTCTAAATTTTCATCTCGAAATGACGAGCGGACCTGACAAAACACTATGCTATGTTAAATTATATGATTGGTGGGGCTCAAATGTAAAACTAAAACCTATATCTCGCCCACAATATTCTATAATGTTAAGATAATAAAATACATTTACTTAGATATCTTTTCTTTTTAGGTGTTTTTGATGTGGACTCCTCTGAACGAGAACCTAAACCATCAACCAGCTCTACTACTTCTGATGAAATTGTAGTCCAGAGCTATATCAAATCAAAATATTCTTTATTCAAGTAGGCTTAGTTACAAGCACTTTCTAAATGTCAGTTACATGAGAGGGAATGTTTGTTTGCTGGGAGAAATACAATATGATCCAACATTAAAGATAATATAAGCAAAAGAGGCCATCTAACGAAACAAAAAGGAATAACAAACAAACAGAGGAAGAACAGAGACTTCTGCAACACCTTAAAAACGCCAAGAATTACAAGCGTGATCAGAAACTTCAATAAATGTTGACAAATTGGAGTTGGGCTTATTAAAAAACGTTTTGTCCCGCCTATTTTAAGAACCTATAGGTGAACAGATCTCAACGAAACTTTCCGGTAAATGTTTTTAGACATCAGAATAACACATCCATACTAATATTATAAATACGAGACTGTGTCTGTCTGTCTGTCTGTTACCTCTTCACGCTTAAACCGCTGAACCGAGTGGGATGAAATTTGGTATGGAGATAGTTTGAGTCCCGGGGAAGGACATAGGCTACTTTTTATCCCGGAAAAATACCCTTATCGGTGATAAACGCATTTAAAGTGGACGAAGTCGCAGGCACAAGCTAGCAGGCTATAAATTGCATCTCTAAGCGAAGGAAATCGCGGGCAGCACCTCACAAATAATATTTATATTTCTTGGATAAAAAAAACCTAATAAAGTTTCAACTCAAAATACGTTGACGGTGCGTTATCGCAGTAACGTGATCCAGGCATCACGATTTTACCGTATGATTTTGAGCAGTGGTGTGGAGGCCATGCGGTAAAGTTGTGACGTGTAAGTCATGACACTTCGATAACGTATTTTGAGCACCGGTTTGGTCGAGCCTTAATTCGTTGAATTGATTATATGGTTTACGGCAGTTTCGAAGAGCTACCATACCATAGCGTTTATTAGTGTTATTTAGATCTGTAATAATATCTATGTGCACTGTATTTAGCGCCTTCCGAATGACAATGACATTGTAATGTATATGGCATTTATTGTTTAAGTGAAATTTGTAGGTAGTTATACCTTTATTACGTGTGATTAATTTTCCGTTGGACGATTTGGAGATACGAGTAATGTTCATAGGTGTTATGTTTTGACTTGTTTTAACTCTTTACCAGGCCCCTAAGAACTACCGTGTCTTCATACGTACTGTATATACTGTTACAACCGTATTGAACGCCTTGTAAAAAATGTATTTACGAAAGTCGGAGATGTTCCTTTTAACCAGAAATAAAAATGTGGGTTACGGTTATCCCATCGCCTGTCTAAGTAATGAACTGTCATACTCGATTTTGTCTTATTATATTACTAGCTTCTGCCCGCGACTTCGTCCGCCTTAAATTCGTTTATCGCGGATAAGGGTATTTTTCCGGGATAAAAAGTAACCTATGTCCTTCCCCTGGACACAAACTATCTCCATACCAAATTTCATTCCACTCGGTTCAGCGGTTTAAGCGTGAAGAGGTAACAGACAGACAGACAGACACACTTTCACATTTATAATATTAGTATGGAAGTATGGATTGATCAGGCGAAGATATATATTCTTCCTACATCTTATATCGGTTATCAAAGTCGAGGTTTAACTCCAAATCTACTACGAAACATTATATCAATCACTGAAAACATTATACATGAATTCGCTCTAGGTTGAACACAAAACACAGTTTTATTACTTACGTGAGTTTTGATGACATGACAAGACAATTTACCGGGCCATGGGAAGAATAGCTCCCGCACAGTTAAACTCTAATAAGGCCATGGGATAATTTCAACCCACATCCTAATTCTGGTCATACACAATAATGCACGAATATTTAGCAATATTTACGATCACATTACCTTTCAACACTCAGAATCTACAAAATATCAACAAAATAGTTCGACGTATGTACTTCTGTTTCATAGAAATAAGGCAAGCGTTCGAATTTCTCCGTAGTTTGCTGAAATAAGAGTTCATGTGAATTTAAACGGCTGCCAAAGATATATTACGCCATTTAGAAACGTGTAGTGAATGAAGATCATAAATTTAAATTTTCTGGGATTGATAAAATATTTTGTAGGTTTGGAGTTAAAAAATGACTACCGTAACCGATATAAGTGTGGGAGGAATATATCGCTTTGCCTGGTAAAGGGTTAAGTTTGTGTTTTTAATTTTTTTTATATTTTCTGGTTATATAAGTGAAAAACAGTCTACAACGTGTCATTAAAAGCGAGTGAGACTCTCGATCCCTCGTACAAATAAGTGTCAAAGTGGCTCCGGAAAAATAATGTACCTACTATGTATTTTATTACGCTATAATAGTCTCATATTCAAATAAATATACCTTTTACAATGACATTACATTATTATTTTCCTACTAGCATTTACCTATGTGTCGATCCATACCTGGGTACCAAGTTTCAACTTCAACTTAATGCCTTTGACGATCTACGAGTTATCGCAACACAACAAAACGGGGCTTAGTCAAAATATATTTTTAAATAATAAATACTTACTATCAATATTATGTAGCCTAGCATTCGAGGGTTTATCGATAAATATATATCGAATTATTACATCTCTATGTCGATAGAACAGCCAAAAATCTCATACACCACTAGTGTTTTTTTATGTGGTTGGCATGATATCGCTGGTCCAAGGGAGCCAAGCGTGATTGTGTTAGTTACCCATGTGAATTCGTCCATCTTACGTGACGAAGTTTCACCAAGATACATACAACTCTACGTCTGTACGTGTAGGATTGAGAACCGATCTGAGTGCAAAGCACATAAGTCGTCGCTGGTCATGGAAAGCCGAGAGGAATAATATTGTTTTTACTTCTCCTGCTCAAAAAGTACGTCATATTAGCTTCGCAAAGCGAGCCTAAAATAGTACATTTAGCCCCTAGGGTTTAAAAGAAAGCCATATAATCCCATACAAATATCTATGAAACTGAAAAAAAACTTCCGGCCAGCTACATACTACTTACGAATAATTAAAAACAAACAAGCCAACCTGATCAGATTGGCCAAATATTCTGATCGAATTGCTCAAACTGTACTCTTAATTGTTCATGAAATATACAATTTTAATGTTAAGCCTTTTTATTTTCTCGCAGTCGAAGTGAAAAGCAGAGTGTTGAACACGTGGCTAAAAGCCATTATGACACTAAGACATATTTGTCCTTGCTCACTTCGTGAGCTCGTCCAAATAATCACTTCGTGTCATAATGGCTTATTTTAGCACCTTGTCAAACGATCTATTCTTAATGAAAAAGATTAGTGAACTTGAAAATTACAGGTATTTTGTAGATGACATTCGGAATTCAAAGGCGTGCTGGCAAGCACGACGCTACCATCGCGCCGCGCCCGCGCGCTATTTTGCGTGAAAGAGATAGCGATAAGGTTTGACAGCTAGTTTAAGCACACATACACAAGAACAGCTGTGTGAGTGAGGAATTCAGAAGACTTAATCTCAAGTGGTTCAAGCGAAAGCTGAACACCTAAATGTGACACATGAGCTTTGTCACCATTAGTGTTCAACTTTGCGAGTTGAAATTTAGGCAAAAAGTGTTTTGACATAACATTATCTCAAATGTTCAACTTTCCTAGTTCAAATGTAGCCTTCTGTGTTTACTCCAAGAGTGGCAAAGTAGGCCGCCTTTAGCTGGTCCAAAAGGAGCGTCTCAATCGTTTGTCAAAAGGCCTGTGAAGTCCTTCAACAAACTATTATTGATAATAAAACTTACTTTTTTCGTTTATCATTGTGTTGACCGTACGAATATTGAAAGTGTACTGGAAAGGAAAATTGCTACTTCCGTGCGCTGCAAGAGCCTGGGAGGGAGATAGATATACTATGCAGTGTTTCTCGCTCTAACTAATGACCACAGAGAAGAAAAATGAGTAGTTGACTGCGAATAGTCGAAAGGGTAATTCTCACAGTAGTTCAAGTGTAGGATCGAACACCTAAATAATATCAATACCTCGTTCTGCAATCGCTATTTTATTTTTAAGTTCATTTTATTTTATTGCTGTGGCGTCTGACTAGGGCTTCCAATCTCGGGATCCTGGTATCCCGGGATACTGTGATCCCGCCTTTTTAAAGCCGTCTTTTAAATACCGGCATTGTAAGAATAATCCCGGTATTTATCAATAACAATACTGATACACTGCTTCACCATTTTACTACGACACTTATTTTGCTCACTGAGAATCAGTGACACTATAGAAAATAAAATTGTGTCGAAATGTATATTCTCGTTATACCACCGAACGTTACTATTTAAATGATTTCCCAGATTTTGTTTAGTGTCACTTTGATTCTCAGTGAGTGATTTGCGTTCGTGCCTATTTTTTGTATCTCTTTCTCTCTCTCCGTCTATGTAGTGAGTGAATGCGGTAGCGACCAAGCTACCGCGTCGAACACGTAGTGGCCAGTCGGTTCATAGTGCTTGGCATGTTATATTGCATGCTATCCTTCAGAAAAGAGCGTCACTCCTCATCAGGGCCAAAACTACCAGAAGTAGCAACAAAAAAGCATAATATTGACAATACACGCTCGGCAAATGATGAAAACACAATTGAAAGTATTGAGTCTGAACTGAAAAAAGAAATTAATAGAAGTCGCGCACCCAAAAAATTGAGCACCGTGGCGGGACAGAACGACAAAGATCTTGATTCTATTGCACAAGTTGAGATGTGTGTCTACGACAGCAGTTGAGGTGGCCGTAAAGTATATTTCTGACTGTAGCATATGACTATTTTCTGTTAGTTGTAGGTACCAACTAATATTAGCATCTGAGCGTACATTCACATACTTCGGATATCTATGTCAATAACCTAATAAGTTCGCGTTCGAATAACGATAATATCTATCCCATTTACTACCTTGACCTTTTTTCAATCCCGGGATCCCGGAAGACAGTTCCGGTATTAATACCGGTAATATTAAATTTCAGGGATTTGTAAGCCCTATTTCGCTGCTTAGCGCTCAAAAGGTTAAGTAGTTAGGTTTATGTTGTGTCCTTTTCACAACAAAAAGCTATCTACTTTTTAAAGGAAAATATGCCACAGTGTGTTTTACAAGCAAAGGACCAAAATTACCATATTGTAAAAAGTCATTACAGACACCTTGAAAGTTCATTAGATTGTCGACTCTAACTCCATGACCTATGAACAAACTTCGTTACCATAGTGTAATAAGTAAGGATTCCATGCCCACCGCACAAACGCCTCGGTTCTTAAAGAACTCAGAATAGAGAATGTCCAGCGCCTGTCCTCTATCTACACCGTGTAGTGAGTTATTTTGACCACATCGCACGAAGAGAAGCAAACAATATAGAAAAACTGGTAGTGCCGGGAAAGGCCGAAGGCAAAAGACCTAAGAGGCCGAAGCCCGAAGTGATGGTTGGACCAGATCGCCGAACAGCTGGAGTTACCAGTCCGCGCCGCCCTACATCGGGCGACGGACCGCACCAGCGGGAGGCAAACAACTGAGAGTCATAAATGGAGTCACGATCCACAGCTACGGGGGAACGATTAAGAAAAGAAGAGAGCAATAAGTAAACTATATATGATTAGTTGTTCTTGGGTCTAGACATATTATTATTCAATATACTTTTTGCTACAGGCACTGGTGCGTAACTGGTACTGGTACTTCCACGGTACTTCTCTACCACCGACGCACTAGACGTTTCTACTTCACTGGCCACGGATTACTTACACGCCCATAACGCCTGTCATTATTATGTGATGAATCATTACGTACTCTCTAATATAATCTAGCCCTACCCATGCGCTACCCAAAGAGTATATATCCCCAACCTACCCGATCATTTTGTCTATTTTATAGAGATATGTGATACGGGGACATTAAAAGTATTTATTGTAGTGTCAACGTCGCATCGCATATATATGTCAACGTAGTGTTTTTATTCTCTTTGATGTCAGGTATCATTGGACAACTCTTTGTGTATAAATTGTTTCTACAAAATTAATCACAGGCAAGGAACTTAAGAATATGCCTGAGCCAAAAGAAATTGGACCTCAAGTGAGATTTCCGAAGACATTATTTGGTCTTGTTCAGAGGGGGTGTTGGGAAATACCGCAAATAATGGCTTCTACAGCTGTAGCGTTCGTGGGAATGGGTTTGGCCGCCATTGGTATTTATAATTATATCAAGAATGATGGCGCTAACACCGAGTATAAAAAAATGTACACTATAATACGATCTGGCGATCCAAGGGAATCTCGCCTAAAAAATCCAGTGTATACTAATTATAAATGTTAAGTTTATGTTATGGCAGTAAATTGTTGAAATAAATATGTATCTTTCTGTCTGATCTTTTTGTCTAAAACTTATAACACCTACTATAATAAAAAATTAAATAACCAAAGTTGTTGAAAATGCACTGTAGTTTATCTTTGTAAAGGCAACTGTGCAAGTATCTTTAAAAGTTTTCGAGATAGAATCGAATAACTGAATAAAAATAATTTATATCAAAACCCTGGTGGCAGCGGTGCCCCAACGTCCAGGAACGTAAGAGGTTTCTAGAACACCTATATTACTATTAATATTATTATTTCCAAAAATATTCACTGAATCAAAATAAAATGCTTAGAAATCTCGTTAAGGAATGGTGATAAACATGATGTATAAAAATAAAATACATAATGTTGTTGATCATAATAATTAAATAACAAAAGAATTTATAATCATAAAAACATTCTTTATAACAATATCAATAGGAATAGTTTTAGTTGTTATAACATACATTCAGCATAATTATATATATTGGGGGATGATCGTTGCTCACGTCCGCAGGTAGAAACTTTAGATACCCTACACGTATCCCCTGGGTAGTCCTAGGCGAGCAACTACCACCTGGCTGCTGTACCTGTTGCTACGTGCAACCTCACAGTACCTTACAGTCGTTCAAACTACGAAATTATTAGAAAGAAAGAAGAAAAGAAACAATTATTAGAATACGTCTCGATGCGCCCAAACAAGCACTTCTCGGAGCCAACAGACTATAGATGTCGGGCCTATAACCCGAATATTACAACTCAACGTAGAAGGCTTAAGTTTGGCCAGTGTGACGTCGTACATAAAATTAGACGGGTCTATATCGATTGGCATACAATTATTAGTCTTATCGTTTGTCCTAAATATTATTTGGCCTATCGTTTGATGTGGCTAAGATTCTAATGTCGAATGATTGGTGTGCATAATTGTAGTGTTCCTAATATCTAATGTGGTAAAATTGTTTTTACTGCATTGTTTTTAAGCATAAATCTTGATGATTTTTTGCAAGCAGAGTTTTTAAATGTTAAAAGTTAACGCCTAGCAAAATCGCAATAGCAGAGGCAGTAATGGCACGATTGGCACTATATTTGCCTGTCGCAATAATAACGCAGCAAAACCTAACCTTCTCAACCTTGTTGGTTCTGGCGATTCGCTCGCTCGCTTCGCTCGCTCGTTAGGGTCACAGTTCTACCTAACACTCCTCCTCACTTCGCTCGTCGTCGTACCTAACCTAACCGAAGTCTGACCTGCCTTAAAGTAGAATACGTAACGCTTCTGACTTCACGCCTACCATAGTTTAGTTTAGGTGCTGTAAGTGTAGCCAATTTAATAATAGGCAAAATAATTCTTAGGACAATTCATGTTAGGAATAGTATGCTTTAGGTAATTCGATTTTAGAGTTATCAATATTAGGAAAAACTTGCTTTAGGACTTTAAATGAGTATGCGCAAAAAATATTAGGACAAACGAGTAGTATGCCATTCAACAGTATGCCAAACATTCTCGGCCAAACATTTTTAGGACAAAAAACGTTATGCGAAACGACAGGCACCCGACGTAGACACACTTCTTCTTCATGAAACCCACTGATTATTCAGTTGTCCATTCAGATAACCATCCCCAGTCCGGTATAGCAACATACGTAAGGGATGAAATCGATGACGTCGTTGTAGAAAGCTTTCTCACTCGTCCAGAAATTTTCGCTTCCTCCATCAAGGTTAGGAATCTGACCGTAGTAAATGTGTACCAGCCGCCATCCTGCACATGGTGTACCAACTTACCGGCATACAGTCACCTGTGTCTACGCAGGCGATTTCAATAGTCACCACACGTCTTGGCAATATAATGAAAATGATCAGAACGGGATTCAACTGGTTCAATGGGCGGAAAATAACAACCTTCATTTAGTTTTTGATGCCAAGGATAAAGGATCTTTTAGGTCGACACGCTGGAAGAAGGATTACAATCCAGACCTTACATTTGTAACCTGTAACCCAGATGGAATACCCTTACAGACGTCGCAGAATTGCGTGAATCCTTGCGTATTTCCCAAATAGCCAACATCGTCGCCCGGTTCTCATAGAAATTGGTATAATGATTCCTCTATCAAACTGTACTGACCCTAACGAAATCCTAATGAAGCTCATTGGTCTCGAAACCAAATGTAACTTCTAATTTGCCCTATTAATCCTGTGTGCGGAATCAACTGTAATGCCTACTGAGATTCCTAATACCACACTCCACTACCTCGAATACACCTAACAGAATACACCTACATGAACACAGTCTAAATCTTATTATTACACCAACTATCTTGTACTGTTTTCTACCCTAATAATGTGCATCTGAATTTGAATTACGCTATTATAATAATATTGGCCATAAATGTGATCAGAAAACCTGTTGTGATTCATCTAGTTTAGTAGGACTCTACGTTGCATAGTAACCTGAAGTTCTTTTATGGAAGAACCATTATGATCGCTCAGTATATTTTTAATTAAAATAAACCTATCTTTTACTGATGTTAATAAATACTACTCTTATATCCTGACTTATCTTTATCCTACTTTCCTGTCCTAAAACATACTCTAATTGCATACTTTGTTCGTTAAATTATATTATACCTGACAGTTACAATTATTTATATGATTTTGAGATCGAACTACTCTATCCTATTATTATTTATGCAATTTTTGTATAACTAGTCTTTTTATCCATTGATTAGAGAATTCAATCAGTAGAATAGTAAAGAGCTCCCTCCATCAATGAGAAAGTCAACAATAAGGATTATTAACCCTAAAAAGATCTGGTTTAAAAAGTAACTCCTTTAAGACTTATAAGGAGATGATGGAAGAATTTAATTAGCAATATGACTTTCCTTTGTTCTGAAGTGTCAAACTATTGTGGAAACTAGAACACTAACATATATGATTCATTATGAAATATCAAGAGATAATTAGAAGTAGTTGGCTCAAATACAATTTTGGAGTTCGGTACAGATTCACAATATTAACTGCGCTGGCTCGATACTCATACTTAGTGGAACTTAAGCTCTAGTTATGCTAGAATAGCTTCTATGAGTATCTTCTATGCCATTATAGATAGATTTTTGTGTCAAATGATTATTAGAGGGAGTTGTAAACTAAATTTTAATATATGAAAAATGGTTGACTAACTATGTCACTTCATGAGATAATATTGAACTGCTAGAATCATCTCCTTATTTTCCCAAACAGTATAACTTTGTTATAGTTAATATCAGCTACCGGACTGAGGGCGTTCGTGTACAGAATAGGCTTCCTTCATGTCTATTGGATACAAGAGATTTCCATACTTGGAATCAAAATATTGTTTAAAATCCTTTCCTGGATTTGATTTCTATGTTAGATCTTAATTTTACAAGCCATAAAAAAAGTCATATTCCCCGGATACCGAATGAACACCAAGTCAGATCTTTTTACAGGTTTTATGGCACCTGTTTTCAAGAATTGTTTCTTGAATTTGCCACTTTCTCAATTTCTTTGATATTTTGAAAGAAAACGTTCTCTACTTTAAAATCAACACAAATCCTCTCATTTATGGATTAAGTGAACTCTTCTCCTCTTTTATATACCCAGAAAACTTATTATTTCATATCTGAAATCATACGCCATACATAGACAATAAATGTTGTTATTTCCTTAAATAGATAACTGAATTACATGTTCATTGCTATGTTCTATAAACATATAACTATATTTTTACTGGTCTGTAGACATACACACTTCTTACGGGTATGCTAATATTGATTTCCTTCGATTATCAATATAAATCCTTCTTGTATAAAGGATAGAGTGAACGATTTGAGTTCTGATAAATACTTCAATAAACTATATATTCTTATTTGCAATTATTATGTTTCTCATATAATTGATGTTAAAACATGTACTTATTATTTCACTGTACTCTTTGACAAGGAGACCTTTCGTAGTTACTTTAATTAACCATGATTATTGATCACACTAGACACCGTTCAAAGATCCCATCTAGTTCTCTTCTAGAAGATAGATCTTAGGCCATTCTTAGCAAAATGTTAGGGATGTTCAATAATACATTTATAACTTGAGATTTCGTCCATTCCTTTAGACTAACCTCATCTCTATTGCAAAACAGGTTCCATTACCAAATTGCACAATAAAACATTAATCAATGTAACACAACTTCGTATTTCGAATCACGACATTCCTCTCTTATTTATGGATTAAGTGAACACTTTTATTCCTTAACAAACCCTGAAAACTACTTATCCTTTCGTATTTGAAAATCATACGCCATTCGTAGACGATAAATAAATGTCATTCCTTCTCATGAATACATGTGCACTGATTACTTGTTATTTTCCTCAGTACGCTTCGACAAGGAATCTCCAAAACCTTTTGTACATTATTTCCTTATGAATGTCAATCAAACAAGATGTTATACAGGATTCGTCAAGTCTCTTTGTTTGACGATTCATATCCCGGCCATTCTTAGCGAAACATCGGTCTGATCCACAATATCAATGGAATGAGTATTTGCCCTTTCTTAGACAAATAATCACACTACTTTTAAAAACAGATTCCTTCATCGAATCGCACATTATCTCAAAAATACATTAATTTACAAAAAAGCATGTAATCATGACTTTCTTTGTTGAAAAATGAAAACTCCCAAAATCTACTAATTCTGTGAGTGATGTCTTTGAACAGCGTATTTTTCTACCAAATTTCTTATTTTCCAATCTCATATTATTCGACTAAAAAAATATAAGATTCTGGCTATCAGGTGCATTTATATTTATATAAGTCTAAATATTTTGATAATAATATAAATTTAATCTCCTACTTTTAATTTTGATTTTGATGTGATAAAACTACCAAAGATTTTGGTTTGGCATCATTAAATCAAAGAATACCTTTTAACAGAGGCTACAGATATCTATAATATTATAATAAAGAATACTCAATGGTTTTGAGTTGAACGCTATGAATATTTCAATTAGATAAATGGTATTGGATGGATTTATAGTTGAATAAAGTATTATGCTTATTAAATGAAGTTTGGCCGAATACTCGGAGGTTAAATAGTTAAAGTAAAACCCTAATTCCCAAATAAGTAACATGTGTGCCTATCTCTACCCCGAAAATAGCCTATTCTGCTGTGAGCAATGCTAGAGGAAATTCCTCACATTTACATTTAATCGTGTAAAGTGGTGTATGGGACCCTAATTAAGCTTCTAAATGCGTTCGATGAGTAAGTCGATATTTGTGTCTAATACTCGTGTAATTGTCTCCCCCTGACGCGGATAATGAAACTCCAAGGTGCGTTCAAGTAAGACATTGGCCCTATCCGTGTAGTATTATGGTTATATATACATAAATTTAACGGGAGACCAAGATTCAAAAACCATAGCTGGTATCCAAGGGTGTGGAAATCCCACATGTCCTTCGTAAGGTCCCCTCTTCCTCCGACCAGATCAATGAATCCTGTAGGCAAATCACTGCACTTATAAATGGCTAGTGTCCAGACTGCCTAATCTGGATAAATTACTGCGAGTCTAAAATGTCCTCGTTTATCACTCAAAATGCCAGAGACTATGTTACTCGTTCGACGATCAAGTAAAAAGTGATTTTCAACTCCTCAAATGTTCCCTATTTATACTAAAAATGTCTCCACGAATTACTCTTCTTTCTCAAATGTCACATCTGCTTCATATTATACTTTCACACTTGTTCCTCAACTGAACTAGCTCCTCAAGGGAACGCAAGAATAGGTATGTAGGCACTTATAATTTAACGATTTGTTTACGTTTGTAGTTTAGGTAGTATACCTATAAGAATTAGGTATTTTTATCTAGTAACTATAGTTTGATGTTCAAATATGTTTTATGAGATTAATAAGGGGTGGAAAAATATGATTATATGAAAAAAAAATAATGTCGTGCACATTTGATCGTTACAAAACTCAATGCCCCTACCCCAGTGGAATTTCCAAAAAGCAAACTGGGCCGGTTTTAGTACCGATATGGATGCTGCAATCCGATGGATACACTCCAGAGTTGGAAACTACGACAGGTTTACAAAACTAATTATTACCACTGCTAAAAAGTACATTACCGGGGATATCGCAAACAGTACATCCCTTGTTGGTCCAAAGAGAGCGAAAGAAACTGTACGACGAGTATAAAATAACCGGAGACCACGAAATAAGTGAAAATCTCCTTAAATCGCTAAATGAAAACCGCCGTGATAAATGGATTAAAACCGTCGAATCCATGGACTTTCAGACCTCGAGCAGAAACGCTTGGAGAGTATTAAACAAGTTATGTGATAAACTGGCTCCTGCTCAAAAATAACACCTCCGTAGCTATCTAACGCAATTGCCTATAGGATCGTGGAAGTGTCCCGTACAGAAAACCAGCAAACAAAAACTAAAAGAATTAAACAACATGCAAAGCAGCTGCGATTTCGTCTTCTAGATGATCCGTCTTTGTCAAAACATTTCACATATGACGAAACGCACCGGGCGATAAATCAACTCCCGCTTTCCAAGGCAGCCGGCTTCGACGGCGTTTATAATGAATTGTTAAAAATCTAGGACCGAGATGTACGAGTAGGATGTGGCTCGCGCAGTTCTATTCAGATATACTACAAAACAACAAAATACAGCCTAAACTCAACCGCTCAAAGATCATAGGGACACTGAAGCCAGGAAAGCCAGGTGACGACCCGAAGAGCTACCCACCCATTGCCCGACTAAGTTGCGTCTGCCTCTCCAGAAGTTTGTAAACTTGGCCAACAGGCTGGTTTCCGTAGCGGTCGAAACTGTGTAGACCAGATAATGTCCCTCACAACACATATAGAGGCTGGATTCCAGAGGAAAGAGAAAACTGTTGCTGTTTTATTGACCTCTCAGCTGCATTCGATACTGTGTAGAGACAAGGGCTTGTATAGACAAGCCCTTTCGTATGACTTATAGTTTCAGACTTTCCCATACTGACCAATCTAAATGTGCTACGGGAACGTACGTAATAATTTTCTGTTTTTTTTTTTTTCAACCTTTAAACACACGATATTCCGAAAACACAGAGCCGGAAATTTATGTATGCTGACGACATCGCCATTACTCACCAGAATGGAAAGTTTAAGCCTTCTGAAAATAACCTAACCTGCGATCTAGAAAGTCTTGGCAAGTACTTCAAATAATGGCGACTACTGCCTAATGCTAGTAAAACAGAGTTGAGATTAGCAACGTTCCACCTCTGCAACAGGACCGCAAATTACGAGCCAAACGTCGTCTTTGAAGGGAGGTCACTGACATTTAACTCTGAGCCAAATTACCTAGGTGTCACCTCAGATCGCAGTCTTAGATATGCGCCATACATTGTTAAGCGAGGGAGGAAGCTACAGACGTGGAATAACATACTCCAGACTAGCGAGAACTACTTTGGGAGCAAGTGCTGATGTGTTGCGAACTACCGGTTTAAGTCTGGTGTACTCAACGGCGGAGTGCTGCGCAGTAGCACAGTGTAAAAAGTAACAGTGGGCCGACGCCTTTGATGTTTGCGTAAATGCCGACACAGCTCAAGGTCACCGTACCTACCTAGGGTTAACACAGACTTACACATCTGCCCAATAGAGGAGGGTGATGTTTTTAGGTTTCATATATGTGTATGTGTACTAATTTTACAAATGGCGTTCATTGTGGAAATAAAGATGGCGGACGTCACTTTTTGAAATGGGTGTCGATGTATGTACAATTTTATTTAAACAAGTTAGATCCACCATCTTGGATTTACAAATGAACGTCATTTTCTTAATCGGAACCCTGAGGAACCTCGGATATGACACCCATATCGATTTTTCAGAAATATTTATGTCCGTTATCTTGGATTTAAATAAATTAATAGTTTACGTAAACACTAGAAAAACACGCTTAACAAGACTTTTCTAACAAATCCAAACACAGCTATGATACGATGTTCCATCATGAAGTTCCATTTCATATCTTCCGGCTCCATCATCAGATCAGTTCGATAGTACCATATTATTGTTTTGTCATCAGAACTACATACAGCTGTCAATTTCATGACGCTACGATCCTTGGAAGATGGTTAAATTAGTTACCTTAGATTCCATTACATAGTTAGTTACATACAGGTCGACTTATAAAAGCGTGATAAAATGGACGTCATTTTCGTAATCGGAACCCCAAGGAACCTCCGAGATGACAATGACACCCATGTCGATTTTTAAGAAAAATGAATGTCCGCCATCTTGCTTTAAAATTTGATGTCATATGATATAGTTTTGTTTACACTGAAACAAACAATTAGCGATATTTTTGCGGTATTTAAATTTTTACTGGCAACCGTAACGCTTTTACATCCGTCATTTTATTTACGTTAGCATGTCATGAGAAAATTTATAAATTAGGCACTATAAAATTATATAATATTAACAATATTAATATTAAACTTCCTATTGAGCGTGAAAATTGATGAAATCGCAGTATGGAAGAAGTGTCGTCACATGTCCTATGCACCATTTTAACCATGTACACATTGATTGATAATTACAAGACACGCGGCAGCCTCCAAAATCATATCCCTGAATACTAACGATGGCGCGTATGAAACTCAGGGGCCGCCCCTCCCGCCCCCGGCCCCTCGAACCCCGCTCGGTTGCCCTGTCTAGACCCCTTCGTCGACCGACTGTATTATTTCTTAGACTGTGACAGCAGTCTGGCTCAACAGCGCACACATGCACTGGGTGGACGTACAACTTAACCAAACCATGCGATGCATAACGGAGACCATCAAAAGTACCCCCCTAGTGTAGTCACAAATCAGGCAGTCGCCTGCGTTGAGTCACACAGCTCCCTCCCAGTTAAGACGAGAACAAGCACTTGTCCATGAGGCGTAAAAATCCTGGTTCGCCCTAACTTACCAATTTACGCAGAGTTCAGAAACCCTTCGTCACGCCGTCTAAAATCTCGCCATCCACCTTACAATACTGCCCGAAATCTAATGGAGGTCCACTTTGATCTGCACGCTAATATGAAAAAGGATTGGCAATCCAAACCACCAGATTGCTTGGGAGCAAATATCGACCCCACGAAAAAACCACCTGTCTTCTGGCAGCGGTAGGACTTCTTACACAAATGTGACTGGACAACTTCGCCGACCTGTGACAGTGGAGCTGCGTCAGGCATATAATTTACGACTGCCAACTCTCCAAATACAACGGAAAGCCTGCAGACTTATTCACCCTGGAAAATGACGCAATCCATTGGATTAATACACTTAATGTTCATTTATAAAAATAATATGAACGACTGTCTATTTATAAGCCATACCTTGTACTATTATTGGTTAGGTACGACGACGAGCGAAGCGAGGAGGAGTGTTAGGTTGAACTGCGACCCTAACGAGCGAGAGTAGCGAGCGAGCCGCGGAGGTAAATACTTGTTTTGCTTTCACTCAAAATTATGACAACGGACTTGCGATAGTAAGGGTTCTTAAAAAAAGAAACGAAAAATTATATTAAGTAAGTATTTTTAATAAGTACTACATACTCAAGATTATAACAAAAGTAGGTTGTGGTTAGGTTAGAACTATGACCCCTACCCAACCGAGCCCATTAATGTAGTTCTAGGCAGGTCCGACTTGGCTTAGATTAGCTACCACGACGCGCGAAGCGAGGAGGAGTGTTAGGTTGAACTGAGCCCCTAACGAGGGAGCGAAGCGAGCGAGCCGCGGAGGTAAATCCTCGTTTTACATTCACTCACCCACGTACTAAGAAAAACGTAGGCGTATGCGTTTTGCAATGTTTGCGTTTATAAAGTATGAGTGGTATGATATGAGTAACCAATTAATGACCATTACAAATAATGCATACATCATTTTATGCGCATCAAATTTATGAGTCAACATTATGATTAAAAACGTTATGCGCATAAATGTATGACTATTTACAGTTATTCGTAATGATGAGTATGACGAGTCCACTGTGTGCCTATCAAAAATATGACTTTCACTTCATAAAAGGGTATTGCAGTGGATAAATAAGAGTTTAATATACTGGACACAATCGGTATCGATGACAATACGGAACGTCATTAGTAATTACAATATATTCAAATATAAAAGGTGACAGAATGTTCTTATTATAAACAGTATAAACATGAAGGTTTAACACCCCCCTGTAATGAGAGCATTATGTACGTACATAATGTGACATATCAAAGTAAACTATACACACACAAAATAATATAAGCACAAAAAAAAACACCTGTATATACACCAACCTATCACTAACTACACACATCCTATATCTACTATGAACACTTTTGACATGAAGGTCATGGTGTGCTAGTGCGTCTCGAATGAAATGGTGCTTGATGTCGATACGCTTAGTGCGAGCATGATATGTGCTGTTGTGTGCCAGTTTGATGGAACTTTGATTGTCGGAATAAATGATTATGGGATGATGACAGCGAACACTTCAGTGATGAGAGCTATTTAGTATATGGCCTCTTTGCAGGCTTCTGCAAGAGCCATATACTCTGCCTCAGTGGTAGAGAGCGCGACTGTGCGCTGTTTACGCGCTTCCCATGAGACAGGTCCACCGCTCACCATGAAGACATCCCGTGAAGGATCTTCGGTCGGATCGATGCTGTTGTCGAAGTCTGCGTCAGCGTATCCCGTTGGGTATGGTTAGCCTTTGTGAAATTGAAGTTTCAGTTCCTTGGTTCCCTTCAGGTACCTGAGAACTCGCTTCGCTGCCTTCCAGTGTACCCCCCCCCGTAATGTGTTGCGAATTGGGACAGGTATGAAACGGTGTGGGCGATATCGGGCCTCGTTCCAATAGCAAGATACATTAGAGAGCCAACTCATCGGCTCTGTAAGGAACTTCAATTTCATCTTCCTGTTTTGGCAGGGATACTTTTTGGCCAGGTTCCATTGGTGTTGTGACACATATTGCATCAGGCATATTTATTATATTCTGCAATGAGCTTTTCTATATAATTTGTCTGGTCTAGAGTTACACGGCCTTGACTTTGGGTAACTCTCATACCGAGACAATCTTTGACAGGACCAAGGTCCTTGACAGTAAATATGTTTTTGAGTTGATTTTTGAAGTCGGTTTTCAAAATGTTACTATTTGACAGGATGAAAAAGTCATCAACAAAGACTGCTTCAACCAATAGGTCATTGTCTTTTCTTTTGTAGTAAATGCAGTGCTCTGATGTAGCTTGTGTCAATGATAATGCGGCCATTACTTCGCATACCTTTTTGTTCCACTGGCGTGGAGCTTGCTTCAAGCCATAAAGTGATTTTTTCAGTTTGTTTCACTTTGTTTTTGGAATCTGTAGACAATCCTTCTGGTTGCTCCATAAATATTTCTTCCTCCTAATCTCCGTTCAGGAAGGCTGTTTCCACATCAAGGTGGTCAACCTGACAGTTGAGCTCTGCCGCGTATGCCATCAGCAGTCGAACTGATGATAGCCTTGCCAACTCCTGCCACTTGGGTAAACCCTTTGGCTACAAGTCTAGCTTTGTATTTAACTACTTGTCCACTAGTGTCCTTTTTCAGTTTGAAGACCCACTTACATTTAGTTGTCTTCCGATTTGGGTCTGTCAACTAGAATCCAGGTTACATGTTTTTGTAAGGAGTCGTATTCAGCTTTCATAGCCTTAAGCCATTCATCCTTTTCTGGGTGATCTGAAACTTCTTTAAATGACTCTGGTTCCAGGTCAGAAGTCATATGTACTGCGCATACTTGAACGAATCTCTCAGGCGGACGTCTGTCTCTGCTAGGGTATCTTCGTTCAGGTAATTGTTCTGGGTTGCCTTCAGGTTCAGGGATGACATCAGGATCTGCGAACTCTGGTAAAACTTCTGCGATTGCAGGTTGAGGCTGTTCTAAAATTGGCATTTCAGGCTGAATGTCAAGTTGTGTTTGAACTTGCGGTAACGGAACTGGTTTTTCTACTGTTGGTTGGACTTGTGGTGATGGTGGTGGTGGCGTGTCAGGGGAATTTGGGTTGGATACTACGTGTGTTTTATCTTCTATGAAGACAACGTCTCTTGCGACAATTATCGCTCGAGGATTTTGAGGGTTTACTAAGCGATAGCCTTTGCTCTCTGTAGCATAGCCCACGAAGATGCACTTCTGAGTCTTGGCGTCAAGCTTTGTACGTTTTTCTTTTGGTACAAGAACATGAGCTTCACAACCAAAAACTCGTAAGTGTGAGAGATTTACCTTTTTGCCAGACCACACTTCTTCTGGAATTCGGTTCTTCAGGGCTTGTGTAGGCACGTGATTCTTTATGTATATCGCTGTATTTACAGCTTCTCCCCAATACGCTCTCGGTAGTTGCGAGTCTTGGAGCATTGATCTCGCTTTTTCAATTATCGTGCGGTTCGCACGTTCAGAAACTCCGTTCTGTTGTGCGGTATACGGAATTGTAGTTTGTTGAACAATAAATAAATATAAAGAGAAATGGCAGTTCAAGACTTTTGCCAGCATCAGTTTTAAACATATATTAATTACAACACAATTGGTAAATTACACTACAAAAGTCATCTGCCCCCGATTCCAACCTATACTCGAAGGTAAAGATCAAGAATCAGCTGTTGAACAATACCGTTTTTCTTTAGGAATGTGGACAGATCACGATTTATATATTCTCCACCGTTATCTGATCGAACGACTTTAATCTTTTTATCTGTTTGATTTTCCACTAAGTGCTTGAACTCGACGAACTTATTAAAGACTTCATCTTTCGATTTTAAAATATATCCAAAAGTCTTGCGGCTGTAGTCGTCTGTAAAGGTAAGCAGATATAAAGCTCCGTCAAACGAGTGCGTACTCATAGGACCGCAGAGGTCGGAATGAATAAGTTGGAGGACGCAACTCGACCTCGTTGTAGAGTTCGGAAAAGGTTTTCGTGATAATTTTCCCTCCAGACAGGGTATACACTTGGCATTAAAACTTTTATCAAAATCTATGTCTATATTTTTATTCTTTAAAATGTTAAGTGACTGGGCATTTAAATGGGCAAGGCGTCTATGCCACAACATAGCAGACTCTTTGGTTGTTGTACACATTACAAGCGGGGCATTTGAAGTAACATCAATCAATCAAATCAAATCAAAATATCCTTTATTCAAGTAGGCTTAGATACAAGCACTTTCGAATTGTCAGTTACAATGAGAGAAGTCTTTGCTGGGAAACATACAATATGATCCAACATTTGTTGCAAGGATTAGGGAAACCCAGAAAAACCTAATCAGATCATTTAACTTAAGTATAATACTTACTTATTATTGATAAAATCATCATTTTAAAAATTAAAATAATTAGTAAATCTAGAATGTGTCTAGAATAAAATTCTAAATGTCAGAGTATATAAAACAATTAATATGCGTGTACCAATTAACTATTACAATATTGTCTTAATTATACTTAAAACTTTTACAATTGTGTTATAACTAATTTATAATTGATACACGCGGAGGAGATGTACAAATTCTCCAGATCAATGTTAATAAAAAATATAAACTATTTTTTTTTCAGAGATGTATTAAGGTCTCTAGGCGTCACGACATGCGATAAAATTAAATATAATAATTTGACTGAATTCTACTGAGATATTTAAGGTCTCTTAGGGGTCAAAGTGAATAATACATTAAACATAATTATTATTAAACCTAAATTTCTTAGAGATGTATATGGTCTCTAGGCGTCATAACATGCAAAAAGATAAAATTAGTTAATTAAAATCCTCAGAAATGTTTAAGGATATACCTATATAAATAAAATAAAACTCTTAGAGATGTATACAGTCTCTAAATCGAATAAAAAATGAATAACTTCAATCGAGTACAGGATGAAGTCTCTCACGTCATCAGTTCATTAAACACTGGTAGGCAGTTACTAGGTATACAATTAATTTGGCCCTTGCTAGCATGAACCGACCGGACCCCACAAACGGCACCCGTTCACGAGTTTGACGCATATCTCAGCCATCGCCTCCCTCAACCATATTTTAGGGAAGGTTGCGACCCGATCAACGACGCCACCGTAAGCAAAGACCTTTAAGCGAGCATGACATGCTCACACTGCCGGGCATTAAACACTAATAGTATTGCCCGGTGAGAAACAACAAATGTGCTCTCATGTTACATTAAATGCGAACTATTATTACCTCTTAAAATAATGCTTACTTTACATACACAAGACTAAACTACTGGCTTAAAGACATCTTTATCGTCTAAAAAGTCATTTACAGTATAATACGCCTTGTTAAGTAGGTGACGTTTTATGTGGGACTTAAATTTGCTGCAAGGTAAATTCACTACATCGGTAGGTATTTTGTTATAGAAGCGTACACAGTTCCCCACGAACGAAGTTCCGACCTTGCGGAGACGATGAGCAGGCATGGCAAGCTTGTTCTTATTTCTTGTATTGTAGTGGTGAATGTCACTGTTGTGTTTGAAATCATGTTGATTTCTCCGAACATACATAATATTCTCGAGAATGTACTGAGATGCTACGGTGAGAATATTGGTTTCCCTGAATTTTTCTCTCAGTGATGCACGAGCTCCCAGTGCATAGATTGAGCGTACTGCCCGTTTTTGTAGTACGAAGATGGTTTGTATGTCCGCCGCCTTGCCCCACAACAGAATTACATATGACATTACACTATGAAAATAACTGAAGTACACGAGCTTTGCCGTCTCGACGTTTGTTAACTGTCTGATTCGCCTCACTGCATAGGCTGCGGAGCTTAGTTTACCTGCAAGAGTGATATGCGCATTCCATTGCAGTTTAGAATCCAAAGTAACACCCAGGAATACTGTTTTGTCTTCAAATTCTAGCACATCGCCTTTCAATGTCACCTTGGCACAATCTACTTGTTTCACATTCGGTTTTCTTGGCATTTAAAAGTAAGTTATTTGCAGTAAACCAATGTACAATAGTAGACAGCGCATCGTTTATAGTAACTACATCTAGCTTGAACATACCTCTATGTACAGAGCCTGTGGCGATGACAGTACGGAACGTCATTAGTAATAACAATATATTAAAATATAAAAGGTGACGGTTTAACACTTTCAACTTTATGCAACCCGACCCCTACCCATGCAAAATAAGTATAAGTTAATAGACTCTTTGGCTACCATTCGCGTATGAACTTGTATCCGTAGCTCTTCACTTTTCTGTGTTGTATATGTCTAATCGTGTTGTCAACCACCGTTGTCACCAATATACTGTTTCAGTTTATCGTCACGAGTCACAGAAACCAAGATAAACACCATCAAAGATTGACATTTTTACGACAAAAAATCAGTTTTTGCTACTTTTCTTGAAAACTACAGTACTTAATGAAAAACCAATTGACAATTTTAAAATGAACATCATTACTCACTCCCATCTCTAAGCGTCGCTTGATGAGGGAGCCAATACCAATATAAAATATAAAAAGGACTTCACGAATCTTTTTTTTTTCTCTTGATTTATTAAGTATACCATTCTAGTAAAAACTATGTTGGTAACTACAATTTCATGTCAACATTAAATACAAATATATAATAACATAAATTAAATTCAGAATTCAAATTATTTGGATGTCATAAATTAAATTTAATAAACGATGCAAAATTATACCACTCCAGAGCGCGCGAAACTAAAGCGGAACTTCCTTGGGTTTGACGTTTCGCGGCGGAGTTGTGCTACCGCCACCGGCATTAAAGTTCCACCACAGAATTTAACAAGCGTAGGTAGGGGCGCACTACTTCTTATAATGTTATAAATAAATAATAAAATAAGTCACGACTTTTTAATTTTACAATAAGTATAGGCATTTCCTGTGCAAAGTTTATAGTAATTTTCTGTATGCACTACAAGACGTCTTATTGTTAACAAATTTAACTCGTGGGCGCGCATCCTAAAGCGTGATTAAATTAAACTTGCACTAATTTACTCGCAGCTTGTGCTTAAGTCAGTTTTTTGCACTAATTTTCAAACGACCCTACAGTTCTGACGTAAGTCATCTTGACATCTAATTGACGTAAATGACATTGACAAAGGTCAATTGATAAAAATTACACAATACATGCCGAGAAATTACAATTTTCCAGTCCCGCTTCACATCTGTAGCACCGGAGTTAACGGAGGCTGCTTTTATAATTGAATATTCAGAATAAAGTATTATAAATATGACTTCCCGCTTTCAAGTCGTTGAGCAGGGGCCTCCGATCGAGGTATTCCAGAAGAATAAGCTGTTTATTGACGACACTTTTCAAAATAAGGTCAATTTGACTGTGGGTGGTACGTACATGATTTAATGCAACGCTATCCTAACAACTGTAACTACGATTTATTTACTACGCACTGTTATGCAATTTCCTAAGCGCCATAAGTTTAATAGCACCGGTAAATTATAACTTAAACATAACATTTGGAGGTTGGTGCAATATTTCTCTCGTTATACTGAAATAAGCACAAGATATAGTAATAATAATAAAGTTGCTTATAAACATTATTAATACTTCGGTATTATTAAACTGCAATGATGTTACTAAGGTTATTTTTCTCTGTAAATGTGCACTCTTTTTAGCATACAGGGATGAAAGTGGGAAACCATGGGTTCTTCCTGTTGTGCGGAAGGTAGAGAGGCAGATGGCAGCTGATGAGACTCTCCTCCATGAGTATCTTCCTGTGCTAGGTGAGTGTACATTGATTATAATTAATGCATAAATGTAGTAATCATGCTCAATTAGCTTCATCCTGAAAAGTAACAGTTAAACATACATTCTTTATTTGTATGATGTACAGTTATGTCTCGGCAGCATTTCAACTGCAGCTATTGTGTTGAGTGGTGTAGCATGACCTCATCTAAACATGGGTGTTGTTGCAGCAGCACAGCCTTTAATTTTCAAGAGATTGTTCATCACCCACCAGGGGGCTTTGCTCAAGGCCCCTTTAAGTGGGAGGCCATTAGCACTGTTAGTAGTTAAATATAGTAAAGTGGAAGTCTCGGGTTAAGCTTTCTGTATTGACAGCTTGAATAATTATAACATAAAAGGAGTAATGACAAAGTTTTAATAATTTAATTAGTCCATCATATTTATTACATAATCAAAAACTAAAAGCAGTACATTGAGTCAGGATGTCGTGTGACGTCACAAGCACAAGCCTTTTCACTATTTGTAAGGTGTTAATACAATTAAATCACTTAAAAAAGTCAACGTTATATTTTACAGTACAAGCACTGCGAGAAAATGACTATTGTGAATGAGTCCAGTGAGAGACATATCAATAGTGTTGATCTTTGTTTAGTTATTTTCGAGTTTCTTTGGCTAATTACAGTACTTGACCACCTTATTACTTATTTCTGCTAAGAAACAACTATAGATTGCATTGTAGTGTTTCTGTTTAAAGAAGTACCAGTATAATATTATAATAATGTATACATAGGGCATGATATCTCAGGTTGATATTACTGCAAATTGAATAAGAAAACTAGTGTGGCTCTTTAAATACTGAAGACACATTACAGGTAAGGAACTACCAGTGTATATATACAAAACCCTCGTACAGTCCACTGTTCTCTATTATCTACCGGTATGGGGTGGCACTTTCAAAAGTAAAATTGTGGTACTTGAATGGGTACAACGGCAGGCGCGGCTCACTCCGCGATTTACGTTTATCGCTACAAGTACATTTATTTATTAAAAAGCAAGTTACATAACATTACAGTGACTAGACGCTCTCGCTTTCTGGATTTACGTCGCAATTGAACGTGCCGCATTCGTGTATTTAATGTATAAAGACGAACTATTTGGGAAGATTATGAGATAACTTATGCTTAAATGATTAAAAATAAATTTAACCAGTATTGTATCGCGCCGGGTTGCAAGAACAATGACAGAAATTCAAATCACTCGTTTTTCTTTCCCCATACGTCAGAAGGATGCCGAAAGGTAATTAAATGAACATAATAGATACTATGTAGTCACTGTATAATTATAAAAAAGATATTGTAGGTACCTATTTCCATATTTAACACTGGATTAATCAAGTAGGTAATACTCAGAACAATTTTATCTGGTTTTATGTAATTTTAATCAATTATTTGCTGATATTTGGGTATTAAATTCTAATTTAGTAAGTAGGTAGGTATACAGGATATACATACTTACTAAAACAACAATTTGTATGCAGGTAGGTCCTACCAGCACTGTTAAAAAAGCTGTTCAAGGAAGCTGGCAATATGGTATCATCGCAGCGTTCCACATTTATTTAGTTATTTTGACAAATAATATATTTCCTTCACGTTTCTATGAATGTTTTTAATAAATTATCATGTTCACGTATCGGTAAATGGTATTCGATTTTCTCTAAATACCTAGTAATTACGAATTACTTTTCGCATATCCAGTAGGTATGTGTGCGTTTTCTTCTCCTAAATAAAAAACAAAAACTATCAAAACCTGTTATACTTAACAGGTTTTCACTATTTTCCCGGTTGCCTCTGACCATAGACTTTAACTCCCAGGAGTCGAGTCTACTCTATAAAAAAATTAACATTTGTTCATCAACTTTCAAGATTTATGTAAATAATTTATTGTTTTTGATTTTTTCAAACAAACTCAATGTTATTTTTATTGCACGCTATAGTAACCTATTGACGACTTATTCATAGTATATTCGAAGTATTCACAATATGTTGCTTGTTCAAAAGGGTCAAATCACTAAATATTATAAAAGAAAGTCTCCCGTCGCGTCTGTCTGTATGTTCGCGAACTCTGAAACTACACGGCCGATTTCGATGCAGTTTTTGTGCAGCTTGATTCTCCAGGAAGGCATTAGTATGTATTTTATATCTATGTATTAACAACCGTTCCGTTAAAATGACTAAATATTATAAAACGAAGTCCCCTGTCGGGTCTGTCTGTCGTTGTTTTATTATTTTAGAGATAAATAATGAAATCATGTATATAATGTATGAAGAACATACATTTATTGCTCTCTATATTGAATGCAAGAAATAAATGGGCAATACATTATTATTTTATTTTTATCCGTTGACAGCTCTCACTGTCGGCGACGCGGCGAGTGAGTAAATTCATTTTCACCGTTCGTACACAGCCTTAACGTTCCCTTTGGTTTGCGCTGGAGTCGACGACGTCACAGGCCCATAAATCATAATGTTTTTGCTAAGAAAAAAGCGGCTTTTGTAAAGATCAAAGTAGTGAGCCTTCTGTACTTATACTATTATCTATTCTGTGACAACTGTCTATTCTCAAAGTACTTTTAGGTAAAAATATAAGATGCAGCACCATATGTTTACAGAGATGCTGACATCCTCACAGTGAGAAAGTTATATATCCTTATTTGTATTCTAAAAATTCATAGACTTCTCTCATTGTAACTGACAATTCGAAAGTGCTTGTATCTATTTTGATTTGATTTGATTTGACATAAAAGTTTGAAAACAGATCGTCGTAAATTAAAAAAAAGCGTAAAATACATTCAGTAATTAAACAACTAAACATCATTAGAACTTTAAAAAAAAAATACATTTTCATGCATTATCTATTCATCTATACAACACAATAAACAGAACTACCAACATCTACACTATAATTTTCGGTGAGTGTAAGCGGCCAACCTGGTTAAAGTTCAAATTACCAAGAGACAGAGTCCCTCATGTATTAACTCACTCTGCACATTTCAATTCACGTTACACTTGTACATTGCATAGCTACTAAATATTACAAATTACAACATACATATATCCGTTTTCTAACGACTACCTCTATAAATAAACAACTAAGTATACCCATTACAACAATCCAATATACAACATGAAAATAACTTTATTTTACTAATTTCTTAAATAAAACTTCTTTATATTAATTGACAACATTTAATTTTTTCCCATTTCTCTAAATCGAAAACCATCTAGAGAAAAACGCCCCTAGAACACAAAATATATTTTTGTACATAATTTATTACAATAATTTTGCCAAAAACTACCAAAATAGCTAAAATGGAAAGTGACGTCACACAGCTGAACCAGTATTGCCACTATAAAAATAGTCTTATTCCGGTTATCCGTTTGACATCTTTCGACGCATGACACTATGACATCTAATCTCGAATATCGTCTTGTACTTTTCGTATGTTTCCTGCCTTTGATTTCGAGCTTTTCAACGACTTGGCTTTGCCACGGGACCAACGGACACCTGCTCTCTCTAATGACGACTGGCAAATCGTTAGACAATTTCTTTAACAACAACTCCACTTCTCGACTTTGATTTGACTCATATACTGCTCAGTTCCTTTTATTTTCTACGACTCGGCTAATAAGACCGGACATTCGAAACGCGGAGGGATTTGTACAAGCTGACAACATTAATAATTTGCCTCGAGTGGAGACTATAATGATGATGCAGTTTATGCAAAGCTCGGATACGTATAATTTGGCCGGCATCAGAGGTGCCAGAACTTCACTGTTTTCGCGGACGTCTTATGTTGCAAATGCTATGGGCTATGTAGAAATAAAGCGTCAAAATGCTATATCTTTTGTTAAATGCCGCATAACGCCGGAGCACAGGGTGCCATCAAAAAGTATCAAGTACCTATCTGCACAAATAGATATAAGAGACCAGGCGCGTGATAAGGCGATATACGAGTGTTGTTCATCCAAATTTTCTTAAACCAAAATTTTATGAGTGACATTTTCTACATAATTATTGAATTATACACACGACTGCGTATTGTTTTCAAGTTTTGATGTTTATTGACGCCGCGACAACTGCGGTCACTGCAGAACTGTTTGAGTGTATTAAAATGCCAAAGTTCGCATTAAATTTCGTTGTTATTTGCAACGTTATTTTAAGTGTGTGAAACAGAGCTGTGACGTCATTTAGCTGATAGACGTTTATTACATACGCCCTTTTTCATCAACCTAATAATATTCATGGATTTTTGGATTATAAAAATTTGATTGCTGCAAATATAAGAAATACGTATATCTTAAAATTTTGCGTTCATTCGAGTTGGACAGTAAAAAGTATTACTCAAAAATATGAAATATTGTCAATTGGTCAACAATGTTTAACTTTTAATCTATAAGATGTATTTTAAGTCAAACAATATGTACATTATATAAATATTATATATTACTTATTGGTAACTTCACCACAAACTTGTACGAAAGAGTGAATACCTCCTCATACAAGTGTCAAACTGTTAAAAGCAGTATACGACTAATTTTTAATTACAACTAGATATAGTGCATTGCTTATTAAAATTGTATTAATTCTAATTTTTATATATTTTAATTGAAGGTCTGTCAAATTTATTTAAAATTTTAAGGATATTATTATTTTAATTGCTATGTATAAATTGTTTCATAATATAAGTCTGTGTTGCTCGAAATAAATCAATTTATTTTATTTTATTTATTTATATACTAATTTTAATGTTAAAATTGTGGCGAAACATTAACAGGAACTAATATTAGTTCCTATGTTGGGTATCAATGTTCCATTAAATTTACTTAATACATAGAAAACATAAAACTAGGTAAAAAACAGGTTGAGTTGAGAGTCAGACTTACCCACCAGGTGCATGTTTTATTTCTGTTGCTCTGAAGATATTTATAGGTTAAATAAACCTTTAAGGGTTGGTATACCTCTAGGTAGTCGATAGTAATTTCAACATGATATCTCAACCCATCTTTTAGAAGACTCTGGACAGATTGACAGACGGTCCTACAAACGGTTGATGTTTACAGAGCGGAGAAGATCTTGTAGAAAAATAAAAGGACATTTATTTACCAACAACAAGCAAACTTATTTTAGTATTAATAAGATTTAGTAACATATGACTTAGTTTCTGAAGTAACCAAATTGAAGACTCAGCGAGACCGCTCGTTTTCAGACCCCAGCCGTGACTTCATACTTCTTTAACACTAAAATCTTAACTAAATAAGGTAAGTTCCCTGCCATCAGGCTAGTTACCATTGTAAGGCTATATAAATGCGAAAGTGTGTCTGTCTGTCTGTTACTTCTTCACGCTTAAACCGCGCTGAACCGATTTGGTATGGAGATAGTTTGAGTCCCGGGGTAGGACATAGGCTCCTTTTTATCCCGGAAAAATACCCTTAAAACCTTTGAATTTAAGGCGGACGAAGTCGTGACCAGAAGCTAGTTTTTCTATATATCGGTTGACGTTCGGAGGCGATATGGGTCCAACGCGTACTAAACGAAGCCGCGTAGAAAGCAGACATTTAGAATGCTTTTTGACACGCGTAGTCCATACATTCGCGGCATCAAGGTCTGTGGTCTGAACACTATTTTTAATATATACTTGTATAGTACAATCGGTAGGCCGGACTAACGCTGTCGATAAATCAGAGGACGTACAAGGTTGACAAAACCTAGCCAAGGGAGACCTATGATTGATACTTGATCCGATCGGACTGCTACGCAATATGTACGCAAATGATGCACACATTGCTGCACCACGTTTCACAAGTTTTGTGAGCATAAGGAGATTATAAGCGGCATAGTTATATAAATATAACACTAATAGAATACAGAAATGTTTGTTTAATGCATAAATAATTAAACACGTACGATGTGACACAGTTTTTTCCACTAATAACATACTTCTAGAAGCACGCGATTTGCACAAAAAAATAATAACACATTGTCCACAGCACGTTGCCGAGTAGAAAAGTCAGGTAAAATAACGTCTACTGTAAGTACTGTCACCTCTGAAAGTCTGCAGTACCCTTTAAAATTAAAGGTGTATACAGACTACAGAGTGACGTAGGTAATATCTGTACTCTTGCCACACCACGTGACTACTTTGTAACGGTTAATGTTTTGTTGCACCAAATAAATCTTTTACTATTATTATTATAAAGTTGTAAATGAAATGTCTGTACATTGAACTTATAATAAAGGGTACGGTCTATTTGAAGGTCACTGGATGGAAAAAATATTTTATTTCTGTATATTTGTACTATTGTATGTGTCGTTGCGACTTCATCACGTCACCACCTAACGGATTTAAACTATTGTTATGGGATACTTTTTACTCGAATACGTTGGAGTTATAAACATAGGATTATAATTTTTTTGTCTTACGCAAGCGAAGTAGTTCTTTAATTATTAAAAAACAACGGCAACGGCATGTCGGACCATGCTCAGTGTAGGGTTCCACAGCCTTTCATACATTAAACACATTACACATGATTAAAATACGATATGAAAAAACCGGCCAAGAGCATGTCGGCCCATGCTCAATGTAGGTAGCCGTTTATACAAAAAAATGCACTACAGATGAAAAAAGTACGATATGAAAAAAAACACTAACAAAAGAGCGTATCTCCCCGGCACCCGTCTGATTATGTTAAAAGTGGAAGTATTTATTAATTTTTATATGTGTACATTGTTTCATTTTTTTTAACATACCCCTTAGAAAATAGAGGGGGGGGGGGGGACACAATTTTTGCTACTTTCGGAGCGAATATTTCTGAAAATATTGACTAAAACAAAAAGAAACCTCAGAGTGATTTTAGAAGATCTGTCGAATGATGTGCCACACATTAATATTTGATGAATTTTTTTTTTTTCAGTTTCGGTTACATGTTTGGAGTGCCCCCCTAGAAATTTCATCAATTTTTGAGTAAAATGCCTGTGTCATACCGACGGTCATGACGAAACTATAACGGTTCCGTTTTTCTAAAAAGGGCACAGGCAAAGGGCAGGGGTAAATTCGCTCATATTGAAAACAATTTTCGTAGAAAGTATATATTAAGGTATATCTTTGTAATTTGTTTCATATTTTTTGGACATACCGTTTAGAATATAGGGAGGGTGGGGGGGGGGGGGGGGGGGGGACGACGACGACGACGACGACGACGACGACGACGACACACCACACACACACAATTTATAATCTTATAGCATACAATATTATATATATATATATTTATTATTAATAAATTAATATGAGTAATTGTATATTTTTGTTTATAGGTTTGGAACAGTTCTCCAACGCGTCCGTATCCATGCTGCTTGGCGAAGACAACCCCGTCATTGCGAGCGGACGCGTGAGTGTATCTGCTGCCGTCCTTGTCACATAAATGTTGCCCGATCACGCTGTTTGAGAGGGACAGCCAGGCAATGATATAATATAAACAGTGATAGATACTTTACCTACAGGATAATCCACGTGTAAAATGGCCAGGTTTATGCACACATAATATTGCAATAACACACTAATCATAAATGCTTTTAGACGCTTTTATTGAGTAATTAGTGCAAAATTTCATTATGAATGAAGGCTTTTTTATTTATTTGACGCATAATCCAATATATAACAAAGTACTCTGTGCGAGAGAAAGAGTTAAGGTTTGCCAATTGGCGTAGTTTTGGTGTGCCATTTTCGTAGCCCGGATAACCTATCTATCTATTTTTACGTTATATCATTGCGGCCAGGCTGCAAAAAATCGTTTTCGCAGTAAACTACTCTACCAGCTTGCTAAAAGCAGACAGATAGTCATCTTGACGTATTTTTGAAAGCTATACAAATAACAAAAAAAAAACATAATATTTTGCAGAATGTGCATCGAGCTTGTTCTAGGTATCAGTGACCAAAATATTTATGTTCCTTTTTTGGTAAATATTAACTTTATGTTTGATATAATTTGTTACAACGTTCGCCTCTTACGTTTTGGAAATCATTAAAATCAGTGCATTCATTTTGAGCTGAACTAAAATTGGACATCACTAGTCTCTACTGAGACCGGTTGGTTACACACGGTGACTTTTTGCCGCGCGGCAGTAAAGTTGCGATAGGGTATCGATGCAAACACAATAAATAGAGTATCGGTGCTAAAGCGATACAGCAGCGACGCAGAGGATTTTAAATGTTTGTTCAGTCATTCGTCAAGAGTCACAACACGATGGGCTTGATTGAAATGGAAACAATTTTGATCACACTCCTAGAATAAGAAAGAATCGCAAAAGCACATGGCGATAATTCCTGGGTCCGCCTGTTTACAAGTCAACGATCAATGTGGTCCTTTACACTCACGAGTGAAATAATTGTATCACTGCATTTTTTCATCGGCAGCCTATTATCTGATCAATTAGATCAGAAGTCGACCGGTACACATCTCCGCATAATATCCCGTGAAGAAGGCCTGGAAACATTGACAGCACTGAAGCGAAAGTTGCCGTAGTCGTCCGTTTGCAGCAAGAGGGCCGGGCCGTAGCCACCGTTCAATAGCTGCCGAGCTGAATTTAACTCAATCTACAGTTTGTAGTTTTTAGTGTAACAGGTTCCAGGCCGTTCTCGGCCGAGACCGAGACCCATAATAAATTAAATTCTCGGCCGAGACCGAGACCGAGAATTTAAAAATGTGAAAAAAAAAAACGCCAATTTGTAACAATTTTCATTTATTTAGTAATCAAATAAGTGTATATTGTATGACAAAAACAACAATTTCTCTGGATTGTACCCAGTCAGATTGTGCCTACGCTCTTCATAAAGCTGCCCAGCTACACTTAACAGTTGCCCACTGGCAACACTTGTTGGTGGGGCTGATAAATATTTGTTCGCTGCTCGACGTAATATTTGGTGGTTGGGGATGAATGCAAATATTAGCATTTCTCAGCAGTCTTGGCTCTCGCAGAAAACTATCTAGCGCTGTCTTAAATGCTGTAGGTATATTTCTCTCCATATATTTCCCATCGTCGACATCGGCTCATCCTCGGACTCAATAGAATCGTGCACCGCCCACGGGTTCGATTCATTTACAGTTAGTCATTTTAAATGACTTACCTGGTACAATTGAGTCAATGTATATCCCCAAAGTATAGTATATCCCCAAACAATAACTAAATTTTGCTTTGATGACTGCTATTATTTATTTTATTACTTTGATCTATGCATGAACCAAATTTCTTGTAAACAACAACAAGCGAAAGAAATGAACCACTTGTTACTTGTCATTGCGCCGCAGCGTGTAATCCGGTCCAATTCTCAATCCGGCTGCATTAAGCCCAATCCGGTCGTAACTGACCGGATCCGGCTGGATTGAAGTTTTGCTATTGCGTCTATCCAACATTATGCTTTTTGTCCAGTTTATTGGCCGTAAAGTAGACATGTGGACCTGTTTTTGCAAATTAACTAATGAAACAATGGTTTAGCGCTGAAAATCATCCTTATTAAGTAATAAATCAGTCTTACTAGCCACTTATTTCACAGTAATATGAAATTTTAAGCATCTGCTTCAATAATATTTAGATTTAACTTGATAACATTATAAACCTTTTTAAAGCCATGTACACATTTATACATGGTAACCTTTGTCTCATAGTAAATATAACAAAATTAAATCTTATTATAAACAAAGATCAGAAACAAATGAAAAAATTTTTTTTGACGATACTGGACTTGAACCAGTGCCTTGAGCCAGACCGGGTTCAAGTCCAGTATCGTCAAAAAAATTTTTCATTTGTTTCTGATCTTTGTTTATAATAATAACGCTAGTGGAGTGATCCACTAATAAATTGCAAAAATTGTGATTATTATCATGATATTTGTAAAACAAAAAGTAAATTAAATCTTCTTTTTATAAAAAATAAAAATAACACTTTAATTAAAGGAACTTTTTATCGTTTAAATTTCCAAATCTAAGAATTTACCACTAATTTGGTATTGGATCAGATCGTTCTTTTAACTTTGACCCCAATTTTCTTCTCTACTATGTAATATTTAATCAATTTTATTAATACTATAAGAGGTACTTAACATCAACAATAAGAAAATACTAAACCTTCCATAAAACCGCAATATTAAACATACATTAAGATAGCTAATCAGTAATCACATCACATTGCACTTTAAGAAAATAGTTAAGATACATATTATACTTTTAAATAACGTTAATTGAAAAAAGAACGAATCTTATTTGGCCAAAGAAACATAATTAACCATTAAACAAAATTAACGTCTCAAACAATAATTAAGAAAGATATTGTTATGGAAAATATCATATTGACTTTATTAATAAAATATATTTAAAAAAAATTATTCTCGAATTTAAAAGAGTTAATTAATTAATAAATTTATTGTTGCAAAAATATTTTTAATAATTAATTAGAAATGAAATGTTAATCGTTTTTAAATATATCTAGTTTTTTTAGAAAAAAAATTAATTTTAAATTTGATTTAAAACTAATTTAAATAAAAAACAATTTTGTCATTTTTTTTCCTAACTCAAATTTTCACCAAATGAGATTGCATTCGTGGGTTGGGTAGTCTGTATGTCTGTTGTGGCGTCTCTTCAGTCTCTTCAGATCTACCGGATCCGCCGGACCGAATTACAATCCCTAGTCCTCTCCCTAAAGTCATTATGTGTAACCACCAATAGGGAATATGCATGTTTTTTTATTTTTGCTTTATTAAAAGATCATTCATGTAACAAACATTAGACAAAAATATTTTTTCTAATAACTATAAAAATAACCAAGATATAAGCCATCAAACATTTCATTCTATGCCTTTCTAGCAAAATGGAATTTAATATGGAGTTTATATGGCCGGCGTAGACTATGACGTAACAGTACATATCGGACCTCTCTGTCAAATCGCCGTCTAATTAGCAGTTTAATATAAATAATATCATTCGTATTTTTTGGCCGATTTTAATTTTGATTTCACTTTTTGAAATCGTTTTTACGGTATTTTCATATTTTGTTAAGAAAAGCGATAATAAAATCATGCATGTACCCTATCGACCTAACGTATAAAAAAAAACTACAGCAATTTTTTTTTGTATCAGGAATGACAACGAAACGCATTTCAATCATATTCTAACTTCCATATACGTACAAAGTTATCTTTTAGAAATTTTATAATCTCGTAGATAACTATATAATTTCATCCTTGATTCTTAATTATCTTTGTCTTATCTTCATGCCTACAATATAGCCGAAGTCTGCGGCATGTTGTCTATGTGTTTCCAACCTACATTTCGTTGCGAGGCACAATTAAAGGGGTTATAATTAATATTTTTAGGGGATATTTTGATACATTCAGAAAACTTTATTTCCACGCGAACTGAGTTGGATCATCATCAAGATAATGATCTTTGTGTACTTGAAAATGTGATATTAAAATTTTAGTCGGGCAAGAAATACGCATAATATAGGCATTTTAAACTAGTAATTAGAGTACATGCATGATTTTTTTTAACGTTTTTTTAAACTAAATATCAAAACATCGTAAAAACTGTTTCAAAATGTGAAATTAAAATTTATAGGCATTTTAAACTAGTAATTAGACCAGAGAGGTCCGATATGCACTTTTACGTCACAGTGCACTCTGGCCATATAAACTCCATATTCAATTCTGTTTTGCAAAAAAGAGATAGAATTAAATGTCTGATGGCTTATATCTTGGTTTTATAGCTATTCGAAAAATTATTTTTGTCTACTGCTTGTTACATGAATGAGGCTTAATAAAGCAAAAAGATAATAAACTAAAAATTCATGCATATTCCTTATTGTCAAGCGCAGTGTAACAAGTGTTGATACCGAGTCGTAGGCGTGGGCCTAGCCTAGGCGATCGCACGACCCGTAATCACACGATAACTGGTGATTCTTCTCTAACATTTAACCGTGTCTTGGCCTGCTACACCAAATTCCATCTTTTGTTCTCGTCTCTCTTTGCGAAGTAAAAACTAATGGGAAACTTCTAGGCATGCGAAGGAGTTTGGCAGTGATAAGCGCTAGATCTTGACAAGTTGTTTATAGAACAATTGTTTTGAGTTTTATAAATGAAATTTATGTAGAAATACGGCGTTTTTTTTAAATAGGCTTTTGGCGTACAAACGTTGTCGGGTACCGGCGGACTGCGCGTGGGTGCCGACTTCCTCAACCGACACCTCAAGTACAACACATTCTACTACTCCCAGCCCACATGGGGTACGCTAACATATATATAACTTTGTATCTGTTTTAAAATACCTATGTATAAAAATGTTATATTGGAATCCATAAATATTTTTTTAACATATTATATATTTCACATATTTTTAAATATTTCAGTCAAGCAGTCCTTGGACGTGAAGCTTCTTAATTTGTTGGCTTGGTATGGGCATTTTCACTAAATCGTATACCATGATTAAAATGATGACTTTATTTTGAAAATTGTTTTTTGCTGAATTGTCCAATCCAGGATAAAGTGTACATTCTAAAATTATTGAAGTCATATTTGGTCCCGTTAAATAAGCGTAGTTTTTTAAATATTTATTTACTAATATGACTGTCACTGTAGTCACAACCTATCAGTTATGTAACGATACATATAATATTGTACCGTTTTAAGTATTTAATTATTCAACAACAGTTTACATTTGTATTGTTGCTAAGGATTATTATTTTCAGAAAAATGCTTAATTAAGTAATGCATATTGCTTAAATAGTAGATTGTTTGACAAGGGGCTAAAATAAGCCATTATGAAATGAGGTGATTATTTGGACGAGCTCACGAAGTGAGCGAGGACAAATATGTCCGAGTGTCATAATGGCTTTTAGCTACGTGTTAAACACTCTGCTTTTCACTTCGACTGCGAGAAATCCATACATGTAAACGAAACTGAAAAAAAAGTAAATATCAATGTGTGGTACATCATTCGACGGTTCTTTTAAAAACACATTAAGGTTTCTAAAAAAAATTGATTTAGTGAATATTTTCGGAAATATTCGCTCTGAAAGTAGCATAAAAAAAATTTACAAATATAAAGCTTCATAAATACTTTCCAACGAAAATTTTATTTAACATGATCGGACATACCGTTTTTACGTTATTGCCAAAAAACTGTGCTTCTCAGCGAAAAGACTTAAGTGCCAGGGAGATACGCTCTTTTGTTCGTGTTTTTTTTTCATATCGTACTTTTTTTATCTGTAGTGCATTTTTTTGTATAAACGGGTGTGGAATCCTACATTGAGCATGGTCCGACATGCTCTTGGCCGGTTTTTAGAAATATATGTCAGTATTGTCAGCCTATATGTGACGTGGCACAAAACTGGCGTCACGTTTTGCTACTAAATTATAATTGAAATATATAACTCTAAACGCATTATAACGGTATATTTAACAATAGTTTTTTGTGAAAACAGTTCTGATATTATCATGTTCCTTCCAAAAATAGCTACTATTATTATAGAAAATGCATCACAAACCTGACAGACGAAAAGTGCACGGTGCCCAATCCGTTGACACTACCTTCCTTCATGGCTCGCTTTCGCATACTGGACACCTGAACTCGTGGCTGATTGGTCATTTAATTTTAAATTTTGCCATTTCAAGAAAATTAACATGGATTGGTAGAATTGTTGATTTAGTTTTGATCATCACAAAGTGCATATGTCAGTTTCAAATGAAATTATTTAAATTCAGTTTTAATCCAATAGAAAATTGATTCATGTGACGTGCAATCCAGTCAAGATTAATAGGTTTCATTAAAATACAGCACGTTTCATAGTACCTATTATTTTCAATGACACAATTTGAAAAAAATGATGTTACGGTGGGGACACGTTAAAAACTGATATCCACACTGCTTTAAAAAAGTAATATAATTTAATTATGCGTATCTTACGAGCAACTATTGACAAAATAATTAATTAAAAACATATAAAAATAGTTAGAATCATGATATATGCAGCATAGAAACACAGTTACGAATTGTTGAACGTGAGGGACACCGTCAAAACGGGGGGTGCACGTAAAAGTGAAAATGGCCATATACAACACTACGTAGAGCGCAATGAACAAAGAGAGGGTATTAGTGTTACATTTACCCTACTAGAGCTCGCTCCACCATTTTCGCAGAGAACCACCACCTGGTGTTCGTGCGCGCCGGCTTCGAGAACGCGCGCGCGTACCGTTACTGGGACGCGAAGGCGCGCGCCATAGACTTCGACGGGCTCATCGAGGACCTGCGTGCCGCACCCGAGAACTCAGTCATCCTGCTGCACGCTTGCGCGCACAACCCCACCGGCATCGACCCCACGCACGAGCAGTGGGAGAAGATCGCTGACGTCATGGAGGTATCGTATCGACACTACTTCTACTCAGCGACGAAAAACAAGACTTGATCTCCGACACGAGTTCACGCCACTTGTCAGACTTGCACCGTTCCCGGCAGTAATAAAAGGAATTTATAAACGGGTTGAACATCTCGCAGATTTCGACTGGACATCATGGATATATGACTTATGGTATGGGTACGCTTCATCAGCCATACTGAGAAGAGTTTGACTGTTAAATTTATGAATGAATGGGTACTAATGGTACAGCCAATTGACAATATTTCATATTTGGCTATAGCCCTAAATTGATATCAGATGTATAGAAAAATGCATATACAATCCAAAAAATATATTTTAAGATTTTTATTGCTTCTATTTTTCGAAAAAATTTGCTGAAAGTGCTAAACCGGAAGATGACGTCATTTAGAGGATGGAAGGTCTGTGCCTTCCGTAAATTAAAAAAAATATTTTTTCCGGTTGTCACTAAGTCACGTTTGACAGTTAAATCCAAAATTGTCATTGCTTTGTCTTGCTGAAATTTCGTTTTTGCACTATTTTCCCGTTTACGGATGTTCTATTGTGACTCTGCTTTTCCACGAACACTGATTTGCACCTTTTTTACGACTCGGCTTTTCAACGGATTTGAGAAATGAAGAACTCTGACTGACTCACTCAAGCTGATAGCACAAACTTGCCACGAGTAGAGACGCTCATGGAGGAAGTGCAAATAACTATTTTCCAAATCCAAATTGCCGTTATTTTAGACGTTTTTACGTAAAAATATTTAGTTTTTGCGGAAGACATATTCACCGACATTTGTCAAATTTGTAAACAAATATTTGGACTATCACTAAACGTCAGTACTCAATTCCATAGATAAGTACTTGTACTCTAGGTAATATTACGGTTGACACACACGACAGATGCGCGTTTGGTATATTTAAGCAGATTATTCGACTTTTGTTTGCTAATTAGGCTCTATTTTACAAACATACGTTCACTAATATTACGAAAACAGATCTGAGTAAGTTTACTGACATGATATAGTTATTAAAATCGTTTGCGTGTATGGCAGTATTTTGATGAACTTAACATTTTTCTTCGTTGGCAACGTCGTCATACGTCATATGACGTACTTTTTGAGCAGGAGAAGTTTTGCTTACAACGCCATCTAGACCGTATGTGCAGTAATATTACCGAATGCTGCAATAGTGCCGAACGATTCGACTGTGCGTACGTGGTACGTGAACCATTGTTGCCAGGTTCACGTAAATGAGAATATCACCTATAAGTTTTAATGTTATATTGTATACTAACATGTATATAAATTACGAAAAAGTGCCAATATTTTTTTTTCCTGAGTGCTACAACCTGCTGTGGACGTATGTGCTCCTGGTACTGCAAAACTGGAGGAGTCTCTTTCTTTCTCTCTTTTTTACTTAACTTCAGTATATCACCGCGAGATCCTAGGAGCGCATAAATTCAAAGGTGCAACCAACATCGCGCGAAGCGTTTTTCGTTTCTCACATTCACGTTACTCCTGATACTATAGCAACAGCTTGCGTAAAATTAGTGAGTGTCTAGGCCCAATTTTACCATGCTCCGTAAGTTGTTAATGGCAGATTAACGACGGGTGAAATCTTTCAATAATCAGTCATTATTAAAACTCACAACACATTAAAATGAGACATCAGTGCGAGTACAGATTAGTGAATAATCATTTCCCATCATATTTTCTCGGAAATGTTCGTATTCGTCTTACTACCTCATTCACACTCGGTACCCATCACAGACTAATAAGAGATACTACGTATCAGACTGCCAACTCAGAAACAAATATTATTTGCACTAGGCAACTATCTTTAACACAGAACAGAAAAGAACAGTAGAAGCCTAAAGTAGGCGTGGCACGTGTGCCAACGATAGACACTGCAGTGCTCAACCACGCTCAGTACACCGCCGCCGCTTATGCGTGCCGGACGCACAAGCAATTTTCGATAAGCTTAAAAAACAAGGACAAATATGCCGTATTGCTCCATTCTGGAGTGCAGGAATGCTAGACGGATAAAAAATCTAGCTAATGGTGGCATTACCTGTCATCGGTAAGTGTTAATTAATTAAATTTTGATTTTTATGTAAAAAAAATGCATTCCTCATTTTTCAACATTGTACAATACAAAAATCAATCTTATGTAACTGTAATAAGATTGAATTGTATCTGTCATAATAGTTAAAAAACATTCTAGAACATTGCAGCACATTCGCGCTACTCATTTAGTGCGAGGGTGTAATCGATAAAGTATCGATATAGATAAACCGATTTGTACAATAGTTTTACTTCACAAAGGCGGAATAACTTGGGTAGGTAAATGTGCATCTGCATGGTTTGTGTGTATATCTAGAACTTTTCTGAGCGTACACAAGCAGAAAATGTGTACCTGTACACTCATTTACCCACACAATAAAGGTTTTTTTTTTATTGTTGCGTACCCAAAGGGATTCGGGACCCTATTACTAAAACTTCCCTGTCCGTCCGTCTGTCACCAGGCTATATCTCATGAACCGTGATACAGACAGACACTGGAAAGTTTCACATAATGTATTTTTATTGCCGCTATAACAACAAATAATCTAATCGCGGCACTATTGCTTCGGGTTGAAACAGTTAGTCTCACATTTGGTTTGAAGATCAATAGGCTAAAAACAAAGATGATGGTCGTGGTCCGTAACAGCAATAACAAACCAACAAGGATTGAAAACTGTGAAGTCGTACCGTCATACATATACTTGGGGTCACTGATCTCAGACGGCGGAGGCTCGGAAGATGAAATCAAGCGACGCATAGCCATGACTAGAGAGACCGTAATATTACGAAAGCAACGAAGACTCGTCTTGTAAGATCCTTAGTATTCCCGGTGTTGCTCTACGGTGCAGAAACATGGACGGTAAAGGAGAGAGAACGGAAACGTATCGATGCCTTGGAAATGTGGTGCTGGAGAAGGATGCTGCGGATATCGTGGATACAACGCCGTACCAATCTCTATTCTCCAGGAGTTCAATATAAAACAAAGGATATCGGCAATTGTGCACTCTCGAATTTTGAGCTACTTCGGTCACATTATGCGTAAGGAAGACGAGGCTATGGAGAGACTCGTCATTCAGGGTAGCGTGAATGGCTCTAGATCCAGAGCGCGCTCTCCCTTGCGATGGACTGATCAAGTAAAAGCCCTCACGGAGTCAGCCCTAAATCGTGCGTGCGAAGTGCCGCGGTCAGAGAGAGATGGCGGGAGAGAGTAAAAAAGGCCGTGCAACGACCCCCATGACCACGACTACTCTGCCAAGAGTATACGACTAAGAAGAAGAGATAACAACAAAATAATACACGTGTCTTTTTTGTATATAATATTTTTTTATTTCATTATTAAAAATGATTCTAATTCTGTTATGACTTTTTATTTCAAATAAAAAAAATGATTTTGTGTTTGTTAAAGGACATTTTGGGTGGAAATATTTTTACAATCTTTACCTTACGTGTAGGCATCAGAGTACGTAGTAAAGTTTGACACCCTATAAACGTAGACCGAATTGCATGAGTTTTGGAAATGTTGGTTTGGTGTAAAACTAGGTTTAAATGTTTTGATTTTACAAAAAAAATGTTGACGGTAAAAGTTATAAGCATATAGCAGATGCAAGTTTCATTAAAACACTTGAATAATAATCATTTTTGCTGGCAACAATCCAACACGGTAACCTAGTTTTCTATCCTACGTACAAAACTCAAAATTCATGCAAATTCGTCTTTGTTTATAAGGTGAAAAACATTAACACCTTTTTTATGAAACCGTGTTTTTTAACAAGCGGACCACGATCCTCTAAATATAATATTTTTTTTAACTTTGAAAGCAGTTTATTTTCTTTTCAAAACTAAAGGAATGTTTCCTTTTAGCGATATTTGCTATCTCCATTATTTAGAGTACTTTCGCTTCAGGTGGCATTAAAAATGTCTACCCTATTTACTTACCCATAATCTTACACAACGCATTGTCCATATGCAGCCAGGCCAGTTTTACCGATATAGGTGTTACAAAAAAACATTGCACATCCCTAAATACTTCTTAGTTTAGCTACTCGACGCCAGATGTCGTTAAAAAGATCTCTTGCAATTAATTCCTCTATTCGACGCCACGTGGCGTTCTGCCCTAATAACCGAAAAATCATATGTGCCATACAACGGGTATGACACATATGGTTATTTTGACTGATAGGGCAGCGTGGGTCTTTCACTCAAGTATAATAATCGAATCCGATAAGTCGTAAGTCCTAAACCTTATGCTCGAATTCGGATATTATACCATAGGCATAAGTTTTAATTACTTTAGCAACTCAAAGTTTTTAACTTCGTTTTGCACACGAAACGTTGACCAATCAGCTTGAACATTTATCTGTGCGCATTATTGTGATAGTGTGCATTTTGGCGACATCGATTCTCTTGTTAAACGGGTCGTACGCCGCTTCCCTTGTTTTTATTATTCCGTGATATTTAATCTGTACGATTAGTGTTGACTGACGTTTATTTCTTTTTTCTATTCGAGATCGTAACTTATTCAGCCAAAGCGGTCAAGATTCATTGAATGAGGTCTAATATTAAAGATAATGAATAGTTCCCGGCACGTAAATTGAATCCGTAACTTCAGTAATTGTATTTGCGTGATCAAATTCTATGCGGAGTATACCTCAGTGGCGAAAAAAATAAAAAACACATTATTTGTTAAAAGATTTATTTTTCAATTTCTTTTTAAATGTTTCGTCAGTTTTCTTCTGCATTGCAAGTAATACGCGGTTTTTTAATCGGACTACTTCTGTCCCCTTTAATATTTTGTTCCACCAATTCATAATTGTAAATCGGAGAACAGTCAGAGCAATAAAATGACTGACAATAGTTTTGTGCTCGGCGCAGTCAAAGAAACAAAATGAATTCTTGGACATTATGTTTGCTAGTTCTGCGGGTAATAATTTGCAAGATCATCACGATTTAAACACTTCAACCACTTAATAAGTCTTTGCTCAGAGCACGGGAAATGATGTAAAATAGCGTCATTTAGCAAAGTTCTACAAACACGGCACTCATAAAACATTTTGCGAAAAACAAAATTGACACAAAAAAGGGCATTACTCGATAACACTTTACTGTGACAGTGACAGAATGAATTTCGACAAATAATATATAGATGACAAGACGAGTGTATTGACAAAGCATCAGCCAATCACAGTAGAGAAAAACATCAGTCAACATTAAAAACAACATGGCGCTAACGTACACGTTTTGTTGTACGTAGATTACCAGCTATGGTACCCATCAAGAAAACGTAGGGGATATAGAGTGGTTAATACCACAGGTTTTTTATTGAAGTTAGTATTAAGTCCTTTTTATAGTCATGTTAGCAACATAATATATTTTGTATCGGTATACAAACTTCATGCTATTAACAGTAATCTATGACTAAGATCTTGTTTGTATCCTAACAACGGTTTATACCTCTTTTCCATCTCGACCACCATTGTAACCACAGATCCGTGTCTGTTTTAATACATAATTTATGAAGATTCTCCTGGATTTTACTTTGGCTTCAAGATGGGGCCTTTTCGAAGCCTCGGCCGAGTAGGTGAAGGTCCATGTATGGCCGTATCTTAGAATAATTTGGCGGCTCCATGGATTTCAGAACCACGGTATGCTACGAAAAGTCTTAAGCCTAATAATAATTTCCCATATGAACAATACGTACTTACTATTTGCTTAGGTTCTATGCAACAGCCTAACTCGACTACGATAGAATAGAACCACATCCATGCGTTAAAGCAGGATTAATGGAGAAAAGTCACGAGTACAACCGGACCCTGTGCATGGCCTTCGTAGATTACGAAAAAGCCTTCGACAGTGTCGAGCACTGGGCTGTGTTTGAATCTCTCCATCGCTGGCCAATTGACAATCGCTACGTGGACCTGCTCCGGGAGCTATATACCTCGGCAACAATGCAGGTTCGGCTTCACAGATTCAGTAACCCAATGTCCATCCAAAGGGAAGTTCGTCAAGGGGGTACCATTTCACCCAAGCTTTTTACGGCGGTACTAGAAGACGTCATAAAAACGCTTGCATGGGACAGAACTGGTATCAATATCCATGGTGTCTTCTTGTCGCACGTGAGATTTGCCGATGTTATTGTATTGTTTGCCGAGACCCTGGAGGATCTTCAAGGCATGGTTGAAAGCCTTTACCACGCTTCTTTGAAGATAGGTCTTAAGATGAGTATGTCCAAGACTCAGACCTTTAAATACCGTTATTTTCATGTAACGCTACCTTTTATAGCGTTATAATTACACAAATAACGTTATAATAAATCGTTTTCGACGCCATATCCGTAGCGGTATCCCGTTACTAAACTAACACCTATACATATATATCGATACTTTGGCTAGCGATATAATAACGTTATAGACCTTCTCTTTCTTAGAGTCATATTTGCCCGCTCCTGCGCTGCTATTCACGGCGCATGGCATAGTTTTCCCTTGGCGTTGCTACCTGCTTGATACGAATATGTACTTAGTGTACCTACAATCTACATATTTAGTTAGTTACTTGTAGTATCAGATCGGATTTTGTCAGCCGCTCGGTGGTTTGAAAATACGTTCTGATTTAATAAACCGAATACGTCAGAAGCTGGGATTGGGAAATACGAATGCAACTAGAGGCGAGTAAAAAGCATATAGCCCGAGAAAATTAGCAGAAATAAGCTAATCAGCTGAAACAATTCGTGTAGTTTTTAAAATTAGTACAGGGTTTCCATGACATGTCCTAATAAACCTCCTAAAAGTCCTCGGGTGTGGGGGCTGGGCTGTGATGACGTTTGGATTTTGGTTAAATGACACTTTTTTTTCAGTTATTTGCTTTTATCTCGAAAACCTACAAAAAAAATAATAACAAATTGCTGTTATAAAAAAATAAGCTACAGTAAATATACTATACATTTCTAGGTTTTTCCAAATCCGCATCCCCAAAAACCTAGAAAACGACACCTAAGATGACTTTTTCATTAAAAGTTATGTTTGCCATCGTGAATTCCAAAATGGACGACATTTTCTAAATCTGCACCCCTAAAAACCTAGAAAACGACACCTATGAAGACTTTTTTATTAAAACTGATGTCCGCCATCTTGAATTCCTATGGCAATTGCAGTGTTTTGGATTACTTATTGCTATTAGTGGGAGGCAAATATCTAAACCTTTCGTCGTCTCGTCTTCTAATAGGTCTACGTAACTACGTAGGTATAGACAGCATTTCTTTTTTTGCGTCCCATTTTTCATTGATTGTATCACAAACAACACAACACTAAATTTTACAAGACTTCTTAATCATTTCTCCCCTGTACGGACGGTAGGTAGAAGGCATCCAAGCAAAAGGTGCTGGCAACATTGCGCAATACATGAATCCAGCGCCGGCAGCCGGCGCACCGTGTGCCTAACCAAAGATGTGCATACGGAGCGGAAACAGCGCGTAGTTCATAACGTTATTTAAAAAATTATAACGCTATTTTATAATGTTGTGGTTTTCATTCCGTTGTGATATGATATAACGTTATAAAGAAATATATATATTTTACGTGAACGAGATTTTAAACACAAACGAAATATATCGTTATTATATCGTTTTTTTTCATAACGTTTTAAAGGTCTGCCAAGACTAAAGTTATGACGAACATCACTGGTGAATCGATTCCTACCATTATGGTTGGGAACGAAAAACTGGAAGTGGTCGAGCAATACGCGTATCTTGGACATATTCTATCATTTGAGAAAACGCATCAGCAGAAGGAGATCTCCAGGAGAATCCAGCTGGGCTGGGTGGTATTCCATAAACTAGTAGACATCCTTAAACCCGTTGACATTCCATAATGCCTGAAAACTCGAAAACTCGCCTCTTTAACCAATGTGTCCTGCCCACCATGACCTACGGTGCCGAGACGTGGACGCTCACTAAGGAGGCTGTGCATAACATCCGCGTGGTACAGAGAGAGCCATGGAGCGCGCCATGCTCGGCATCACACTTCAAGACCGAGTGAGGAATGACGAGATCCGACGTCGCACCAAGGTGCAAGACATTGGATACGTCATCACCAAACTGAAATGGAGCTTTGCGGGACACGTAGCTAGGCAGAGTGATGGCAGGCGGGCCAAAATGTTAACGGAATGGTGGCCGCTTTCAGACGAAAGAAGTGCCTGGCGTCCGTTGGCTCGTTGGGTGGACGACATTTGTAAGATTGCGGGTCACTTCTGGATGAGATTGGCTCGGGACCGGGATGGCCTATGCTCAGCATAAGGGATGATATGATGATGATAATTTCGCAGCTGGTTTTCTTATTTTGTTTTATGTTGTGGTTTATTTGTTGTTATGTTATACTATTTTTAATTTACAATAATTTGAAGAGTAATAAAGGAGGTCTGCATAGTTCTAACTGTAGTTAGACATTTGGGGTCCCGATCCTTAGAGAATCATTATAAACAGCCGTGATTCACACAAATCCGCCACCTTCATCCACCTTCGGGTTTGGATGTCAGAGCATCTTCCAAATCGGAAATTACGGTTTTTATCAGTGCTCTTAGTGAAATAAAATATCCTCGGTAACTAGTTTGATCTTTGTTTACCTAACGAATTCTTTATATTTTATTTATTTATTTATTTATTTATTAATTTACACGTAAATTCACAGTATGTTATACCAAAACATTTACATGAAAAACTACAAACAATCATTTAACAACTAGCAGTAGGTACACATTTAAAACATATCAATATGTACATGAAGTCAGGAAGGCCAGAACCTTCCGATAAAAGATACCTGGACTATCGGCGAATACGTCAATATCCCCAGCGTCCACTGTGATGCGGTTTAAAACCGCGATCGCTCGGGATGTGGGAGCGTTCGCGCCACGCCGGGTGCGCGGGCGGGAGGCAGGCGCCGCGAACAGACGCCGGCGCCTCCGCGCCGCCACTGCGCCGCCGTCGGCGTCCTCCGCCGGAAGCCGAGCCGGCACGAGCAGCCCCATGCGCTCCAGCACCGATGGGTTGTCGACTTTATTATTTAAAAGGTCGTAGTAGTGCACTATATGCAGTAGTTCACGCCTAGCTTCGAGAGTGTGCAACCCTACCATGCCCGACACGAAAAGTGATGGGTACAAAAACGGATAATATCCATACAATCGTTTGTACATATACCTGGCGAACTTTTTCTGCACTCTCTCTAGCATAATGGTATACTTGTTCTCGTGGGGGTCCCACACGGCGGCACCGAATTCGAGCCTACTACGGATATACGCAACGTACAACATAACTGCCACCCGTACAGTAGAGAATTGTGATGCGATCCTCATGATGAACCCCAGAGTTTTGGACACCTGCTTACATGTCGTTGTTACGTGTTGGCGAAAGTCCAGTTGTTTGTCTAGAGTCAGTCCCAGGTCACGTACTTCATCAGTTCGCTGCAGTGTGACACCTCTAAGGGTGTAGGTGGTGGCAATTGGCGAGCGCAGCCTGGCGAAGGTAACAGAAACGCATTTGGATACGTTAAAGTACAGTCGGTTATCCTCACTCCAATCAGCTATGGCGTCGATGTCACTCTGTAGTTTTAGTCTGTCGTTGTCGTCGCCTATTCTATGGTATAGTTTAATGTCATCTGCGAACATTAGACACCCAGCCGTGCTGACGACATCTGGCAAGTCATTTATCATTATCAGAAATTGAGTAGGCCCTAAGGTACTCCCTTGACTGACGCCGGAACGAGTATAGAAAGGGCGCGACTCAAATCCCGCAAATTTAACATATTGCATTCGATTTTGCAGATAACTAGCAAAGAAATGCAAGAGCTTGGGTGTAAAACCCAAGTCCGCGAATTTACGCAGTAGTATATCATTATCCACAAGATCGAATGCCTTTTTAAAATCAAAATATGCCGCATCCACTTGCATACGGGCATCCATGGCCTCAGTTATATAATCGACCAGAACTATATGGTTTGTTGTAGTCGACCGGCCTGCACGAAAACCATGCTGAGCGTCGCTAAATTGTACCGTGACCTGTCGAGTAATGGAGTAGTCTATAACCGACTCAAACAACTTACCAAATACCGACAACACGGCAATAGGCCTAAATTCTGACACGTCAGACCCTTTGCCGCTCTTAGGCACCGGCGTTACCCGGGACAGTTTCCAGCACGAAGGGTATACGGCACATTGTAAGGAAAGGTTGTATATGTGTAACAGTGGTAACTCTAGTGCAGATATACAATCCTTTACCAGAAACGAAGGTATCCCGTCAGGCCCAGGCGAAGAGCGGGCTTTGAGGCGCTTGGCGGCCCGGCGCAGGTCACCGGTGCCGACGGCGTCGACGGCGACCCGTGTCGCGTCGCGCGCGCCCCGCGCTCGCGCCGCGCTCTCTCGCGCCGCCTCCTCGGGATCTAGCCTAGGTAACTCGTTGTGGAACACAGAGCCAAAATACTCCGCAAACGCTTCTACAGCATCCTGGCCAGTCACAGTCCTGTCCTTATAGGTAAAGGTGTCATGTCGTTTCCTGTCTTTACGCTTGCTTTTAGCATACTGCCAAAATTTCGCGGGATCGTCAGTTATGTCGCGTTCAATATCCGCCAAATGTTTTTTGTAGGCGTTGGCGATGAGAGACTTGACATGTCCTCTGTAGTATTTAAATAGTTCCCTATTGAATTCCGCACCCGTTTCTTTATGTTTTTTAAAGTGAAAATACTTAAATTGTATGTTGCGAATTATTTCAGGAGTGTACCAGGTGGGGTATACGTACTTGCCTATGGTAGGTGCTTTTTTTACAGGCACATGCTCTGAAATACATTTCGTCAACTTATGATAAAACGCCTCGGCCGCATCATCCACAGAGGCAGACATTAATACAAGGCTCCAATCAGTTCCTGCTATGGATGCATATAGTGCACTAAAATCCGCCTTGCGAAAATTCCATACCGGTACTGGAGATTCTGTGACATGCAACGGCGCAGGGACATACACGCAGTCGGCGCGAGACCGCGGCTGAGCGAGCGCCACCTCTAGTGGCGGGTGGTAGGCGTCTGCCGGCACCAGTGCGTCCGCGGCTCCCGCCACGCGCACACGTTCAGGGCTCACTCCGGTCAACACTAAATCTAACATCCCGTCATACTTATTACGGATGTGGTTATATTGACGCATATCGCAGAACTCCAAAAAAATTTCAAATTGGCTTTGGACATTAACACTACACGAATTAAGATTAAAATCGCCTAACAACAGTACATCAAGGTCCGAGTATTTACATACAGCATTTTCTAAACAACTCAATACCTTCAAGTACTGGTCATCTTTGTAATTTGGCGGTAAGTATACAACACAACACAATAACATCGTACTTTTATGCTCTAATTTTACAACCAATAACTCCATATCATCAGTGATACCGTCGATCTCGGTTAGCAGGCGAGCAGAATAGCTATTACGCACCGCGAGTAACACCCCTCCCCACCCGGTGTCACCCGCGCGGTCCTTCCGAAACACTACATAACCGGAAGGAAACAATTCAGCATCATTGACGGAACTCAAAAGAAATGTTTCAGTGAGTGCATAAATGTCATATTCCGCTACTAGTATATTAGTGTAAAACAAATTTATTTTGGATCTAAGTCCTCGTACATTCTGATAGTAAACAGTAGTATTTAAGTGACTTTTACTTTTACCTTTGTTCACTTTGACGACGAAAATTATCTCGCCAAGGCTTTACACATATATCCTGAGTCCAATTTTTACAATCCAGTACACGATCTACTAAATTACATGGTACTCCTAATTTAAACGAGGCATAGTTGCCCCGCGCTTTAAGACCTAAAACTGTACATGAACCTTCACAACCGGTGATTTGATTTAAATGTAGTCGTACTTGGTCTTCAGTCGTACCCGGCTTGACATAGTAAAGGTGTAGGTAATTTGTCTTCTCCGAAGCCTGCAGGCTAGTAGTGCTCGGTGCCGCGGAACCTCTCACAACGTCGGCAGTTGATCGACGCGGGTGCTTAGGTTCAGCCTTATCAGCGCTAATTGCCAGTGATTTGTCGCCGCCGATTTCAACAGATACTTGCGTCTGAGTGGTATTGGCTACATATACCGTGCTATTCGTGGCACGTTGGTTATCTACGGTAGGAGATATAGAAGGGGTTTGGGGGGGCCCGCTTGGCTTATGAGTCTTTTTCACTCCCTTTTTTCCTGCCCTCGACCTGTTATTTGTTTTGGCAGTTAGTGGCTTTAATGAGCCAATACTACCACCAGTGATTTTAGGAGTTACTGGGATGGTGATTTCCGAGTCAGACTCTCCAGTTAATCCTGCCGGCTTATTAAACGAGCTAGTCAAGTCCGTTTTGACCGACGGCACCTCACTTAAAATACATTGCTGAGGAGAATCCTGATTTCCAGCAGTCACAGCAGACACACCCCTTAACATATTTTCGAGGGAATCGATTTTATCCGCTAGTCCAGTTACCATGTCTCGCACCAGCTTGTTAAGGGTTGCGTTTTGTTCTACTAATATATTATTTAACTCTTCACGAATTAGCAGCCGAATAGTATCAGCCGTGCAACTATTGCCATAGGTACCAGACGATGACGACATTCGCCTATTCCGTCGGAAAGTAATATTTTCTGAGGGGCTTGATTCTCCAGCGATGCTTAGGTCTAGTGCTTCCTCGCTGGCGCGATTACTACCATCGATCGTTTTCGCTGAGTCAGTGATTATGCTCGTATCCGTTATATTTATAACGTTCGCATGCTCTCCAGTTAGTTTGCGAACCGGCGTTCCGTCGCTGTTAATACGGCGCATCTTACTAACACATTCTGGGCATTCCCATGACCTTTTTAAACTAATTTGTTGCTCTTTAAAGTAAGCCAAGGTAAAATTCAGGCACATATAATGGTACGTCCATTTACATTTCGTACAACATAACATTTCACCTTGGTTAATAACGTCGTTACATGCATAACAATTCATCCTGAGACGCTTTGGTTGTTAATGTTTGAAGTATGTATCTATGACTCACTTATCGATGCAAGCGCATACGTATGACACAGAGCGCGATCGTTTCCAGCTACTAGGCACTACGCCTTCTGCGTGCGCTGCGTTGAGTAGGCACTGTGCTGTCTCACGTCGCTGTCTCGCCGCACTCCGTATAGCCGACACAGAACTTGACCCGTTCCAGCAACGCGACACTGTGTTGCCTCGTCGGTAGGGTGCCGGAGCTCTCGTGCTCAGCGGCTCCGTAGCGAGGCAAACCGAAGATTGCCGATGTTAACAGGTCGCCGAACTTTATCCGTCGCCGCCCGTTGGCCGTGCGTAATGAATTATTTTGTTTAACTTAACACTGTCAATCCTCAGGAACTACACGGAATTTCACTAATCTGATTTCACCAGCGAATAGCTCTGATTGTTAAGTTTAATTTGATATAGGTCACATCTACACTAGCAAAGTATAAACATTTAATTTAGGCAAATTTGTCGAGATGACTAATAAAGCAGTGTTGCAGTTTCGAATGCTACCGCTAACATCCTATGATTGGATCGTGGCGGTTTTAACATCTCAGTGTGATATATACTTCAAACTGGTGGTATGACATTTGAAATTGATGAATAAAGTACTCAATTTATTAGATACAAACACGTCACTTAATAATAATAATTCAATAATTTATGGACACGTCGGCTCAATTCGCAAGTAGTCGTATGTGCCGAGTTTTCACGATGGGAAAGGATTATTCACTACATCTGTATCTTTCTTAACACCCAAGATGAAAGCAAGGGGTGAGCGGCTCCTGACTGTCATGTCCTGCTGGTGCTGTAGGAGGCGGTCAGACGACTTCCACTTCCAGGAACGGAAAGAGTTGTTGTTATAAATCCCAAAGAAATAGGGTGAGTCTACTTCGCGCTGTAATGTACGAGTACTCATGGTACCACAAACACAAAATCGGTCGAGTCAGCCTTCTCCGGTAAGCTTCCACTTTAATGTGTTACACAAAAAAAATCAGGGTGTTATTTGGGCCTAGACACGCACGTCAGTGAGTAATCTCCTGAATGTTATGTGCTCCTTGGTGCTGTAAGCGTTACACGCAGAAAAAAAGTAGCTTCATGCCATGTGCTGCTCTTTCTCTCTTTTTTCTTTCTTTCAATAAATTCTTATGACGTTATCACGTAAAAATATTGTCCGTAAACCGACCTTATTTTTATGTAAGAGAGGTTTGTCGTAATCTTCACAAATTTATATTAGCGCTATCTTCATTATTGAGGGGCAATATCTAATCAAGAAGTAACCTTTTTTACGCTATCTGTGTAGCATGCGTTATTATTAGACCAGCTGCATGACTACGACCTTGACGCCCTCTAGCAATAGCCTGATTTTTGAACGGGGAACGGCCTTTACGACGACGAAACCAACCGCACACTCTACTTGCACGCCGACGTCTCCGCCGGCGGGGACGCCCACCGCGGAAACAACAGTTTAACCACAAGACCGTAGAGACAAGCATAGGCCGACAAACAACCGACACACAGACTGACGCAACAACAAAATAGTGTGAAGACTAGGAACACTATTGCTGCTCGTAGCGCCCGCGCGCGGCAGCCCCACACGCTAGGTGCCGAGGATGTCGTGACATCCTGCCGCCTAGCACAAATGACGACGGTAACAGCAAACATGCTGCCGTACAAATTAAATTAACATGACATGATGGAACGGCCTTTTGTATGGAAAGGAACAGTCCTCTTGCTTTAATCGTCCTTAATCTAATAAAGGAATATTGTTAAAGGCGACGCCATTTGCTCCTAGTTCTTAATCTCATTGTAATGTCTGAGTTGAAAGTGCAACGCAGTTGGTACTATAGAAACGTGTGGTATCGCAGGAGCGCAAGCTGTTCCCGTTCTTCGACAGCGCGTATCAGGGCTTCGCGTCGGGCGACCTGGACCGCGATGCCTGGGCCGTGCGCTACTTCGTGCAGCGCGGCTTCGAGCTCGTCTGCGCACAGTCCTACGCCAAGAACTTCGGCCTGTACAGTGAGTGTCGCGACTATCTTTATTGCTTGCCATCGGTGACGGTGAGGGTAGTAGACATTTGCAGCTGTCAAGCCCCGCCGCTTAGGAGTGGGGTGACATTGAAAGAAAGGACGTGGGATGATTTACCGTTGCAATAATAGTAATTCGCAACATAAAAACACCATGACGTTAACCTCCTCCTTTGGTGGTGTGAATCCTAGAATGATTTTGGTATTTTTGTTTATTGGGACCCGAACCTAATTTAACTAAAATGCAGCCTCTCCACTAAGGCTTCCAAATACCGGAAAATTCATAAAACCGGTATATATACCGGAACTGTCTTCGCCAATCCCGGAATCCCAGGATTGGAATCCGAGGTATTAAATAGGTTAGGTATTATTGTTATTCGAAACCCAACTTCGTAGTCTATTGGCATAGATAACCTACAGGTGAGAATGCACGCTCAGATATAGATATGACAATTCATTCGCCCATCCGGTGAATGAATGGATGAACACTGCTGCATTCAATACTCCTTATGATGTAAAGGAGTGTTTTTTTACGATGTAAAGGAGTTTTTCCAATATGCTCCGAAAAATGGTGATTGTGATTATAATAGTAATTAGTTTTGATTGCCAATATGTAAATTAGTATATATTATTATTATTGTGCTCGCAAAGGGCAGCTGTTGATACGAATTATATGTTATCCTCTGTATACACAGTGAATTAAAAAAAATCTATTCTATTCACCGTTGTCAGATTGAATAAAAAACAGGTCCAACCAAGCTTAACCTACATATTGAAACATAATTATTATCTTTTCTAAGATTTCAATTGAATTGACATATGTCAGTGGAAAATTTATATTACAGACAGGAAAGTGACATTTATTAACACACTAGATGCCGCCCGCAACTTCGTTCGCGGAGGAGAAAAAGTCATAACCCCTCTTTTTTTTTTTTGAATAGTCGGGTAAAAAGTATCCTATAACCATACGGAGATACCCAGCTAACCGTGTACCAAAACTTGTTGAAATCTAATTAGCCCATTTTGCGTGATGAAGCCACAACGACACATACAAACATTTAATTTTTACAACTTTAAAATAGTTTAGATTATTCGAGGGTACATATATTACATTATATCAATATTTATGGCGGAATTGCAAAGAGCCAGTATAATTGTAATAATATAAAAATCGTTAAAATGGAACAGCTTCAAGTAAGACAGAAAAAATAAATTGTATTATTCATTCAATTAATCGATGTTCAAATGGCATTTCTAGGAGAAATATCAATTTTATTTAATTTTATATTGCAGAGAAGTAAACAAGTAAGCATTACAAGGATTATAAGATCAGATTTTACATTAGTTGGTACAGCAGGCAGAAAATAGCTAGTCACATGCAGCAGTCAGAAATAAACTTTACGGCCACCTCAACTGCTGTCGTAGACACCCATCTCAACTCGTCCAATTGAATCAATATCGCTGTCTTTCTGTTCCGCCATGGCGCTCAAGTTTTTGGGGGCGCGACTTCTATTGATTTAATTTTCCAATTCAGACTTAAATCTCAATACAAGCTCGGTCGATAGAAAGAGAGGAACGAAAAATAAGTGCGAGCGCAAAGAATACTCCGTATTTTGATCGATAAATTAACCTTATATTGTACTAAAAGATGTCCGCGACTTCGTTCGCGGAGGAGAAAAAGTCATAACCCGTCGTTTTTTGTTCAGCGTAGTCGGGTAAAAAGTATCCTATAACCATCTGGAGATACCCAGCTACCCGTGTACCAAATATTGTGGAAATCTGCTTAGCCGATTTTGCGTGATGAAGCCACAACGACACATACAAACATACATAAAATTAAAAAAAAAAAAACATTTTTCGTTTTAGTGACCTCCAAACAGTCCGTAACAATCAATTCTTCAATGTACAGACATTTCATTTTTACAACTTTAGAATAGTATAGATATTTCACTGGTTCCTAAAGGTAAGGTTAGTTAGAATTAATACCTCCAATACCGGTATTAAAAAACGGACTGAAAAAGGTGAGATCCCGGGATTAAAGCCCTACTTTCCACTACAGTCTATCTTCGCCAGCCATAGAGTTAGGTAATATTGAAGGTGGATTTAAAGCGCTTCTGGAGCAGTATGAAAACGTAATGACGCTGACGGCACGTTGCGCGTTTTATAAGTGATCGTGGCCAGCTCTGCTATGTTGAAATTGGATACCTATTATAGCAAAGGTAATTTGTCTCGTAACTTATGTAAAGTCGGGTACCTATATGTTGTGTGACGCAGACGAGCGCGTGGGCAACTTGGCGGTGGTGGTGGCGGACGCGGCGCTGGTGCCGGCCCTGAAGTCGCAGCTCACGTGGGTGGTGCGCGCCGGGTACTCCAACCCGCCGGCGCACGGCGCGCGCGTCGTCGCCACCGTGCTCGCCAACAAGCAGCTCTTCGATGAATGGTTCCCATTTTACTTTTCTCTAAATTGACAGCACAACTATGGCCTACGAAGCTGGCGGTTCTGGTGCCGAACTCGAACCCCGGCAAGGGCAAGTATTTGTGTGAAGAGCACTAATATTTGTAGCTGGATGTTTTCCTTGTATTTAAGCATTATATTTATCTGTATAAACTAGTATGTATATCGTACTTTAGTTCCCGTAGTAGGTACAAGATTTGCTTAATTTGGGATTAGGTTGCTTTGATTAGGTAGGTGGGTATGGCCGCCAAAAATTGTACAATAACGGTCGTGAAATGGTAACGCACGGTAACATACGAGAATGAATGTAACACACATGAATTTGTAAAGCCTAGAAGCACATGAGATTTTTTTCTACTATTTCAAAGTATAATTTGGGATACTCGAAATAAAAAACAAGTTAGAACAAAAACTATATTATTTAAAATAAAAAAAACTAAAATGTCATATAACGTAAAATTTAACACTTCTAACAAACTAGTAAATCCCTACGTTTCTATAGTGCACACTCAGCTTAACAAAAGAGTAACACAAGGTATCATTTGTGAATCGAAAATGCTGTGGACATAATCTTAAAAATTATATATTCTGTGAGTTTTGAAGTTAGGAAGCACCTAATAACTTTATTTTTTTACAATTTATAATTATGTAATGAAGTTGTGTGCTTAGCTTGGATATTCACTGTACATAACGTGAAATAATTTCGAGACAAAAACACCGGCCACCTATCTCTCTAAAATTTTCGTAAACAAATTGGCTGATGTTTTCTGTGGGTTTCGCAATCTGTAGTAAGGTGCTGCTATGACTCAATAAAGGTTTTCGCAGCCCTGAATTCTTGTTATTTTCATTGTTATATGGTAACATATGTGAGGTAAGTATCATTCAGGATCGAAAAATGAGACACATGTTTGAAATTATTTTTGATACAGTTTGTTGCGTTATTTTATTAAAATAATTCAACAGAAAAGTAGCATGTTTAGTGAACAACGTTTCCTATACTGAAATTATAGCGGGTACGAATCAAAAATATATTTTTTATGACTTCAATCTGCGAGATGTAGTGACACACAATTTTTGTATGAACGCAAAAAATATCCCTCTCTTAAAAAAATCGCATTCTTAACAGCAAACGTCAACTAACTTAAATTAAATGTACATATGTATAAATACGAAATTCTGCTCATTAGACATACCTTGACAAGTTATTATAAAACAAAAAAGGCATAAAAGTTATACATATTAAAGTGAGAGGGACATGTTTTTTTTCCAAATGTACAATTTTTGGCGCCCATACACAGGTAATACAATTTGGCCGCGCCAGGGTCGGGCAGAGTTAAGGGTGAAAACCCATTCTGTCGTCCCGTGACTAAAACCGAACTAATGTCTCTACCGTTTCCACAGTACTCTTCCTCTTATGTTCTCTCGTGTTGCTCATAACATAATAATGGGCGATGGTGAAAACTTCCCTCGTTTACTTACTACTTTATTTATTATATTAATAAATAAAAAATAACTGAGTATATGAACGGCAGTTGGGTTTTAGCCATAGAAGAATAATGTTTTTGACACCCATATACACATTTTTTTGTAAAAAGAATACATATATACAAAACATATGGATATATCCATAGTTTTGTATATATGTATTCTTGAACGTAGCAGTTGTATCTGATTCGGTTATTTTTAAATGTTGAATGTTCACAGGAGGGAACACATCAAGATGATGTCATCGAGAGTCATCCAGATGAGAGAAGCTCTGAGAAACGAGCTGGTCAAGTAAGTTTATTATTCAAACGTGTATTTGCCGTATATTAGCGGTATGCAGATTAAAATTGTGTTAAAAAGTTCTTGTAATTTTTGTAGAAAGTAATCTATCTACAGATAGCTCTTTAAAGTAGACTTGTTGCGTGGTTACAAACCACGGTGATTTAGTTCAAAGTTTTATTTTTATTATTTAGTTAAATTTGGATCGATGGGATGTTAGGAACCCTGTTGTATTTTTTCGAGGGTATAACATGCGACGTGTTTGGCAGGCTAGGAACGCCGGGCTCGTGGGAGCACATCGTGAAGCAGATCGGCCTGTTCTCGTACACGGGGCTGACGCCGCGCCAGGTGGACCACCTCATCCAAGAGTACCACATCTACCTGCTCAACTCGGGCCGCGTCAACATCTGCGGTCTCAACCCCTCCAACGTGCAGTACGTCGCCAAGGCCATCAACGACGCCGTCGTCAAGTTCCCCGCCGACGAGTAAATATCGACACCATATTGCCAGCCCGTTAGGTTCAGTATATCACTTTCCTAAAATTTTTACCAATCAGGGAAACGGAGAGATGTGATCAATGATCAGATGCATTTGGATTATGAAACATGTTAAAACATATTTTCAAGACCAGTCTAATAATATATTCATTATAATGTGACATATCTCGACAATACATTTTACGTTGCTAAATGCTTTATGATTCTGAATTACCGCGCTTTTTCGATTCATACGTTCCCAAAACGTACAACTTTTATTGGCACATCTCAGGAATGTGGACATTATGATGGGTGGTGGGAGTGCATGCTTTTGGGAGTGGTTATTCTGGCCCTAAAACTTTCTAACGGTGATGGCGTTGACGGGGCAACCTAAAGCTTGGAGCAGGCACGTCGAACTGGCCTGCCCCGGCCGCACACGTCGCTGATGTTTTTTTACTGTTTAATTTTTTCCTCGAGTTCGGGTGTCGCGTAAATAGTCAACAATAGGTATATATTGTTGACTATTTACGCCTTGGATACCGCTGCTTGGCAGTAGGGCAGTACAGACACCTTATGGGTTTAATCAATCGCGCAATGCTATGCGCGGTGCATAATACAATAGCTAATATTGTTTTCAAGTTTTACTCCATCTTCTACTAGACCAGTGACTTCAAAATTAAGTACCTATGATGTTATTCAAAAACCTTTTTCATTCATTAGAAGAAAAACTAATTTTAACCAAGATAGGTGTGGTAAATTTTATTAAAAAGAACATTATTGTATAAAGTAGGTTAGTGTTCAAGTATGTCTAGTAACAACCGTACCTATAATTAGTATGTTAATCTACAGTTGTTACTAAATGTTTGAAATTCATTAGCGAACCTGTATCGTAGGCAGCAAAATAATAGGAATAATAGCCAACAATGTAAGTATGTTATTCTACTTTTCGGTGTCTATTGTTACAGTTACGTTACAGCTCAAACTTACGAAGTGCCAGAGCTATTACAGCAATATTAGCATAAGTTCCCAAAAACCTGTTGTTTTTTTCGTGAGATTAGAAATATCTTTTTTATTATCATGTTGATAATATAAAATATACTTTTTTCCAAGTTTGAATAGTAGCGGTCGCGCCGGACGCAATAAGCGATGTGCTAGCGGCCTCTAGCTGTTCCCGGCCAACTACAAGAACTTCATAAGCTTAAAAAACGCATTATTCATTCAGCTTACCAGTATTAAATGCTTTTATTATAGCGTGTGCTAATAACAGTAACCATGGTCGCAAATACAAATATTGAGATTAAGCTACTTATATGTATTTAAATCGAGATATAAATAAAACTCATGTGCACCACATTGCAGCGTTACTGATTTACCTCGGACTACAAACTACATTTACAGTTTATTAACAATTATTAGAATCCAACAAAATACATAATGAAATTAAGTATATTCAATTGACTAGTTTAGCGTTTTATTGAATTAATAGCATCTGGATATATTTCGCACGATATATGTGTCTGACAATATTAGATGGTTATCATAATTTACATATATGAAATGTGCTCGTCTTTGTGCCTTGGGTTACCTGTATTCTAGTGCTGGACGCTGGACGGGTCGAAAGGAAAGCCAACTTCTAATTCCGATCATTTTAGTACCCTCCTGTAAAAATAGCTGGCAAAAGAGTGACACTTGCAATCTGAAATTTCGGCGTAATTTTTTAAAAATGTCCGGAGTAGTCTCAACACGCGTGGTTAATGTATATTTGAATAATTATAAGCTTTCGTTACACATTAAGTTTTATATTTTGTTATATACTTCCATGTAATAATTGTAATTTACACGTTGCTTTAATTGTTTGTATGAACGGTAAATTGTCATCACCGATTTGTCAATAAAATAAGTATTCAGTAAATAAACGCCTTTGTTTTCAGTAAATTGTACGCAAAATTGTAACTGGATTTGTTAGCGGACCATCCAGTGTATGCTGACGACTGCCACCTGTGCGGTACACAGGAACATTATTTTGTTTTACAATACATAAAAGAATAACAACACTCACAGTTCGTTTGTTTTACTAAATAGTTAAGAACAGTCGCCCCTTCACCGGGAGCATTTACGTGCAATGTAACAATATACCTATATCGTACAAAACAACGTTACCTGCCGACGCGCCCATTGTCATATGTTGTTAAATTGTATAATTGATATAAAACCTAAACCGCTACTCCTCCAGATGTTTAGGATGTCCTTGCAATGCTGTGTCGGCATTCTGCCATAGGTCCCCGCCATCTCTCCATGTCCGGCATCCCTTGACATCTGCAGCATCTCGGCCGAACCGTCTTATTGGTAGGTGTAGATTTACTGTAAACTAGAATATTTCGTTCGGGAAGGAGAAGAATGTATAACCCGTATTATTTTTATTCAGCGTAGTCGCGTAAGAAGGGTCCTATAACTGTAACCATTAGGTGATATTCAGCTAGATTTGTTCGAAAAAATTGTAGAAATCCGTACAGACAAGCCAGCCAGCAGTGTTCTAGAAATCATTGAATTCAAATTTAAAAAAAAAAACCTTTTTTTTGGGTACGTTCAAATATTACGTAACGCAAAGCAAATGTTTGGAGATTTTTGACCCTCCCTCCTTCCCATCTCATGTAACGCGCCGTAAAGTTTTATAATGTTATAGGTGCACTTTAGTGGAACGTTATTCTAAAATTCCTTGGTCCTGAATGCAATAGGCGTAAGAGTCATAATTAAACTAGTAATAGATATTCTGATATAGTACTTAAAATTCGCACACTGTCAAATGAAGCGTGGCGCGGTGGTCATACCGATGGTCTACGACGCCGAGTGCCTGCGTTCGATCCCAGGGCAGCGTCAAAGTTTTGCTTTTCCTGATTGGGAGTTTAATTCATTTAATGTTGACTTGGTATGGTACGAATACAAATACAGTTGCTAGCCCATGATTTGCATAATTTGAATAGTAGAAATATCTATCCACCGACACGAATAAAATTCACTCAATTGGGATACTTCACAGAGAGTGGAGTCATTATGGAAATAATATCGCAATAATAAGTGCCATAAATAGATGTGTGGCTTTCGTTAATGTTTTTGTGAACATTTGTTATAAGTGGGAGATTCTCAAAATGGGGTAAGTTTAGATTGTAGTAAATGTAGTTTATCTTATATATATTGTAAAGGTGCAGTGTTTTGTTGTATATTGTAATGTCACAACACTAAATTGTGTTATGTTTGCTTTTAGCTTAACGCACTGCCCTTTAAGAAGGTGTAGTTAAATAGAGGGCAAGATAGTTAAGGCAGCCGTTGAGAGTAGCTAGCCGGCGGCAGCTTAGGTTTGGCAGGATACCTAGCGTTAGCAGAAATTCCTCCTGGCGCTCAACAAAACTAATAGTTAAGCTTAGATAAGATTAGGGTTCGTTAATAAATGTTTTAGTTATAGTTAATTTGTGTTTGTCTTTATCTTTTGTTCTCGCAACCCATAACAGTTTTTCTGTACCTCCCCTCCCCTTTGTAAAAAGTTACGTAACCACCAAGTGACCATTTTTAACTGAAATGGTCATTCCATTTGAAATTTTAGAAAAACGTTTACACGACTTTACAGTATAACCAATGCGTCACGAAACTTAACCTAACAGTTAAAAATTATATTCCACAATAACAGGTAAAAAACAAATAATATTTAAACAGTAGCATCCATCGCCTTACAAAATCTGAAGCATTCACTACACACTGCCGCTCATCGCCACGCAATACGCATACTACGGATACTTATGGTTATATCATGTGCTGTAAGCAAGGATGCGGAAAAAAATGCAGCTGTGTTAAAATTGGCCCGCGCTGCACTACTCGCACAATGTGTAACATTTGCAAGAGGAAGAGGCTATTACAGATTAGGCTCTTTCTGTTCTTTTCTTTGTAAATTTATTAAAATAGTTATATTGATTCTGCGGAATTTTATTCGACACATTCCAACGATAACACAGGGTTTTTAGCAAAGGTAGACGGTTTCTCTATGCCTATATGGACCCATGATCGTTTAGGGTAGGGAATTTCTCTGCCAATATGGAGCCATGGTCGTTCAAGGTAGGCAGTTTCTGTGTGCCAATATGGACCCATGGTCGTGCAGGGGAGGCAGATTCTATGTGCCAATATGGACCCATGGTCGTTCAGGGTAGGCAGTGCCTTGTGCCTATATGGACCGCACGTCTCTGCTTGTTCATCTAACGATAGACTACGTTGATTCCGCCGCTCCACTTTCCTTCATGACCATGGACGTAACCTGACATCCGAAACTTCGAAGAATTACCAACGAAAGGTAATTAATAAATCATATTTAAACGCGATTAAGCCCCGTTTTGTGTTGTGATAATGAGTAAAGATCGTGTAAGTTTAAATCAATGTCATCTAACGATAGATTCTATTATTCCTGTTTACCTCACTTATGTAAGACTTAATTATTCATAAATCCCCCTTTTCAAAGAACGGAACTAGGAAAACACTCACCAGTCCCCCGTCTAAGCAGACTGTTAAAAGAAAACCATTATTCAAGTGATATTCACTGCGACCCTTTGGTCAGGTTCCGGACCAGCACCCAGGACCAATGATATAATATAAAAACCGGTCAAGCGCGAGTCTGACTCGCGCATCGAGAGTTCCGTAAGATTCCATAAAGCGCGACGCTCTAAACGTCCATGGCTCCATTTAGGCACAGAAAAACTGCCTACCTTGGTCTAAGCTCTGTGCACTGACTGTACGTAGGTACATATTACGATAATCTACTGTTTACGCGACAAATTAAGTCGCACTTGTCATTTCGCTTTATAGGTAACGTTTAATTCCAAGTAAATCGTTTTCAAAATTGACCGTATTTGTTAATCGGTCTCTATCGCAAATGTATATAAATCATTCGATGAATCGTTTCATAAATATCATCTTGTTCAGCAAAACCGCGATCAATATCGCGTTTGCTGCAATATGGGTTGGTCTGCAAGCATCCGTCAGTAGGTATGGACACTGTTCCTAACCACTAGAAAATCTTCGAACAAAAGTACATCGCGCGGATTGTACGTACGTGTTGTTATACTGTGGCATGGATGTCGTGATGACACTAAATTTTAAAATGAAATTTCTTTAGATGCGATGTCTAGCTTGAATTTTACATAACCGGAATAAGATGTTGGCGCTCGACCCGCAGTATTGTGCATGAAGCACACGAGACTTGGGGCCGATAGTCACGAACCGTCAGTAATCTTGTAGCGAGAGGAAATAACTCGTTAATGAGGTTGATGACTGGACCTTAAAAGCGCCAGCATATTATAGCAGATGATGATGACGATACCCTACAGACAGAAAACAAAAGCGTGACAAAAGACGACTTGCAAAATAAGTAAATTATACTGGAATTCTATCGCAACAAGTTACGTAAGAACTTGTAATAACACTTTCACGAACAAGATTTTCGAAGCGCCACGCGCGCGGCGTAGCCGATAACATGGGAGATGCGTAAGTAGCGAAATCTTTCTTCGAGTATAGCGCCCACCTCGCGGGTTCCTAGTTGTGAAAGTGTGAATAATGACATGACCAGGGGCCCGTTTCAAAGAAGCTTGTAACTTGTATTACAAGCGGAAGTCTCTTTCCGACAAAATGAATTAAAAAGAGACTTCCGCTTTTAATACAAGTTTATGAAACGAGCACAGGTGATAATTTCCTTGGTCTCTAAGCTGTATCGTAGTCAACTAAACAATAAAACCAACTTAGCAAAGAATACTTTTTATTAAAACAAAGTTTCGTTAAAGTTCTAGAGTATACATATAAACATCATCAATATATTCGATCTCTATTATGTACACATAGTCATTACGAGGAGTGATCCAAATGTCTCAACAATAAATAAATACTAGTATCGGAATAAAATAAATAGATGTTGCGGCGTTACTGGCCGTTAAGACTACTTAGTAAAAAAAACATATATTAAAAAAATAGGTATCTTTTAGAGAGTTACGACAGTTTTTTTCATGAGCGATCGGGATAATAATACAAATATGCAGACAACTGAGGTGAGAGCGGTTCCTTCTATTTGAAAAATGTGTACGAAAGATGTAATCCGAATTAGTTTTGAACACTGGGGGACTCCGCTCCGCCATAGCCACTGTGGCACGCTGGTCGAAGGGGTTGCTTGGGAAGAGCATTCACTCAAAATGAAGATTGCGAAGGCCGCCCAAGCCCACCTATCGTCCTTACTGAAGAAAACGTCAACAAAATTCATGATCCAGGGCCCGTTTCTCAAAAGCTTGTAAATTGTATTACAAGTAGTCTCGTTTTAATAAATATTGTTAGAAAGAGATTTCCGCGTGTAATACAATACATATGGTAACAGATAGAAAAAATACTATCAGACCTATGTCAAGGCTTCCGTGTTCTGGGACGCCGAGGGAGTCATAGATTATTATACCTGGTAATATTTTCGGATGATTTGTCTTCCAAACTGATTATCTTTTGGATCACCCCTCCTAACCTAACCTAACTTAACCTATTTTTCGTAAAATGTAGATAACCTGTTTATACAGGCTTTTCTAAAATAGTTCAGAACTATAAGTCAATAGTATCTAACAAATAAGTTACTGATAGTATGGGATTGTTATAGTTCTTTCTTGGGATTTCTCAGGACATGAACGTGAAACATGAGAGGCGTGAGAGAGGGAGACGAAACATTTTATGGACCTATATATACAGAGAATACTCATTTCTTATCTCTTCAGTTTTATTTGACAACTATTATGTTATGAGGAGATTGAGTGATTACTGATGACCGACCATTAATCAGAATGTCAGCACGGAAAAAAAAAAAACTTCAAAAATGTAACCCTAAACACTACACTGAAGTTTACTAAAAACAAAATTCTAGAATTTAATATCAAAATTAGTCTATATATTTGTTATTTACGTAGTTTCCTTCATTGTTACATAAAATCCACTTGACCATGAACCTATTACATATTATTTTCTTCTGTTTCCGCGATTATTACTCATTGAAATAAAACAATTTAACGGATTATATCGCGTATATTATCTCATTTTAGTTCCCGACGTTTCGGAAGCTTTCCAGCTTTCCATGGTCACGGGAGGACCATAATATACGCGATATAATCCGTTAAATTGTTCTATTACATATTATTACTTAACCGTAATAAACCTGACAAGTCTATAAAGTAATAAACCGAATTGCCTATACCATAGTATCTATAAAATGTTTAGATGCTCCCTTACTACACTCAAGTACATGTCTCGAAAATTGCCTCATATTTAATATTTAACACTGAATGCTTTGTTTCTGCGCCATTCTAACAATAATTAACACAGTGATAAGACGCATTGTTCCGCAAAACTTCTCTATGGTGGTTAGTTGGTGGTAGCACACCCGTATCCTAGCTAACAGTTTAAATTACCCATTTACATGTCGTATTTTTTACTATACTATATGTTAAGATATAATGGGGTATTTTTGCCAATGATTTCGCTATCTAAGGACCGTTATGTGGGTTTAATTTGTGTAGATATTAGGAAGTTCCAAGATTTAATATGTAAAGGAAAAACTGTTAACACACATGTACATTCATGTATTAAAATACTTAGAGGTTTTCGACGGACGATACGACAGCGAATTGAAGAAGTAAACAATAAACAACGTGTACAAATAGCATAACTCCGATTTAAGTCTCCATAGCATCGCCGGCGGCCGGCGGCGTCGCAGCTGATCGCGCGGCAGCGCGCGGGCCAAAGCAACTCGTCACTGCAGCCACACGAATAAATACAATTAAACATGAATAATGCACCAGAGATTGGATTGCGTGACCAATGAGACTAGTTCTTAAGTTAATGTTCATTTTGTAAATATACTTAGTTGATTAATAAGTTCTATTTCAAGGTATTTTGCAAATAAAATAAAATAACCGTGATTTCTGTATTTTATCCATACATATATTCAAAACTTTGTTTTTGCCAGTTAGGAAATCGTGACTTTTTTTTTATTGTCCGGCGCAATTTTCTTTACTAGCCTCTAAACCTTGAGACAAACACACTATAAAAATACGCACAAGAGTCAAGTGGATGATCAGTCCCTACTATGAAATAAGTTTCTTTGTAGAGTTTATGGTTATGGTTATGAAAGACGTTTTTCCACGAAAGAGTTAGACAATAAATTGTTCTCACTTGCACATCTGTTCATGCAATTTCCACAAAAAATACGCATGCAAATACCAAAACCATCACCAGACACTATATTCCTAACACGTGTTTCGCCTCTCTACGGTGCATCATCAGGAGATGCAGGAGGTGTTGACGGTCAGCCGTCCGCCCGAAAAAAAATATATTGTTGATGGAGATATGTTCGTTTGTGATGCAAACACTACGAGTATGTACCTTGTTCGTTGGTGGCGAGGTCGACGGTCTCGATGAAGCACTCCTTGTTGTCGCCGCCGAGCGCCACCGAGTAGGGCGCCTCGGGACACGCCGCCGCGCACAGCGCCTGCCCCACGCGCGTCGTGCGCTCGCTCACCTGCCCCGGCGGACTCCTGTCCACAGTGTAGTGACACTTACCGAGCTTGCAAGGACAACACTAACCGACTAAGGAAATGACGATTACCGAATCAGCAAACTTATGACGTCACGTTAGGCTCAGTTGGTTGCGCAACGGCCTACGAAGGAGGAGGCCTACTTCGAATCATCCTTGGTCTTGGATGTATTCAATGTATTTTAAATATTATAATTTCTCTAAGCTGCGTGCAAAATAATAGCAGTATGTATGTGCCATGGTAAGTAGTTTCTAAAACAAGGCAGACGCAATAAACTGCCCCAAAACAGAATAAGTACCCAAGGATTGCTTGCACTGGCTACCGAATCATTTCATATATCTAAATTAGTATAAAGAAATCTTCCGTTTCCGCGATTATCGCTAATTTAAATGAAACAATTTAAACGGGTTATACCGCGTGTATTAGTCGACCCCGTGAACACGATAGCTGAAAAGCATCCGAAACGTCGGGAACTCAAATAAGACACAGACGAAGATATACGCGACGCGATATAATCCGTTTACATACTTTTATTTAGTATAAAAGATCTCAAATTTCGCAAAGTATATTTCATATACTAACAGTGTATTAAAAAAAAAATCTAGCCGTCCACCATATAAAGAGAGCCAGTAGAATATGAATCAAATGTGTGGGTGAATAATGAATAATTACATATATAAAAGGTAAAATCCTGTCTGACTCATCCACCTAGAGTCGAAACTACTGTCACATAGAAGCTTGATTTTTTTAGTGGATTTTTTTATAACATAGGCAAGAAATAAGAAGGGATTTTCCGAATGTTTTACAAACGTGTCGTGTGCCAGCGAATAAACACACTTTGAAGATGTTTAAAGCGCTGACTATTTGTAGTACCCTGAATATAAAATATATATATATATATATTTTAATTTTGTTGGATATTCACGGTCACATTGATACTTACACGGCTAGCTCGGTAAATAAATATTCTAGCAATTACAGTTATGGGATACAGTCCTTTCGTAGGAGCAAAAATAGACTCGTGATTATTTCCACCTTCGTGGACGAATATTGCGGGCAAATTATAGTACTTGTTTAATATAAAACGAATACTGTACCTTTGGAGGTCCCAAGTCTTGAGTTTACCGTCAGTGCTAACCGTTACCATTAGGCCAGGAATTTCACTGAGAATGAGACCTACAATAAACAAAAAGCTGGGTTTATTTTATGCTCTCCATTGCACTAAGTAATAGCGAATTAAATCTTATCTTAGAATAAACGGCAGTGATCGATCAACATTTCACGTAGATAAACACGGCATAAGAAAACAACTGTACTTTTCATCACACTTGTTCGTAAACGGTGTCATCACACGCAGGCAAAACGAGCGACAAGGTCGTAATTAAAACCGAGGGCTTTTTATAATTTCATTAACGCCATGGGCGTAATGACTTTATATATATATTTTTTTACTGCATTCGCTACTGAACGGAACCGAACGAAATTAGTCAAAATTAGAAATAGAATAGTGTAATTCCATAATTTCAATTGTATATAATGTAATATCAATAAATACACGTCGACGCTATAGTTTAATACGTTAAAATAGCGAACTTATACTATTTTACAATTATTAATTTACGTAAAAGATTGTACGCAACAAAACTGACAAATAGTTTCGGAACGAAACCTTTGTTATGTTATCTATGGAATGAGATTCTACCAATCACGAAATGCCACTTTATGACACAATATTGCGACTTGTGACACTCAAAAGTAACAAGCTTTTTCTGACTTAATAATTTATTAGTTTCCTCACAAGTGTCATGAAAAACATTGTGTGATACTCAGGCGGTACCGGAACTACAAACTCGACTCATTAAATACTTCAATGTGCTCTCGTTTGTAATTCCTTCTTTACCGCCCACGGTGAACTATGTACTATTACAGTAGGTATTTTATATATGCAAGCTGGTAATTATCTTATAGCATTAATTTAATTGGTGCGTGTGAATGGTTTCTGTAAAACGGTACATGTACCTGTGATCTCCTTGTCATGAGCGGCGAAGTTCCACAGCGGCTGGTCGTTGCGCACGTCCACGTACGCCACGCGTCCCTCGTTGTTGCTCATCTGCAAGCATACGAGCGTACAGCAGGCAGCAAAGGGCGCTAGCCGCCGCCAGGCTGGACACATTTAACGCTCCATCAACGGCAAATGCCTTCAATATTGGAAATAATCAATTATACGCAAAGGACACTTTGTTGTATTTGGGTAAATAATACCTTCCGGAACATTATGTTGAATTCTCATAATGTTGAATTCTCGAAATGTTGGATTCTTAAAACGTTGAATCTCAAAATGTTGGATTCTCAAAATGTTGGATTCTCGAAATGTTGGATTCTTAAAATGTTGAATCTCAAAATGTTGGATTCTCAAAATGTTGGATTCTCATAACGTTGAATTCGCATCACGTTTAAATCCCATAATGTAGATTTTTAAAGAAACTTTACAAGGTTTCAACCTCTTGACCGCCATCGTCTCAGAGACAAAGTGACATTATGTATTATGTATGAGTATCACGCAGTTCAAACTTGAAAGTTACCTTTTTGACGTACGGCTGTCAAAAGGTTCACACGCTATGCAGAGTAGAATACAAAGAAATTAAAAACTATGTAGAAGTTAATGCATTTTAATATTCATAGATATATTTTTACCTAGGTAGTTAAGAAAACAACTTATTTTCTCTTATAAAAAAACAACACAATATATAATTATTTTCTTCTGTATGGTACTTTATTACTTATTAGGTACTTAATCAACTTAAAATTAAGTTTTAGTTTATAAATATTATATTTTGCAGAAACTTCAAAGGTGAAATTGACAGTTTGTCTAACTTATTCAATAGTTTTTTATACTTTCGGTCAAAAATAATATCCGTTCTTCTTCGATTTTTTTGGAACGGAAGAAAAAAACCTCTTTCAATTTTCTCACAAAATAATGTGCTTCTTTTTGTATCGTATGCCATATTAGAAATATATTAGGTGTTTTTGGAAGTCTAGACTTCAATTTGCGATGATACCCTTCACATGAATTCGTAGTTCTATGGACATCATCTGCACAGCTTAAAAAATTGTGGTCCTTATTATACCAGGTATCTCTAGAATATTTCATAAACAAATGCATCTTCGTTGTATTTGGAGCTATATCTTTAATCGCTTGCCAGGTATTTTGCATACGTATGGAAGGCAGAAGAACAAAATAAGAGCATAATCTGACAATGTTTCTTTCAGATTTATTGACGACAAACTTGTTAGTGGTTTTCTTTTTTTTTTGATTATCTCTATTTTTTTCGCCATATCCCAAATTGCTTTGTTATAATGATGATAACACCCTGTAATTTTCACATCTTCATATATCTGCTTTACAGCATTTATTGGGGCAATTTCGTAATCACACTTGAATAGTCTCATATTCACTTTGAGTTCATTTTTAATAAGTGAAAACAGCCGGGTATAAGTCCTCTGCGTTTTGTTTGGTAAAAAGGCATATATTAGTAGATAAACGTGTATGCTTTTTTTATCAGAATAAACATCAAGATGTGAAATATATAACTGATAAAAAGGTCGCGGAGTAACGTGGAAAGTTCCGTCGCCGTAATATGAAATACTTTTGGCACAACGTAAAGTTTTCAACGATTTGCGGGAGCACATTATAATTATCTTTTCCTCATTTCCGTCTTCAATCACAGTAAATTTTTCTCGCAACCCTTTTGGTATTCTAACGTCTTCAAGTTTCTTAATACATAATGTATCTGAATCTTAAAACCGTTTCCTTGCTCTTTATAACGTGGGTCGAACCGACGAATATGTGGGTAAATCATACACAGGACAATCAGGATGATATTCTTTAAATTCTGTTACCATATTTTCGAAAATTTCTTGAACAGATTTCAAGTTATTAAATACTTCTTTCTTAATGTTGTTCAGAAGCTCTTGTATTAATAACGAATTGTCATTTATGTTACATTTATGAACTGTTTCACGTATTATTTTAGTTTTGTCCTTACTTAGTGTGAATGTTGCAGTACATACATTCCGATTAGTACATTTCCATCGTGTTGAGCCATCAAAATTAGTTTTTCCATCTTTGCTCATAGTATACTTTCCATTCAGTACTAGCATGTCCTTTTTCTTTTCGTTTTTCATAAAATGTATTACTTTATACGGATTCATGATTCTTTTATCAAGATTTAAGCAATTTATGATCAATTTGAGACGATTGACATCCGTCAATGCTATTGTGATTTTCCTTTTCATTATAAGTGGCCAGTATCAGCTAGATATGTAAGTAGTTATGCTAAGAGGTATTAAGTACCTACTCGTAAATATCAATCCCTGAAAATATAATTTGCATAATGCTTACTGACTTCGTTAGGTACCTATACAAGTTTGTGTATTTGTATACCTAATTTTATTTATATATTATTAAAGCTATTTCAAGGGACAAATGATAATCGCTCCCATAAATATATTTCTCTCTCTCTTTTATTTACACGCTAGCGATTATCTTTTGTTACATTTGCATACAAAGTTATAGCTAAACTCAAGAGAATTCAACATTTTGAGATTTGAGAATCCAACATTTTGAGATTCAACATTAAGAAATTCCCTGTTCAACATTTTGAGAATCCAACATTTTGAGATTCAACATTTTAAGAATCCAACATTTCGAGAATTCAACATAATGTTCCGGAAGGAAATAATAAATACTTCATTCAAGGATTTTTAACAATTCGTCTACCTTAACCGGGAATGTAACTAGTTAAATCTGTTTCATTTAAATGGAATATCTTAAAAACAGTACAAATATTATGTGTCTTTAAGAAATTAACTTTAGTTGACCTGAAGAATATTTCCTTAAAATTATGGTAAATCGATAGGTTGTATTTTTGCCGTGAACTGACCGCGAAACAGTAGGGATTGTGCGGATCCCAGGCGACGCGCTCAATCTCCGGGCCGAGGCACCAGGCGCGGTGTGCAGCGGCGTCGCGGCAGTCCGACACGCGCGCCGCGCCGTCGCACGCGCCCGACAGCAGCGTCTGCGGCTCGCGCGCGTGGAAGCTCAGCGACTGTATCTGCGTTACAACATATATTGCTAAAAGACTAACATACGTATTCACGTATTACGAACGTGGCTGTTGTTTTCTACAATTTGACGTTCCATATTAGAAAATGATTCCTATATCAATTTTGTACAAGACTACAGGCAAGACAGGCATTTAAGTTTAGCTGCATATTCATAGCCGTTCGAGACCTGTTTGAAATTAAGTCACTTTAACTCGCTTGCAGTGGATCGTAGAACTAATTTTAGAAAAAAACAAGAATATAGAAATTAAATTTGTTCAGACGCATAGCATATACAAGACAAAAAAAAAGAAATTACATAAAAAAAAACTAAAGCTATGCCCCGCAATGGTACAACCTCAGCATAATGCTGTCTCGGGAGCCAGCGCTGATCTTCCGGTGAGACCATAGTATAGTGGAGATTTAGAATATAGCACTCACTTTATCTTGAAAATAGTCCAGTTTTGTATGAGGGGTGCCCTGATCGAGATCCCACAACAGCACCGTGTTGTCTGAGGAGCCGCTGGCCAAAACATGTCTGAAACAAACGATAACGTTCAAATTTCTCGAGACTGCCCAAAGTTCAATTTAGTCCAACCAGTCTAGTAAATGTACTCACGGAAAATTTCTGTTCCAGGACATGTCCAACACCGCATTTTTATGTCCAACTCTCTTTGATTTCTTCTTCTTGTTGGGTTTCCTCCCAAGCTTGAATGCTGGTTCGAGGCAGTTCTCGATGTCTAGGTCCCACACCTGGATGACAGGGTCCATGCCGCCCAGAGCGCAAAGGTTACCTGTTACGAGAATCTAACTTTCATAAACCGATTATAAACCACTTAGCTAATAAACAAAATGATGTGTGCCATGCTATACCTGGTTTTGTGTCTGACGGATCATGGCTCAGCCACTCTATGCACAGTGGGAACCACGGCAGAACGATATCATGGTGCACATAGAAGGAATCCTCTTCTTTGTTGAAAACTGGACAAAATAACATTAACTATTAAAACATGGTCGGGCGATACCTTATCGATGTATGTTTGTTTTAGAAACTAAACTTTAGTATTATACTATGGTAAAAATCAATCATGATTTAAATCAGTAGCAAATAACCTTTACATTACCACACACTTTGCATGGAGACCACTTCCGCATGAAGTTCGACTTCGGGATTGGCATTATGGTAATATTACGTTTGACTAATTGATAGTTTTCCTATTTAGCACCAAATACAAATAATTTAAACACTCAATTGTCCGGCTAATATGTGCCCCATCAATAGTTGTTGAGTGATTGAGCAGCTCCAAATCCTATTGAATAGGGTACCTACTAGACTGACAGATCAAATCCTTTTTATGAACTGTCAAAACGGTCAGAAAGTGTGAAGTCTGAAAGAAAAAAAGGTTTATGACGTCACAATTATATACGGTCAAATTGCCTCCTTTTTAATTTTTGATCGTTTTAAAATCGCCAAAATCTTAAAAATGAATAAATGTTTTTAAAATGAATGTTTTCTACGTATTTTCAGCAATAAGATGTAACTGCAAGAGTGAAATCATTTATGTTGAGTACAGGAAAGTACCCAATTGCAATATTATCAACTTACTGTAGACTTCCAGGACGCTGGCATCACTCTCCACGTGGCCCACTAACAGTAGGTTGTCATTGGGTTTGATAATATCGTCTTCCTCATCACTGTCAGGACCATCAGTCTGTAATATTATGTTACTGATACAGATTCTATACATTAAAAAATATATATGCATTTCTGAACTTTACTAAATATTTGAGAAACAGTTTTATATATTTTCAAATATCCCTTGAAACTCTTCAGAGCACTCGTATTTTTAGGTAAAAAAATGGTTGTCTGTAAGATCGGTTTACGGACGATAGTTTAACGTGATAACGTGGAAGAGAATCCGGACGCTTAGGCCGGTCGTGCCTCAATCGCTTGTTCCGCCACAGAATAGATAATAGTACAAGTTTGTCCGCTCGCGCTCTCGCTTTCACGCGGAACGTGACAGCGGAACGTGACAATGAGTCATGCTTTTTCTTGCGTGCATCGATTTATCACATAACTAGCTTCTGCCCGCGACTTCGTCCGCCTTAAATTCGTTTATCGCGGATGAGGGTATTTTTCCTGAATAAAAAGTAGCCTATGTCCTTCCCCGGGACTCAAACTATCTCCATACCAAATTTCATCCAAATCGGTTCAGCGGTTTAAGCGTGAAGAGGTAACAGACAGACAGACAGACAGACACACTTTCGCATTTATAATATTAGTATGGATTACGTCAAAACAGAATAAGTTTATGTCTGCCTGTCTATGTCAATAACCCATATAAAAGGACCGATGACCGCCGCGTAACCTAACCTAGCCTACCTACCTACCTACCGACCTACCCGACTACCCACCTACCGAACTACCTCCACCTACCGACCTACCCACCTACCCACCAATCGCAATCGCCATTCCTAATAGAATCAATTAATTGAAAAAGGGGGAATAAAAGAGAGAAGGAAGCCGAACGCTCTGCTCATTGTAATGTAACGAGCGGCTCGTGACACTTTTCCGTGCATGCAGCCGGTGTTCATCGATATACAAGACGTTATCACGTCAAAAACGAATTTTTGACGTTGTATTTCTAAGAAGCAGAAACGATATTCAAAATTCTGATTGAAACGATATGCATAAGTCAGTTCCTTCGTTTTTATGTCGGCGTCAAAATAGGTACTGATACAAAGATCTAAGTAAATTGTAAAATTAATTGCGATCCACTGCAGTCTAAGCCGGAATCGAACCAGCGTCGTGAAACCATTAGACCATCAGACCGCTTGTGATTCACGAATTAATGCTCTACCTTCGGTAACGATACGTTACTCACGGCCGTTGTAGCATTAATTTTTGAAAGGTTTAGTATAATACCTTTATAGCACCACTCTAAGAACATGCGCTTTACGCAGCAATTTTCTAGGTGATCTGCCATTTCAGTAGTGTCAAGCTTAGGAGAGAGATGGCGCTGTGATCACTGTTATGTTTGCTTATATTTTTAAATGTGAATACCTACATCACATAGTTTTATTTAATACTTAAACAATGTTGTATCAGTATTGTATAAAAATATATGTTACGTTTTCACATTAAAAAATTATAAACAAACACTAAATAATTTCAATAGATGTACCCGATTACCGACAGTACTTTTGTGAAGAGCGCGTGAAGTCATAAGTTTGAGCCCTTATAACTTTATGATGTCATACGAAAACATTGTGTTCGTTTATTATTTGTGAACACCTTATTGTACATAAAAACAATAAAACAAAAACGTGTACAATGGCAAACTTATCATTAAATGTTTTGTATTTTTGACAGCATATGTAAATCGTCCTTATTAATACCATAGTTTTCAACGAACTGGCAAGAAAAACATCAGGTTTTTTTATTATCGTTGAATAATTATTGTTTTTCATGGTACATAACAATAAAGTACATACTTGTAGCAATTTCCATCATAGTTTCAGTAAATAGCAGTAAAATATTCATTTCTTTAACGGATAAAATAGATAACTTTGTTTGTATTACTTACCCTAATTTGCACATTTTCACCTAAATCACCCAAATTGGGTACAGTGGCCACTGTTCCTATTCCAACTGGATTACCTGAGGAGTAGACACCATATTCACACCTAGCTTCTATGCAAATATAAATGAAAAAGTAAATGAATTCTAGTGTTTCATCATGTTACGTACTTGATTCCTCTTCATCATATTTTTCAAAATCGAACTCGTCTTCGGGATTCTGTGGGGGTGGACGGACTGTGCTGGGTCCGGCTTCAGCCTCCTCATCTGACACATCTTCTCCTTGCTCTGTCAATCTATTTTAATTGTGATTAGTTCAAAGTGAATTTGCCTTTTAAACAAAGAGTAATATGATATTCACAATTTAGTGTACAACTCGCTGTGAAAGTTGATCCCTGTGACATTGATTATGACAGTTCATTTAATAACCTTCTTCTGTTCTTTTGGCGTCGCTGTCACATCAAAAGGTTGATTGATATTTTTGGAAGTGAAAACGCGTAATTTAGGATAGAATATAACATTTAACCCCAGTCTATGTGGACGGATGACTTCGTGGGGTCGTGGGGAGAGAGGGAGGTGGATGCGGTCTGCGCAGGATCGAGCTATAGGGGAGGCCTATGTTAAGCAGTGGACATCCGTGGCTGATTGATTACATTCAATTAATCATACTATGAAATAAATAAGTATGATCATATCATTCCAGAAACAGGATTAGCAGAATTTATATGGTTGCTTGGAAAAGTTGGAAAGCTACTTTATTAGCCTACATCAACTAAGGAAGCAGTATATCAATGAAGAAATGTCTATAATTAAAAGAAAAAATGGTCAAGTGTGAGTCTGACTCGCGCACCGAGGGTTCCGTACAAACTTTGACTTATTCCACCTTAACTTGCCAGTTGAGTTAATAATAATAACCGCGGGGACCCAATTTTGGGATACCCAGCCCGGGCTTGCCTTAATTGGCTGGTCAGGGTGGAGTCGCAAGAGTTTTAACTCGAGGGTGGAAGTGAAATTTGCGTAAGCGCGAGTTGGTGCTGTGGCGGCATGCCCTGCGCAGAAAGCGGTGTACACCTCTCAACACCCTAGCCAACCGCAGGGCAGCTTGTAGCGAGCTGTTGGTGAGTGGCGACACCACGGACCCTTAGACTTCCGGGGTATCTTTATGGACCCCGCCTCTTGCTTGCCTTCACTGGCCGGTCAGAGTGTAGCCGCAAGATCTATATGCTCGCTGGGGTGAAGTGAAGTATGCGTAGGCCACGAGTTGGCACAGTGACTGTTTTAGTCGCTGGGTAGAAATCTCCAGACCCAGAACTGTGTACGTCCGTGTTGGCCTCTTGTCGCCAGGGTCGGCGGCCGTTATAGTGGGCCCACCAATATACAGCCAGTCACCGTTGGGCAGTATCACTTTGTTGTGAGATATTGTTTTGGCAGGTGTCCGGTAATCATCATGCAGAGAGGGATGAGTCCCGACTGGTGCTCCATCGCAAATTAAATTAAATGTTTCGAAAGGGCCGCCGTACTGTGTTGGCTTCGGCCCCAGTCATGCCTTCCAAATGACCGGACTCACGGAAGTTGAGACAACATAATAATAATAATTGCTTATGGCATTATCGTGTAGTGCATAAGGTGTTACATTAAAAGATTAAGTCCATAACATGAACCCTGTTAGGGCACAGCAATGAAATTGGTAGTGGGTGTATAGCAGATGCTCAACTTGGTACAGTGGGAAACATTATACAATTACATAATTTCACTACAGAATATCCCATAGATAGCTATCGATCAATCAATCTAATAGGTATAATTCTAAACTATTTAATTAGGTAATTATGTCAACATTATTACTATAGATTATTCAATTCAAAAATAAAAATGGATTTGGTTATAATAATAATAGTATCGCGTAAATATCATTCCAAATTGTTTCACAATTAGTAATCCATACTAATATTATAAATGCTTAAGTGTGTCTGTCTGTCCGTTACCTCTTCACGCTTAAACCGCTGAACCGATTTGGATGAAATTTGGTATGGAGATAGTTTGGGCCCCGGGGAAGGACATAGGCTACTTTTTATCCCGGAAAAATACCCTTATCCGCGATAAACGAATTTAAGGCGGCAGAAGCTACTATATTATAATTTTAAAATAAATTTCATACAATTTTACTTGGCAAGGATTCGTCGTTTAAATATTCATCTATGGAATAGCAGCATTTATTAATTTACGTCACACTTGGCCATAATGTGAGTTTAATCGCACCCTAGACGTAAAATTGTGTATTCATCATGGGCAGTAAATAAAGGCCTCTATCGCATATTTACAACCTTCGCCTGTGGCTCGGGTCACAAATACCTGCGATTTCGGGCTTTCTTTATTTTACACCCCTTGGTAAGTAATGTACTATAATAACTTTTTAAATTCCCTTTTAAATACTGTGTCTTTCGGTTCGTCTCTTAGTTCGGTGGCAATTTATTTACTACTAGTATGCATCGGTAATAAGGCTCTTTCCCATATATCTCTAGATTTGTAGCTGGTCATTCTAATTTAATTGTGTTGTTTCGTCTTTGGGATTTGGCCACTTGTTTGGTAAACAAATTCGAGTGCTTCCTAACAAAAAGTGCCGCTTCCATTATATAAATTGAAGGTAGTGTGAGGACTTTTAGCTTAACAAAATGCGGATGGCAGCTATCTGGAATCGCCATCGCCATCGGTAAGTGTGAAACTAGTAAAGTCAATCTAGGTATTTTCATAGCAATACTACTCTCTCTTTGACTAACTTGTATGTTGGTACTGTGCTAGAATGATGGCGGGATATGAACGTGTGCACGAGTATGTGAGAAGTGAATAACTGATGGTATGACATGTTGGGAGCTACGAGCTTCTAGGGAAGTCCAACTGGAAGAACTGGTGAGTGTTTACACTACATTTATGCCTATCTATATGTATATGATAAGTGGAAAGATGAGAAAACAGTTGACCCACTACACTCTTTCCATAACTAGCGATCAAACCTTGCAGTGCAATGTAATGCACACTTAGCAGTCAAGGACTTGTATCATCCATGACATAGTGTGGCCTAAGAACAGACTGGCACGGTCGACTAAGTTGGAGCATCCATGGTGAGGTTGTAGGGGATGGTTGAGACCTCTGGGGCGGCACAGCCCCTCTATCCGGCTAGTGACTAATATGCAAATGTGATGGGAGTCACCAGGGATCTTACCCTGCTTAGACCGGAGCAAGTCGACCAATGCCTCAGCTCACAATAGAGATGCACACTGTGAGTCACAGAACATAAACTGCTAGCAGTGACTCACCTGAGGCATATAAGAACATTAACTACTGGTGTATGGTCAAGGATTAAATTATACCAGAGCATACGTGTATGTGGCATAGCCAAAAAGGAGAGGCCTCGCCGCTAAAATAGATACAATATTAGTAAGAGATGATGAATCTATACCTTATACACTCTTATGTTGTCCTTATGAACTTAGCTTAATATAAACCTAGCCATATCACAGCGAAGGGACGACGTTCTGGTACCTGTGTGTTGGTATGTATCCGAATGCATTTCTTTTGCATGACCAGTAGTTGGTGTACCACAGTGCTGCCCCCCCAGAGAATCTCACCTTACTGGAGCCATGCTTGCGCAAAAGCAAAATAAGCAGACATCGCAGTATGTATGTTTGTGTTGGATTTTAGGACACATAAAGCATAAATAAAGCTTGATAATTTTGATTTTATATTTAGAAATGTGATTTCTAATTCATACTTTGTCGGACCAAAAATATCCACGTTAATGCCTATTACACACGAACTGATATTAAGAACACAAATCTGTATGATTCATAAATGTTGATGAATAAATTTTAAATATTTTCTATGTATAAGTAAGTCACCAGAGACCATAGACAATATTTAAAATCCTCTGCAATTATTTTATTTATTATAGAAATTACGATTCTTATTATAAAGGTTGTATATAACGGCCCTAAGGGTCTACTCGAACACTACACACACGAAATACAGACTACTTCCGTTTCCGTTTCTGGAGGGATTGAAGGGAAAATTTCAAAAACTTTTATCGTGTAGGTAGTTTTTTGAGTGGTGTATTTTTTTATTTCATTGCATATGTTTGAGAAAAGCACTATATTGAGGCATGCTCTGGCCGTAAAAAGTGCTTGCTGGCTTCGTATCACTACGGTCGGCTGTCTATACCTACTCACCCGGCAAGCCCTTCTTTCCCGGCGTCTGCAGTAATGTACTATTACTTTCTGTAAAATCGACTATCTGGGCAAAAATTAAAAATCTAGCCTCTGGATGGTTATAGGATGCTAAAGAAAAAAAAGAGGGGTTATGACTCTTTCTCCTCCGCGAACGAAGTTGCAGGCGCCGTCTAGTTACAAATAAATAACAGATTAATTGAAGAAGTAAACAAGTTTAAATTATTAGGTATAAAAATGGATAAAGTATGAATTAGAAATCACATTCAGCCACACAAAAAACAGCTGTTTAGCCTGTTCATGAACACTGACGCCATGTTTAAATAAAAATTTAAAAAATCTTACTTCCCGGCCTAGGCCTTCAATTTTGTATGAAATTCCTTTACAGTTCTTTCGAGTCGTTCCGCCCGAAACGTGATACTTTCAAGCCTGTTATAATGCACGTAATGACGGAATTTCATTCCATGTTTGAGAAAAAATATATTTTTCTCAAACATTTTTTATGTTTCGTTTGCATTTTATGTGGGCTGACCAAGTTGATAAATATTCTAAATTTTAAATAGATAGCTGAAGTAGTTTTTGAGGTATGGCGCTCTGATAGTCGGACAGACAGACAGAGTCACACCATAAGGGTTCCTTTTTAACCTTTTTGGTACGGAACCCTAAAAATATAAGTTAATTTAAAATTTTAATCTATTCCCCATTATTTTTAACTTTCAAAGGATACACTTGACCGTTCAAATTAATAAATGAAAGCTGAATCTTACCGTAACTCATGTGCTGTTTGCTTAATGATCTTCTCTAACTCTTTTTCTGTCAGCTCAATCTACAAAAAAAGTATTCTTTAATAATATTGTTGTCACTTTCTTAGCTTTGATTTTTTGACAGTTGAAGACATTATATGGTTTAGGCACAAAAGAATTTGCAGACTATCTCCTTCACAAAAGGTCAGTTTTATAAATATACCTTTCCTAAAATGACCCTTCCACAAAACATCGCGTTCTCAGAAGGTCCCTTTAATAAAATGTCCATTCACAATATGATCCTTTCCCAAAATGTCCCTTAGCAAAATGTTACAAACTTAATAAACATCCTTGACATATCTAAAAATTTTCAGCTCTTCAAAATTCAAATTTTGATAAGAATTCTTTTTTATCCAAATGCAAATTTTGCAGATGGGACGTATTGTGAAAGGGCTATTATAGGGATATGCAGCGAATAGGGATTTCACAGAAAGGACATATTGATACAGGGACTTTTTGCAAATGGAGTTTTTGCATAAAGGGCTGTTTGCAAAGAATATGTTTTGCGAATGGGTATGTAATTTTGGTGGAGAGACCTTAACTCTATTATGGAAGGTCTCAGAAATAACCAAAACAGTATGCTGAAGATAATAGCCGGCAGATTTAACTGTCCCGTGTTGAGTCATTGGGCAAAACAGGTTATTTCCCTATGTTCATAATATTAAATAAATAGTTACATCATTATCATTTTTAAACTGTATTATATTGAGTTAGCTTCCACCCGCGCATTCATTCGCCTTAAATTCGTTTATCGCGAATAAGGAATTTTTTCTGGGATAAAAAGTAGCCTATGTCCTCTCCCGGGAGTCAAACTATCTCCATACCAAATTTCATCTAAATTGGTTCAGCAGTTTAAGTGTGAAGAGGTGACAGACAGACAGACACACTTTCACATTTATAATATTAGTATGGATTAAAATGAAATTGCTCAAATTATTGTATTAAGTTAAGTTCATTAAATGAAATTATTCTTTACTAGCTTCTGCCCGTGACTTTGTGCGCCTTAAATTTGTTTATCGCGGTTAAGGGTATTTTTCCGGGATAAAAGGTAGCCTATGCTCTTCCCCGGGACTTAAGCTATCTCCATACCAAATTTCATCCAAATTGTTTCAGCGGCGTGAAGAGGTAACAGACAGACAGACACACTTTCACATTTATAATATGAGTATGGATTAGTATGGATTAATTATTACAATTGTATAAAAATATATATAATTATTATTGTAATGTCATTTCAAATGCAATTGTCAGATTTGTAATGAAATTAAATGTCTGTATTATTTGAACTAACATAATGTAAGTACCATTGTTACCAACAACTATATGGGTCTTAGACCTGAAATAAATAATTCAAATCAATTCAATTAATGTGAGTGGGACATTGTGCGGCCATCAAAATTTCATAAATATTTAAACATATTGTGAATCTATTCAACTTGAATTAATCACTTTTAAGTTACTCAAATGTCTGTCATCCGTTTTTGGATGAGGATATTGATGGCTATGGTGGTGAACCTGATTTTATCCTAGAAGATGAAGAAATCAATGACATAAATAATTAGGAGACAGAATGATTATGTGACATTGTTTGTACCTAATTTAAATTTTTGAGACTGATTTTAAGAACATTTTAAGGTTAAGTAATTGAAATTATGTTAAAGATATACACTAGAGAAGAGATAGTCTTTACCTATTGATCTCAATATGGTCTCATTTATAATAATTCCTTTTGTTTTTGAATACTTAATATTCATTACATAATTATATGTTGTTTTACTGTAAAAATAATACTTCTTCCGATCTGTATTGATGTAATTTATTGACTGATCTATATTGTGGTATTAAATCGATATAAAGTGCTATGAAAAGTATAATTTCACACAACGGATCCAACCCCACATTAACCCCAATATTTTGAAAAGTATACAATTTAGCCTAAACTATTTCCGAATTATATATACCCTGTAACATAATCTACATTTTATTACTATGTAACTATATTATAAAATTGTAAGGTTAGTGAGGAAATACGTCTCAAAGTTCAAACAGCCATAACTTTAGTGCAACTTGTCCTACTACTATGTCCAAATAACCCTGAATCACTTTTTTTAAATATCTTACAGACATTACATTTTACTACTTTATAATAGTATAGAAGCGTCTTCAAAACAGAGTTAAAACACAATGCGTAAAGGTTCCACATGTGAACCTCTTGTATACATAAACATATTAGACCCGGTAATTTTCCAAGGTGTTACTTAAATACAATACGCAGTTCAGCAACAGAAACATTACGGATACATTTTATTACCTTTTCGGGAACCTCTTTGGCTACCCCGCGGCGCACAAAATGCATACATGACACCAAACTAATAGTAGGTGTGTTTTCTTCCATTATATTCGTCACTTAGGACCGATGATGTTGAATATTAAAGATCCTGACCTATATAATTTTAAATTACACGTGCGCATGTGCCGATCAATGCACAAAACACGTTTCAATTTCAATGGTTCCAACACATGTATAAGAAATTTTGACAATGTCATTGAAGTGATCTTTTTTCTTCCGTTATGAACTTGTGGCGTAAACTTTATCAAAGAGCCAAATAAATGTCAAAGTATAATTTATCTGGTCACACCACATTATAGCCACGTCGCAACCCTCATCCAGTCAGTGTTACCGGTCTTCTATCAACCATAAACTAAAATTATACTCATGTTTGTACAGACGGGTTTCAATTCAATGAGTGAGGGTAAAATCACCCTCCGAATATAAAGTAATAATTATAATTTTCTCCATTGCGAAAATTATTGCGAAACTATATTTAAATATTGTCACAAACTATTTGTGGGTGAGAACAAGTTATGTTATTGATAACTAATTCTACTTCGAATCTGTATAACAATATTTTTTCATTGTGTTTGTGTGTGACGGTGTTGCGTGTGGTGTGATATGGTTGATACAGATATCAGCTCCATTATTTCTCCTTATTTATATTAATAAATTGTGTGACATCTGGGACGTGATACATTGAGCATGTTCCTATCTTTTCCTCGACTCACGGTTTTTCTTGACTCTACTAATGCTCTACTACTCTATTGCTGTCAAAAATGGCGTCACATGTATTTGTCATTAAAATTTAGACATTATTTACATATTGTTCATTTCTAATGGCTTTCTCTTATTCTAGGGTAACACATTGTTTCGACAGTGTCGTTTTGATATGGCTGGATGCGTATAAGTACAATGGTTGTACGAGTGGCTGAGCATTGATAATAAGAAAAATGCCTCACTGTTATGCACCCGGGTGTAATCATGACTCCAGGAAAGGAACCTGCAGTTTCTACCGATTCCCTGCTGAACCAAAGCTATTCGACGAATGGAAAAGCCTATGCCCGTAATTATAGTGTTAATTACTTACTTAAGTGTATTTTACTAAATAAATCCACGTTGTAATTAGACAAGTTCGTAATAAAAACTATTGTTAAGATTAATTCTAATGTTATTGATGCTGATACTGATTTCAGTCACAAAGAAAAGGAGCCAACAAATGAGGATCGACTGTGCAGTTGCCACTTTATTGATGGAGATAAATTTAATTTGCCAACTGTATTTGCACAGAGCAATGCCAGCTTTGAATTCTCAGCGTCTCCAGAAGCCATTACTAATGAAACTTATGAGTATGTATCATTGTGATACGTATACATATACTTATTTTGTTACATTACTCATCAATTATTAAATTATTTTAGAACAACAGTAATTGATGAAATAGATCCTCAAGCAAATGCCATCTTGGAAGACGAGTGGGAGTGCAGAGCATGTCTAGTGAAGGTTGGCTCTAGTGGTAGTTTGGTGCATCTGTTTGATGCTTGGACAACTCCATGGGAAGGGATGGAAAGCACCATAGCAGAAGACTTTGCTAAGGTTGGCCGTATTAAGGTTAGTCCTGCAACTAAGCAATATGAACATGGTAAATTGCTAACCTAATATGTTCGCCCATGTGTTGTAAGTGGACACACTGTGTGTTGCATTTTGGACACTATGATAAAAAATATATATTTTATGTTTTTATGTTGTAGCTATCACCATCAGACAGACATTCAAAGTTTATATGCAACTCTTGTTTCACCAAACTGCAGAATGCATGTAATTTTGCTGCTGCTGTGCAAAAAAGTGATAAAGTTCTTAGACAAAGATTCATTCATGAAGAGCAAGACTCAGCTGATGGTACAGTGTGGCCCAAGCCTATCCAGTTACACCAAAATATGAATGGTACTGTTTTTCAAACTGCCTTGGATATTGATATTAAGCAAGAAGTGCTGTCTGATAATGACTATGGTGAGAATGTAAATGGTACTTCTGAGGCGCAGTACACAGAGCTTACGGACAATGTTGAAATAAAAATAGAGCCTGAAGAAATAATAAGGCCACAACCAATACAGATCAATGGTTAGTTATGATGTATACACCAGCAAAATTATTCATTGAATGTGGTCTCACATTTCATTAATTGTTACCATCCTATATTTCCAGGAACATTCTCTTACAATGAAGGAACCGAGCAATCCACACTGCAAAATGGAGATGATATGCAAGTAGAGGTATGTTTATGTTTCAAATAACAAGCAATATTTTATTTTAGTATTACAACCATTCCCAGAGCCATACATTTTATGGAATTCCCTAAAACATAACCAGGGTTAATATGCAAGCTTTTGTCTCATATTCTAAAAACTGATTTTTAATTTAAGACCAAAATCTGACAGTTCTCATCTTGATTATTTCATCAAATAAACATTATTTCATAAAAATATGAATGAGAAATAGTGCAACTAGTAATATTAGGGTAAGTTTTATTGATACAAATACTAACACTTAAACCAGTATGCATTGATCACAGGAAAAGAGCGCCCGTTGACATTAAATTTTGGTCTTGAATTAAAAATCAGAGTATAGTCTCAGAACCAGAGCCCAGAATGTTTGAGGCAAAAGAAAAAACTGTTGCAACCTAGCTAGTGTTAGAAATATCTTTGTATCGATGTTGATAGTTCTGTAACAGAAGAGAAAATGATCCAGTAGATAAAAAAATATTGAATTAAAAAAGTTTGCATAAAATTGTATAGAATGCAATTTCTTCTTCGAAATCCATGTAAGTACACACAGAAGCACATGACATTTTATTTGGTGTATGATATTGATGGGAGTACATATTCATTAATTTTTCAACATTCTCTTGTGGTAGACAGTTTCCATAAGTTTCTGTTTTATGACCAACTAAATTTACGAGAAAATCACAGGTTTACTTCCATACATTTGAGAAAAGGGTCCTTATGAACGACCAAAACGAAAATTGCTGATAATTGAAGTATATCACAACATTTACATTATCTACATAACTACCTCATATAACAACTTAATACTGAATAAAACTTTTCATTACAAGTTTTCTGAAATGCATAACATTTTATACTACAGAACAAGCAAACGACGCATGATGGGGCAATAAAGTGGATACTCGTTTTTGACTAAAGATCTGCTTTTAAAATTACCGTGTAATAATAAATGTGATTAGAAACAAAAGTTGTAGAATATATGTTATCGAAATTATGCATATTCAGAGCAGAGTTTTGTTTTTATTGATCTCCAGAAAACAAATCTCTTAGGGATATGACCAAATCACGCAGGATGTTAAAATGGCGAATCTATTTTATAATTTGCCCAGAATAAATCAGTTATTTGATCAAATTCCTGAATCTGTTTAGTGAAATTACGAAATCAGCCAAAAGGGCAACTCGTTTTTTCATTTCACCAGATTTGTTTAGTGAATTGTTAAAGCCCCTGAAACATTTCACTAGACACGTTTAGTGATGCGATAAAGTCTCTACTGCAGAGATGTAAAAAATACTTTATAAAAAGTATTTAAATCCAAAATACAAATAGTTTTTTAAGTAACTATTTCAAATGCAAAATACAAAATACTTTTGCTTTTTAAATTTTAAATACAAAATAGGTATTTTCAAAATACTTTATTGAAATAAAATACTTTTTGGTGAAATTAGGTTTCTGTTTTGATCAACGTAATCGCTGATTACATTGTATTGCAACAATAACATTTAAAAAAATTAAATACCTGTACTTTTTTGGATTTGAAGAATTGATTATCTGAAGGTCTGAGTCGAAAAATATAAGTATATTTCTTATGCATTTACGTATGTGTCTATAAGGCCTCATCACGTCAAAAAGGCTGAACGAATGTCATAAATTTTTAGTAAGTACAAGGATAGCTGGACATCCAGCGGGCCTATGATGGTTGTATTTATCACGCGATAAATGATATGATAACGCGCCTGTCACCCTCGCACTCACTCACGTGTCAGAAGGTGACGGCAGCTATGTCATTTATTTATCGCGTGACAAACGCAACCATCATAGGCCCGCAGGGATGGTTATAGGATACTTTTTAACCTACTAAGCTTAAGTAAAAAATATTGTTATGAATTTTTCTCCTCCACGAACACTGTTCACCGCAACGAAACAGACGTCATGATCCACAGATAACACGCGTCCGTTTTGTCACTTGACTAGGCAAACTCGCAAGGCTTCTGGCTTCTCTAGTCGCTATTACCTAGTCGACTAATATTGGCGAAACTTAACAATAAAGTATTTTGTATTTTACAAATACAAAACACGTTTCGAAAAGTATTTTAAATAAAATACAAAATGCTTTTTTCAAAAGGTATTTAAATACAAAATAGGTATTTTGCATTTTGTACTTGTATTTGAAATACGAGTATTTCAAATAAGTCGCATCTCTGCTCTACTGTAACATGTTAAACGGTGCTTTTGGCGGCTAAGTTATCTGCAGTGGCTTGCATTCCAAATAGGCAAATAGGCAGTGCCTACCCTAGCAAAAATGACTCCAACACATATATTTCTCTTCTCTACAATAATCCATACTATCCATACTAATATTATAAATGCGAAAATGTGGCTGTCTGTCTGTCTGTTACCTCTCTCTCACGCTTAAACCGCTGAACCGATTTGGATGAAATTTGGTATGGAGATAGTTGAATGCAAAAAGAGGCACAGCACACAATGCAAAAAATATATGAAATAGCAAGGACCATATATAATACGACTGACAATCTCATACGAGAAAATGTAACTCTGAAAAAGCTCAAAATTCGGTATAAAACCTAGATGCCGCTGTTTCGTAGCCTGGAAGTGACAAAACAGTTATTTCTCTCCAATATATTTACATGTTTTTTGATTTTTTTAAACAAACTTCTTACTGCTTTATTTTAATACGATTATATTTATTTGTCGTCAACAACGTTATTTGATCGTATTTAAATAGATGGCACTACCTCTGGATTCATTGATTGTTCAAGGTTGCCCGCGGGTGTGCCAATTTTTGCTACACAAAATAACTAGACGGCGTTGGTAAACTGAAATAATGTGGATGTAATAAATTACGCACATATTGACAAGCGACATTTTCCACTAACAACAGTGAATGAAAAAAACATAGAACGCGAGCTTCATACAAAATTGCAGTACAAAACGGGGTAAATATTCTAAATCCGCATGCGCGTTGTGTGACCAATAAGAGTTGGCCAAAATATCAGTCTACTTTCTATTACCCAAAGCAAATAATTGTGATTGGCCAATTTCATTATAACTGGCTGTGATTGGCTTCTAGCGCTGACGTTTTATAGTATCAATATGACGGCGACTATGAAAACGCATACGTAGTAGATGGTCACATGCAATAAAGAGTAATTTTGTAGGCAGAATTGCCGTAGTATTTCAATTGAATTTTCAGTTTTATTTTATATTTAAATAATCATAGAATAACCTTACGCAAATCAAACTAGTCTCCAATTAAGATTTAGCATACCATACGAGTATGTATATATTATAGCTTGCTAAATACTTAAATACGAACAGACAATCAGCCACTAGAGTCTGGCAAATGAAAGACGAGAATGAAATCAACCGCGAAATTTAAAAATGTAGCTGCAGTGTGTCTGTATGAGCTACATATAAACAAATTTAAATGCTTTTCTTAGTAACTAATATCTTAATAATTAATAACAAAAGCAATGAATTTGTGTACCTGTAGCTCATACAGGCACACTGCAGCTACGTTTTTAAATTTCGCGGTTGATTTCATTCTCATCTTTCATTTGCCAGACTCTAGCAATCATAACTTTTGTAGTACGTTAAGACAACGCAAAAATGAAGCTTGCATACTTTTATTGTTGCCGTGTTGGTATGTTTGTATGAGTCAAACTTTTGAACCTAAATTTAAACCCGTTGCCGGTTTCTGATTGTACTAAATTTTTGCATACTTTTGTAAGTTTGGTGACAATGCAATATTATTATAATATCGAGCTGATATGATGATGGAAACGGAAGGTGGGCATAGGAACTCTGTAATAAGTTACCGTAATCCTACCGAGTTTGAGCTCTTTAATGTGTTTGATAACTTTCAAATCAAATTACACCTTTTTCGAACGCTGTATATAAAATAGTTATGTGCATGAAAACATGTATCTCAACACATAATATATCAAATGTTCAATAGGTATCATAATACCTTTTCATTTACATAGTTTGTTGTTATAAGGCGGCATAACACCATTCCTATACAAAATCTATTCCGACAAAAAAAAAAAATATGTTTACGGTATTTTTTACATGTGAAAAGTTTATATTTCCTAGAATGATTAATACAGTATTATACAGATCAATAAGCCGTATTTTTTCACTTTGGGAATTGAAATAATACGACAGTCATGCAGCGCCGCCATATGCAACTGACAGCCCGTTTGACCCAGTTTATACGGCCCGCCTTTTTTGACACAGTTTTCGTGGGCTCATTTTGCGACGCTAGTTGTGCTTCTATGTTTTTTCGTTTGCTGCTAACAAAACAGTCAGTAACGTAATATCAGGAGCCCGTTTCATAAACGCTTGTAACTCGTATTACAAGCGGAAGTCTCTTTTTAATTCATATTGTTCGAAAGAGACTTCCGCTAGTAATACAAGTTACAAGCTTTCGAGAAACGGGCTCCTGTTAGATCAGTTTTGTGCGTAGGAAGTTTGTTAACCGGAAAATATATATTATGTAATAATATAATAAATGAAAGCCTTAGATATTGCAATTTATACTAGACGCACAGTTTAACAATATTCATACAGTTGCGCAACGAATGTAGGTACTTGCGCAGAGCAACGTTGCGGTGTGTCGCGGGGAAGCGGGCGGCGTGGGCCGCCGAGGCCAACTCGCCTTGTTGGCGTTCTTAAACTTTCAGGGCAGCAGGGCAGGGCGCGTACATGTTTTTGAGTGAGCAGTGAATGATTTTGTTTTATTACAATGTTGCGCACCTGTTCCGTGTACATCGACCACTTTAAATAAGGATTTAAGATTTAATAGATTTCCCCGTGATGCGAGTTAAGATTGTTTATCTTGTAATTACGTTATTACGTAGGTACCTAACTTCAACCTATAACCTATGTTGGAACTAATATCGTCTAGTATGCACTATTATTTTGGAGTAGCTTGGCTTGACATTGATATTGCGATGGCATAGAAACCGATTTTTTTGGTAGTTTAGATCGCGCTATATAGGATATAGCGCATTTTGTTTTTTTTTGTTAGTATAAAAAGTTTTTATAGCAAGTTAGGTACAATTAATTATTAATCAGTGGATATGGAATTATTATACGAAACAGCATTTTAGGAACGCGATTTAGGAACTTTAATGTCGCTTGTTCATACGGGCCTAAGTTCCATTATGCTTTAACTTTGTTGGTACTTACCCGCGTCATTGAACCTTTACCAAGCGATATTTAGGTTTTTTTTTATTAAAATAAAATTAATAGATACAGCAATTAATATGGTACATAAGACCCACTATTGCAAACCCGGAGGGTTTATGTAGTAGTGGCGAAAGTAGGTAGTTATTCATTAAAGAAACACTGTATAATTTATAATGTACTAGCTTCTGCCCGCGACTTCGTCCGCCTTAAATTCGTTTATCGCGGATAAAGGTATTTTTCTGGGATAAAAAGTAGCCTATTTCCTTCCCCTGGACTCAAACTATCTCCATTCCAATCGGTTCAGCGGTTTAAGCGTGAAGAGGTAACAGACAGACAGACACACACACTTTCACATTTATAATATTACTAGCGGCCGCTTGCGACTTCGTCCGCCTTAGATTCGTTTATCGCGGATAAATGGTATTTTTCCGGGATAAAAAGTAGCTTATGTCTTTCCCCAAAACTCGATATTTTACTATTTTAAATGTGAAGCATATTACCTACCAAGATTTCAAGTTCTTAGCCTAAAAAATATTTACTTTCCATACAAATTGTTATCCCCTTTTTCGTCTCTAAAAGGGACGAAATATGACATACATTATAGCCTATGTCCTATTCTGATATATAAGGTGTGCTGGAAAGTTTCATAAAAAATCATCCAGTAGTTTTTGAGATTAAGTGGAACGTACATACATACTTTCACGTTTATAAATATAGTAAGGAAGTAGGATTAAGGATAAGGATAGTAGGTATGGATGTAAAGTGTCAGTATGTAAAGTGTCAGTATGTAAAGTGTCAGTATGAATTAATGTTAATCTTTATGTTCTTGACAATTAATTCTTGTCTTTTAATGTAACACTACATAGTCTGTATTTATTTATGACTAGAAGGTGCCCGCAACTTTGTTCGCGTAGTCGGGTAAATAGTATCCTATAACCATCGTGGATGCCCAGCCCAGCTACTAAAATAGTTCAAATCCGTGTAGCTGTTTTGATGTAATGAAGCGGCAACGACACATACATTTATGCTCAAATTGTTCATACGCATGCGAATAAATTATACATAGTTAAATTTAATGATAGAAAACTTAAATAAAATTCCGCGTATATATAACTGGTTGTGCAACATCTGTAAATACATTCTAGCTAATTGTTACGTACTTCTTGTTTCGTACTTTTCTTTATAATTTTGTAACGCCCTGTATTCAGTAAGGGTTTACATACATAAGTGAATAGGCCGTTACTAAACCAGTGACAATACACCTTTGACCTCGTCTGCACTTTTCATCAGCTGAAAAAGGGTCAATTGACAATGTTTCATTTTTCGGACCAATCCTTTTTATTTATTATGCAGTTCGAATCGAAAGAGGGTATTTTTTCAAGTTATACGTAATTTTTATTTTCCTCGAAAGCCTCCATTTCGAAGCAAAAAATCAAGTTTTAGAGTTACTCATTCAAAAAAAGCGTAATCGCCATAATGACGTCATTTAGTGGATGATGTGTTGCCAACGAAGAAAAATCTTATGTTTATCAAAAGACTGCCATACACGCACACACTTCGTATAAGAAGACATCTTCAAGGCCAAAATCAAGCCTGGGTCGTAGAGTTAAGCGTAAACAAAATCCGGATGGGTCGCAAGGGTCAAATATAACATGTAATTGTAAGCAAACCGTAAACCGAGAGCACCAAGGGAGCACAAAACCAGAGACATGATACTAATACCTATATAGGTATTAGTATCATGTCTCTGCACAAAACAATCGTTTGTGACGTTTGATTTGAAAGCATTGCAGTGTTGCCAGGTCTATTTTTCACTTTACCCTACTAGTCTTTGTTCAATTTTATCCTAAATTTGAAGTGTTATCAAAAGATATACCCAAATATCAATTATGGTTTAAAATAAACGATTGCATAATTTCCCTGTTTTCCCACTTTACTTACGGAAAACGAAAAAGGTCTACTTATCAGTTTACTCACTTATTTTCGAAACAGTTTGACCAGTTTTAAGGCAATTAAATTTAAATAGATAGAGACTTTGACATGAGTGAATATCGTAAGTACCTACGTGGGTACGGTCTAAGCCCTACGCAAGTCTAAACTGTTATTAATAAATCATAATTTTATCAGTCTTTAATGTATCAGAATTACTATTATGGTGAAATCAAAATGCATATGAATATTAATGAGTACATTTTCTAAGGTAAGTGTTATGTTAAATAAATTAATAAATGCTATGACGATTTAAACGAAACACGATTCAAGGAAAAAATTACCTATATCGAGATCTGTTTTACCCTGAATCTTGAAATAAATATCATAAATGGCATCACTGCTTCTCTTTATATCTTTGAGGTTTGAAGTTTAAATTTGCATTAAATTTCAACTCACGAAGAATCAGGTAGCATTTTGAAATCGACTTTTGATGAAACTTTTGAAACTAAAATCTAATTGCGGTCATTATTGTGGTTTTGAATATAATGTATTAATAAGGTAAATAAACTTTGAAATATATTTTATTTGTAAGTAAAACATTATAGTACAAAAATAGTGAAGTGAGACGAAACGGAACGTAGTAAAGAAACATCGCACCTAACGCCATCTATTCGCTTTTTACGGTATCCCGTGGAGTGTCGTTGAACGCTTGTGACTGTTATACTTCACGCTTGCGCGTACAGTACGTTAGGTAGAAATTGTAAAATTACGACTTTTGAATGATTTGATACCCTTAGCGGCATCTAGCGACGTAGAATGATACTAACTAACGGAGTACGGTGCGTAGTGCGAAGATTGTCAGTCCTATTGTATATGGTCCTTGGTAATAGACTATTAAATTGTGTATATTATATCAAAATATGGTAGGTGTCGCTAACTTGCTAGTAAAAAAAAAGAAAAAGAAAAACTTATACTAAAACTGACAAAAATGTTGACTTTAAATGAAGCTAGGACTTCAATTTTTTTTGTTAAATGTGTCTTATATACATATATAAAATATCCGAAGGACGTGTCAATCGATAAAGTAGTTTGGCCAATAAAAAATAAAAACTGTTTTTTTATTTTTATTATTTCGCTAATCGTAAGTATTTAAGGCTTAATATTCAGTAAAATTATATTTGAAAAATGGACAAATGTACGTGCATATTTAGTTTTTAAATTCAGCCAGGGGCGATTTTACTATAGCAGTCCGGCCAGACCCTTTGCGAGCGTGAACCGCAAGTCAGGCAAGACAGTCCAGCGCCTAACCCACAGCACTCGCGTTCACAATGCGCTTGTGTAATATCGTCTGTGAACTATGTACGAATTTGCTCAGCATACGCATATTCTATGCTAAATTTTTGTGTGTCGTTTAGTATATTTTTGGGGTTCCGTAGCCAAAATGGCAAAAACGGAACCCTTATAGATTCGTCATGTCCGTCTGTCTGTCCATCCGTATTAGCGTTTGCTCCCGGGAAATACCGGAACCGAAAATACCGGGATTTCCCGGATTTTTTGGCTCAGATAAGAACCGGTACTACAAAATACAAATCCCGGTATTTTCGGGATTTTCGGGAAATACAATTTGTGACTTAAATTTAATACCTTAATGTAGAAATGATACAAGTGATATTGATTAATAACGCAAGCGTGGTTTAAAAGGGAAACTCCGCTCAAAACAGGTAGTGTCAAGTGCCAAGCGCGTAGTGTCCAACAGAGAGAGAAGCCGAGAGCTTCCGAGTATAATGGCTTTACACTTGGATGGGTTTACGGAGATCCCAAAGGTACGCGACCACACGGAGATGCTGTCGAGGTCTTTATTAATTTGTCCAATTGCAGTATCTAAATCGCCAGGACTTGTTTGGATGTATATTTGTAGATCATCAGCATAAAGATGGTAACAGCATTTATTCCTAGAAGTAATTAGGTTGATAAAAATGGAAAAAGAAGATGAGAGAGAATACCTCCCCGTGGAACCCCGGAAGCAAGTTCACACCAGTCCGAAAAAGTTTTGTCGGCGACGAGTTGACTTTGCGAGTTCGTTTCGTTAACTCGCTGACGTGTTCCGGGTATTTTATCAAATTACTAAACAAGTCTGGTGAAATGAAGAAACGAGTTGCCTTTTTTGGCTTATTTCGTTATTTCACTAAACAGATTCAGGAATTGGATCAAATGACTGAGGTTTTTTAGGCAAATTATAAAATAAATTCGCTATTTTAACATCCTGTGTGATTTGGTCATATCCCTTTGAGATTACGGGTTCTGCTCATAACTAGTTTTGAAGATATTTGGGAAAATGTGAAGGAAGCATATGATTCTCTAAATGATGTCGCTAGGTGGATATGACACAGTCACAGCGCACAAGAAGAACAGCACTACAATTTCTATACTAAATCCACATAAGTAAGTTCTGGACGATTTTCTTATGTTCTAGAAGATCAGTTTGAGTGAGCCGAAATAGTCACAATAAGGTAATCGTTGGGTCCGGAGAACAGACCAAGATGTCGCCGAATTTAACATGTCACTTAACACCTTTGCTGGCGAACTTTTCGTAGCGCTACGCACTTTCCTCTCTGAGTGTATTGCCCGTTCCGTGTTCGTAACCGACTTTGAAAACTAAGTTCTCTAGGAGGAAAGTGTCTTCTGCAGAACAAAATTCGTAATATTTGGAAGTAGCCCTGAGAGATCAACGCTCTGAAAAACCATTGGCTGTGAACAGGTTAATGTCATCTACAAAAAGCTTGATGAAATAATGATGAAGTGTTAATATGTTCCGATCATTTTCAATTTGAATTGAATAGTGAAGTTTTTATAAACCTTGCTTTTAAATCAAATTAAAAGGCATATCCATATTGCGATTACGTTACGAATACATATCTGACGAAATTGCATTTTTTCCGATCACCGTTTCTTTATATTATATATTAATGCCCTGTTTTAATATTGCGTACTTTTAGTTTTTAGATGCACCTTTGAAGGAAGAACCGACTAGTGAAATAGATTCTGACCCCGTGACAAATGATCTACCATTAGAGTGTATGCTATGTGCTAAATCATTCCACAGTGTATCTGGGTTGAAGGTAAGGTTATCACCGCCATTATTTAGAATTAGTATTTACGCTGTTAACATGTGTGTACTTTTTTTTAATGAGGAAAACCTTGATAATAAACCTACTTTAATTTCAAGCTGACAGATTGTTTCGAAACAGAGATTTGCTGATAATACCATTAATATTATTGCGATAAAATACAATTCTCGTGTGTATGACTCTAAGTTATATTATTTATTTTTCACCAGGCCCATGTGATAGCTCAGCATTCCTACAAAACCGTCAAAAGAAAGGTGGAGGAAAGGCAGTCCTCTCCAAGAAAGAAGGATAAATATGTGTGTGCTACATGCAGACGAAGTAAGAAGTATTTTTTCTTAGTGTGTCTAAATTTCGAAAAGTTCTAGTAATCTTAACTACGTCATTATTATATTTTATCAACAAAAAAATAGCGCAGAAACAACTGGTGGAAAGCTACTTTGTATCACAAAAAAATCCAGTCAAGAATGACATTTTTGTGACAAGCGTTTATTGTTGAGTGTCCTTTTCTTTGAACAACCTGCGCACAGTGTTTTTACTCCCGAGCTGATTCTAAAGAGCAGGAACTTGGCAGGATTGCGTTATTTTATTTCAGAGTTTCAATGACTACCATCCGGCTCCATCAGCAGATCAGCTTGATGGTACCATAATCTTGCATTGTCATAGAACTTACATAAGTATGCCAAATTTTAGTTCAATCGTAAACCGGATAGTGGGTCAAATATAAATTACCAGATTTAATTATATAGTTGCTTCCACACAAGGATACATGTCCGGCGCCGATTTCAATGCTTTTTATATATGTTATAGAGTACTTTAAAATAACCGACACGTAATTTTTTTTAGCTGCCTAAACTCAACCTATCGGGGGATATTGTCCTCCAAAGCACTGAAAATTGGCGAAGCCCTCTAACTTCGGAAGAGAGTTTTGTTCAAGCAAGCTGCTTGTTAATTACTTGTTTTAATATATGTCGGAGAACATGAAAAAATAATGAACACGTGTTTTGCTGTTTCGGCTCAAAACTAATATTTTACAAAAAATGGTAGATTGTTTGACAAGGGGCTAAAATAAGCCATTATGACATGAAGTGATTATTCACGAAGTGAGCGAGGACAAATATGTCTGAGTGTCATTTTAGCTACGTGTTAAACACTCTGCTTTTCACTTCGACTGGGAGAAAAAAAAACATTAAAATGGTATATATATATTTCATAAAAACTACAAGTACAGTTTGAGCAATTCTATCAGAAAGTTTGGCCAGTCTGATCAGGTTGGTTTGTTTGTTTTTAATTATTCGTAAGGAGTATGTAGCTGGCCGCAAGTTATTTTTCATCTCTCCTCTTCGGAAAGTTTAATTTTCATGGGTATTTAGCCGGGTGGAAAATAGCTTTTCCATCCCTAGGGTGGAAAGTAATTGAGTTACGTCATATTATTAAAATAAGAAGCTCTTCATATCGCGATTGCGATGATGATGATGATGATGATGACGATGATGATGATGATGGATGATGATGATGATGATGATGATGGATCATGATGATGATGATGATGTTGATGATGGTGATGATGATAGATAATGGATGATGATGATGATTATGAATGATGACGATGATGATGATTTCTTTTTCCTCACAGTCGTAATAAAAAGTAGAGTGTCTAACTCGGGTGAAATTACCCATTTTACCCTCGACTATTGGCGCTCTCACTTCGTTCGAGCGCCCGAAATATCTAGGGTGTAATGGGTCACTTTCAACCCTTGGTTAACAATCTACTATTTTCAGTGTCATATAATTTTTTATGGGATTATATGGGTTTCTTTTAAACCCTTGGGGCTAAATGTACTATTTTAGTCTCGCTTCGCGAAGCTAATATTTATATAATATATTAGACGTACTTTTTGAGCCGGAGAAGTGAAAACACACTTAAAAGTTTCAGACTTTTCACCGTTTCACTCACTCCCTTTGGTTATTTTGCTAGTTTTTTATCATGAAACTGAACTACACGGTCCTTGATCTCTATTCTTAAAAAATACGTGATGTATATATAATACCTGAAATATAGCGATAACTCAACCAGAATTTATACATAAGTATGATTGAAATATATTATAGAGTCTGCTGTGCCTAATTTTTTTTCTCAAGTATTCTTTTTGGAGAATATTAAACTACGCAATTGCACGCTTGTTAAATTATGTAAAGTTCACAGTTTTAAAACTGAAATACATTAGATTATTTTAAAGAACCGTATTTTTAAGAATGTTTTTTTTTTAAGAATAGAGTTCAAGGACCGTGTAGTTCAGTTTTATGATAAAAATAACTAGCAAAACAACCAAAGTAAGTGAGTGAAATGGTGGAAAGTATGGGGTTTCGCCATTTGTCAGTACTTTGGAGGACCATATCTCCCGATAGATTGAGTTTGGGCAGCTAAAAAAAATTACGTGTCGGTTATTTTAGACTACTCTATAACATATAAAAAAGTTATTGAAATCGGCGCCGGACAGTTGGGCATGTTTCCTTGTTAGTTACAGGTGGCCTTCATACAAAGCTTGTTGAGATCCAGGCAAACTTATTGATCAAAAATGGCGGATCTGCGCATGTACATTTGTACGTAAATCGGTTACTGCGCTGTCAAGTTTATGCTCAAGAAGTGTGCCGATATCTGTAGTAAAAATATGCTCATCTTCATTTTGTACACAAAGAAAAACATAGCCTGATGATGTCAGTAGTTTCAGTCAAGGTTTCAAAGTAATCGTCTTGTACAGGTTTTGTAACATCCACGGACTTGATGGTGCATGAGACTTGCCATAACAAAGCCACCTGTTATGGCTGCAACCAGAAATTTGATACATTCGAGCAGCTGTCTAGACATAGAGTGCGCTGTAAAGTGATCACTTCTAAGGATCTGCCTAAACCCAAGACATTGGAAGATGTCAAAAGGTTAGTATAATTATGATTGATTGGGTTGAGTAGCAAAAGTGGGCACTGTGTCGTATCAGGAGACCCAAAGGCTAACAGACGATAAGGAAGAAGGGCGATTACTCCACCGGCAAGAGCGTAGCTCTTAAGTTACGAACGAACGAACGGTTTGAGTAGTTGACCCAGGGTGCTATAATGGAGAAACATATACTAGCCGTAAATAGATCAAGATCATCTCGATAGCAACATTTTCGCATGACAGATTTTGAATAATCGATTACCCTTGTTTCCATTTAACTTATTTTTTTCCACTTGTGCTACTTACCACTAATTTTCGTTTTGAATATACTTTAATCATGATCATGATTGTTATTTAACAGAATTATAGCTGAGGAACACAAATCCATTGACGACGATGATCTACCCAAAGAACAACTTCAGTGTCACCTCTGCACGGAGAAGTTCAGTGACGCGTACTACATGAAGATCCACCAAGAGATCCATCACAACTCCAGCGAGCAGTCCGCTCCGCCTCCGCAGCCCGACGCACCCGCTATGGAGACTGCAACACTAGAAAGTATTTTCAGTGAAGATAAATGAAATAACAAGGAAATACTGTAATTAATAAAAATATGAACCTAAAAATACTTTACACTAGAGAATCAAATTATGTTACTGTAAGACGTGTGTAAAAGACTGGTTCAAAAATTGTAGTGTAAATTACCTAAATAATAAGTTTTGCATATTTTGTAGACCTGTTGGTCTAAAATACTTAATTGTGATATGATCATTTTCTACAAAAGAACTAAACATTAGATCATATAATTCTCAGTCCAATGTTCTCCTTGCCATGTAAAATACCTGGTCATTTAATTGACCTTCGTACTGTTTGTTGACTACTATATAGGCCGGATTGCATAAATACCCCTAGTGTAAAGTCTAAAATCCTTTAGTGTTATATTTTAATGTATAAACAATTGTAACGTAACTCGAAGACAAAGGACATTGGATCCTGGAATTCACCCGAAACAGCTGAATGCACTGGCACGAATGTTTCGCCTTGCTGTTTTTATGTTTATTGTCTCAAAAGTTGGAATTACATTGCATGTTTAAAGATTTGCGAGATTGGGCATTGCGAAAATATAATTTGTCATATCTTTTCCCCTTTTTATACTTGAACTGTGTGTTCCATCCTTTTTATTTATATATAAGTCTGCATAATTAGGAACATTTAAGCTTTTCAGGAGTGTGCATTTTATATTTGTTCCCGATAGTTTACGTTATGTCAACTCCGAATCTACAAATACTTTACTTTTTCATCTGAATACATCGTGTGAATACATTTTTACTTTGGTCTACATACATTAGTAAGATACATAAAAAAGTTCAGTAACTGTCGAAGTCATGCTTATTTCTTATTTTTTACTTATCTATGTAGACGAAGGTAAAAATGTATTAATACAGGGGAACTATACTAATGTCACGACGACTGTTTCAAAATATATATCTAAAATACATTACGATGTAAAAATAATCTATGTGTAGAATCTGAGTTTACATAATGTGGAAAAAATATGGCATACCTCTGAGAATGTTAATGTTCCCAATGATTGCACCTGCTCGCACGGCTGGCAGAGGCCGGACGCTTGCTACACGCGACCGTTATGTGTACATTGTAATGATCTATTTAATGAGAACATACAGGTCATTATTTGTTCATCGAACGAATAAAACATACAACTCGAGCTTCATCAAAATTGCAGAATAAAACGGGGTAAATATTCTAAATCCGCATGCGCAATAAGAGTTGGCCAAAATATCAGTCTGCTCTACTTACTATTTACCCAAAACAAATAATTGTAATTTGTCAATTTCAGAATCACTGGCTGTGATTGGCTTCTGGCGCTGACGTTTTAAAGTATGAACATGACGGCGACGCATACCTAGTAGATGGCCACAGACTCCACAGAGTAATTTTTGTAGGCAGAATTGACGCATTATTTAAATTAAATTTTCAGAGTTATTTATTTTTAAATATTCATAGAATAACCTTACAAAAATCAAACTAGTCTACAATTAAGACATAACAATCTTATACTGTGAATACTAGACGATCATACGAGTATGCAATTTTTATAGCTTGCTAAATACTTAAATACATAGAGATAATCAGCCACTGGTAATCATAACTTTCGATCTTAATAGAGATATCTTACCACCTTACACTTATCAGTCATATCATTGAAGAGTTTCGGTGGCCTTCTGTGGTCTTCTTCATCCGTTTACCAATGCATATTTCTTTAAGCAAATGCTCGACTTGTTTCTTTAACCCTTTACCAGGCGAAGGGATATATTCCCCCACATCTTATGTCGGTTACCGTAGTAATTTTTTCACTCCAAACTATTTATATTTCGTCATTCCCTGGAAATTGTATTTTATGATCTTCATTCACAACACGCTTCTAAATCGCGTAATATATCTTTGGCAGCCATTTAAATTCAACTCTAACTTCAGTAAACTACGGAGAAATTCGAACACTTCTTAATTTCTATGAAACAAAAGTACAGAGGTCGAACAATTTTTTGATATTTTGTAGATTTTGAGTGTTGAAAGGTAATGTAATCTTAAACATTGCTAAATATTCATGCATAATTGTGTATGACCAAAATTAGGATGTGGGTTGACATTATCCCATGGCCTTATTATAGTTTAACTGTGCGGGAGCTATTCTTCCCATGCCCGGTAACTGTCTTGACATGTCATAAAAACTCACGAAAGTAACAAACTGTTTTTGTGTTCAACCTAGAGCGAATTGATGTACCTACGAGGGGCGTTCAATAAATTCTCGGTATCAGTGTAAAAATGTGAAGTAATTCGTATGTATATATATTTTTTGTAATAATTTGGCTCTTTCGTATTTTTTATGCGTAAATATTATATTAAAATATTTTTATTTATATTCTCAAGGAAAAAAAAAGTTTTTATGGGCGAAATTTGCATTAAGTACCTTTTGCTTCAGCGGTGGTGCACCGATTTTTTTAGGGACTTTTCAGTTTCAGAAAATAGGAAATATTAGTCAAGCATTTTGGCTATGTTGCACGTAAGTTGACTTATTGAAGTTGCGGCCCTGAGCAGCAGACATGGTAATCTGAAGTGTTGTCTAAAGAAAAGTTTTCTTCGTATTTTCTTTGACCAGATTTTTTAGTTGCACTAGGATTATATTGCATCACTCTTCCTTAGTATTTGTATATCCGTATATTTTTAGTGTATGCTAGCAATATATTTTTTTAAATATAATTTACTTTTGGCGGTCAGTAAAACTACTTAGAATTTTGACAAGTGACCCATTCTTTAAAAATGTATTTGCATGAGTCTTATTTTTTTTTAGTCAACGCAATAAGTCAATCTTGCACTTTCAGAATCAATTTTCTCAATTACTGTACCAAGATTTTGCTCACTTCACCCTAAACAATAATCAAAACAGGCTCCCATTTTACAGACGTCGTTACACATTTCATACTGTCATCTTTGTTTAGCTATTATATAAAGGCAAATTAATGATATCCTTTTTTTATTTGCTTATTTCATTAATGAATAGTGACATCATATGACCCATGATCAAACATTATGATGATAATACCGGATCATACCCATACCGAGAATATATTGAACGCCCCTCGTAGCTATAAAATCTCTTTTTAAAGATTTTCCCTGAAGAATTTCTTGTAGATAGTATCATAAAATTTAATAATTGTGTTGCTTTTAACCAAAAATTAATGAGGTAAGTATATATCCCGTTGCCTGTCTAGGTGTGAGACTGTGTTACATATATATATATATATATATACAGGTGGATCTATCCAAATGGGTCAAGATTAACCTTTTGAACGCTTTCTCTCTCGCATCAAAATGTGGAATACACGCCAACATCTCGACTAGTGAGAAACGATTTCAAACCTTATCTGTTGAAAGTAAAATTTCTTTGACAGTGTCTGCCATGACCACTCTCGTGGTCGTTGGCGTGATAGGCACGACCACTTTAGTGGCTCTTGGCGTTGAAAGGTTTAAAAAAAGTTTGAATGCCCTTGCCCTTATTATTATTAAATCTAAAATCGAAGCCATGGCAGAGGGCTTGCAGTGGGCGGGGCGAACCGAGATGTTTACCTACTCGACGCATTGACCGGGTTATGCTGTCAGTCCAGGGCCGGCGCCGAGCGAGTGAGCATGTGTACGCTGCGATCTGCCGTCGGGATCGATCGGTGTCGGAGCGTGTCGTATTGATATACTTACCTTAACAGTGAATTGTTCTGTGTTTGAATACATATTATAAGGACGGAAAGTACTCTTTTTTAAGTTGCCGTCAAATTGTAAACATTAAGTTTATTATTTTTATTATTTACGTGTTTATTATGAAATTGTGCTTTACGTGACTTAAACAGTTAATTTATATGATTTACGCATTTATAAAAGTACACGGTAGGTACTGTATGCAAAAGGTAAAACACTTTACTTGTACAAACTTAGGTACATCGTTTTAAACTACCGCGGTTATTAGGTATTTATACAAAAACTGTTTACAAACAGATTTTTACCAATGTCTAGAAAACTAATTGTGACTGTTTTTGGGAAAAGGTCCCACTTTGTCGATATGGAGTTATGAGTAGTTCCTAATACTACAGATCATACGCTATCTTTTGGTGAATGATATATGTCTCTGGGTGCTATAGTTATTTTTTTAAAAATCTTCAAATTTTCAAAAGTGAAAAAGCGACAATTGAGAAAACGTTGGTTAAAGTTTGGGACGGCAAAAAAACACTTGTACTGATTATAGTTATGGAGTGGTTAGTATCAAATGAATTGGCATACTTTAAGGATTTCAAATTAGTCAAAATTATGTATGTAACCATAGTAATTTAAATGTTATGGAGGGTTGAACATAAAAACAGAACGAAAATATGTCAATCCTGTATATGGGTTTATTTTCTATATTTATAACATGACACGCAGATTTATCATTAAAGTTGTATTTATAAATGTATTCTCATGCTAAAAAAGACAGAAATAATTCTATGGATCCTTTTAGTTAGTTATTATTTCAAAAAGTTAAGAAAAACTGAATGGAAAAGTACAGGATTAAAAAATACAAATGACAAATGTATTTTAATATATAACATAATATTACTTAAAAAACACACTTTTCAAGCATAAAAAGTATTAATATCAAATTCTAAGTACTTTTTTATGCATTATAGAGTTTAGTGATTTTCTATAGGTAGCGTCCCACTTTGTCGAGTTACTAAACTTTAGTGCTTGTTCAGTGAAAAGTATGTGTTTGGTATATTTATCCCATTTTATGTATGAGATAAAGGTTTGTTATTGTTAATCATTAGTCATTGATACTAATGTCGTTTGTTCGATCTTTTTTTACGGAATTTGAACGGAATTTATTTCTGACTCAAGTTTATTGTCCCACTTTGACGGTTTGGTTTCGTTCGTATGGACATACGCAAAAAAATTACTACAAGTATAAAATCAGCTTTTAAAACACAGGTGTAATGTTTTTCGAGTTAGTATTTATATGAATGTCATTTTATATCTATCGGTTAATTATATTTTTTTAAATAATACAGTTTTTTTATTTAGCGGAATCATCGATAAAAAAGTCCATTATCCCATATGGTTACCCAACAATACTATTGCTATTTCGTATTTTTCTTATCGCCTGCTCAAAAAGTACGTCATGTTAGGTTCGTGAAGCGAGACTAAAATAGGTCAGCTACATACTCCTTACAAATATTTAAAAACAAACAAACCAACCTGATCAGGTTCGCCAAACTTTCTGATAGAATTACTCAAACTGTACTTTTAGTTTTTCATGAAATATACAATTTTAATGTTAAGTCTTTTTTATTTTCTCGCAGTCGAAGTGAAAAGCAGAGTGTGTGGCTAAAAGCCATTATATGACACTCAGATATATTTGTCACTTCGTGTCATAATGGCTTATTTTAGCCCCTTGTCAAACAATCTACTTAGCGATGTAACGACTCGGATTCGCACGTCGAGTCAAACCGAGTCACGCCGGAACCGATTCAAACCGGGTTGAGTTTAATTCGACTCGACTTTAGATTACGCCAACGGAACACGCTCGAACTCGTTTGTAACGTTTGGAGTAAGCCACAGCATATGTTAGAATGAGACCGATATATTTAGCCTTGCCGTTGAAGGTCACTAAACGCGCCGCGTTGAATCGCTCATACATACAAATTGAAACGTATTCTCTATCTGATAAGGTTCAAGTTTGCTTGATGCCAGGCTACGATCTAAATCGAGTCACCAACTCGCTTTGGATTGGTTAATATTTAAACGGTTTCGCGGCGCGTCGATTGCTGCCATGCGATGCGATGTGATGCGAGGGAGTAACGAGTCACAAATTTAAACAGACACGCGCGAGTTGCAAAATTGCTTTACTGTTAGGGACTTCATGTTTTAAAATAGTGTTATACTCTACGATGGGCGGCCCCAGAAAACGGTCTGTTGTGTGGGACGTGTTCAGTCAACCAACAGAGGGCAAAGTTGTGTGCAAAAAATGTTCCTCGTCATATAAATATACTGGAAACACTAGTACAATGATGTCTCACATTAAAAAAAAAACACCCAGACGAACTTTTGATTGCAACAGAAGCGCAAAATATGTGTGTTATTTCGGACCCGAATTTGCCCTCGACAAGTAGTGCCACAATCACAAATGCTGCTGAGGATAATGCTACCCGACACCTACCTGCAATGCCAGCTGTTGGAGAACCATCCGCAATGCCCGCCGTTGGAGAACCACCTGCAAAGCGAATCAGACAAACGAGAATAGCTGAAGATGATGCATTGATTGATATGATTGTACTTGATTTTCAACCAATACAGATAGTAGAGAATGAAAGGTTTCGAAGATACTCACAAACCTTAAACCCTGACTACAAATTACCATCAAGACAAAAACTGACACAAATGATTGAAGATAAGTATAACACTCAATTAGCAGCTGCGAAGCATAAATTACAAAACATTGAGTATATTGCTATAACATCAGACATATGGACCTATCTCAGTTTAAATCCAGCCCAAAGGCATCTTATGCATTGCAAGACATGCAAAAGCAGTTCGGCTTGCCCGCGTTAAAATTAAAGAAAGACGTACGTACTCGCTGGAACAGCACATGTGCCTCTTTCTGCCACACTACCTTTACTAGAGGCAGCCCCTTCAAAGTTACTTTCACATGAATGGCTTTTAATTGATGATGTGGTAGCTCTGTTGCAGCCCTTCGAAAAGATCACCACAATACTATCGGGAGAAAAATACCCAACATTGTCTTGGGTCATTCCTCTAGTCATGGGACTTCAAAAAGCCATAGCAAATAAAACTCCAAGTAGTGAGCCAGCTACTCACCTCCAGAGGAACCTGCTTAGCGTTGTCGAAAAACGTCTAGGTGATGTGTACGAGTACAACAGGACAGCAGCTAAAACCACATTCCTTGATCCGCGCTTCAAAAAAAAAGGTTTCACTTATGATTCTCACGGTGATAATGCACAAAAATATGTAATAGATGAGCTCAGAGATAAAATGATAGCAACAGATATATGGCCTGACAACCAGCCTTCAAACTCAATCAGCAACACCAACAGCACTTCAACAAACAATAATGATTCCGAAGATGAGATTTGGGGCGTTTTAGATAAAAAAATATCAGAGTCAACCACTCAATCAACGCCATTTTCCTCTGCAGCAAGTATGGTCAAGCAATACATAGATTTACCATATCAGGACCGCAAAAAAAATCCACTGACATTTTGGGCAGAAAAAAAACACTATTTCCAATGTTGTACAAATTAGCACACAAATATTTGTGCATACCGGCCAGCTCAGAGCCATCAGAAAGATTGTTCTCTAAAGCTGGCTTACTATGCAATCAGCGAAGAAACCGTCTAGATCCAAAAAGAGTGGACCAAATACTTTTTCTAAATAGCTGTTACAATACGACTACTTAATAATATGTTATTTTTATAATTGATGTTTTTTTTTATTGTTGAGAGTTTATCTTGTTTTGTTTTATTATTGTTTATTTGTTTAATAGTTAGTCCAAAAAAGAGAACCAACCAAGTAGTCTTTCTACGCACTGTTGTTACAAAATGAGTACTTAATTTAATTAATGTTTTTTTACAGATAATTTATATATTGTTATATAGCGGACTGCTATATTTTGTTTATTTGTTACTTGTTAGTTACTCCAAAAAGCGGATTAACCAAATAGTAGTACAAAACAATTTATAACGATTATATGTATGCCTACAATTCTGAATCGACTTACAACCAAAAAGAGCTATTCTCGATATACACTTTGCTAGAAACGACTCAATTTCAAATGGAATGAATCTCACAAAAAATAATTCACAAAATGAACCACTCCCAAAATACCCTAAATGTTATGTCCGTGATAGTATCAAAACACAAGATTCTCATAATAACTGATTCTCAAACAACCTAATCCCAAAAAACACTAAATTCTCAATTGTCATACCAAGTTGCCTCTGTAGTCGAAGAAATATATCATAAAAACCGGCCAAGAGCATGTTGGGTCATGCTCAGTGTAGGGTTCCGCAGCCGTTAATACGAAAAAATGTACTACAGATGAAAAAAATATACGATACCAATAAGTGCACTAGCAAAAGAGTGTATCTCCACGGCACTTACGTCCTTTTGTTGAGAAGCGTGGTTTTTCGGCAATAACTCAAAAACGGTAACTATATCTGATCATGTTGGAAACTGTATTCGTTAAAAATATTTATTAAGCTTTGTAATTTTTTTTATGAAACCATTTATTTTCAAGAATCTTAGTTAGTGCCATTTTTGTTATTTAAGTACCAAGCTAATTAGCGGCTTATACAAGACACCTATACCCCAAATTTCATCAATATATATTTTTAGTTTTTGAGCAAAATGCTTGTGAGATATGGACGTACGGACGGACGGAAATGACAAAACTATAAGGTTTCCGTTTCCTAAAAACAGTGAAATTACTGTTATCATCTTTTTATGAGAACCCCTTCCGTAGTATTTAAGATCTCTTACTTACGTGAAAGTATGTATGTACGTTACACTTAATCTCAAAACTACTGGACGAATTTTTATGAAACTTTCCAGTTATGTACCTTATATATCAAAATAGGACATAGGCTATAATGTGTGTCAAATTTCCTCCCTTTTAGGGACGAAAAGGGGATGAAAATCTGTATGGATAGTAAATATTTTTTTACGCCAGGAACTTGAGATCTCCGTAATATGCTTCACATTTAAATTAGTAAAATATCGAGTTTTGCAGAAAGACATAAGCTACTTTTTATCACGGAAAAATACCTTTTATCCGCGATAATCGAATCTTAGGCGGACGAAGTCGCGGGCGGCCGCTAGTATATATATATATAAATTTAGTGCATTTTGGGACTAGGGCGTTTTGCGATCCAGTCATGAAGAGAATCAAGTATTTTGATATTAAAATTTAGGGTATTTTGGGACTGGTTCATTTTGTGAATTAGTTTTTATGAGATTCATTCCATTTGAAATTGAGTTCTTCGAGCAAAGTGTAAATCGAGAATAGCTCTTTTTGGTTGTAAGTCGATTCGGAATTCATTCGTTTTGAGAATAGGTCTTTTAGATATAAGGTCGTTTTAAGTACTGGGGTATTTTGAATTTAGTTTCGAATGCACCGGAAGGTTTTAAACTACTAATTAGACAGAGAGGTCCGCTATGCACTGTTACGTCATAGTGCACTTCGTCCATATAAACTCCATATTAAATTCTGTTTTGCAAGAAAGAGATAGAATGAAATGTTTGATGGTTATTTATAGCTATTCGAAAAAATATTTTTGTCTACTGTTTGTTACATGAATGAGCTTTTAAAAGCGAAAATAAAAAGTCATGCATATTCCCTATTCACCATGACACTGTAAAACGTAGGGTAAGAAATCGATAAAATCGTTATTTTGAAGCCGATGAGCACCGCCTTCCTAAAGGGCTCTAGGCTAGCCAAAATTTGCACAAGTAGGCATTGTTTGCAATTGGCAAAGTTTGAAGATCAGTAATTTTAGGGATTTGATCTAACAAATGGGTAGTGCCCCGCTGTCTTTGTTCGTCTTGGCGAGAGCACTACTTGCTCCAGACAACTAAAACAATCTGTGTGAATGCAAACACTTTAATTCAGAAACGTATACAAGGTAAGTGACACAGCTCGACTCTGGAACCACCAGGAATGATGCAAGTTTTTGTGCTTTTCTTAAAAGTAATTAGTCCCGAGATCGGATTCTTGGCCTTATTACTCGCAATAATGTAGACATTACTTCAAATATTAGGTAATTAATTTCTTGCCTGAAATTAAGTATTAATTCATAGCCAGACGAGAGAGTAATAAATAAATAATAGGTACGAAGATTTGTTATCGTGCCGATTCCAGTTCAGTTTTTATATATCTATATCATTTTAAATAGGTCATTAAATCTTTGTGCTTATGTCCACATTCTTGGGACTAATGACGCCATACATCCGATTTCTGGTAACCACTAATCAAAAATCGAATAGGTAATCTAGTTGAAGTTTGTCAATGATTTACGATAGGGCCTGGCCACACGCTGAATGTTACTTGCAGAAATTAGAATTCGCACCAACAAACATGTGCATAAAGGCAAGACGGCATAACGGTATACCGTACCAAAGGCTTGCACAACATAAATGCAAGTCGTTGCGTGTAGGCGGGCCGCGGTTTGTATAGGTACTTGGTAGGTAACTCTAGCGCAAGTCTGTATCGTGTAGACGCTGCGACACACTGCAGTCTAGCACGTTTTTTACACAAATTGTTTGCGCGTGCAAGTCGCTGCGTGAAGCTGGATCTTTAATCAACTTAGTACAAACGGTACAGCAATGTAGTAACTGAGTAACATAAATAGAATTTACTTTAATTTCTCTATCGATTTTAATTCAACAATCTTTTACTGCTGGCCTATTAACAGCACCACAAACTATCGAACCATTTTAAAAACAACATTTGTTTTAGTAGTGCATATTTTCTCATGTATAGTACAAACAAAGATAGATATTCAAGTTAAATAGCTAATGCACTCGAACATTCACAGCCATTTTAAATAAGGTACGTTGTAAATTAGTAGGTTATTAAATTAAGTTCGGGTAAATCCCATACTAGAATGGCGCACCTAAATACATTAATCCATCAATAGTTACCTCCTGTGTCTATACATACTGATATGGTATTGTCATAAAAACATATTTCAATAAATCTCTATATAAATAACATAATATTGTTTTCAGTCCAAAAAAAAAACACAATTTTAACTTTATCTAAGGATTCTAAAGTATGTTACAATTATATGATATAGTAAAATAGTACTTAGTTGGTTAATAAGTTCTGTTACAAGGTTTTGCGCAAATAAAATAAAAACGGTGTTTTTTTGTATTTTACCCATACATTCTAAGCTTAGTTTTGCCAGAAAGGACATTGGTTTTTTTTTTCCAAAGCTTACGTCGCAATTTTCTTTACTAGCCTCTAAACCTTGAGACAAACTTACTACAAAAGTAGGTATGCACTAGAGCCAAGTGGATAATCTGTCCCTCATTTTAAATAAAGTTTTTTGTAGTTTATGGTTATAAAAGACTTTAAACGATCTTCATCTTTATTATAAGGTGCAATTTATATAAGCTAAGGCGACACAATCGCCAGTATTCGTGTTTCACATACTTAGTTCTGTTACGCGCTAGCGAAATTACTGTATTTTGTGCTAAACTGAAAAACTACCTTAAGTTTGTGATTGGAATATTCAGTGTTGGGGTAAGGACGGACAAACAAAAAATTGCTACTGCAAGAGAAGCCCTAAAATAGAGGTTTCCGAAAACTACAAAATTTCCTTTCTGAACCATCTTACCACTGGTTTCAGATCGCTTTTAACAAGACATTTTCATCAAATCTTGTGCGTAAAGCTTTAAATTGAAATATATTGATATGATAAAAATTGGCGTAATTTTATTTTATTAGTAAAAAACGCAGTAACAGAAAACTTATTAAGCAACCGAGTATATTTTATGTTTTGGAATTTTAAACGTGAACCAACCTTTACTGATTATATATTCTATACATGATTCCATACATATTAGCTACTGCGGTTACATCAGCTATGATTTAATTGCCTACGTCAATAATAATCATGAATGTGACGATTGAAGCGTGCTGTATATAGCTTACACCACACGGTTACAATGTAACAATATGAAACGGTTACTAATACAGAAAGATTAACCTAGACAAATACTTTAAACTGTGCTGATTGATAAAAGCGTTCTGCATTTTAGTTTCGATTCAACTCGTTAAGAATGCGAAGAATATGCAAGAACAAGTTAATAATATCCATGTACAAATTAATAGTAGCCAGAATGTATTCCTCTGGCGACAGGTTGGTCATCATCTGCTGAGTGTCGAAGATCAGGAAAAGGCTGAAGAGAATAGCGCCGCCGCACGCAAGGAGGAGTTCCAGTCCGGAGCTTTGGATGAACATTTGAAGCAGCCCTCCAATTATTAGAACGCTAAGTCCGGCTACGAGCCTGTAATATGAAATGATAAAAATATTCAAATGTATACAGTACGATTACTTTGAGTTTACCACTGACATATGCTTTTATTCCATTGGTTAGTCGACTTTAACACTAATATAAAAGAGTTTCTATTACAAACAAACGACGTTTAGACAGTGTGTAAGTAATATAAACTCTTTTTCATTAGTATTAAAATCGTATATAATAATATCCAATGAAATAAAAGCATATGGCAGTGGTAAACTCAAAGTAATCGTACTGTACATTTAACTTGAATTTATATTATGAGGTTGTACAAAATATAAATGTACATTGAAGATATTTCCTAAAAACCGGCAAAGACCATGTCGGGCCTTGCTCAGTGTAGGGTTCCGTAGCTTTCAGAAAATGATAATTGATAAAATTTGATGTGAAAACGAGATACTCGAACGGGCATAGCTAAAAAAATACAAGTCATTCAAACGTTCAAAGGCTGCTATGCAGACAAATCAGATGCAAAAGGTGACAAACACTTCGTTAAAACAAAGGTCCATCATCAAACCAGGGGCCCACAGAAGGTGCCCGCAACTTCGTTCGCGAAGGAAAATGTCAGTGGAGTTTATGCAAAGCTCGGATAAATATAATTTGGCCGGCATCAGAAGCGCCGCAACTTCATTGTCTTCGCGGACGTCTAATGTTGCAAATGCTATGGGCTATGTAGTAATAAAGCGTCAATATGACATATCTTTTGTTAAATGCCGCATAACGCCGGAGCACAAATAGATATAAAAGAATAGGCGATATACGAGTGTTGTTCATACAAGTTTTCTTATAAATTCGAGTTGGACAATAAAAAGTATCACTCAAAAATATGAAATATTGACAATTTTATCGAAATATCTAATATAAAATTATGAGGAACATATTTTGTTTTCTAAACTATTTATAATTTTTGCCACTGATTTTAATATTTTTAATAAACAAAACGACCTCATTCTATAAGGTCCTTATCGCAATTCGAGGAAGAACAAATTTAAAGAGTAAAAAGTATTCTGCATCTGAGGACTCATTGTGACAATTAGTGTCATAACTAGAGATGGTGAAAAGCGTTACAACAGGGATGTTGATAACTTTTTTCTGTGGTATGTTATAGAAAAACCTTTCAATAATAGAAATACTGGTGAAAAAACGACTTCAATGTCATAAAAACTTCACGAGATACAACAACGTTAGAATCACATTTTTGGACTACCAAAAACGCTCCATACTGAACCCTAGGAAGGCGTGTCGTCACACCCTCCTACAGTACGATTACTTTGAGTTTACCACTGACATATGCTTTTATTCCATTTGATATTCGATTTTAACACTAATGTAAAAGAGTTTATATTACTTTCACACTGTCTAAACGTCGTTTGTTTATAATAGAAACTCTTTTGTATTAGTGTTAAAGTCGAATATCCAATGGAATAAAAGCATATATCAGTGGTAAACTCAAAGTAATCGTACTGTACCTTATATGGGGAAATTAAGAACTTTGTTCTGCAGTTATGTTAAAACTTGCGTTTATCGAAACGGTTTCATTATAAAAGTTACTATACATTTCATGGTATTATTATTTATTAATATTTTCATACTTCAAAAAACCGTCTGTGTCTTTTTCACATTTTCCTTAATAAAACAAAAACAGATCACGATAAAAAAATGAAAAAAATTGCTCAAAAATGTGAAGGTCAAGCCCTTTCATATGATACCCTATTTGACCCAGTAACTAGACTTTTAATTTTTACCCCCCGGCCCCCTCATATTCGTCTCTTTATTAGAAAATATAGATATATTTTTAAATATTTTTTGCGCAACACATGTACTGACCATGTTTATAAATATTCCAAATTTCAAATTGATAGCGTTACTAGTTTTTGAGATATGGCGCTCTAGTAGTCGGACAGACGGACAGACAGTCGCACCATAAGGGTTCCTTTTGTACCTTTTTGGTACGGAACCCTAAAGAGCACTTTCCCACCAATTTTTTAACGCTCATAAAACAAGATGCACGTAAGGTATCGAACTCAAACTTAATTTTTTAGGATTTTCGTCATAAAAATGTATCACTTCCCATCAAAATTTTATCATTATTTGAGTATTGTCAACATCCCCATTCAATTTCAATCATTGTGACTTTGGTACCAGTTGTAAAAAAAACACTGTGATTTTGTTACCGACAACCACGTTTATAGTACATTACTACAGAGGCTAGGAAATAGGGGATTGCCGGCCGAGTTATAGATGGCTGAGTGTTAACTAGGCCCTCTAGAAATACGAGGCCGACAATCTCTGTTCACGCCGAGGCTTGTATAGGGCTTTTCTCAAACATGCAATGAAATAAAAAAAGAACATAATTTAATAATATTAACCTTTTTTCTCCATTAAAACGTTATTTTAATATTCATAGTTCGCCGGGGTGCGCCGCCCCGCCGATGCGGCGGCGAAAAGAACGAATAAGTGTTATTCATTCTGTTCGTCGGCGCACTGGCGGCACGCAGGGCCAATTGAAACAAAAGAAGGTTATTTTGTATGAAATTATCATTGTGTGCCCCTCGCCGTGCCGCAGCCGAAATGAGACACTTCGGGGTCTATTACCTGGGTGGATCAAATAGTAGTAAAGTTTGATGGCAGGTGGCCTTACTTAGGAAATTTGGCATTACCGTCGTGTAGTATTCACCTTATCAAATAAAAATTGATAACTGTCAATTGTCTATGGTTTAGTTTTTTCTGACGGCAAATTTTGAAAGACTTGTTTTGTTTTTCGTACAAAATGGAGAAAGATATTGAGGTAAATATACAAGAGGAGCAAACGTCATAACAACGCAACATGAACAGTGTGCCACGCTTCGAAAACCAGAACGTAACAGACAAAATGAATTATCAAAATATATTTATCCCTTTTTCCCGCCTGGGGTAATAGTGCCATATTTGTCTGCCTTAAAAATAGCCAATGAACCGTTTATTACAGATCAGGGTTGCCAACGACAAAAATATTTCCCCTAAACAATCAACAATGTTTTCAAATATCTACAAAAAACTATGTTAAAATATGTACATATTTACGAAATTAAATTTAATAAAGTGTAGTCATTTAGAACTTTTTCGTTAAATGCTTCCAAAGTTGTTCTCTGGTGCTCTTTTAACATTAAACAATTGTAAAAAAAAAAAATATGGCAAACATCTTATAAATATTTGTTTCTGGAAGGAAACGAAATATCGGAGGTTCTGTGTATTCTCCGAAAACGAAATCGTCGTTGAAATTAAAGAAGATCGATACTACAAACATACATTTTGATAAATAGCAGCATGTAGGCATTTTTATACTTTTTTTTAACGAACTTGTCACATCCTAGGAGTTTAGAATAAAACTTTTGATAACATTTTCATGTTGGATACCTATACAGACCCTCATATATCAATTATGAAAGTAATCAGTATTAATTTTAATAAGAAGGTCAAACGTGTGGGTTCAAATAAGGTAGATGCTCCCAAAAATATGGGGAATTGAAATAATGTTTTACTAGCAACACTAAAACTAAAAAATGCCGCCAATTGATTTAATTATTTTTTCGTGTTATTTACATGCATTTGAGTGTAGAAACAGTAACTTCTCACGTGAAAAGAACTCACGGATGGCATTAAGCGGTTACGGCTGTGGATGTCAAAGGAGTATTTGGGCTTGTTTGACCGAAATCCGCAGAAGTTTTTCCGTCGTGTTGTTACTATTGTTGAAACCTGCATCCATTATTATACACCTGAGACCAAGCGGTAGTCTAAGCAATGGTTTTTTTTCTAACGAATCTGCCCCAAAGTAAGCGAAAACGGTCCCATCAGCTGGAAAAGTCATGGACACGATTTTTAGGGATAGTAAAATCCGTAAAATAAATATCCGTAAATAATACCTATAGATTTCTTACAAAAAGGGAAAGCTATCACAGGGCCATACTATAGCGAGTTATTGGACCGGTTTGATTAAAAAAAAGGGAGACGTCCCCATTTGGTAAAGAAGAAAGTATTGTTCCATCATGACACCGCACCAGCACATTCATCCAAAATTGTCACTGCCAAATTAACCCAACTACGTTACGAATTGCTGCCGCACCCGCGTTACTCACCGGATCTGGCTCCCTGTGAATTTTTTTCTGTTCCCTAATATGAAAACATGGCTCGGGGGAAAGAAATTCAGAGTAAGCGAGGAGGTTAGAGCTGAGATAGAAGCGTATTTTGAAGAGTTTACAAATCCTACTTTTTGGAGGGGTTATTCAGAGGCCGAAACGCTGGGCAAAGTGTAACAACCTAGAAGGAGATTGTTGAAAAATAAAACAAAAGTATTAAAAAATATATGCGTCTTCATTTCTAACACGGGTATTTTTTTGATCCACCCACGTATAAGGAACGCCACGTTAATATTTCATAGCATGTTTGAGAAAAGTTACTTACTGTAATGTATTCAGGTCATTATAACAATGTTACGGTGATTTTATCACACTTGTTGCACCAGCGGCGCGGTGTCAAACTTTATCCACAGACAAGCCGCCGCTACTATGGCTCGTTTTTTTCCTGCAAATACTGTAGTCAGCTGTCAGGAAATGGGTAACTCGGTGGGAATAAAGTACTGTGGATGCCACGCCACTGTTGTTCACATAACCTACGTGATTTTTTAACGTTCCGTCGTGGCCAGTCACAGTTATACTCTTCTAGACGGCCGGTCACTGTGTTTTTCGTATTATTACCCGCCACTAGTTATGACGCAACTGTAAACTGCCAATATGACATGTGTACACTTTTATTATAATTGCCAAAAAAATAAAGCCACTGAATTAACTTTGCACCGCCTACAGATCACCACTTGCTATTATTATCCAGTTTTTCCAAAATTTGTGATCTGAAAATTCCAAAAATAATATGAAAATATAGCATATGATACAGACCCATATCCCATGAAAGAGAAGTCGCGTTTAGTGTTCAGCGTGAAGAGCGTCAAAGAGAAAACCACAGTGAAGGTAAGCGCCAACGCTTGCAGCACCACGAAAGTATCGTAGTAGGACACAATGACACCTACGGTGTATGATTGCACCACAGTCTGTAATATAATAATTTAATATTGTATACACTATTTAGTATATATCACTAATTAAATTATAATGATGAATCTCTCATTATTCTCTCCATACAAAATTGTAGTTATGGGGTCATTCTCAAAGCGTTCGGACCGCCTTTCTGCTCCATGTGCTTACGCATTATTGTGAAAGTTCTTGTGAATTCGTGAGCCATTTTTGGTTATTTTAAATAGGACTTTTACGCTATCTAATAACCAAAACTAACACACGAATTCGTAAGAACTTGCAGAATAATGCGTCCATCGAGCAGAAAGGCGGTCCGAACGCTTCGAGAATGACCCACAAAAAATATTTTCAGAATGGTACGGCTAGGTCGGGGTCATGTGACAATATTGCGTGCTGTTTGCATTTTTTATTTAGCTGACTTATGAAACTTCAAAATAGTATCCAGGATATCCTTGTAAATATTATATTTACCAAATAATCTTTGCAATATTGAACTATTTTATGATAGATATTTATGAAGATAGAGTTGACCAGAAAGCAACAGTCTATGCCGAAATTAATAGTATACTTACTAGTTTACGATTATACTACTAATAATCAGCATTCAATACTAGCATTCAATATTCGATTAGAATTGCGTAGTTATGAAAATATAATTTATGTTATTAAGAACTTTGACTCTTTTATTATGAATTCTGATATTCACAACATTAATACTAGAAATGAAAATTAATGCTATTAGAAAGTTCCTCGTCCTAAACTTCTCAAAAAGCACTTAAAAAAGTCTCTAATGGCAAAGGTATATTATAGGGTGGTAGAGGACTATGCATGCCCCAAAACACAAACCAAATAATTTACTTTTACTGGGACACGGTTCTTATAAGATGGCATATCAAATGTATTCAAGTCGTTTTAAAAAATAATATTAGTTTATTCTCTTCTATATTACTTTTTTTTTATATGTTTTGATATGTTTTCTTGGAGAATTACGCATTGAGTTTATATTTAAAGACATATATTTAAGATAGGGTAAGTACTAATAATAATATTGTATTACAATAGTAATAATTGTTTTTCAGCAAACGGTCTTATAGTGAAGAGTCCGGACGAACATCTTAAGAGACTCTCGCTAGATGGCTGGATCAAGAGTCAGATGCAGAAGGCAGTAATCCTGGACACGGCGCGCATCGTCAGGAGGTTCCTCTCTGTGCAGCCCTAACCACCGGTAGCTTGGGCCTTGCCCCGCTGTCGGCGGCACTCTAGGTTAGGTTTTTTATAATGTGTTTATATTTTGTATTTGCTTTTTGTATTTTACTTTATATACAGGGTGACCCAAGAAGTAGTGATATACTGAAGCTGGGACGTAGAGGACCTAGAGGGCTATGTAAATCACCCCCATGTACGTTCCGCGATTTTTCGTATTTTCGGAGTTATGACTTTTTTTTTAATTTTCACCTATCGCCGAGTACGATGAGATTTTTATTTATGGTGACGTGAATTATTGCGGTAGATGCTTGATTTTTTTGTGTGCTAAGCTGATAGATAGGCCAATTCAGTATGGTAACATTTACTATCGTTAGATCTTTGAATGGAATAGAAAAAAATAAATGCCAAGAATGATAAAATTACCCAATATGTTCACAACTTCAAGGGGCTTTAACAAGATAAAATCACATAAAAAAAATACCGTTTGGCTTTTAAAAACTTGCTCTATCTATCAGGTAGCTACCCTGAAAATTTCATTTCATTATTCATAAGGCTTCAATCAAAAAATTGAAATCTAAATAAGTAGACGAGGTCTTTGTAGTATCCCCAGAATTCAATTCGCCGATTGTAATCTTCCGGTTTCAACTGTTGCACGACCTAAACCCCATAGATTTTTTTGTATGGGGATACTACAAAGACCTCGTCTACTCAAGAGAATGCCGCAATTTGGACGAGTTAACCCGGAAATTGAGAGTAGCAGAAGAAACCATTAAAAATAATAGAAGTGCATTCAGACGTTTAAAAGACAACTTTTTTTGGCGATGTCGCACTTGCATTGAGCAACAGGGGGGCCAGTTTGAAAATTTCTTGTAATTAAACACCTTGTAATTGGTTTTACTTTGTTTGTATTAATCACCATGTAAATTAAAATTTTGCACTTACCACATTTAGATTTCAATTTTTTGATTGAAGCCTTATGAATAATAAAATGAAATTTTCAGGGTAGCTACCTGATCGATAGAGCAAGCTTTTAAAAGCCAAACGATAATCTTTTTTATGTGATTTTATCTTTTTAAAGCCCCTTGAAGTTGTGAACATATTTGGTAATTTTATCATTCTTGGCATTTAATTTCTTTTTATTATTTATTTATTATTATTATATATATTGTAAAAAACCTACCCTAAGATTTAAAATAAATAAGTGAATAATATTGTATTAGATAAGGGTTGTATAAAAAAGTACCGGTCAAGTGCGAGTCTGACTCGCGCACCGAGGGTTCCGTATATTTATTTTTGGTGATTAAAAAACCGTAAGACAGATAAAATACGGTTATAATTTTCTTGTAATATTCATATTAATAAATTACATAATTCCAGAAAATTCCAGATTTTTCGTTTGGTAAACTTCGGAGATGAAGGGTAATGGTATTTTTTCCAAAATTTTCCTTAATAAAACGAAATTTAAGCACAATTTTTGTTTAAATTGACCGAAAATATACAGATTAAGCCCTTTCATATGATACTCTACTTGACCTAGTGACTAGACTTTTAATTTTTGCCGCCCCCCATATTGGCTATTTTCACAGAAAATAAAAATATATTTTATAATGTTTCCTTCGCAATACATGTGGGCTGACCATGTTTACAAATATTCCAAATTTCAAATAGATAGCATAAGTAGTTTTTTAAGATATTGCGCTATAAGTAGGACAGACCGACAGGCAGACAGACAGAGTTCCTTTTTTACCTTTTTGGTATGAAGCCCTACAAACTAATGATGAGTTTGTTTCGGGTTTCTTCTCAACAGTGGTCTCCTCTTGGGTAACGTTGTAGAGTCAGACTTGAAAGTGTCCTGGTGGCGTACTTACAGTATATTAAGTGGCAAAAGTTAAAATAGCCTTAAACCTATTTCCAGTAAAAAATAGTCTAATTTTGTATGAATGCATTTAAAAGTCCATTGGCTTTGATTCAACAGTACCATACTGAAATACTTTGAAATCATTTTTGTATATAATTGTATGGAGAAAAGTATGAGGGCTTGAATGCTATGAGTAAAGGGCAGCTGATGGATACAATATAGTGACGAAAGCATAAGGTGAAGATGACTTTTATTACATTGCGAGTAATATCCAAATATTAAAAAAAGCAGTTTTTGTTATTTATCAGTAAATACATGTTTTGTACATTAAGAAAGTACTGGCCACTTGTACACGCACACCTCTTGAGACTATAAAGTGTTTACATCTATCACATGTTATAAAAGAAATGACCTCAAAATATCGTAACCGTCAGGATGACTGGACCAAGAGAGATTTTGCAAGTTTAACTATCCCATGTTTTTGTACCTATTTTGTACCTGATATGAAATAATTTGTACCTGGCTAATTAGGGAGAAATATTAACAATAAAGTGGCCAGCCATCCTGACGCCAGGATGGCTGGACCACGCTGTTTTCACCTAGTTTTAAGCATTATAACTAGTAAATGTTTTTGTAAAGATTTAGTACGTACCTAATTTGTACCTTTAGATTTGATTTGCGTTTACATTTTATCGACACACCAAAAAAGTTACACCTTAAATAAGATTTGCATGCAAGTATTGTAAAGCGAGTCACACACAGAATATAAGGAATATAAGTATTATAGTAGTCTCATGTGTAACGCGCTTTACTTACCGGTAACAATTTAAGGATTTTTGATGATGATTTTGCTTTTTGTTTGTTTTGTACAAAAAATAAAATAAATTAATTAAAGTATGTATAATTGTTTGTTCATTCGTAAATTGCTAATATTTACTTATAAATAACTGTGTTTTAAAACCATTAATCAGCATGATGATTTTAGCCTGAGCCTTGTTGGTAATGCCGCAGCCTCTCACAGTTAAAAAAAAACGAATTTGACGTAATATTTTCCCGGCAACAATGTTTAATCTGATTTAATTTAACTGAGAGTTAATTTGCCGTTATAATGATTTTATTAATACAGCTCGGAACTCTCGGAAGTAATTGTCTTATTTGTTTTTATTTTTATTTTCGTATAATAAATATTGGTATCACCGGTAAAGCGCGTCACACATGAGACTACTATAGTATACGTAATACGTAAATTCCTTCGGTTCCGAGTGTGACTCGCAAATCTTATTCTAGTTGTAACTTTGTTTGGTGTGTCGATAAAATGTAAACGTTAGTCAAACCTAAAGGAACAAATTAGGTACTAAATGTTAAAAAAAAAATTACTAGTTATAATGCTCACAAGGTAAAAACAGCGTGGTCCAGCCATTCTGACGTCAGAATGGCTGGCCCCTTTATTTTTAATATTTCCCCCTAATTAGCGAGGTACAAATTATTTTATATCAGGTACAAAATAGGTACAAAAACATAGGATAGCTAAACTTCCAAAACCTCCCTTGGTCCCGTCATCCAGACGCTCACAAAATATCATATATCCAAAAAAATATGATAATTTAGTTCAACAATAAAGTTCTATAACTCTTTTGCAATTATGTTCTCTTTTTTGGATTCAATTGGGATGTTCCAAAAAAAAATGACGTCGATTTTACATCAAAATCGTAAAATATAGGTTAATTTAAGAAACTAATTTTGTCTGTTTTTCATTCAGATGAGTATATTTGTTACAATTTCATTCTCGGTACGATCCTTAACCGAGATACAAGGTCTTAATGATTACGAAACGCCTAAATAATGACGTCACAGCAAACTTTGGTTAGGAATTGTAACAAATATACTCAACCAAATGCAAAACAGACAATTGCAAGCGGTTTATTAAACCTATTCCTCTAAATGGTTTTTGAATTGCCGTACCTTTGATAAAACTGGTACATCCCAATTATAGTCATATCAATATTACATTGTTCAACATTATTTTGACGTTATTTGCATCCATCAGCCACCAATTACTTATGTGAGCTATGAGAGGTTTATACCTTATATTTTGATAAAACTCATTTCACATTGAATTCCTTATCATATCATGAGATGTAATTTCATTGTTTGTGTGTACTATCTAGGTTATTCATGGAAATGATGATACTTACAAATGCAGCCAGCAGGTAGAGATTAGCAGGACTGTCACGCCTCTTGACTATGAGAGCCAGCAGTGTACCGATGCTCAATATGAATGCAATGAACACCATCCAATCACTAAAAACAAATATTTACATTACATTCCTTCCAAGTGTCCCTTAATTCATATGGATTCTTCAAATTAATTGAACATGAAATCAAAGAAAAAAGGGGAGTGTTAAAAGTTTGATGTATGTGTCTGTCTGTGTATTGTGTGGGTCCATAGTAAAGTTTCAAAACACTTTCACTGCCAAGTTTTGCATAGCGATACACACTTGAATAAAGATACAGAGAAATGCATGGTATTGTTACTGAAGGGATGTGCTCGCTAGGCAGTTTTCTGGCAGTAAATGTGTGAATTGGATGGACTGATTTCAACTTAGTTGTTTTTGTTTAAAAGGTGAAATTAATCAGCTTATTTATATATCCGTTGGGACTTATCTTAGGCTATGAGTATGAGCCGCAAGTTTTCGGTCTCCTTAATTTACTGATATATGATTCGTTGTTCCTTTGATCTCGGTTTACTATGGGGGTTACGCTAAATCTATCAGAGGAGACTTGAAATCAATGGTTCTTACTTTTGGTGAATAAAACTCTTCACAGGCGACACTTGCAAGAAGACAGTGGCAATAGCAAGTGTAGCCAATAGTTGAACAGCAAGAAGTCCATACACCTTGCGAATAAAACCCAAGCGAATTTCTTTGTCCGCATTCATAACATTGTTACGATATGCAAAATCATCCTGAAATATACAATATATTTTGTAGAGCTTCATTTGAATACTGAAAAACGAACGAAAATCCTCAAGTATTCGAGCGTAAGAAGACTTCTGAGACATTTTCTAAAATTTAGCAGTAAGTAAGTAAACTGTAACAATATGCTAAAGGAAAATGAGAAAAAGAATATCTTCACAACATATTTATGTACAAACGAGGATGTCGTAATAAGAAATGAAAACCTACTTCCATCGATTCTTTTCCCCCAAGCTCGCAATCTTCTTGCGCGTACATTAACGGTATGGCTGCCATGGCGTTTAAAAAATACGGTATAGGCTTCGAAAAAATCTATAAATGGAGAATCTTTCACTTCATAAGACACGAAACAGATTTGACGACGTTGCTTGCCTTGTATTACAACAGCGTTTGTAAGTTCCGAGGTACCGTAGATAACATTTGACATTGACACCAGCTGACGCAGTCGTAGTGCAGTTTGATGCGTTCAAATTATGATAAAGTTAGACACACACTTAGTTACAAACAGTTTCTGAAGGAGGGATGATATTTAATTTAAATATTAATCGCAGAAAACTTAAAGCTGGAATTAAAAATTTAGAATCTATATGAAAAATTGTATCAATTGAGTGATCTGCAAAGAACATAATAAATAAAACCCATAAACGTGGATGAGGGGGTGGGGGGGGGGGGGGGGGGGGGGTCATAAATAACACACACAGGGACAATCTTACACGAATCGACCTAGTCCAAAACTAAGCAAAGCTTGTATTTTGGGTACTCGGCGAAGATATACATAATATAAAGAAAAACTATAGCACTTAAATACATTCGTGCTCATCACACAAACACTTGTCCTAGCCTGGATTCAAACCCGGCACCGCCAGCTTCGAAGGCCGTTGTACAACCCACTGAGCCAAACGTGTCGTCAAAATGTTTATGAAATTACATTATTATGACAAGCTTTTATTGCAGACTGTGTTTTTCTTTGACCATCCGTATCATACGTCAATTACCTGTAAAGCGCCTACCGGCTCCAACATCAGATTAGTTTGATGCTATCATAATATTATTGTCAACGAACGTACAAAGGCGTTCGGCGCCATCCCGCTCACTCAAATACAGCTTAACATGAGAGCGAGAGAGACGGAACGTTACGAACTTCGTATTTCGAGTTTCGGAGTAACCCCTCTGATGTAAATCTTCAATATCGTCCACAAAATTATTTTTCTTGCATAGTTGTGGATTTTCTTGGCATTAAATGACGGACACTTTGGAAGTATAGAGATTGTTCTCCTTAGTTTTCTAGGCTCCGTACATTATCCATCACTTAACAACTATTTATAATTATAGACATGTCACTTGACAGCAGACGTCGAAATATCGTTGGTTTTTTTTCTTTTCGTCCTTTCGGACAGGCTAAGACCATAGGCCATACTGCCACCTCTTCTCGTGATTATTATTATGTGTTAAATCCAGTTAATAATGTCTTCAGTAATTTTCTTTATAAGTAGTCAAATCCAGTGGTAATGTCTTCAGTTTTAATAATTTCTCTTAAGTCAAATCCAGTATTATTGTCTTCAATAATATTTTTTTCCAGAATCCAGAATTAGTGTCTTCCTTGTTAGTTTCAAAGTCAAATCCAGTATCAGTGGCATGCGGTTTCATTTAATATCCACTTTTTATTCCGATATAGACAGTGTAGTAAGCTACATCCGGAACAATTTTTTTTTATAGACAATAATAATAATCACACACCAAAGTCTGAGACTGATGTGTGATGCATATCCAAAATTAAACTCATACCATACATTTATAATTATAAGATGATATTATACAATATAGGTACAATTATATTTCTCCTACAGTACTAAGTAAAAACGTATATAAAGGTAAATATATACAACTATTTACAATGAGATCTGTAACGTTACACGGGACTAAATCAGAGCATTCATATCTTTGAGTTAGTTCATCCATCAACACAAGGCGCTGAATGCCAAAGGATGGACAGTCATAAATTATATGCGATATAGTTTGTTCATGCAAGTTGCAGTTAGAACATATAGAACTGTCAACCATTTTGAGACGATGCAAATGAAAATTCAGTCGACAATGACCGAAACGAAAAATGGTGGAATAAAATTTTCTGTTCAGGTAAATGTGACTTTTACAGAACCACGGTTGACTATTAATCTTAACATTTTAGTGGCGCGTACCACAATCCTTTATTCTCAACTTGAACAGTGCGATTCCAATGTGTTTTCCAAATTCTAGTCATTCTTTGTTTTAAAATATGAATCAGATCTGAATAGGGCAAGGATACATTAAAGTAAGTGTTATCTGTAGAATTTGTCGCATTAATTGTTGTGGCCAAAAAATCTGCCCTTTCATTCCCTGTAACTCCTATGTGAGAGGGAACTCACATAAGACTTATTACTATGCTATCGACACTAAACAATTCGTACCACAGCTCTTTTATTGCGAATATTAAGTAATTGGTTTTTGTATGCAATTTAGGATTCTCAAAATTTTTAAGAGCACTCATACAATCACTAATTACAAGCCATTTTTGATATCCTTGATTCTGATGCTTAATAGGTTTCAGTGCTGCAACTGGAATTTTCATTAAGTTTATACCCCAAACCTTTATTCAACAGACTATCAAAAAAAGCCGTGCCGACTCATGGGCAACTCACTTTGGGGCGCTATATCGGGCTGGTATCCCTGATGCGTCAAAGCATCCCCAGTAGGAGGGTTTCAAGGAGGGTAGGGAGCCAGTTCGATGAAGTTATAGTTGTAGTTTTTAAATGGATCCTCAACTACCAAAAACGACGAGAAAGGGAGAAGCCGTACCCTTAAGGGAAGAGGCTACAGCGCATGGCGCTACACTGGGTACCACTGCGGGCCGCAATACTGCCTTGGGCAGGGATGCGGGAGCTGGTCCCAGTAATGTAGGTAGGAGTGGAGGCAGAGGACACGCTGGACCTGTCCACTTCAAAGGTGCCGTCCGATCTTTTCCCCAAGTGGTGAAAAGCGGACACGCGCAGAAGGTAACCGCAAGGGGACCGGCTGTAGCGGGCACTGGAGGAGAAGACGGCAAAAGCTTGCCGAAGCCGACCACCACATCGTTCCGCGGATCGCTTCCCAATCCGATTGAAAATGTGCCGGCATGTGACGTGGGTGTGTCCAAACCAGAGGGGGAGGACGGCGGGTACAATCTCAGCAGGAGGCAGAAGAGGAGGCAGAACGCTAGGGAGAGAGCTCGCTTGTCATCACAGACCGGCGCAGATGCGACACGGGTCGCACCTGCCATCGTGGCCTAGGTAGGCCACAACAAAAGGCCACTGGGATCGAGTGGCGATTCGACCCTGCTGGCCAGTTCCCCCAAAAGGACAAGGGTAGGGTCGTATGCGGAGGCGGTGGTGGCGGAGCGGATGGCCATTATCCCAGTGGGCTACCCTGCCGTCAAGATTCTGGCGGGGCATATGTCCGCGATCCGGGGTGCAGTTCTGGTGGATGGCGCTATTCAGCCCCTGCCTAGAATAATGCTCGGCAACATCGTGGGGGGCGGCCTCGACATCAGTTGCCAGGGGAGGGGGGCCTCCACATGGTTCAGCTTGGTAATCGGGGGGGGGGGAGATTGCCGGGATGCGCCTCAAAGTCGTGGACGCCAGGGATCTGCCGAAGCCAGTCAAAATGGCCTGGAAGACGCGGATCGTTGGTACCCAGGACATAAAACTAATGCTCCATGTGTTGCAAAAGTACAACCCTTTGCTGCACACGGAGCAGTGGAAGATAGTTGACACCCTGATGTCAGAAACCAGTACCCGATGCATCATATTGATGGATCGGGAATCGGCGGATGCCATCAGGGCGTCCAACTATCAACTCTTCTAGGGGGTCGACCTAAGCTCCTTCAAGCTCCTCGAGGATGCGGAGGAGAGGATGCTTGGTAGGGCAGAGGGCGACCCTCGGGCAACGGTGGGCGACGCAGTTAAGTATATTAGTTTGTTGTTATTTTCGATAAAGTTTTTTGTTTGTTGCTTCTTGTTAACATTTGTGAAAATGCCGGGCCAGAAAACGATATTGTGTTTTTGGATGCGCCGAATTAGGTAAGTATTATTTTATTCATGATACACTCCCGTTCACTTCACAACGCAGGTTTCTTTAATGGAATAGATGATTTATGCGACTTGAGACTATAAGGAAAAATGACGATGTATAAAAATGTCTACCTTCTAAAAATAAATTCGTCTGAGTATTATAAAGCCAAGGTATACAAACGTCTTAGTCTAATAAAACCGATGTATAAAAATGTCTACTATCACAGTATAAAAATGTCTACAATTACAGGAACTTTGGTCTAAAATGAAAAATGACAACTTATAAAAATGTCTACTTACAGTTCACAAAGGGCCGAAACAACAGACGGATTGCATTCCGACTGAAAAAGTGCAGTTTGAATGCAGTTCTTTTGCAGTTAATATAAAAGCATCCAAACTGCACTTTTGCACTCGAAATGCAATCCGTCTGTTTCGGCCCTTATCTTGAGTAATTAGTTCCATCTTATATGGCAAGAATGTTAACAACTAACTAGCTTAGAACAAACAATACTTGCTTTAAAGCTTTATGTTTTGTATAAAGATTAAATAATTAAAAAACGGCCAAGTGCGAGTCGGACTCGCATACGAAGGGTTCCGTACCACCGTACATGAAAACGTCGTAATAAACAACTGCCAAGACGAACGGATGGACGGACGGACGGATCGACGGAAAGACATGACGAAACTAAGCGTTCCTTTTTTGCCATTTAGCCCACGGAACCCTAAAAAATATATTTCGGGCTTACAGAAATCGGGTTATGTCAGTACATTATCATAATTGTCGGTCGAGACGTCCGCTGCTTGAACTGGGACCCAAAGGACGCCACCATAACCGGTCTAAAGCATAGCCATACGTTCTTGATAAGAATGTATTATGTATCGAGTGTAGAATCTCAACCTTTTTTGAAGTCTGTTAAAAAATCTTATTAATCACTAAAGTAGACATTTTTATACTTCGACAATCTTACTCATTGTCAGTTATATTTTTCACCAATTATCAAAGCGACGATTTATACATCGTCATTTTTCCTTATAGTGTCAAGTCGTATAAATCTTTCCGAGTTGGGTGAAAATTGGGGTAATTATGTTTTTCGTATACAGAATGATGATCTATGTAAGTACCAATTTTCACCCAGATCGGACGAAATAAAAAAAAATACAGCAAAATGAAAATTGGCCCAGATAGTATAAAATAATTAAAAGTAATATTTTTGCTATAGACGCGCTATAGGTAAGTATATATACATATAGGGAAATTAGTACACCCATAAACCGCTTGGGGCGCTTGAAATAATGTGTATCCAAGTATTCACGCGAGATGGCTCTCTTTACCGGACATATTATTATAGTCTTTGATTTTGACACAACCATATTTTTAGACTTGACTGTACTTGAATACTTAACATGCTAATATTGACATTTTGCAGTAAGGTTTTAGTACGGCCAAATAATTAAGATGCGTGATCGCACGTAGCTCTTTCCAAAATCATTTAATCTTTTTTTCTAGTAAATTAAATACTGGTGTACTGCTTCATAGATTTCAATAAATATAGATGATTTCGACAAAACAAGAATACGGCGATTTAGGAATTCGGTGAGACGGGAATCCGACGAAACGGGAATCCAACGAAACAGAAATACGACGAATTAGGAACAACTCACACGAAGACCGTCTGGTTCTGCATGACCTTTCGGAACATTGATTTAAAGTAACACGATTTTCACTCATTATCACAACACAACAAACGGGGCTCAATCACGTATAAATATGATTTTATTTAATTACCTTTAGTTCGTAATTCTGTGACGTTTCAGACGTCGCGTTACGTCCATAGTCTCTAAGGAACTGGAGAGGCGAATGTCAATATCTTCTAGCCGCGCGAGATTTCTGATCTACCCGCGCTTGGTTTTGATTATTCATTTGTACACTAAGGTTGTCACTATACCGACACACTACACTCACGACATCTGGCACTTTGTCAGATGAAGTTTGATGCTGTTTACATTGACTAATAACTGGATTCCATGAAGATGAAAGTTTGAAACCGCCGTCCTGGTCGAAATTGGGGTGTTTCTTGATTTCCATTCCGTCACGTACGATTCTAATAGTAATTACATAAGAGGATCTTGGGATTATGAAGCTCAATCCCATGGTTTGGTCCCGACTCTAGTAAATGTTCGGTAATAGCGGACGTATTTTGACTACCGGTTTAGCTCAGCGGAAGTAACGTTGTCTACGAAGCTGAAGGTCCTGGCAGATATTTGTGTGAAGAGCATAAATATTTGTTCCTGAGTCTTGGGTTTTTCCTACGTATATAAGTAAATATATCTATTAAATATACCGTCGTCTAGTACTCATAACATAAACCATATTGAGCCTACCATGGGACTAGCTCGGTTTGTGTAAAAATTGTCCTGTAATATATTTTTTATTCACCTGGCGGTTTTTAACAGCTGCGATATGTTCCTTGACTCTGCAGTTTAGGCTGGTGAGAATTATAATATGTCTTGTCACTGTCAGTCAGTTGGAAAATACGAATAGAATGATTTAGGAACAATCTCCGTGCCTTATTTCTCTATTCCTGGACTCCCGCATATTGCAGTGGCGACGAGATAAATAATGATTAACTCGGTAATTTTATTTTGTTAAAATAAAAGGGGAGTGAGCAAAAAAACATATCGAGCGGAAAAGTTAGCGAGTTTTACATAAAGACCGGGACGTGGTCGTCGTACTGGAGATGTATATTGAAGTAAACAGCGCAAAAACGGAGCTCAAGTTACCAACGTTAATAGCAAGTTATAGGAGATGAGGCGTATGAACTGCTAGCAAACTTGTCAAGCCCTAAAAAGCCGTCGGAATTAACTTATGACTTTGTTGTGCAATTATTGAGTCATCATTTGCAACCGGCGCCATCGCTGCTAGCCGAACGGTACCGATTCAGAAAAAGGAGACAGGAGTCAGGAGAAAGCAACGCCGGGTATGTAGCGGAGCTAAAGATGGCTGCTCGTTATTGTCAGTTTGAGGCAACCTTAATCGATAACTTGCGAGACCAATTTGTTTGCGGCTTAAGGAGACAACACGTTGAGTTTCACAAATGCAGTAAGAATGGCTATTTCTTTAGAGGCGGCGGAGCGTGACGCAGCGGCGGTGGAATGTACGGCGGGAACGGCCGACGTCAGAGCAGCCGCAGCAGAAGCCGAGCCGGTTAGTGCGATGACGGCGGGACACAGCCAGCGACCTATGCCCAGCCGAGGTGGGCGTGTTGTAAAGCAGGGCGTGCGCGGTGCGCGGTGTGGCGGTGGTGCTGTCGAACTGCACAATCGGCCAGCGCGTAGTTCCAGCGGAAGCACGCGGGAGAGAGGAAACTGCAGTGGGTGTGGGGCGACCAGTCACAGCTATGATTTGTGCCGATTCAAGGATTACGAGTGTTGCCTTTGCAGGCGTACTGGTCATCTACGCCGAGTGTGTCCTGAACAGCGCATGGAGAGGCCGCGAGCTGGACGGGCAAATGTACATTTTGGAGGGGCAGAGGAAGGAGAGTGTGTGGAGAGGCAGCAGGATACCCTCCTGGAAGAAGATTTTCACCACAAGTGCTTAAACGACTACCAGCCGGCAAGATTACGTGTTTCTATGAATAACAAAGTAGTCGTCATGGAGGTTGACACAGGAACAGCGGACTCTTGCATTAGTAGCGATACATACTGCAAAAATTTTAGCAATATTCCACTTGAGCCATCTAATATTAATTTGCGATTTTATGATGGGACCGCTCTTACGCCGCTTGGTTTAATAAATTGTAATGCTCAGTATGGTGATACCAAGAAATAGTTGGAGTTATTTGTTATAGCGGGTGGTACTACTTCTCTCATAGGCCGGCAGTTGCTGGCGGAGTTGCATCCACTGCCTTACGCGCTGCGCGCCCACGTCGACGCAGAACTGGAGGCCATGCTGCGAGATGGCATCATCGAGTTCGTTGACTGCTCCGACTGGGCCTTTCCTCTGCTACCTGTCAACTAACCTGATGGCTTGCTGAGAATTTGCGCGGATTATAAGGCGACGGTTAATCACGCGTTATTGGTGGATAGTTATCCACTGCCGAAGATCGACGATTTAATTGTTCGATTAGGAGATTCACAATTATTTTCAAAGATCGATCTGTCGATCATCATCATCAAACGAATTAGACGAATCGAAGTTTTGCACGGTCATAAATACCCATCGTGGTTTATTCCCTTATAATTGATTTGTTTTCGGTCTGGCTTCAAGCCCTGGAATTTTCCATCGAATTATGTGTAACTTACTTGGAGGCATACCCAATGTTGAGGTGTTTTTAGATGATGTAGTGATAGGAGGCAAAAATTTAGTTGAGAACTTACGGGCTTTGGAGGCTGTTTTCAGTAGGTTACATCAAAAGGGTTTAAAACTGAAAAGTAGTAAGTGTGTTTTTCTGGTGAACGAAATTAAATACTTAGGGTATGTGTTGAGTAAGGACGGTATCAAAACGGGTACGGATAAAATAGAAGCGATTACGCGAAAATCCCTCGTCCAAATAATGGCACAGAGTTGCGGTCATTTCTGGAATTGATAAATTTTTATGCCAAGTTTGTGAGGCATATGAGCGGTAGGTTAGCATCCTTATATGATTTACTAAAAAAATATTTAGAATGGGCTGGTCACGTGAATGCGAACAAACGTTTGTGGAAATTAAACAGTTGTTGTCCAGTACACAACACAAGTTGTAGCATGCTACAACTGTCGGTGGGGTGCTATCTCAGCCGATTATAAACGGTAGTGGCGAACGCCCGGTGGCTTATATATCGCGGACATTAAATGACGCGGAGAAAAATTACTCACAGATACATCAGGAAGCCTTAGCGATTATCTTCTGTGTCAATAAATTCCATCAATACCTGTACGGTCGGTATTTTACGCTTAGGACGGATCACAAGCCCTTGGTGTCCATCTTCGGACCACACACGGATATACCGGCTATGGCTGCAAGTCGCATGCAACGGTGGGCGGCCCTGATTCTAGCGGTTATTGAGTATGTTTGGTCTAACGACAACGAGGCGGACGAATTGTCACGTTTACCAGTAGTCCGAAATGGTACACTAGGTCCCACAGCGCCCGAGCAAACGTACCTTCATTTCATTTAACTGGCGTTATTGCTCGACTATAATGAAGTTTGTAAACAAACGGGGCAGGATCCCATACTAGCTTGGGTATTGAGGTATGTAAGCAACAGTATTAGCATACCATATACCTTATACCATATGCCTTTTGGCATTAAGTTCGCCATTTGTACTTACTTTTGTTTTGTGGAATAAAGTTTAAATAAATAAATAAATAAAATATACACGTGCCCGCTTCCTCATGGTTGCATGGCTCTAAAGTTTTCTTATCTTAGTGTCTGACCGAAGATACGGTTTCGGTTTCGGCCTGTTTCGGCCCAAAACCCATGTTTCGGCTAGATGGTTCGATTTCGGCCAAAAAACACCCGGCTGGCAAATCTTCTAAAAATACGAGACTTATATTCTAAGTTGTATACTCAATTATGTAGAAACCTTATACGATGTTGAATTAAAGTTATAACTTTCATAAGTAAAAGAAGTAAAAAATTGTAACGTACAGCATTATACTAATTATAGTTTAATAATCTTAAAAAAACAGTACTAGTAACATTTAAAATGTTCTATAGAACATCAAGATACCTATAGTAATAATAACTAGCTAATAAAGTATATTTGAATGAGCCTTTCGAGACTAGCTGATTGTGATTATAAAAACCGGTCAAGTGCGAGTCTGACTCGCGCACCGAGGGTTCCGTACAAACTTTTACTTATTCCGTTTCAACTTGCCGCTTGACTTAACTTTGCCTCTGGTATCTAAGGCGTCACATACAAATGAAAGAAAGAAAGAAAGAAGAAAGAAATAATTTATTTGCATACACACATACATAAAACAAAACAAAAGGTGTAAAATAATTACAGCAGTGTGCAAGCAAAAAGGTTTAAGCTAAGCATGTGCTACAGCCGGGAGGCCGCAACGCTGATTTTCAGCCAAAACCTTGTTGGTGACAAACGACCACCACACAGGGCATCGGTCTAAGTCCATTCTGTATGACATCAGAAAATAATCACAATATATATATATAAGAAGCATGAACACAATAATTCCAACTATAATTAGTTACTACACTTATCCCAAAATCCTTGAAAGCATGTATACTTACGTGCATTAGCACTAAAATAAAACAATAATAATAAGTACATATAGATACGCCGCTCAGGTGCACTGAGCTTTTTGCATGAAAATCAGATGGACTTTGTATTTAAGTCTGAAGCTGTTTACTGATTTAGAGGTTCTGATAGATAGTGGCAGATTGTTCCAGCAGTTGGTAGCAGCGTATCTAAAACTGCCACGAAAAGCGGCAGTTTTGTGGGCGAAATGAGAGGCAAACTTAACCAAACCGAGCGATTCAAAAAATATTTTTGGTGATTAAAAAAAAAGTAAGACAGATAAATGTATGGTTATAATTTTCGTGTAATATTCACATTAAATTACATAATTCCAGAAAATTTCTGATTTTTCGTTTCGTAAACTTCGGAGATAAAGAGGGGAATATGGTATTTTTTTCCACATTCTTCTTAATAAAACAAATTTAAGCAATGTAAAAAAAATGTTCAAAAATGTACAAATCAAAACTTTTATATGATACCCTACTTAACCTAGTGACTAGACTTGAAATTTTTGCCCCCCCCCGCATGTTGGTCGATATGTTACAAAATATAAATATATTTTATAATGTTTTCTTCGCAATACTTGTGGGCTGACCATGTTTATGAATATTCCAAATTTCAAATAGATAGCATAAGTAGTTTTGAGAGAAAACGCTAATAGTGGGACAGACAGACAGACACAGTCGCACCATATCCTTATTTACCTTTTTGGTACGGAACCCTTAAAATTAAAAGTAAATCTGAAAGAAAATACATACATTGTGGTATGATTATCACATTTTAATAAAAACATGTTCTATTTTATACCATGTACAATAGGCTATTTTACCCGTGTCCAGCAGTGGACGTCCTATGGCTGAAATGATGATGATGATGATGACAATGGGCTATTAAACAGTAGAACAAAAAAGAAAAAAAAAATAAGATGCTGATAATACAAGCAAAATAAAAACAACGTTAAAATTTTGAGTTGATATCTTACGTGTATCTTGTTTTATGAGTTTTAAAGTTGGATGGGATAGTCAATTTTTAAAGTATGAAATATTAATAACTTAACTAATAATAGCATTCCATAACCCATAAAATGTTTTTGAATTTTTCTTCTAAAACCGTTTCAATAAACGAAAGTTATTAACATAGTTGCAGAAGAAAGTTCTTATTTCCCTATACAAGATACTAACGTGTGACGTCACATGCTTCTAGACTTTATTATGAAGCGTTTTTTGGGAAAGTCCAAAAATGTGCTTTTAACGTCGTTGTATTTCGGGAAGTTTTTATATCATACCATAAAAAATGACAAATAGCCTATTAACAAGTCGCTACCTCAGTATTACAGTTAGTGTATAATTTTAAATTTTTCACTTTTTAGGGTAGTTAAATGTCGACCCAGTGTCACTATACAGTGTTGAAATTTCAATTTGATAAAAGTTGAACGGCGAGATATTTCCTTAGTCAAATATCTGGAAAGAACGGCCCACTGACATTTTATTCAACGTTTTAATACTTTTAATCAAAATTTTAATCACGTTTCTAAGAGGTTCGGTTTCGGCCAAAACTATAATCAAACCGAACCTTCGGTTTCGGCAAAAAACATGTTTCGGTTGGTCGCTAGTTTATCTCTTTTGCTGTTGCTTTGTATTGCTGATCTTTCTATTACGTAAAATTCATTGCCTGCTTTGAATTCTGTATCTTGGCACTGGAGAGACAAGAAATTGAAAAATATATATAACGTTGTGGATGCGGATGTTGATGTGCTAGCCGTTTCATGTGTGTTACAACTTTCCAGAGGCGTGGCGACAGGAAAATTACAAAGGAAGTTGTAGCGTATTAATTTACTCATATTTAATGAAAAAGGCGGTTATAAGTCTTGCACTGGGCAACTCGATGGGAATCGGTCTATATGGACGCCACGCCAGTGCAACTTGCACAGCTTGAGAAACTGTGGGTTCATATTGGCACAGGAAAAAAACACCAGTTCTTCCCATGCCATGCTATTGCAGCTTCGTTAGGTAACCTGATTATACTCGGGGATTACACGCTTTTTCTGGGTGTAATATTTTTCGCCGGTAAAGGGAAGAAAAGCGCTGTTGATGCTTGGGACTCTTATTCAACCGCAACAGAGGGCTTCCGATATGCCAAAGCAGGAAACATAGAGGAGGCTTTGCCGATTGTGGAGAGATTTGTTATTGCTTTGTATTACAAGTGAGTTTATATGATTCTGTTTGGCTCTCAACTGTGTGTGCGTGTCGCTGTGTCACTGAACATCTAACAACTGTCTTATCTTAAATCGCATACATGCACTGATATCAACTTGCGCAGAAAATCACTATTTACTAAAAAAGACAACCGTCAACTTAAGACGCCTTGCGAAATCAACTATTGTGAGCAGCATATCAGGGAGGGCATATATGGGGTGGTCACGTATTAAAACCAATTCAATACCAACCATGTCCTGCCGTCTGGGGTTGGGCGAAAAGTGATGGCATATGGGAGTCTCTTTGGGCCAGCCTACCGTCAACAACCGCTCCTTGTATGAAGTGAATCAGGTGTAGATGCTGGCAAAAAAACGCAGGAAGCTGCAATTGTGTGAAAAGAGATATGAATAAAGAGCACAGAACTATGTGACTGCAGCAGAAACTGTTAACTAATATTTTTTATTATATTTACAAATGTTCTTTTATTTTAATGAAAATCGTAAAAAGTATCACTTAAACTTTGGTTTCCAAGTAAAATTATGGGAACACCAATTTGCCTACATTATACGAAAATCCGAAATTATAGTGGTCTCAATCTGTTTTAATGTTAAGAACATCATAAAATATCATATAGATTTAGAAGCACCTAATCAGTGTCATTATCAAACACTAATATGCAGAATTCTATGACATCCCGCCATTTCGCAGTTCCGCCGTTAAATAGTTATATTTTTTAAAACCCATTTCAAAGTTAAATATGTCAAAAAAGTTTATGATCATATATTCTAAATAAAATGGGTTATTTACTCGTATTTTTTTATAGTGCATTACCTCACCGTTTAATTTTAGACTCAGATTATATAAAAAAAATTGTTTGCAATTTTTGAGCTAAACTCTGTTTTTTTTTACGGACGAGTGAAAATTTTGTTCCAGAAATGAATTCCTCTTCTTTGAATTATACGAAAACGATACCAAACACGACCTATTTACTAAACTTACGTAGTAATCAAGCTCGGAATGCAGCGTGGTCTGCGTGGTAGGAGGGGTACGGAACAATTTCGTGGGTACCTGGCTAAATCGTCTCAATTTGCTCGTCGCCATTTGTAGTACTCCTTGTTACAAAGACGGAAAAGGGAAAATATCTGGCTCGTTACGTCATCAGTCGTTTTTGCCATTTTGGCTACGTAACCCTAAAATACATATAAATTTCGGAATTCTGAGCGAACAAACATGAAAAAAAATGCAACCGATTTGAGAACCGCCTCTTTTTTTTGGGAGTCGGTTAAGCAGGTTTTAATCTCCTGAAAAGCACTTTAAAATAATTGATGTAGTTTAACATAGTGACATGAGATAGATTTAATTGTAATCGGGCGTAGCATCGAGCGCGACAAGCTAAAGGCCCGTCCACCCGTAGCCATAAACTATAATTTTATAAGCGGCATACTCACGTGCCCTCATTGTGCACTGGAGTTTGCTGCGAAATCTACATAAGCCATCTTCGGATGCATCAGCGCCCAACCAATTAGGATAGATTAGGAGTCGAAGTGGTTGCCATGGTCGAAAACGGTTGGAAAGAGTAGTAGTAGTAAATAGTAGTAATTCTAATATTTTAGTCATCCATTTGAGTAAATATATATTGTTATAAAAAATAAAACCCAGTGATAAAAAGTAGACTCAAACAGTATCAAGCAAATTGAAATAAACTTTTTAGTTTATACGGAGTACGCAGGCACGGGGGCAGAATTCTAGTAAGAGGTGGATACCGGCACTATTAAAAAGGCACAAACACCAATCAGAATTCTTCTATTTTGATTTGCCACAAAAAGGGGATTTGTATAGGCTCAATTACACTGGTATTCGAAGATAATACAATCATTAATGAAACTTCATTGCCTCTGAATGTGCCCGATTTCCAAAGAATGGATATTGAGAAGAAGATTATCCCATTAAAAGAAAAGGTAACCACTGATTATAGCCCTCAGGAGCAAAATGTACAATACGTAAAATGTACACTACGCGTAAAATGTACAATACGCAAAATGTTCACAACTTATAATGTGCACAAGCGAAATGTACAATAAGCAAAATGTACATACGCAAAACGTTCGATACGCAAAATGTTCACAACGTATAATGTGCACAAGCGAAATGTACAAAAAGCAAAATGTACATACGCAAAACGTACAATACGCAAAATGTGCAACATGCAAATAGACATACTCAAAATGTACAGTCGATACACAATTACACACATTGGTAAGGTTTTCACATTTTGAATTGTCACGCTCTGGCTTTTTTTTCTCATAACATCGTGATTAATACACAAATAAATGCACATAGCAGGATTCGAACCCATCTCAGCGTCTCCAGCTTCGAAGACAGGGTCAACACTGACTAGGATTGGAGGCCGTGGACTTATCTTTCGGCCTCAATTGTTGTTTGATGTACTAGGTCTACTTTATAATCATGACCTAAAATATTTTCATAGTATTTTACGCGTCCGAAGTTGCGGGTAAAAGCTAGTATTATAATACGTGTATTTCATAAGTTTTGTCTAGTACTGATATATTATTGCTTTACTTCAAATAATCTGTAGTAAGAACTCATTCCTTATCGAAGTTAATACCGGCACTCGAGAATATCACCACTGATCACCACACAAACGGTGTTGGATTCCTGGTCTCCAACAAAGTTATAGGAAACGTAATTCGCTTTGAGGCAGTCTCAGACAGATTCTGTGTCCTTCGCACTAGATGGCAATTTTACAACATCTCAATGATCAATGCCTATGCCCCTACTGAGATGGCCGATGATGATACTAAGGCTGAATTTTATGAACAACAAGAAACGGCATATGATCAGCTACCCAGCTATGAAACAAAAATGGTGGTGGGTGACTTTAATGCCAAGGTCGGACGTCAAGATATTTTTGTACCGAGTATAGGAAAGCATAGCAAACATGAACTGACAAACGACAATGGTCTGAGACCTATAAGTTTTGCCACTTCCAAAGCCACGGTCATCAAGAGCACAATGTTTCCGCACAAAAATATCTACAAAGGTACGTGGAAGTCCCCGGACGGAAACACCGTCAACCAGATTGATCCCGTTTTTATTGACGGGAGACGAAAAAGCTCCATCCAAGATGTAAGATCTGTCCGAGGCGCCGATTGTGACAGTGATCACTACACTACATGCTAGGTTTTAAATTAAAAATGAAAATGGTGGGTGACTTTAATGGTAAGGTGGGACGTAAAGATATTTTTGTACCAACTATAGAAAAGCATAGCAAACACGAACTGACAAACGACAATGGTCTGAGACCTATAAGTTTGGCCACTTTCAAAGCCACGGTCATCAAGAGCACAATGTTTCCGCACAAAAATATCTACAAAGGTACGTGGAAGTTCCCGGACGGAAACACCGTCAACCAGATTGATCACGTTCTTATTGACGGGAGACGAAAAAGCTCCATCCAAGATGTAAGATCTGTCCGAGGTGCCGATTGTGACAGTGATCACTACATGCTAGGTTTTAAATTAAAAGTGAAAATAAGTATTTCACAAAAATATTGCAAACATAGTGTTGAGATAATAGAAACCGAAAACCTGACAGATAAAACGATCAGAAAAAAGTTCCAAACAGAGTTAGGCAATAAATTTCAAGGACTAGAATAAGATGAAGATATTGAAAATATTTCGGCACGTACAAGAGACACAGTAAAAGATGTAGCGCTCATAATTCTTGGGAAACGTCGAAAGAGAAAGGGGAAGACATGGTGGAGTAACGAATGCGAAAGAAGTATTGAAGAAAAAAGGAAATATAAGATTTTATTGGAACAGGATAATAAGTGGGAAGGTAAATACAAAGAACTTCAAATATACACAAAAAAAAGGTGATTCGTAGGGCGAAAAGGCAATATATGAAAGACAAAGTTAGAGGAATGGAAACGCTTATTAAGGCCAGGGACTCACGACAATATTGCCATGAGTTGAGAAATTTTAAAAAGGGTTATCAACCTTTATCTCAATTTCTAGAAGACGCCGACGGCAATCTAATCACAGAAGAAGCAGAGAATTAAGAATATCAGGCGTAACTACTTTGAGCGACTATTAAACTGCCCCCCGGTTCATCAACCCATGCCTAGAATAACCAGCGATAACGATGTCGAGGTAGAGCCACTATCGTTTGATGAGATCCGTCAAGGAATAATAAGGCCCCTGGAATTGATGGCCTACCTTCAGAAGTCTGGAAATACCGTGGAGGGTAAATACAGTCTAATTTGTATTTACTAATAGTTAAGATCAGCAACCTCGGGAATAGAATACAGGTATCATCTGCCCGGTACATAAGAAAGACTGTAAAAAGAAGTGCACAAATCAAATGATTGGAACCTTACGCGGAACGAATCCTGGGTGATTATCAGTGTGGGTTTCGTCGTAATCGCAGATCTTCTGTCTGGGGATGGGAATACGCCGAGAGCATTCAGGTATTTTTTGTGGATTTCAAAAATCATATGACAGTATTGACCTATTCGCCCTGTATACCATTCTCAGGAACTTCAACATCCCCAAAAAGTTAGTGAATATGATTCATGTAGCGACCAAAAAAAGTGAGATGAGGGTAAGAATTGATAATGGGCTAACGGACGAGTTTGCGGTAATTACAGGACAGGACTAAAACAAGACGATGCCCTGTCGCCCATGCTTTTTAATTTAGTTCTAGAGTTTGCCCTTAGACATGTGCTTGCACTGGATGTCGGGGTGCAACTAAATTGACAGCATAAGGTGATAGGTTGATGGTCATGGGTTATGCAGATGACCTAGAGCTACTGGCGCAAAACAAAGGGGACCTGGGGGTCATGGCAAAGATGGTGGAACAGGAGGGAGAGAAAATTGGTCCCAAAATCAATCGCCAGAAAACAGAATATCTCCTCATGAAAAGGTACAAAGACGTCAGAGCAAAAAGAGCGGATTTGACAGTGGGAACAACTACCTACAAAGGCGTAGTAGATAGATTCAAGTACCTTGGTTGCATAATTACCGACACCAACGATAGGGCGGAGGAGATTGACGTTCGAATCCAGAACGCCCTAAGATGTTCAGCAGCGCCCCATAGAGTTTTAGTGTCCAAGCTGATCAGTACACCAACCAAGATTCGCGTCTACAAAACTGTTATTAGACCAATCCTGATGTATGGGTGTGAGGTATGGACACTGACTCAAAAGGAAGAAAATAAGCTCTTAGTAGCGGAAAGGAAAATCTGGCGAAAGATTCTGGGACCAATAAGAAATGAGGATGGCAGCTGGAGGAGGAGGAAAAACAGTGAGTTAGAAGACCTGGTGGCTATACCTCATATTATCGGCGAGATCAAAGCCACATGACTCCGCTGGCTGGGTCACCTGGTGAGGATGGGAGACGATTGGGCCGTAAAGAGAGCGTATCAGGGGCAACCGAGTGGAAGACAATTAGGAAATATATACATTTTAATGACAACTTGCATAACGATGGCGACCGGTATTATAAAATCAGACCACTGCTAGAAGCATTCCGTAAAAAATATTTGCAAATAGAAGATGAAAGTCGTTTCAGCGTCGACAAAATGATAGTGCCATATAAAAGCACAAAGGCCGGCAGCCGTAGACAGTATATAAAAAATAAGCCAAAAAAGTGGATGTACAGTGTGTCTGGTCAACGATGTCGGAGCTTTTAAGGTTGTGTAGTACAATCAATTTCATCGATAAATCACCAAGTGTTTTTTTTTTAAGTCAACGGTCATAAAATGGCGGCATTTTTAATTTTTCAAACACCTGAGCACGGGTGCATGTGGTATTTTTGCTATTATCTGTCAATTATTCGTCCTACGAATACAAAAAATATCTTATTAGATACCTAAACATATCAGCAATCGATTAAATTTAACAATCGTACGCAAACGTTTCAATAACAGAGCAAAAAAAAAATTAAACGTAAATAATAAGGACAAAAACGCATATTTTTTCAGATTTCATTTGTTTTTGAAAAAACTAGGTCGTTTACCTACTTTTTTTGTTTGTTCTGTGTTTATAGTACGGAATATTTGATAGAAATGCACACCAAAATCGTAGCTCTATCTTTGATACTTCAAAAATAAAACGTGTTCAAATATGACCCTGTTAATTACCTTTTTGACACAATCCCAAGAACAATCATCCCCACTTCCAATTTTTCTTTTACGAGCAGGTAGATAAATCAAGGGGTGCTGCCATCTTCAGCTTACTTCTGTTCGATTGTATACTTTTGTTAATTGTTGGACTTGCTGTTTGTTTTCCGCTTTGTTACAATGGAGGACCGTCAGTATTCTAGTCAGCACACTGCTGACATACATTTCGTTTATGGGTTTTGCAACGGGGACGCGAATGCTGCTGTTCAAGAGTACGCAAGGAGGTTTCCTAACAGACCCATTCCGAATGCTCGCACATTCATAAGAATCCATGCACGGCTCGCTGAGAACGGCATAAGAAGTCCTGCCGATCAACGTGTTCGACTTGTGGCACCCCAGGACGCAGAAGAGATATTAAGATTAATCACACATGATCCGAGACTGAGCATTAGAAGAATAGCAAACCGGATGAATTTATGCAAGTGGACAGTCTGGAAAGTATTAAAAAGAGAAGGTTTACACCCGTATCATTTTAGACGGGTACAAGATATTATTGAACCAGATTACGCTGCAAGATCTGTTTTTTGTGCCTGGATAACAAGAAGAGCACGCAGGGAGCAAACGTTTTTGAGACGTATTATGTGGACCGACGAGGCCACTTTCACGCGATCGGGATTTACAAACCACCGCAACGAGCATCTGTGGCAGTTGGAGAATCCTCATGCTGTAAGACAAGGTTCGTTCCAGCACCAGTTCTCAGTGAATGTTTGGGCAGGAATTATCGACGATATTTTAGTTGGGCCTATTATTCCACCAGCGACAATGAATGGCCCACGATTTTTGGAATTTCTTCAAACAGAGTTTCACGACGCATTAATGGAGCTGTCAATAGCATATAGGAGAAGGATGATTTTACAGTTGGATGGTGCTCCCCCACATTTTGCAAGAGATGTGCGAAATTATTTGAACGAGCATTAAGTCCCGTGGGTTGGACGTGACGGACATATCGCTTGGCCACCTCGATCGCTGGACTTAACTCCACTCGATTATTTTCTATGGGAAACCTTAAAACAAAGAGTGTACGTTGACATACCGAGAATAAGGGAAAAATTAGTGCAAAAAAATAATAGAACATGGAAACATATTAAGAGAAGATAATGAGATGATTCGGCGGTCTACGCAGCATGTTGCGATAAGAGCAACTGCTTGTCTCCGAAATCAAGGTGGCCATTTTGAACAGTTACTCAACTAATTGTCATCGTTAGCCTTAAGATACTCTTGCTGTGATTTCTTATTCAAGTTTAAATTATTATTACCGCTTTGTTTTATTGTTATCTCCTTCTAAAAAATAAGCTCATTTTTAGGTACATGTTGAAACCTGTGTAACTTCTTAAGTACCTAATTATGTCAGATCCGTAAATTTGATATCGACGTCTAGCCCTATACTACAAACACAGAACAAAAAAGAAGTAGGTTAATGACCTAGTTTTTTCAAAAACAAATGAAATCTGAAAAAAATATGCGTTTTTGTCCTTATTATTTACGTTTAATATTTTTTTGCTCTGTTATTGAAACGTTTGCGTATGATTGTTAGATTTAATCGATTGCTGATATGTTTATCTATCTAATAAGATATTTTTTGTATTCGTAGGACCAATAATTGACAGATAATAGCAAAAATACCACATGCACCCGTGCTTAGGTGGTGATTTATCAATGAAATTGATTGTACTACACAACCTTAAAAGCTCCGACATCGTTGACCAGACACACTGTATAAAGTATTTGTGCGTGCCGGAGTGTCTGGTATAGTATACGTCTTTTTAGTATATGGAGGGGAAGACACGATTCGTCAACATCAGTTTACGGATGAAGAGGAAGGCATGGGATTAGGTGCTAAAGTTGTGCTAGCATTGGCCAAAACAATAAAATAGCCGGCATGCAAAATGTTATGCTTTGACAAGTTCTTTACCTCTATCGAGATGATTACGCATTTGCGAAACGAGTATGGTATATTTTCTTTGGGCACTATTCGGCAAAACAGACTTTGTGGAGCCCAAGAAAACCTCCCTACAGGTAAAAAATAGAAAAAGAAGGGCTGAGGTTGGCACGCTCAGGTTGTTTGCAACAAAAACAAAGTAGTCGCCCTTAAATGGTACGATGATAAATATGTGACAGCTTCTAGCTTATTTGTAGACGCAAATCCAGTGGAAACAATCATGAGAAATATAGTAAAGAGGTCAAAGAAAAGGTTCCAGTGCCCTAAAATGATCAAATAAGATAATGCCAATATGGGTGGGGTGAATCTTTCCGACATGCTGATCGCTCTGTACCGCTCAGACTTTCGTGGACACCGTTGGTATCTGCCTTTGTTTTCACAGGAACTCGACATGGCCATAAACAATTTATGGCTATTGTATCGTCGTGGTAAAAAAAAGACCGAACAAATTACTTTAAAGCTCCTTAGGTATGATATTTATAAATGCATGTTACAGTTTGAAAGAGCTGAGACTGGTTCAAAGAGCAAACATGTTGTTACTAGCGTCATCAAGAACCCAGTAAAAGAAAGTCGAAGCCGTGTGATATGATCAAGTGGACCAACATCCACAATTTTCATCAAAAGGTAAATGTAAATACTGCATGCACCAAAGGCCAGACAAAGTTTGTTAGCCCAAAATGCAAAGTAAGGCTGTGCTTAGTGGAAAACCGTAATTTTTACAACATATACCATTCCAAGTAATTATATTTCTCCGTATTAAAATCATACAGTGGTATCATTGGGCATGTCTTAATTTTACTTAGAGTATGTATTCTGCCGCCGTAAGGAAAAGGGGCGCTTCTACACTAAGTTAAAAAAGGAGAAAATAAATAAAGTCTGTAAACGATAAAATGTGGTCACGCCTGATCCGGTATATTTATCGATAAACTGCTTGTTTAGAAACAGCACTTCTCTTTTATTAATCCACGGATGCAACACTATAAAATAGAAGTACAATCATATTCAAATGTATGATTATTTGTGAGATTTTGCTTTATATATCCCAACTTACTGATTATTCTTTGTACCTACAGCATTTTCTGTCAGACTCTGGTATGTTTCTGCCTCTAAATTTTTTATATATGGTGTATGTAAGAGTTTTTCACAATAACCAACGTTTTTTTATTGTCCTCTGTTTAGGGCAGTTATATTTATTACTATAGTATATTTTGATTTTGACTGATATTTGTCACATACAAAAACTACTTTCGGTGCTTAAAATGGACAGCCTTGCTGGCTACCCCGAGAAGATCAGTCAGTTAATGTAACTGACCAAAAGTCAGATATTAGTCTAAAAAGCGTAAAACACCTTGTTAAAATATAAATACAATTATGGTATTGCAGTAGAAGGGGAATGACCATTGTCAAATAATGTTGTACAAACAATTTAGAGTATGTTGGAATGTATAACGCAAAATCTCCCACATGCTCATATATTTTAATATGATTGTAGTTTTATTTTATAGTATTACATCTACAGATTATTAAAAAAAATGCTGTTTCTAAATAAGCAGTTGATAGAAAAATATTCCAGATCAGGCGTGACCACATTTTATCATAGTCTTTATTTTGTGATTTACAAATTAAAAAAGCGGCCAAGTGCGAGTCGGACTCGCCCATGAAGGGTTCCGCAGCTGTTATACAAAAAAATACACTACAAATGAGAAAAACGATATGAAAATAAACACTAACAAAAGTATCTCCCCGGCACTCTGCTGTCCTTCACGCGTCCACACACGCGTTCACACGTCCTTCTGCTGAGAAGCGCAGTTTTTTGGCAATAACTTAAAAACGGTATGTCCGATCATGTTGAAAACAATTTTTGTTGGAAGTGTTTATTAAGCTTTATATTTGTAAATTTTTTCATATTTTTTGAACATACCATTTAGATAATAGAGGGGCAGGACACAATTTTTGCTACTTTCGTAGCGAATATTTAGGAAAATATACACTCAAACCTCAAAGTATTTTTAGAAGTACTATCGAAATATGTGCCACACATTTATATTTGCTAAAACATTTTTTTTTCACTTTCGATTACATGTATCGAGTACCTCCCACTACTACTATACAATAATTTATATTTATTAATAAAACAGACATTTTTAAATTACGTATAAATACGAGTATTAATGGGAAAACTAAAGCTTCCTCTACTTTCACCATAAGAATTCGTTTATAGTTATTGAAATCAACTTAATTAGTACTTTAATTTCTCTTATGAATATAATACCTACAACAAAAAAAAAATACTCATATTAAGTAGTTAAGTAAATCATTTTATAAAAAAATAATGAGACTAATGATATTTGTAGGAATAACCAGCCAATTAAGTATAATATAATGGAGAATTAACATAATGAATTATTTTCAGCCACGTTTTTGTGTTAAATGCTTCTGAGAGTTCTGAGCATTGGACACAACCCTCTGTAGTTGGTGTTTCTAGTTGTAGGTACTTACAAACTTATTACTTTAACTTACGACGTCCGAAACTTCAAAGAATTACCAACGAAAGTTAAATAAATAAGTCATATTTATACGCGAATAAGCCCCGTTTTGTTGTGTTGTGATTAAATATAAATTATTTTTGAACATCGCGTAAGTCTCGCTCGATCAGACTGTAACAAGATAGGAACAACTGATTATTATATTTATTTTCTTCGTCTTCTTCTTCGTCGTGCCTGAGAATCGTGACCTAAAATTATGTCCCTCTATTGAACGCGATCAAGGGCTATGTGAGCTGAACTCTGCATGGAACCACATGCTTGTTGAATGGAATCCGACCATCTTGCAGGGGCTCTTCCTCTGGCGCGCTTGCCTTCAATTTGACCCAGTATGATGTGACGTTCGAGGCTGTGGTGTGGGGATCGCGTTATGTATCCAAAAAATCTGAGTGCCCTCTTCTGTCAGATTGTTGAGATCATTTGGTGATTTTTAGTTATCTCAGAATGGACTCATTTGTTCTCATTGCGGGATCGCATCGTTCTCCAATACCGCATGTCGAAAACATCGATTTTGCTCTTGTTCAAGCTTTTGATGCACCAGGTTTCTGCACCGCACATAAAGATGGAAAATACTAGTGCCCGCACTAGTCATACCCTGGTACTAAGGCCTATACCATGATTCTTCCACAACTTCTGTAGGAATTAATACTAGGAATTAATAGGATGAATTAATAATATAGGAATTAATAGGATTAATTTATTATTAAATCGCCCGGTGACAACCAAAACTCACAAAAAATTCGGACACTGCTCTTCAAAACCTTGTATCTACTTAGCGAGTCTTGGTCATCAACAGACGAATATACATTTCGTTTACAAAACAACTGTGAAAAAAAGTAATAATAATTAACAATAAATTAGCCATGTAATGTTTAAGCCATATGCATGAAGATGTTTACGTTGTCCTACCATATTGCCTTACTCGTTGCCAAGGGAGAAGCGCGCGCGCGTGGTTACGCCTTCTTACTGCCTAGACGCATCTGATCGAAACGATATCCATCAGCGTGTCCCCTTTGCCCCGCACACCTTGCAATACTACGTAGAAAAGACGGTTCTGCCACTAATGCCACTTGCGTCTGAATTAATAGTGGTTTTACTAAGATGAAGGTGTACAACTGCGCAGAATAGGTGCTAGGCTAGGTGCATAAAACTTTTGTTTTGTTACCTTTCTAAATGAAAATAAAGTTTCAATAGGATACGCATACATTATAAATTTGAAAAATACATGCACTTTTGTGCAGTCACGTTTAAAAAAAAAGATAAGTAAGCAATAATGTGAATTTTTGGCAAATGCCTAAAAAAATTTTTAAAAAATAGTTAAAAAAACACCGTGGGCAGGACAAGTGTTAATTGGCACGAAATGTGTTGCAAGTGACCATACCTATCTACCGGGTCTTTTGACAGACGCTCTGCCAAACACCCTGTATATTAAAAATATTTAAAAAAAGAAAACTGAAACAGACTATTTGAAGGTCACTACTGAATCGAAAAATGTTTTTATATTTTTTTCCTAAGTTTGTACGTCTTGTTGTGGCTTCAACACGTCAAAATGGCAAAACATTATCTATTCTTGGTTTACGGGCGGCTGGGCAACCACGGATGATTATAGAATACTTCATACTCAAATACGCTAAAGAAAAAAAGAGGGGTTTGGCTTTTTCTCCTTCGCGAACAAAGTTGCGGTCACCTTGTAGTACCTGTGTATTTATCTTTTTTTATTCGTCGAAGAATTACCAATGAAAGGTAATTAAATAAATAATATTTTTACGCCATTAAGCCCCGTTTTGTTGTGTTGTGATAATGAGTGAAGATCTCGTAAGTTTATATCAATGACCTGTGTATTTGTAGCATAAGTGTGTCACCGTTATATAATTTTAAATATTAAGTTAACCCAACTATATTCATGATAAATTATAGTGTAGTTGCACTAGGTCAGAATACAGCAGTAATCCGTTCCTACCTTCGGAGCCTAAGACAATGTGTGTGCGTCCTCGCGCGTACAGCACAACGTACGAGTGGCACACGGCACGCCGGGTGCCGCATAATAGAGCGCGGGGCTGCTGCCGCATTGCGTCCCCCAAATTGCATCCACAACTGCGCAAATTAAAATCTATTGCGGTATGCTAATGCATTTACGAGGTGTTTTTTCATTTGCATGACTCGAGGGCCGCAGCGACCCAACAACGAGATATCTGGAGCCAATTGTATCTCCAAAGTGTTCCGAACCGATAATTTTGGTTAACATGGTTCAGAGGCTGCTCAAATGTCTTTTAAATTACAGAATCAAAAGCAGAAAATAAACTATAGGTATACATTCTACGCGAACATATGGTAAGTCATTACTGTGCTAAATCTTCATATGACATGTTCCTGCGTATTAATGGGTGTTTTGTATCCGTTTTTTGTTTGAATTTATATCTGTCAACATGGAGCAAATTTTTATAATTTAAATAAAGCGCAATAAATCAAAGCTGTGAAATGTAACCAGCGGGCCTTTGATGGTTGCGTGTCACGGGATAAATAAGTGACATAGCTGCCGTCACCTTCTGACATGTACGTGAGTGCGAGAGTGACAGGCGCGTTATCATATCATTTATCGCGTGATAAACGCGACCATCATAGGCCCGCAGTTCGTTGTTATACAGAGATAACAGTGATAATAGTTATTAATGCATCTATTTTTTCTGCATTGCTTATTTATGTTATTCAACTGCATAAGCGAAGAATTCTAAGTTAGAATCCTGAGCGTAGCGAGTAATGCAATGGCTCGAGGTCTGGTTTCGTGTATCACAATTCACCTTTTCACCTCAGCGCAGTGAGAACACATGAATAATCTGGTCGTAGATCGATCTTTATTTAACATAATCATATACCTAAGCATCTAAGCGTGCGTGTGTGAGTTTTCGTGTTATATTATCCACGGTTTTTATAATTTATTGAACAGCATCTTCTGGCAGTCTTTACTAGGTTTCTGGCTTTGTAGAGTCTAAACATAGTTTTATTCCACCCGGGTCATGGCTGTTCGTAAGTCCTTAAATGGTTCGATTACCTATGAGAGTCAAAACGTATAGTTTGTGTCATGATGACTCATAAGTATTAGTCACGTATTGTTTGTTATCATGGAGTTAGTTTGAGTACTGCTAACAATCTACTTCATGCTTATATCATACCAAACTCTTGAAATGTCAAAACAATAGAATACTGGCATTTGGTTGTCTGATATAAGTTTCCTTCATTCTTTCCAGACTTAGCAGTGTGTAGATGAAGAATTTTCTAAAATGGAAATTCAACAAAAAGAGGCATTTTTTTTAGTACAAATCAAAAAGGCAACCAGACATTACTATACAGTATACACATATATAATTTGGGAGTGACAAATAAAAGTGGTACTAATCTTTGGAAGTGTAGTATAATTTGGCTTTCCTGTTTCTGTGCGGCCTCAATGACAATTGCAACACGGTAATAGAGTCGTTATGTTAGCGTTGAAAAAACCGGAAAAAATGAAATGTGTTTTCCGAAGTTTATTTTTCGGAATTTTTAAGAAGTTAACGAATATATCATTAAATATTATTTATTTTTAATCACTGTCACTCTCCTCATATAACAATTAAATAAAAGTTTTGAAGTCGTATGGGCACTTCACACATGTTGCTCCGTTAGCCGTGTAGCATTAGGAAACGCGAACTCTTTTGAGCAAAATTTGTATTTGGTTTTTTTTTTGGTATCCTTCTCGATTGTTCCGAAACACCGCTTTATGGACGAGGCATTTTTACCAAATAGAAGAACAATAATAATTGTTATCAATACCAATCTCACAAGAAATATATCATTCTATGTTTCGCTTTTAATTAGAAATGAATGTGTTCTATAAGATATGATAAAATGTCTTTATAAAACATATTTCTGATTGCTAATGGCAATGTCAAAATAGCCGCCAGCATTCAATAAGGTGGTGGCTTTTGTGGTTTTTTTTCTATAAATATCTGAAAAAAACTAGTTGAATGAAAAAAACGGATTGTTTTTCGGAATTTATTTAACGCTAATTATGTACTGTATTATTTAATTATATTTTTCAATTACCTCCATTTATAACGGTAATTAACTTAATTCACCATGTTTGTATTTCTATTACCATTTTTTTTAATGCTCTTAGTTGTATTGGATATATGCAACCATTAACTACTACATTTTTTGGAACAAACCAATGTTTTTATTTGATTATTTGTGTTCATTATTATTCACTATTTTCATTTTGTTTCATGATAAAGTAAATTGATCAAATGTATGTTTGGGCATATGTAAGCCGTCTTTGTCAGAGCAGCTTTATTTAATCTCCGATACGTGCAGACAGGACTGATTAATAAGAAAATACTAAATAATTGTTAAAAAATACTTTAAAAGCTTTTACTCAAAACTATCGATCATTTCCATGACGTCTTCCCAGCAATCGTCAAAAATTAAGCTGTTGATATGCTTGAACATTAATCTCAAACATGTTTCCCGAAAATTGTTTATGCAGAGATCCGCAGAAAACATCCCGCATTTTGTTGTTTAACTCTTCCATTTTCTGTCAAATTAACACCCAATAATTTTTGTCTACCATCAGGTATTTCCCATTGTTTGCAATTGCAACATACTTTTTGAAAAATGCCCTGAAGAGTGGATTATTGACGAGTGGATGCCATGGAATTTTAAAAGAGATTAGAAACATCAACAAACAATGAAAAAAAAAATATATGACGTTGCTGGCTGTACTATCTTTCATTTGTTTGTCTTTCTTTAACTGCTTGATACGAATGTCACACGCTGTACGCAATTTTTCCCTGACATTTTCATCAGAATAGAGCTTGCGGTAGTTCTTATTCCTCTTATTACTCGTTTTTACTTTCCGATATTTAAATGTTTTGAAATAATCATAAGTAAATAATTTTACTAATTTAAATTGTCACCACAACATTGTTTCAAGAATGCTACTCTGACAAAACCATGATTTCATGACAGATATTAAAAAGGGTCATATGTTAAATTACGATAATATCCGTTTTAGACACAATCATAATCTTAAGTATCGACTCTATAGGGTCTTGTTCTATTTCCAGATCTGTTTTGCGACGACCCCCGGGACCGTCCGGGCTATGGACATCACCAAAACTGAAATATTACGTAGAATTGAGCGTAACATCAGCCACACACTTAACTAACCATTGGTAGACCTCATTGACATTGACATAAAGCCTGCATATGGTCAGTTAAGTGTGTTGCTGTTTGTAGATGTAATCCACGTCATCAAAAAATAAGATTCACGTTGCTACTTTGTACGAGAAAAGTTTGTGAAAATTATCAAGCAGTTCAAGAAATATTCGAAGGATGTTTTATTTGGGTCAATTTCAACAGATCGCATTTTTTGTACCATGCCGGTGTAAATATTTATTTCTGTTTCTTTTTGAGAATTTTAAATGTAGGTATGTAATTTAGACTATTATTAAACATATCTAAAAGGAAACCTAAATACTTAAATAGTTTTCGAGATATTAGGGATCACAATCTAAGCTTCCATCGGAATTATTAATTACACCGGAATGAAAGGTAAGTCACACCGGAATGAATAATATACACCGGTATGATAAAATCAGCCCACCGGAATGAAATGTGCCCACCGGAATTAAAATAAAAAAGGATTTTAATAATCAAATCTTTTATTTAGTCCAATTTGTACCTAAACAAAATAACTACATCATATGTTTATTTCTTAGTCAGTCATGTTTTGCATTTATTTATCGTTTACTACAGCAATATGACCTCTGTAATTTTGACTCCCGGATCAACTTACTTTCGCGTTATAAGTATCGCGTTATAAAGCATATTTAACTATTATAGTAGTAAAAATATAACGTATAAAAAATATTATTATTTCAACATCTGTGAAAAGTGAAGCTACATTTGTCGTTATTCCGGTGTAATCTCATCCCGGTGGATATTAAAGTCGATAAATTCCACCGGAAACATCGGAATGAGGATGGCGGAGTGAAAAAACGACGTAAAAAAAACATTATAAAAAAAAGCGCTATATCTCTAAACTAATACAATTCCAGAAACCATGTGTATTTTTGTACATGACATATATAAATTTCAAACAAAACCGTTAAAAAATAAAAGTTGAAAAGTTTTTTGTCCCCACACCACCGTGATGATATACTAACGTTTGTGCAGGACAGCGTACAGCCGCTACCCGCTGTGCTTTCTCGCCCAGCGCCTCTGCTTGAGTGTTACTCCAAGTGTCCAGGAGACGGGGGACATAAGGAAACAAACTTTTCGAATAGATCGATTACAGATTTTGTCGGTGAAATTAGTCCCGCTTCACCGGACGAACGTATATGCACATATGCAGGAATATACAAACGAGGTATAAAACAAATGATGTGCTTTTTTATTACCTGTTTATGTGGTAATAAAATAAAGGGAAAAGATTTTCTTTATCCTGCGTGGCATTCGAACTATGCGGCATTTTAAAAACAAAACCGGCTGCCGGACAACCCACCTTGATGAGAATTTCGGTCTAAATATATATATTTTTAATTGATATATATATTAATATTTTGATTTTAGCTGTTGCCCGAGGTAGATAATCGGACGCTGTTTCCGAAAAAACTGGTCCTTTAGTATGTTTTATACTTTCAAATATTGAACTTTGCATCGAGCAAGAAAAAACTTTTTGGAAGTTGCGAAGACGTCATTTACTACATTAGTAGAAATAGAATTATCAAAAACTTTAAATGACATCTTTTTACTGTGGCAACATAGGACACGGCACAACTTTTAATAAAAAAAATATACATATATTTTATTGTAAACGACGATTGTAAACGACGATGATCAAATTTGGTTCGTAGGTTTGACGGAATTCGAAGCAGCTCCGGTGTCTTGGGAACAATTGTTTTACGATTCACTTGGATATGAACGGCACAGAAGACAGAACCAATATTGTGGCAGTGCTGTTTGTTTTAATGCCAAACAAAAAAACTGAAACTTACACATTGCGTTTGTTTTGTATGGTATACATGAAAAATTTACTGAAAGTTTTCGTAAAAAATTATAAATCTGATGTTGAAAAAGCACAAATGAATGGCATAAAAGAAGTATACCCAGATTGTGACTTACGTGGATGTTTCTACAATTTCAATAAAGCCATATGGCGAAAAGCAGATATGTTAAAACATCAGCAGACGACTAAAGATGAATGGAAACTTGCAGAGTTAGCATCATATTTACCACTATTGTCCGAACACTTGTTAACTGTTGGATGGACAGAAATTTTGAAGAGTATTTCAGAGATATATGACGTAATAGAAAAAAAATAGCATAATTTGTCAAGCAATGGCTGTCACAAAATAATATTGATCAAATTAGCTGTGCTTATCGACGCCACGGAACCCATAATAGTTTAGAAGGGTGGCACAGGCGGCGCATAAAGAGGCTGCGGAGCAAGCCATCATTTAAATTTGTTAATTTATTACGCAACGAAGCAAACTATCAGGAAAGAATAATTAAGAACTTACTATTCGAATACATCAAACGTACCAAGCAATTGTGATATTGATTTGGATCGGAGGATGAAAGATCTGTTAAAACAACTGGCGGATCAACAAATCAGTCCGCTTAATGATTTAAAATGCATTGCAAAGATAAACTGCGATGAAAAGATATACAACAATAAAGCATTACATAGCCTAGCAAGATCAACAAGTGATGCTTTTTTTATTCAGCATAATGTTTTTGTTACGTAAAAAGGAGAGTCGATAGAATATTTTATTTATTATATTGACGACACTTTTGGCTCAGGGAGTTGACGTCGACCTACGAAGATGGATATTCCGGATTCGAATCCCGGCCAGGGCAAGCGTTTGTGTAATATGTTGTTTTGTTGTGTGTTCGTTCCTGGATCTTGGATGTTTTATATGCCAAGTCGAGCAAAAGGGACAAAACCGGCCAAGATCATTTCGGACCATGCACAATGCAGAGTCCCGCAGCCGTTTCAAAAAAAAAAAAACGCACTTCAGATGATAAAAATACGATATGAAAAAGTGCACTGGCAAAAAAGCGTTTCTCCACGGCAGTGAAGCGCAATTTATTGGCAATAACTCAAAAACGGTTTATCGAATCATGTTGAAAACAAATTTCGTTGAAAGTATATATTAAGCTGTATCTTCGTATTATTGAAATATTTTTTGCACATATCGATTTAGAAAATAGGGGGGACGGATGACTCATTATGCTACTTTCGGAACGATTACCTCCGAAAATAATCATCAAATTTTAGAAACCTCGAATTGTTTTTAAAAGAACTGTCGAAATGTGTGTCACACATTGATTTTTGATGAATATATATATTTTTTTCAATTCCGGTTACGGTGTGACATTTGGACGGGTGAACATAACGAAACTATAAGGGCTCCGTTTTTGCCATTTTGGCTACGGCACCCTAAAAAGGGATGGCTATAACATCCTTTTCTCGAAGCCATTCGGGCCACTTTCGACAGGAGAACTTTTTATTTATTATTTATTCATTTAATACATCATTCCTGATCACGTTGCTGGTCTGTATATCGAATTTTAATAAAAATGTTTTATAGATACCTGGGGCCCGTTTCACAAAAGCTTGTAACTTTTACTACAAGCAGAAATCTCTTTTCAACAATATGTATTAAAAAGAGACTTCCACTTGTAATACACGTTACAAAATTTTGATAAACGGGTAGACACAAACCACGTTATCTAATTCGGAGCTCAGCACGACTTCCTCCACAACCTTATTTCGTCACCTCCTTAACTTTTCCTTAGCGTCATATGGTCCACTGTTCTGATTTGTCAACATTCCTAGGGCGTCACTCTCCTGTATTGTCCACATTCCTATACGGTCCACAGCAGTGTTGGGCAATCAAGAATACAATCATTATTTGAATAAGAAATCGTACGAAAAAGATAACTTATTCTTAGTCAACTAAATTTACTCACGAATTTTTCATTTCAATAAAGGGTGAATATCAGATTTCCTGTTTTGCACTTGTCCACCCATGTTAACTTCGTATATAATAAACCATCGCAGTCAAGTTTTTTTTGGTTTAAGTTCATCCAAAAAACCAGAATTTCCATTAATAAAAATGACAGTTTTTTTAATAGAAGATATTTATAAAATATATCAAAGGTAAAAAATCTAAGCTCTTTGGCGCGTCCTTCACTGTCTTCTGTTTTTGAAACGCATATTTATTCATATTTTATTACAAAATTCTCCTATTGAACAGGTTTTTATATATCAAGGAATATGGAACTATATGTAGCTTTAACACATTTTTTTTTTATCATGTAATCAAAAGTTATTTTAATTCAATTTTGTCCACCCCAAAAACACCTAATTTCCTAGGCGGATTTGTGCAGTCTCGAATAATGCCTCATGTTACGTGGACAATCCATACTTCCCGTCCCCGCGTTCCGTCAAGTTGAGATCTATCGCCTGACCAGTGCAGACAGGAGCAAAGTTCAACGTGTTTCGAAAGAATTTTTTTTTATCGGTGTGCGAGGGTTTTTCCGGTGAGCACCTAATTACGTCGGTACTCGATTTTATACTTAAATACGAGTTGTAATTTTATATACTTTTTTAGAGTATGCACACTGTGATTGCTCGCTTCCGTTATTGTAAAATAAAACAATTTGATCAACACTCACAGATAAAAAAAAAACAATTTAGGTGCTTTTCTAATTTCTTTGGCGCTAATTTCTTCAGATTTCTTTGGCATTGAGTTCCAAAGAAATTAGATTTTCTCCAAAGAAATTAGGATATGGTTGAAAATTCTGCTACAGGGCTTAAAATTTCGTGCTTTATTGAGCATTTAACAACTTTATATGATATGAACAATATGCACCCTATATTGTTCATATCATATCATATCATTTTATTGCAATTCATTGTTCGTAATATTTCCTTTAATGATTAACAATAGAAAAAATAAAGGTCTTTCGCTGTTTAAATTATAAATCGTAAAAGTGTTTATTAAATAAAATCTTTATATAATTTTCTACTAGCAATGAACCCGAGAGTTTATAAAAAGTAGTGTTGAACATGTTCTTTAAGTAGTTGTTAGAATTTTGTCATTTTTGGGAAAATATTTTTGTATTTAACAACTTTTTATAGACTTGAAATCAAAATGGACCGAAGAAAAAAACGGCTATTAAAATGAACCCGAATCTAAAAAATAATAATGTTTGCAGTAGTAGTAGTAGTAGTCAACCAAAGCACAAAATTAATTAAAATAACGCAAAGCAGACCAAAGATGAAAGACTAGAAAAAAGGAAGAATACAGAACGAAAGTGCTTAGAAAAATACGAAATGATCAGGTACGTTATGCAGAATTTAAGGAAAAACAAAGGCTAAGCTACCACAAAATAAAAGCGGAAAAAATATACCCATTAGTGAGGTGTCATGAAGAGACCAAAAACGTACCAGGAAACGAAAGGGACAGCTTTAAAAAATGACATTAAAAAAAGAGCGGGCACGGCTAGAAGTGATACTTCAAGAAAACAGTCCTCCGGACTCAGACGCAGATGATATGGATCCGGCTCCAGTAATCGAAAACTGAAACCTAAGTTTAGCTGGTCCTTCTTAACCAAATCGTAAAAGCCCACGAGCAAAGACTTCAGTGGCATACCGACCATGACATGTATCATGTCACCTAAATCGATAGCATCTTGTTGTTCATCCATCGGTAAATCCGTAGGTAAATATTTACAGGAGGATAAATATCTTTTTTCATCATATAATGCAAAAGAAAACTGGCATTTAGTACGTAGTGCAAATTAAAACAGAGAAATTGTTAAATAATTAAATACAGAAAGTGAGAATCAGATCTTAGATTAAAAAAATATAGTCGTGCCTCATTTTTAATAAACACTTCGATCGAAATACATGCCGTTTTATTTAATCATAACTGATTTAAATGAATTACATAAACAAAATCGCATTAAACTTTTACAAACATAATTTTTATGGCGCTTTATTCTTATATCTTTGGCGCGATATTTGCATTTTTCTAATTTATTTGGCGTATTTTCTAATTTCTCTGGACATTTCCTAATTTCTTTGGCAATGTAATTTTCGAAATTCTAAAACTTAAAAACTCCTGATGTTATTTATGGCAGAATAACATATTTATATATACAATTAAGTCGTTCACAAGGTATGTTATCTCATTTATTTAAAATAATTAAAATAAAATGTGCCATAGAAATTAGAAAATTTCAGACGAAATCTGATATTCACCCTAAAATTCCATGAATAACTCTGAGTATGGACGGGTTTGTCGTCCCGGTGTATGTACAAAGTTGAACTCCTTAATGGCTAACTAAAGCAAGAAATCAAGACATGTACATGTTTTAAGTTATGATAATTCACATTTTTAGGGTTCCGTTTTTTCCATTTTGGCTACGACTTATAGTTATAGGGGGGGCACTCCGTACATGTAACCGAAAGTGAAAACTTATTTTTCAGAAAATTTCAACGTGTGGCTCATCATTCGACAGATCTGTTATAAACACATTTACGTTTCTAAAAAAAAATTCGATTTAGTGAACATTTTGGGAAATGTTCGCTCCGAAAGTAGCAAAAATTGTGTCCCCCCCTCTATTTACTAAACGGTATTTCCAAGAAATATGAATAAAATTATCGAGATAAAAATTAATAAATACTTTCAACGAAAATTGTTTTCAACATGATCGAATCGAATATACCATTTTCGAGTTATTGCCAAAAAACTGCGCTTTTCACACAACACTCTTTTGCTAGTGCACTTTTTCAACGCCTTTTCTTTTTTTCATCTGTATTGCATTTTTTTGTATGAGCAAAAATATTGAAATCGTTTAAAGTATGCCGTGTGCAGCACGTGTTTACAAAGAATTTTGCCGGTCCGAAAAACACCACGACTTAATCTTATTGTCATTGTTAATGCTGGTCTCAAGTTGAAATACATCACTGCGACTTTCGTTCGGCTAATGTAGTGATAATTATAAGCGTAGGCAATATAAGAGTTCTTTTTGTAACTGCCGTCGTTTACTATCTCTTTTTCTTTCCGTAGATGTGAAAGAGATAGTACATTAAAGATCCATCATTAAACCAAACCAAAGACATCAAACGTATAGGACTCTTAAAAACAAAAAAAAACGAGCCCACATTTGAGGGGTATACATGTAAACATTGTAGAGTTCCACCATCCTACTCCATTCAAATAAAGAGTGAGAATTTATTCTTACTCAAATCGATTTGAATAAGAATAACTTTTCTGTACAATATTGATACAAAGATATGTGTGTTATAAATGTGATGTTATCACATTAAAAATATAAACAAACATTAACTTTTCTGTTTTTATTCTTATTCTTATTAAGTTAATTTTTGCCCAACCCTGGATACAAGTTATTTAAAATGCGTGCGACACATTTAATAAATCAAACCAGAACGAACAGCTCTGTGGACCCTATATTGACGACTTATGACACAAAAAATGAGGGCTTCTTGCTTCAACCATAAAATAGTTAAATTATGCGTGTAATAAAACATAATAAAGCCCACTTTTATATTGGCCTAAATATAGTTGATACAGTAAAATCCAAAACTTGTAGAGCTTGCTGGAATAAACATATACATAATACTATTCGCATATTCTTTAGTCAAACTTCGTACGAGTATATTTTCTAGAGCATTGATTATCTCTTGCCAGTTTCTATGTAGATGGTCCGGGCATACACGGTTAGTTGGAGGTAATTAAAAAAAATTGTTATGTTTACACAGCAAATAAACCTTCAATAATCTGGTATTTCTAATGATGGTGTATTGCTGCATCGACTAAAAATACAATCAGCACTTTTAACGGGAGCTCGTGTGAGAAGAGGTCGATCGCGAGATGAGACGTCACTTCGCCCATGTTTATTTCGCCTAATTTCCAATTTTATAATAGATATACTTGAAATAAAATGTCAATAAATTGTTGACAAACTAATTGACATAAAAAAAAGATAATTTTGCTGAGTGCACCAAAGATTTTTATATATATATAATTATTAATATTTACCTACTCTCTACCAAACGGAATTATTCATAGATACTATAAATAGGTAGGTATAGAGATTTTTATATTTCTAAGAATATAAAAATCTATATACCTACCAGTTACGTAGTGAATTACTTGATTAGTCACTATTTTATCTCTGACATAACTTGACATAAACACATTGTAAAATGTTTACAATCTGACACAACAATGATGATGATGATACAAAACTTTTGTAGTTTGCCATTGCAACATTTTAACCATTAAACTTTATACATTATGACACCAACACACACATTTGAACCACTTGCACATTCAGTCATACGAACAGTCATGACCCGGAACGCCCGGCACATGGCACTCGCAGCCCAAAACGTGTAATTGGTGTGCTGTTGGAATGCATCTTCAACATTTTACTTTTTCTAGCAGCGGTTTAATAATAACTTTAAATGCAAGTTTATACAATGATTTTACTATCTTTTTGAAAATAATTAAAACAATCTTTGTAAACATTCTGGCTCCTCCAATTTAATAGCCTGATAACCATGATCGATTCAAGTTTTCGGAAATCCGACACGGGAGCCGTAGAAGTTACCCAATTTGTACCGTTTAAGTAGTACCTACCAAAGCGTACATTGATATTTATTGGGCAGGGTTTCACCTTTGATAAGCAAATGAAACTAGGGTATGATGTAGATTAGCGATGGCCGATTTTGAATGATTTTAGAAATCTAATAACTAGTTACTACTTATTTTACCATACGAATAACAAAATAGTAGTGTACTAATCACTGCAGTCGAATGAATTTTCGACTGTCGACTTCGACTTAGACTACTATACGATGTACCGCTAGGTTACAAATTCTTCATTCAACTCAACAACTTACTTGTCAGCTTGTCACGTACTGGGAGATCTGTCAGTGGATGTGTCGCGACTGGAGGACACTTCACAGCACACGAAAAATTGCCTTTAACCTTAGGTACTATTAAGATTCAATTTATATAATAATTATAATCTTATACGATGATTTGAAACGACTCTGTATTTATATTTTATGATTCTGTGGTTGTTCCCATATCGAGACTGAATATAAACGTTTCATTTATGATTTCTTATCTCTTTTAAAAATACTTTAGAAATATTTTATTTTCGACTGTACTAAGACTAAGCCAAGTTCAATAAAAGTTTAAACTAGAATAAGTAGAATATTCATGTACGCCGTTCCGAGGTTCAAAGTTCTAAATTTCAAAGTTAGAGTCTGGCCAACGTAAGTTGGCAATAGAAAATAGCGGCTAATTTGAAAAATCGACAGCCGGCAATAAGGAATGCATAGAAACGTGGTAGATATTATAACATGACAGCTTTTTTAATATGTAAAATTGTTGCCATATAAAGAATTTTTATTAAACCCTTCGGCAACTCAGACTCTACACAGTAGTCGCAGCAATGAAGTAGTCCACGTGGGGTACACGTAGTTCTTACGAGTTTTGGCAGATGGCGCTATTTTTGCTTCTATGAGTATTGTTTGTTTAAATTATTCGGACGGGCCTATCCTTCGTTTCGAAATCATTACTGTAAGTACTTACTGTGTGACCTATGTTGTGATATTTCCGAGTCTTAGTTACATAAATAAAAAACTATATTGAAATGCCTCGATCAGAGGAGCTACTCCGAAATTCGAAAAACGAAGTTCGTATGGCGCCATCCCGCTCAGTCAAATACAGTATAACATGAGAGCGAGAGGGATAGCACGTTACGAACTTCGTTTTTCGGGTTTCGTAGTAGGCCCTCTGCTTTCAAAAGGTCAGTGGTGTGGACATTTTTTGAATTATCTATGTATAAGAAACAACTGATCTGTATATTGTTCAAAAAGACGTATGAGAACCATAAAAATACGTCAAATTTTAAAGACCACCTCAAACAAGTTCATCCAATTCAGCTGGAAGAAGAGGAAAATCAGCGTCCCGGTACTTCTTCGACCACTGCCTCTAGTTCTTCTGACAATCGCATACAGCCCGCCAATGGCGCCAATCTACCTCGGATTCAAAATCAGGAGCCTCCGCCAGAACAAATTCCGGCTTCCGCCGATGGAACCAGCCACCAAGTGCCTGCGAAGCGCAAAGGACAACTACGCCTATGCGCACAAAATGCCACCGACTTGTCAGAAAATAAAATTACCGCCCTGGACGAAGCCCTATTGGATTTAATTGTTGTAGATATGTGCCACACATTGATGTTTGCTAAAATAAAAATAAAAACACCTTTAGTTACATGGAGTGCCCCCCTGATATTTTGTTATTTGTTATTTAACTATCAAACTAAGTAACGGCTTATACATGTCACCTATTCTCCAATTTTCATCAATATACATCTTGTAGTTTTTAAGTAAAATGCCTGTGACATACAGACGGACGGACATGACGAAACTATAAGGGTTCCGTTTTTGCCATTTTGGCTATGGAACCCTAAAAAGCGGGACTTTCCCTGCGCAAAACAATGAGTACAATTCAATATTACGTCAAAATAGTGGCCTCTCCTACGTTCCGGTGCAAAGCATTGACTTGCAACCTAGTGCCGTAACAAAGTTTGGGTGGTCCGTCTGTTGCAAACGATTTTTGATCGAAACTACGGGGCCGATTGAATTGCAATTTGGCACAAATGCTTTCAATGACATGAATGTTCATATCCACAATATTAGACTTCAAAATCGATGCCATTTTCGTAATTAACTTCCCCAAAACCATAAAAACGACACCCACATTGATATTTTGACATTTAAACCCCATTGCACACCAACACGGAGATGATATTTCACGTCCGCTAAATTGGATTTCAAAATCGATGCCATTTTTGTAATTAACGTGCCAAAAATCCATAAAAACGACATCCGTATTGATATTTAGGCATTTTAACCCCGTCACACCCCGGCAGAGTTCAAAAACGATGCCATTTTCGTAATTTTCGTCCCTAAAAACAATAAAAACCACACCCATATTGATATTTTGACATTTCAACCCCATCGCACACCAACAGGGAGATGATAATTCACGTCCACTGAATTGGATTTCAAAATCGATGCCATTTTCGTAATTAACGTCCCAAATAACCATAAAAACGACACCCATATTGATATTTTGACATTTCAACCTCCTCGCACCCCGACAGGGGAGATAGTATTTCACGTCCGCCACGTCGGATTTTAAAATCGTTGTTGTTTTCGTAATTAGCGACCGGATAATCCAAAGAAACAAAACCCGTATGTCGACTATGGAAAGCTTCCGAAACGTCGGGAACTAAAATGAGATAATATACGCGATATAATCCGTTAAATTGTTTTATTTCAATGAGTAATAATCGCGGAAACAGAAGAAAATATTCCGTATGTCGACTGTTAGAATTTGTAACCAAATTTCCCCTTTTAGGGGTTGAATTTTCAAAAACTCTGAAACAATTATTTACTAATTTATTGTTAATAATATTCATGTGAAGTTTAGAATTAAATAGTCGAAACTGATCTGATTTCCCCATACAAACTTTGGACCCTCATTTCATCCTCGTAGGGGTTGAATTTTCAAAAACCCTGAAACACGTATTCACTTATTTATTGTTAGAAATACTCGTGTGAAGTTTAAAATTAAATAGTCGAAACTGATCTGATTTCCCCATACAAACTTTGGACCCTCATTTCATCCCTTAAGAAGTTGAATTCTCAAAAAACCTGAACCCATGTTTACTCATTTATTGTTAGAAATACTCCTGTTAAGTTTCGAATACAATAGTCTAACTAATCTTGTTTCCTCATACAAACTTTGAACCCCCATTTCACCCTCTTAGGGGCTGAATTTTGAAAAACCCCTTCTTAGTGGATATTAACGTTATAAAAACTACCTATTGTGAAAAATTCCGCTCTCCAGGTCCGACGGTTTGTGCTGGACGTTGATTTAAGTGAGTCAGTCCGTTAGTCAGGACTTTTTCGTTTATATATATAGATGATAATAAACGTGTTATAATGATGAAAAGGTAAACAATAACATAAGAAACATATTATGTATATTTTTCGTATTCTTACATGAACAGTAGGTTTTTACGTTGATAACGACGTTTAAAGGAAACTAATATTAACACTCATCAGAAAGTAGTCATGAATTCGAACAATTTAAAATAAAATTGGAAAAGTGAAAAGCACTAGTTTGCGAAAACCAACTTAAGGTAGCACTTTTGGTGCAACTGCGTTAAAAAACTATTAATGTACAGCACAGACATTATTAACATCTTTATAATAGTTTTAGATATTGCATACAATTGCATTTCATAATTTCTTTTCGCATAATAACTGATTGTTTAATCAGCTGTTATGCGAAACAAAAGCTTTGAAGTAATTGTTTAAAAGTGTTAAGTGTTTCCAGGGTTTAAAAAAAATTGTAACCGCAAGACCAAGCAAAATCTTGAAATTTATAGTTTTAGTGCGATTTAATAAAAACTCACTGGAGAAAACCTCGATACGATGCAGGAAAATTGGATCGCGTCCGGTGTTTCCACGTGACTGCACCAACCAGTCGGCGCAGAGCCCAGAAGTGCGAGCAGCCGCGCCCGCTGCGTCCGGCGCCGCGGGTCTCGCGAGCTGGACCGCTGCCTCTGACAGCACGATGCCGTTGCCCGTTTTCCCGCATTGACCAGCCTAATTGACTATGCTATCATAATGAATGAATGGACTACTTCGACTTTAGCACGATTTACCTACCACAGCTAGTACAAGCTAATATACTTAATCAACTTATATATTATAATTAGTTATATATTTTTATGTACTTATTTAAACTATTTCCAACTTTATAATATTGTAAAAATTTTATTTAACGAAGAGATATTACATAAAATTGTTTTATTTAAATGAGTGTTCTAACAATATATAAAATCCTAAACTAAATTAAGGTAAATTAAAACTACTAAACACACTAAAATTAAAAGGAGTTATAAAAAGAACACCCCGTCCAGCAGTTCCGCCTGCGGCATGGTTCCCATTATGCTGGCGGCGTTACCTCTCTGAATGGCTAAGGAAACCCTCTGGGAGAGGTAAGCGCCAGCTCTGGGATCGCCGGAGGTGCGGCTCAACTGCGTCGACAGGGTCTTCATGAAGTTTTTCATGTCGGCTGACCATGGCCCTAAGGTCTCCACTGCTAGGGCCGCAAACTCGTAATTTTGAAATAATGTGGAGTATTTGCGGCACTTGAGGGTCTGGGCCTGATCAGCCGCGGCGCCGGCCTGGGCTCGGGTGGCCTGTATGTGGGACAGAGCGAACGTGTCTACACACGTAGCGTCCCAAACCAGGGCCCACCCGAGTTTCCACGGCACCAAAGTTTAAACTATTATTTTGGAGTAAAAATAATGTGAGTTTGGAGTCGGCGACAACCGTGTAATCTATTTTGTCTATACTCTTATGGAGATGTAAAAAATCTATTTTACAAGAAATAATAATATTGAAATGGACTATTTGCAGATCACTGAATCGAAACATTTTTTTTGTATATTTGTATGTGTAGTTGTGTCTTCATCAGTCCAAATCGGCTAAACGGATTTCAACTATTTTGGCTACACAGGTCGCTGGGTATATCTAGATGCTTAAAGGATACTTTTTACCCGACTCGGCTAAAGAAAAAAGAGGCATTATGACCATTGCACCTCTGCGAAAGAAGTTCACCTTCTAGTATATTTATACGATTGTTATTTTTATCATTTGCCAGTTTTTTTATGACCCGCCGACACCGATACATTATATAAATTATATACTTAGATGACTTGAAAAAATGGTAATTGTAAGGCAATTGCAGGAACTTTGAAAAAGGTTTTGAGATTTAAAAAAATTGTTAATTAGTGGGCGCGTATCTAAATATCGAAAGGTACTAGGGCTGCTATTTATGTAGGTATCCGGAATTGCAAAAAAAATACAAACACATATTGTATTTGAAAAAAAAATCTCTAAAACTTGTTGTTTGAACGCGTAGTCGACAGCATCTTCACAGGCTGAAAATTGTTGACCATGTAATTTATTTATTTACACTTAGTAATAAATAAGAATCATCGCGGCTAAATCAGGGTTGTACCATGACCGGTTAATGGACAACATTATTTTTTTCCTATTGACTATAATTGAAATATCACGGATAGATATAGGGTCCCTGAACACATTAATAATATTTTTGGAATTTTGATATCATCAATTTTTGAAAAAAAAAACGACATTATTAGCAAATCTTTCATTAATCTTTTGGCGGTACAAAGTTAATTCCTTTGCTTTATGTTTTTTGGCAATTATAAAAAAAAGTGTTAAAGTGGAATATTGGCAGTTTACGTATGTGTCATAACAAGTGGCGGGTAATAATAACGACACAATAAGAAATCACAGTGATCTAGGAAAGAATAACTGTGACAGGTCTGGACCGAAGGTTACAAATTCAAGTAGGTTATGTGAGGAACAGGTGTGATAAAATCAAGGTAAAATTTATATAATTAATTAATTACAGCATATAAAATAGTTCGATAAAATTAGGGGTTAAAAAAAATGAAATGTTGTCCATTGTATATTTTGTCCTTCCTAAAATCGAGTTGTTGCGCGTGATGTATCACAGCTGGCATTGTCATGATGAAGAATGGTTCTGCGTCGCTCACTGGTTATTTTTTAAATACTTCCGGCAAACAAATGATCGTGTACCACTCCGAATTAATCGTTTTACGATTCTCTGTGGCACTGTGTGGCACATGGCCGTTAATAACAAAAAAGCAAGCCACCATTTGCTTCAAGGTGCTTTTTGCACGAGTTACTTTCTTAGGGTTTGGCTCATTTTGAAACACTCACACTGTTGTTGTTTTTAGTTTCGAGATCATATTCATAGATCCAAGATTCATCACCTGTCACCTGTGTAGATATAACAAACAGCACGTCAAGTCAAGCAGACGAGTCACCACGGTTATATTTTTTGATAATTTTCTTGCACCATTCGACGCGTACCTATTTTTGATACTTAGTTACGTTGTTGTTGCGTACTTACTGTAGTGTAAATTTAGGCACCACGGCGTTTCAAAATTGTAGTATTTTAAGGCATAGCAAAAAATAATCGTCTGTAAAGTCGGTTTACGAACGATAATTTCACATGTTAACGTCATAAGAGAACCGGCATCATACTTTTACAGATACACCTATTTTATGTTTTGCAATTTGAACTTTCTAAGTCCAAAGATTTTACGTTGCAAATACAAACTTCCATGCCTTGTTTTAACCCCTTAGGGGATGAATTTCGATAAATCAAGAATATAAGTTTCCTGATTTTAAACACACAATCTATTTGCGGGAATTTCAAGTTTCTAAGTCCAAAAATTTTACTCTTCACATACAAAGTTCTATCCCTTGTTTTACTCCCTTAGGGGATGAATTTTGAAAAAATCAAGATCATAAGTTTTTTGATTGTAAACACAATCTTTGTGCGAAATTTCAAGTTTCTAAATCCAAAGATTTGATGAGATTCCATCCCTTGTTTTGCCCCCTTAGGAGATGAATTTCAAAAAATACTTTCTTTTCCCTTGCCTGTTGTAGCTTAGCAACAATGGTGTTGATAGTCATGTCACTTAACTAAACGGAAAATATAAAGTCGTTTCGTAAATACAACTATTTTATTCTTAGACTGATAATACGTTACATTAACGCTAAACACTATCTGCTATATCAGGTCATGGGCCCAGTTAGTTATTAAAATAGAATCTATTTCTGCAAAAGTGAAGATCGGTCTGCTAGAATGAAAAAAATAATTGGGAGACATGGACGCACAGTGTTTCTATTGTATTACGTGGCACAGAATGTGCAATGGAGGTAATAGATGGAAAATATACCAAGCCCGTGTTGCTAGAAGGCGCAGGTGAAATTTCTGCATATGTCTCGGCCTTAGCGAAATTCATGAAGGTAGACAGCAGCGCTCTGTTGACCCCTACCACCAATTTGAACGACGAGGCCTTAAAGAGAGTGATGAGATTCAACACACCTCAAGAAGTTTGGCGGGATCTACACCGGCTGTTCGACGGCAGTTATAAAGATAAGTTCTATAATTTATGCATGAAATTCTTTTTTTGCTTCCAATTCGATTTGTTTTACTATTCCATAGTATTTTCCTTATTTTTCATCAGCAACATGATCAATAGTAATAATAATGTCAACCTTGTGTTAAATCTGCAGAAGACATTCAGAAATTTCCATTTTATTGAGATGGACTTTCATGATTTTACTATTTGCAATTGGATGTCGGTTATTGTGATTCCTGTCTACTATATGTTCTTCCTTATATTAACGTATGGCGGCTATATGTTAGGAACGGTCTTGAATTTCATGCCACTGATATATTTTGATGTGAATATGGTTTATATTATTCGTATAACATGCATGATTAATGACGAGCTGAAGATATGGGTAAAAAGAGATGCGAAGTTATTGCAATAGGAACTTTCAGTGGGATGGACTTGTACCAAAAGGATATAAAATTTTGGAAAGTTACTGCCTTATCATACATGCATTTTTTTTACTCAAGAAAATCAGCGTGGTACCAGTAAGTACCTCAGCTTTATATTTTTTCTCGATAGTACGCATTATGTGGACTCAGAATCTATGGATGGTTTATTTTTATGTCATATTGTTTTATAGATATCTTTTTTAAAATCCTGGATGTGTAATTTGTTCACGACAATCAACTGTATACATTTTTACTTTGGTCTGTACGGATTAGCAAGAAAAAATAAATAGTCAGCTGTTAATGACTAGTCCTTTTTTAATTTTTTTACCATATAGATAGAACACAGTACAAATTCTGTAGTCATGTTAATGTAACGCATACTATGGCATAAAAATATAACTTGTATGGAAACCTCGAGTTAACTTAATGTTCCCAATTTGTAATACAGTTTTTCCTTGAGGTGTTCTGATGAACCTCCTAAGAGTCCTTGGGTGTGAGGGCAGTTCTGTCGTCAGGATTATGGAAGATATTTTTTTCAGGTTGTCTTTGGCAAAAATACGTAACGCTTTTTAAGATCATTTTACTAAGGCGGCAAGGTTACTAGTAGCTGCCTAGTATATTTTTTGATTGCCATTACATTAATATAGTTTCATGACATATTTAATTTACAATCATAAATTTCTGAAATTGTAGCTGATCAAAAAAAAATAGATGACTCGTTCTTAAATTATTCGGCAATAACCTCTCAGCATTTTAAAAAGGTCTATATTCTTGAAATAGAAAAAAAAATAGTGGTAAAATTTGCCTACTTCGTCATTTTGTATTATTACGTCATTATGTATGTTTGGTATATTTATCCCATTTTATGTATGAGATAAAGGTTTGTTATTGTTAATCTAATAGTCATTGACAATAATGTCGTTTGTTTGATGTTTTTTTATGGAATTTGAACGGAATTTATTTTTCCTGTTCCGGTTACGGTTTCCGGTGCCGGTGTTCTCAAGTGAAATTCGTGTTTACGATCGCTCCGTACTTAATTTAATAATTCCGTGAAAAAAGTGCATAGATCTCAAATATATTGTGATAAAAATCTGCATAAGCAGCTGCACAGTGTTTGTAACAGGAAAACGTATATTTGACGTTCAAATTTTGTTATTTCCGAGCGTGAAAACCGTCATAATTGTTTGAGGTTATAAATTAAGTGTCACAATTTCCTTCAAACCAAAGAGTAAAGACGAACAGCTACCAATTTAAGCAAATTGATAAAGTTGCATTCAGATTCATCGATTGACGTTTAGTTTTTGCACAAGATGAGCTCAAGTATGACACCAGAGGTGGCGCTACTGTTCTCTAATCTAAAAATAGAACTTGACAAGCAAACACAAACAATAACAGAAAATGTCACTGCGAGTGTTATGTTCAACTTAGAGGAAAAAATAAAACCAATAATTGAGGAGATTAAAATACTCAAATCAGAAATCGAAGTAATGAAAAAAAAAGCTAGGCAGTTACGAATATAACGAGAAACGAAACAACGTTATTATACACGGAGTGAAAGAAACGGAGAATAATTCACGTGATTTAATTAAAGTAACAATGAAAATACTCGAAGACATCGATGTAAATATATACAACACTTTGAAATAGCAAGAATGAATCGCATAGAGAAAATGGATGAGGGGAAAACAAGACCCATTCTACTATCGACTACCAACTTAAGCAGGAAGATAGATATACTTACAAATAAGAAAAAAATGGCTGCTAACACATACATAGCCCAGGATTTCACCAAAAAAAAATTAGAACAAAGGAAATAAATGTGGGCACAATCTAAACGAGAAATTGAGAAAAACAACAATGCCATCTGCCTCAACCAATCAATCATTGAAGAAAACAGACTAAATTAAAATGAGAAGAGGAGGAGGCGGTCTGAATCTGACTCACCAGGCGAACAAACAAGGGGAGCGAAAAAAACGAAGAACAAAGTGCAAAAAATCACAAAACGAATTTGACTACACGAGGGCTCGAGCATACTCGATGTCAGAAAAGAAAACATACTTAAAGGAATAGGATACGGAACCGGCCGGGAATCTAAACAAACGAAAAATCTCAGCAGCAACAAGTAAATACACATTCCCCAACCCGGCTGGTCCCCGTGGGGAAGTAGACTAACCCTCCAATCATAAAACAACAAAAACATGATAAAAACAACAAATAACCAACTATACCCAAACAAAAGTTAACCATTGGATCTCCAATGAACAAACAAAGACACACAATAATATATATTGCTACGCTAAATGTGCTTACATTGAGATCAGAAGAGAATCTATCTGAATTGACACATGCATTACAAAAAATCAACTGGGATATCATCGGCTTGAGCGAGGTAAGAAGAATAAGAGAAAATATTGTTGCGCACTCGGACTTCATACTCGTACTCTACTATATAGGAGAAACTTCGGGCAAGCATGGAGTGGGATTCTTGGTGAAAAAACATGTAGCGAAATACATAGAGAGATTTTACAGTGTATCAGAGCGCATAGCACTATTGAATCTAAAACTACCAGATTATAAGGACCCATGGACCATAATTCAGATTTATTCACCCACAGAACAAGCAGAGACCGACAATCAACAAGTTTTACCAGGACTTGAACAAAACCATCCAGTCACATGCTCACAAAAATATGATAGTTATGGGAGACTTAAATGGCCAAATCGGAGAACGTCAATGGTATGAAGATGCAGTTGTAGGACCGTATACATACAGCTCAAAACCTAGAAGCAGGAATGGAAAAATGCTGATTGACTTTGCAATGGAAAATAACCTGACCATACTTAACTCGATGTACAAAGAAAACAAAAACAGCATGTGGACATGGATATCACCTGATGGCAAATCAAAAAATGAAATTTACTTTATAGTGACCAATAAACGTAAATGCTTCTTAAACATAAATGTCATCAATAATTTAAACCACCAACCATCGCATGGTCCGAGCTGAATTGAGTTCTTCCCAACCCAAGAACCCTAGACCAATAGTAAATCCAGAGAATATAAAACCTAACAATCGTTTAACAGATCAAACAGTCAATTCAGTAAACTCCAAACTCAAAGAATACACAAGAGAAACAAAAGATGTCGGCATACAAGAAAAATACAAATGGCTGGAAAGTACAATCATAAAGATTATTAAACAAGATGGCACCAAGAAAGAAAATTCAAACAAATGTATGACAACCAAAACTACCAACCTCCATGAACAAAGAGCTAGTTTGATAAACGCGAAATTATCAGGTAACAACCGACGACGGATAGCAAGAATTAGTAAGGAAATAAAAGAAAACATAAGAAAAGATAGTTGGTGCATCCTCCATAGGAGTGACGCGCCCACTACAGAAACTCTAAAATGGCCCTTCAAGGGCCAAAAGAGATCATAAGAAACATTAAAAAAAAATAAGAAAAGATAGGAGACAGCGCCGAATGGAAACAATAGAAAGGCATATTAAGCAGATTGGAGGAATAAAGAAGGCATGTTAAGAATTAACCAACAAGAAAGAGTGGATTGTAAAGATGGGAAACAGAAACGGGACTAAGAAAATTGGCAGTCAAGAAATACTAAATATTGCTACAGACTACTACACCAAACTATATGAACACAATACAACTGAAAAAGAAATAGACTTACCGGATTGCGCAAATGTATCTTCCATCATACAAGAACAAATTAGAAAAGCTATTGATATTCAAAAAAAAGATAAAACTCCTGGACCAGACGGTATTAGTAACGAAATATTAAAGCAAACGAAACCGGCCGTAGTACCTATACTCACAGAAATTTTCAACACTACAGAAATCATCCCAAAACAATGGACTGAATCCAACATAATCCTTCTGTTCAAAAAAGGGAACTACTGTGATATGGTAAACTACCGACCCATAAGTCTAATATCCAACATATATAAGACCTTTGCAAAGATTATTCTGACACAAATAGAAAGAAAATTAGACGAACAACAGCCAATAGAACAGGCAGGATTTCGCAAGGACTTCTCGGTGCTAGACCACATCTATACTGTAAGGCAAATTATAGAGAAATATGCTGAATATCATATTATTTATTGACTACAGTTAAGCATTCGACTCCTTAATACATACAAAAATGCGCTAAAAGAACAGGGAGTAGAACACAAATACATAAGGATAATAAAAAATATTTACAAACACAGCTCTGCTTGTATCCAATTAGAAAAGAAAGGCAATAGGTTCCAAATACAAAAAAGAGTGAGATAGGGCGACCCCCTCTCACCCACACTCTTCCTAACTGTATTAGAAATGATCTCAGGAACCTTGAATGGGGAGACTTAGGTATAATTATAGATGGTCCCACACTAACGCATTTGCGATTCACGGATGATATTGTGTTATTCGCAAAAACACCAGGCGACCTAAACAAGATGATTAATGATCTAGCTTCGGAAAGCGCAAAGGCTGAGCTGAAATTAAATCCCGAAAAAACAAAGATTATGACCAATGGCAACAAATATCCTGTATCAGTGTAACAGATTCAGATCACCTATGTGGAAGCATACAAATAAATAAAGAAGTTGAAAGAAGAATTGCGAATAGCTGGAAGAAATACTGGAGCCTGAAAGAAGTAATGAAGGATAAAAACTTACACATAGCAACTAAAAGCAAGCTATTTTATACATGCATCCTACCAGTATTAGTATATGGAAGTGAAACATGGGCCCTAACAAAAAACATAACAAATAAACTTTCTATATGTCAACGTGCGATGGAAAAGAGTATGATAGGGATTAAAAAAATAGACAAAGTGAAGAACAGCTGCATTAGATACAAGACTAAAGTTCAGGATATAACTCGGAAAATAAGAAAACAAAAATGGAAATGGGCAGGCCATATGATTAGAGGAAAAGACAAATGGAGTAAAATAATCACCCAATGGTACCCAAGGGAAGGAAAAAGAAGATGAGGTAGGCCACAAAGAAGGTGGGATGACGACATAAGACAGGTAGCGGGAGCAACATGGGGTAGAGTGGCGAAAGAACGGCCAGAATGGAGAAGATTGGAGGAGGCCTTTGCCACCTGGCAAACGGACACACAAAAATGGAACAAAAGAGAAATATATGAATAAAGAGGAAAAACAAGAAATAAAAAGAAAAGAAATTCAATCCAGTAATGTTAAATCTTCTGTCCGATTTAAGGCTTATAATAATATTTCCGACTCAAGTTTATCGTCCCACTTTGACGGTTTGGTGGTCCATACGCTGAAAAATTACTACAAGTATAAAATCAGCTTTTAAAACATAGGAGTAATGTTTTTTGAGTTAGTGTTTATATAAATTTATTTTGTATCTATCGGTAATAGGCTATGCTATCGATAATTCCGCTAAACCAAAAACAGTAAATTAAAAACCAATAATTTATACGTATTGAACCTATAGGACGTAGCAAACGAATCGAACGCATTTTAATTTAAAAGAGTTTAAGAGTCTGAGGTTTTAAACAATATTATAATATTGTTAGTGTTTATATAAATTTATTTTGTATCTATCGGTAATAGGCTATGCTATCGATAATTCCGCTAAACCAAAAACAGTAAATTAAAAACCAATAATTTATACGTATTGAACCTATAGGACGTAGCAAACGAATCGAACGCATTTTAATTTAAAAGAGTTTAAGAGTCTGAGGTTTTAAACAATATTATAAATCTTATGTCGTTATGAAATTATATTTTAATAAATAATACTGTTTTTTTTTTATTTAGCGGAATCATCGATAAAAAAGTCCATTATCGATGGTTACCCAACCCTACTATTCATATTTAATAAATTATATTTTTTCCTAAGGGATCCATAGAACTATTTCTGTCTTCTTTAGCTTGAGAATACATTTATTATTCAAACTATAAGGTTACACAAGTATACTAGTAGTAATCTTAGTATGATTTTGACTAGGTACCTTATTTAAAATCCATAAAGTATGGCAAATAATTTTATACCAACCCCTCCGTAACTTCAAAATAAAAGTGTAAATTTTTGCGGTCCCAAACTTTAACCAACGTTTTCTTAATTGTCGCTTTTTCACTTTTGCAAGTCTGACGAATTAAAAAAAAAAACTATAGCACTTAGTTACATTATTCTTTCATCGAAAGATAGCTTATGATTTGTTATATTACGAACGACTCATAATGCCATATCGACAAAGGAGACATTTTTCCCTAAAACAGGCACAAATATGATATCGACGATTTTTTTAGGTATTCAACAAAGTGGGACGCTAGGCACTAAACTTTGTGGCCTTAAAAAGTTACTCAAATTTGACATTTATGCGTCGACATCAAAATCATAGGTTTATTATTACAGTATGTTCTATCAGTTTTCATTGAAAGTCGATTTTCGGTAGGTTTTGCCATATTTGACTAAACTGCCCGTTATTCCGTAACTAGAATCGACAAAGATTGACGTTTTACTAAACTCACTCATAAATGGTATGGACAACAAACCCGATGGATCCAGAAAGATAAAGGCGTCAAACAGGGGTGCCCTCTCTCACCACGGTGATTCACCATCGTATGGACGACGTATTCAAAACGACAGAAGAAGAACTGCCATTCATAAAACTCAACCAATATGAGAACATACAGCTACCAACAATCCTTGCTTTCGCGGATGATGCCATCATACTATCAAACAGCCTCTAACAACTGATCGCAATCTACACAAAGGCTAACATTATTCGATTCGGTGGGATTAAAAGTAAACGAAACTAAGACAAATATCCTAGTCGAGCCCAACAAACGGAAGCAACAGAAACTTCTTCAACCTCGCCGGTACGACGCTTACCCCCGCCAACGAAATCCGTTACTTAGGCACATATATAACTTCATCTCTGAGTTGGAAAAATACCATCAATGAAAGATGCAAGGAAGCAGTAAGAAACGCAAAAACACTCACCAACTTCATGAGAGCTTCTCGCTTGCAATTGCAAATTGCCCGACAACCGACAACTATACAAAATGGTCATTGAGCCATAAATGACGTGTGGAATCAAATGCGCAACGCTGACAAAGGCCAACAGATCAAAACTCAGAAGAAAATATGAGAGATTAATACTACGGGATTAACGACGCAGGTTCAAAGCCAAGCCCAAACAAAATACATGACCTTTTGGAGGGAAAAACAGTAACAAAAATAATAAAATAGCCCACCCAATGAACACCAAAAGCTGCCTATCAGGGGAAAAAAACTCGTGTAAAAGCGAATTTTGCTAATAGTTGTAGGAAATTGTGTTTTAAATGACTTACTACAAGTACTGATTGGTGGGGGTGAAGCTAACGGGTGGAGGAGGGTTTAAAGGGCTATTTTTTTAGTTTTTCGTAAATAACTCGTTAACTGTGCCTTATAGCAAAAAATGTTCTGAGACACATGTAATCTACATAAAATTCTCTACAAGAAGATTCTTAAATTTTTTCCTCTGGGAATCAATATTTCATGAGATATGTAGGGAAGAAGATGCACAATAAAGAAATAAACGTGGACGACGGTGATTTCGATGGGAGTTCGAAAATGTAATTTTATCTTTTTAAAGCCCCTTGAAGTTGTGAACATATTGGGTAATTTTATTATTCTGGGCATTTAATTTTTTTTTATTCCATTCAAAGATCTAACGATAATAAATGTTACCATACTTTTTTTGTGTGCTAAGCTGATAGATAGGCCAATTGGCCTATCTATCAGCTTAGCACACAAAAAAAATCAAGCATCTACCGCAATAATTCACATCACCATAAATAAAAATCTCATCGTACTCGGCGATAGGTGAAGAATTAAAAAAAAAGTCATAACTCCGAAAATACAAAAAATCGCGGAACATACATGGGGGTGATTTAGATAGCCCTCTAGGTCCTCTACCTCCCAGCTTCAGTATATCACTACTTCTTGGGACACCCTGTATAATTGTCATTCGTACAGTTATGTTTAAATAATGTAGCCATTTTATAATAAATAAATTACAAGTTACACAAAAAATATCAATTGATAGATTGATGTAAGTATTAATTGCGTTGTGTGCTGCTTTCAAAAAAATCGTATTTCGAGTAGTAACATTAGCTGAGCAGCCACAATTTAAGTTTGGTATAAAATACATTTCCATTCAAGTTTGTTATGGATTTAGGTACAGTATTATAAATTTTGCTTAACATATAGAGTAGGAGTTTCTTTTAAATAGACTCAACTTCGCCACTGGTAGATTCAAAGGCTTATGTGTATAAGTTCGCTTATTTACATTGTTTTTTATTAAGAACAGATCTATGTGTTTCCTTACAAATATACAGGCCCCCAGAATATATAAACATGGAAGTGTAAGAATCTTCTAATCTCTAAATTTTGGTTTACACGAGTCTGTTGGTTTTAACCCCCATATAGCTCGTATGTATCTTTTCTGTGAATCTATGAATGCTTTTGGGATGTTTGTTGAATTGCCCCACAGAACAATTCCGTAACTCAGTGTGGAACAGACGTAATTTGTCCTTTACCTCGCCCTGGTTTCAAAAAAAACACGTCGATATGTGGTGGGGCCATGAGGAGGACTATCAAGTCCACATCCTCCCCAATTACAACAGTTGTATGTAAGGCAGCTTTATTCAACCCACACCTGACAATAGTGCCATCAGCATCTCCTCTTGCAATAGTTGTTTCAATCCCTGCTGCTGTCATCTTCTCGGTAAGGAACTGAATCCGCTTTCTCTTATTCCTTCCATTGGCGAGGAAATGCTCCTGTTGAACGGTGATAATAATAATTTTGTTACAATGAATGTCTACTGCTTACGCTTCTACACTGCTCGTTTTGTACTGTTGATCACCGTAACCATCAAAAACCACTATACAATTTGGACCGTAATGTTTCTGTACATAGGTAATGTAGTGGTGGCAAATCAAAGGAACGTTGGACGACGGTTTCCATTTCATGACGATGATGATGATGATGACGATGACAATATTTTAGCTTTAGACGATAATTAGGACTTTATTTTTAGGAATATACGTGCCATACTTAAAAAAATGTGTTTATTTCTTTATTGTCCATCTTCTTCCCTCCATATCTCATAAAATATTGATCCAGGAGAAAAAAATGTCTGAATCGTTTTTGTAGAAAATTGTATTCGTCTGTGTTGCTACGCACACATCTTGCGGCGCCCAAGTCCACACCACACCTATTACACGCTGCGTATCAGCATAAGGCACTAAAACTCAAAGTTGGTAGGCCGGCCAAGCTTCATATAGAGAAACTCGTTGCGCCACGATATGCAATACTACAACGAAAACCCATCTCAGTGAGACAGGAACAAACATATCGCGGCAGCTCAAAAAACTGAAAACCGGCCAAGAGCATGTCGGACCATGCCCAGTGTAGGGTTCCGCAGCCGTTCATACAAAAAATGCACTACAGGTGAAAAAATACGATACAAAAAAGTGCACTAGCAAAATAGCGTATCTCCACGGCACTTACATCTTTTAGCTGAGAAGCGCAGTTTTTTGGCAATAACTCAAAACAGTGTATTTGTGCATATTGAAAACTATTTTCGTTGAAAGTATTTTTTTATGCTTCATCTTTGTAATTTTTCATATTGTTCGGTCATAACGCTTAGTAAAAAAAGGGGGAGACACAATTTATCCAAGTTTCGGAGCGATTACATTTTTATTGTAGAAACATCAAAGTATTTTTAAAGAAGTGTCGAAATATGTGCCACACATTGATATTTGCTGACTTTTTTTCAGATTCGGTTACATGTATGGAGTGCCCCCACTAGAAATATATTTTTTTATTATTTAACTATCAAACTGCGTAGCAGCTGTACAAGACATCTATCCTCCAAATTTCATCAATATAAATCTAGTACTTTTTGAGTAAAATGCCTGTGACATACGGACGGACGGACATGATGAAACTATAAGGGTTCCGTTTTTTTAATTTTGGCTACGGAACCCTCAAAATCTACCAACTGGAGAGATCGAGCCCTAAAAATCTACCAACTAGAGAAAATCTACCAACTAAGAAACGGATAGCGAATCAGATGAAGATAAACAAAGTGCATAGAACAACGAACAGGAAATGTCATCTTCTTCTACTTGTATTTCCGGGATGAGGGCTTGGAGATCTGTAATACAGGTTTATACCTAGTTCACACTCCAGCCGCTCACAAAGGTTATGTAAATCGTTTATTAATTATCTTTGTAAAATTGTCTTTTGTGAGGTGAAAATAAATACATTTATTATTATTATTTGTATGTCGCACTCGCTCACGGGACAATGGTGTCCCGGACCGTTGGTAGGAGTGCAAGGAGCCGAAGCCAACGCGCAGTGGCCCTTATGACAATTTAATAAAATGTGAGGGGACACCGCGCGGGTGCCGTTCCTGCCCGTATCATGGGACCCGCACAGAGAGTGCACTCGCTAGATGCAAGAACTATCTATTGGAGAGTGATGAGATCTAAATGTGCTGGATTGAAATGATGAACTAAATAGTGGGCTATTGCTTGAGAAAATCGGACGTCTACCGGGAAAAAGTGTCTCATGGCTAAAGGCACTGGTAGACGATAACTTGCCCACCGCTAGATGGGCCCCCGTAAATAGCGACACACATAGTGGCCTGAAGGCAACATCGGTGCGGAGGGCTAAGGTTGCAGAGGTGTAAGGGGACTTTCTACCGAAGCCAACTCGCCACTTGCGTTCCACATCCACCCTCGAGCCGAAGCTCTAGCGACTCTACTCTGACCGGCCGGTTAAGGCAAGCCAGAGGTGAGCCCACTTCCGTCAGGGTACCCCAAGAGCACTCAGGTACATGGGGTCGCTACTACCCAACAGCTTGCAACAAGCTGCCCTGCGTTATTATTATTATTATGCAACACGCTAAGACACCAACAAGAGCACGCGACTACGCATCAACGCTCATCCCCTATGCTCTGTCCCAACTCTCCTAACTTCCAATATTGGCTAAAGGTTGCATAATCGACTGATCATGGTGGGCCGGTTGCGGCTAGTCGGGCCTCCTCCCCAATCCCGGAGCGTGTCACTCCTTATAAATCTGTGCCCCCTGGTGTATCCTGCTTGTCCGGGTCAGGCTCCGCCCTGGCTGGGTGTGGAACCTATGTTCATGTTCATCTAATACCAGAAAATCCAAATCGCGTATGTATATTTGATGATTTATAAACTTCTCAGGGATAGGAAAAAAATACAATCTTGTCGCCTGCCTACTCTGAATTATCACCTTTTTCCGTCGTAGATAACCTGCAGCAGCTGTGTAAGAACGTGGTACGGTACAGGGACGCGCGGTTCGAGTACCTCGACGTGTGCGGCGTGCGCGTGGACGCGCGCTTCCCGCTGCGGCTTGCCGGTGTCGCCGCGACCTACATTGTCGTCGTGCTATAAGTCAACCTGTCCTCCTCACAAAAGACACAATAGTATTCTTCCCTAAAATGCAATGAAATATTGAGTTTGTGTTTCTTATAAAAGGCCTTATAATAGGCCTCGAAGTTTCACCAGGCAGTTCGTCGAGACAACTGGTGCATAATGAAATTTCATATAAAATTGAAGGCCTCTAGACCTGCAAAGCGTCCTTCTTTTGTTTCAATTTCCTATGAGCGCCGCCGAAAACATGGGAACATTTTTAATTGATTTCTTATTTATTTAATAAAATTGCGTGTTTAATTATGTTTAACTCGGCGTAAAAAGGGATTGCCAGTCTCGTATTCTTATCCGACTTTACTGCATTTAGCCGTCTATTCCTACTTGGCCAGCCATTCTTATTTTCTCAGCGTCTGTAGTAATGTACTATTTTTCAAAAATACTACGTAATGTTGCCATAAAATCGCTAAAATGTATACATACCGGAGACTTATTAGAAGTGTTTAGTAAAATGTAGGCTCTTAAATTAGGACTCAATGTCTCTTGAAATCGTACTGACAACCCTGGCCGGGTAAACATATGTAAGAGTGAGCTCTACGAATTTAATCGTAAATAATTGGTGAAAAACATACTCATACTGTTGTGGTATAAACTGAAAAACAGAAGGAAGACTTGCAACTGAAGACACACCTATTTTTGAAGCACATTAAGGCACATATGGTGATACTGGAGCTACGGTAAGAATAAAAATTTCACCGTTTAACATTTAAAATTGCTTAAATCTTGGAAAATCCCGTTAAATATAAGAAAACGGAGCACGCCGCTAACAGCTGATTGGGCGAATTTTGGCAATTGAGTAATGTGACACAATAGCAGTTGTACGAATCTGACAACAAACAACGTTCACAGAATGTTGCCAGGCAAAAAGGTACGTTCGAAAACTATGTAAACTCGGCTAATAATTTAATCCAAGAGGGCACCACTTTCGTACGCATTAACTGTTTGGAGTTAACTATTGTGTTTTATATAGAATTCTAATGATACAGGTTAAGAATACATAAATTGATATTTACGCTAATATCTAATGATGAAAAATTTAAACACAAAACCATGTAGACCCAGGGCAAACTCATTGAACAATGAGTCATTAAATAACTCCTTAATTAACGCTACAATGTTTGAGTCTAGTCTGGTCAGTCTACCCGGGGTTTCAATGGAAGAAGGGTGCAATATTGAAGAGATGAGAAACAAACTAATATTTCTCCAAACAGAATTGGAGTCAGCACATACGAAAATTGAAAACTTAAATACCGAAACAAGGCAATTCAAAGAATGCTTACAAAAGCAAGAAAACAAATTGAAGTCGTAAAAAAACTTAACTTTGAGCATCCTAGTACACAAAGTACAAAAGTGAAAATAAAGGCATGTGTGTCTACGCACACACCTCCGGAAATCACTAAAACTGCACATACTCAGTACCGCGATTCTGTAATTTGAACAAGAAATAGCAAGCAGCAATCCAGTTCAAACACACAGTCTGAAAAAATAATGTTGATAAGGCCATAAAAACTGACGTCATGATTCACACTGACAAACATCCTACAAAAAGAAGTGTGAGTTTAATATTGACAAAAAAATCATCGAATGAGGTAAATCAGAAACATTATCCTAGACGGAGCACTCCAAACCCACCGCAAAATGAACTTCCTACTACAACAAAGAAGACCGCAATATAGAGTAATCAAGAATAAAATAAAACTTGCCCTCTAAACAACGCCAACTCTCCTAAATCGCCTAGCGAAAAGATATCGCCAAAACTCGCCTTAAGTACCAAGGACAAGCCACAGGGAAAACAATGGGCAAGTCAATCATTATTGGATCGCGAAACTCCATGCCCTATCGGAGAACTATGGACCCAGGAACACCGTCAAGTTGAGCAGCCGTCACCGGACCAAGATTCAACTCTGTGCATCAATGGAGAGTTGCCGAAGCAGGAGCTACCCCTGGCAGATCGTCCTACATCGCCGGTGGCAAACTCAAAGATCAACGAAACTAGCACTCGATATATCTGCGAAGGTGATAAAAGGAACATGCTGATATTATGTGACCAATATGGAAGATCTATAAGTAATTTTATAAAAAACAAGAGCACTGAATATGCCTCTGTTTTGTCAATATGTAAAACAAACGCCCAATTAGGAGATATTGTAGCAAATATTGAGAGTCTGACGATCCATATGAAAGAAGGTGATGATGTGGTTATAATAGTTTCCAATGTAAAAACTACAACACATCTTTTATTAAGAATGCCATACATTACTGTAATTCTAAACGGTTAAAAATACTAATGACAACATTGCCGTACGTCTATACATAGCGTACAAATTATAAAATATCTGAGATTAACAATACGCTATGTAATATAGTTCTAAGGTCACAAGGAACATCACTTATTGAAATAAATAAATATGACGAGCTACATTTTGACGTCAACAATAGATTATGCGATAATTTTGCCCACTTTCTGTACTCTAACATTATCTATAACTCGAATTATGAGTTTACACACAAACATAGTAACCTCATATACCTGACAAATATGTGTTTAACACAAAATTTAGAGAATAATAAATCAGATCATTTTTTTTATACAGCACCACAACGACACAAATACTAACTTAGGTAACTGTCAAATATTCAAATATCCAATCAGTAACTTAGACAAAGCGGAACCCAATGTAACATCAAAGTCAAAATGTGCATTGAAAGTTTTTTATCAAAATATACGATCTCTCAGTAATAATAAGGTATATCAACTGGAGATTATCCTTCAAAGTATGGGGAGGATCCATGTTATCTGTTTAACTGAACATTGGAGACAGATAGATGAGTTGAAAACAATAAAAATAATGAATTATGAGCTTTCCTCGTCATACTGTAGAACAAATTATATTCAGGGAGGATCTTTTATATCGTGTCCATGATAGTATTAAGGTAATGGAATTGAGTTACTTGGTAAACTTATCTGTAGAAATGGTAATTGAGATATCTGCAAACATGATAAATGAATATGAGTTGTATGTAATATGCATATATAGACCCCCGTCTGGGATATGAATTTATTCTTTGACAAATTATTGGCTCTATTAAATATAATAAGTGATGTTCGTAAAGCTGAGGATATACTGAATGTTGGAGAGTTTAACATAGACCTTATGGAAGATTCTCAGAACAAAAACAAACTCATAGATCTCATGAACTGTTCAAACCTTCATCCAATAGTCATATGTCCAACTAGTAACTAGCAACTAGTAACTAGTAACTGTCCAACTGGTATAGTAACTCATGTAAATCATGCCTGGACCATGCTTACTCTGATATCAAAGCCATCAATTTCACTCCTGTCAAGAGTAGCATCTGTGATCATGATTGGCAAATTCTGACGATTAACTACCAACAAGAAGATTGCAATAGTGCCAAAACGGTAGAAATGAGACGGGTAATGCCTCCTCCACTCAATAGTTTTTATGAATCCCTCGACTTATATGACTGGAAGAAAATTGTAGGGTCTCGAAAGGAACCAGATAAAGTCCTCGATTCTGTAGTAAATTTTCTAGTCCATACTTTTCGACATGCATTTTTCAAGCATAAATATCCAAAAGAAAAAATAGATAAAATGTAGATTTCTATTGAAATAATAGCAAAATACAAGATATATAATGAAGTCAAAAACCGGTGCTGCATATTTCCGGATAATATTTCCCTTATTAACTTTAAAGATCATTCGAAGATCTTTATAAAAAACTCATAATAAATAAACGCAGTGATTAATTCAAAAACGAGATATGCAAAGCTAGCAATAAGGCTAAAGCCGTATGGGGTATAATACAATCTGAAACAAATGCAGCAACTGCTAAAAGTGCATCTTTTGAGACCTCTAACCCTGATATGTTAGCTAATGAAATAAATAATTTCTTCATTGACTCCGTGAGGAATGCCCAGAGGCAACCGGACATGCCATTGTCATTGCAACTGCTGAACGCATATATGCCTATAGTAGCGGACTGCGCAGTACTAGAACCATTCACTATTGGAGAGATCTACAAACTAATAAAACAAATCAAGCCTAAAACTACCAAGGATGTATATGAAATACCTACTTTGATATTATGTCAGCTCCCTCCATCGTTTATAGATATTCTATGCTATAGTATGAATCATTGTTTAAATAATGGATCTTATCCTGAAACTCTAACAAAAATTTAAGTTTAGGTATATAAAGGTAAGGGTGTAAAGACTGAATTTAATAATTATCGACCGATATCGATCATCCCAGCAATATCGAAGATTTTTGAGTTAGGTCTTGCGAATAGGCTTATGACTCACCTAACTAGTAAAGGCTTATTAGCCAAATAACAGTTTGCCTATAAGGCCCATAAATCAACAGTGGATGCAACCAGAACATTGATAAAAGCAATAGTTGATAAGCTGTAATCTGGATGCCAAGTTTCAATTGTACTATGCGACTTATCGAAAGCATTCGACCTGGTAGATCATAAGCTCATTCTAAAAAAGTTGCACTACTATGGCATTCGAGGAAATTTCCTGTGTGTGTTTAAGTCATTTTTGAAAAATAGAGAACAACTATGTGAAGTAGACGTCAATGGTAACAAGGGAAGATCTATATACCAATCGCTTGATTCCTCCTCTGTACCCCAGGGTTCAGTCATTGACAATTATTTGTTTATCAGATTAGTGAATGACTTGTCTGCATGCACGACGCATGGTCAACTCGTAGTATATGCGGATGACAGTGCGTTTGTAGTTTCCGGCACGAATTTCATAGATCTACGAGCAAAAGTAAATAATCTCCTCCAAAATGTAAAGAACTGGTTTAGTATAAATGGTGTGAAACTTAATCTCGACAAAACCAATGTGATTCAAATTAATCTCAGGGGCTTACCATCCGATTCATTTAATATCTCGCTAAATAATGTTTTAGTCCCACAGGTAAACAAAGCAAAATATTTGGGATTTGTCTTGGACTGTGGGTTAAAGTGGAATGACCACATAGATGAACTATGTAAAAAGTTAGGAAAAGCGTGCTTAGCCATTTCACGTCTAACTAAAATGCTCGATGATCAATGTGTAAGAAATGCGTACTTTGCATATTTTCAGTCGATCATTACATATGGGATTGATATGTGGGGACAGGCAGCAGATAGGCAGAGAGTGTTTATTCTTTAAAAAAGGGTTGTCAGAATAATATTTAGGGTGCTTTGGAATACACCTGCACGCGACCTATTTAGGACCTTAAAAATTATATCTGTTCCAGGCCTGTACATATTAGAAGTGTGCAAATTAGTTCGTAAAAACCTGGACTATTTTAAAACACGTGGTCCAAACTATCGCAATGGAAATAAACTGCTTCCAAACCGACACAAACTGAAAAAGTCAGAGCAGTGTGTGTGTTACATCGGTCCAAAAATATATAACCATCCACCAAATAATTTAAAGTTAGAGGAATTTTCTGAAAATGTATTTTTAAGTAAGCTTAAGGAGTATTTGATAGAAAATGCATTCTACTCACTTGATTAATTGTTAAGTCAAACCAATTAGTTTTATATATAATTTGATAGTAGGAACCTCACGTTTAGATGTATGATATGTTGTAATAATAGATTAGAATAGATTTTAATATAAACGAAAATGTGAAATATTAATCGCTAAATGTCAAATTATATGTACAATGACTGTTACTGATAACGCATGTTATGAATAATAAATTGAATTGAATTGAATGTACTATCAACAGCATAATTGCATGGACATGGCAAAGACGATAATCGCTTGGCTGTCTTAAGATGCTGAGAGCACGTAGCTTAGCTGTCAGCATTGCATGATGGTTACAAAAAAATAAACTAGATGGCGTTGTCATCAAAACGAACAAAGAATTTAATGCTTTGTTTTTGATATGTAAGTCTCACAAGCACTAAAATTGTTTTGTAATAGAATAATCTACGACATAGATGAAATATAGTCACTATTAAAAAAGAGCTTCCACTGAAATAAAAACGGCACCTGTATTTAACTTTTGAAACACGCTTCTTTTTAACCGACTTCCAGAAAAAGGAGGAGGATCTCAATTTGTCGGAATGTTTTTTTAAGTAAGGTTGTTTTAAAATTTATCTTTCAAGCGTATTGTTACTAGAACGGAGAAGATGAAAGGATGGCAAGGGGAGAGGGGAAAGGGGGGTTAGCAGTGATGGAAAGGGGGGAAGGAGAAGAGAGGGGAAGGGAGGTAGATAAATACAAGAAAGAAAAGACAAGATACCAAATATCAGAAATAAGATATCAGATATACACCCGTTACCCCACACCAGATACCTGATCTGCAGCGATCACTACTAGATAAAGATAAAAGCTAGACTTAAAGATAAAGGGGAAAAAATAAAGGACGGAGGAATGACAGAGGTGTTAGATAGATACCTATATGGATAGGTAGGTACTACTGAATAAATTAACCGTCACAATAACATGTTAGATCGGTGAACATTTATGAATGACAAAGGTGTGGGATAGATCCTTCCCTGGATAGGTACTACTGAATAAATTAACCGACTTGGTTATTATATCTCACAACTTTTTGCGGTAGAAAAGGTTCCGAGACTTGGCAATTTTTTTTCATGTTATGTTTTTAATGGGATAACTCTTTTCTTGCAATTGTCAAGTCTTATCGAAACCTCATTTTCTGTTAAATCACCCATACAAGCACGCTTTGATTGTCTTTGAACCTGATCACGATCTTTATTCAATATTACGGATGCACTACAAATTAAACGATTTTCACACCGCCAATTAGAACACCCTTTTTTATTTTTTGCTGCTAATGTATATTTGTGGTTTTGAAATAACAACACTTACTTACCTCCTTTCTTATAAATTTAATGTCATTTTGGGCTTGAAAATTCATGTTTTTGTTATAATTACTGCAAATTCACCATTATGACAAAAATAGAGTAACTCATTCTAAAAAAGCATAACCGCCATAATGACGTCCTTTAGTGGGTGATGTGTTGCCAACGAAGAAAAATGTTATGGTTATCAAAAGACTGCCATTCACGCAAACGATTTTAATAACTATGATCATGTCGGTAAACCTACTCAGATCTGATTTCGTAAATTTAGTGAACGTATGTTTGTAAAATAAAACCTAATCAGCAAACTAAAGTCAAATAATCTGCTTAAATACACCAGACGGGCATCTGTCGTGTGTGTCAGCCGTAATATTACCTAGAGTACTAGTATTATCTATGGAGTTGAATATTGACGTTTAATGATAGTTCAAATATTTGTTTACAAATTTCGGTGAATATGATCCCCAAAAACTAAATAGTTTTACGTAAAAACGTCTAAAATAAAATAACGGCTGTACGGTTCGTGTGTTGGAAAAAAGTTATTTGCACTTCCTCTAGGAAATAAAGCTGAATGGTGTCTTGCGGGCGGATGGGAGTGTGTGATATGTTATGCTCAAAGCTACTACTGTTACTGTTAAAATAAACTATTCATCTTACTAAATGTATGTTGTATTGTTGACATTATACAATGTATTTTCGAGTTCCCATGGAAAATATGCAATCAGCTGATCAATTCTACTTTGGGACGCCAAATTTTTATTTTATTTCTAGGGCTTTTTCTTGGGAAAAGTTGTTCAGTATCATGTTCAAAATCATCTCGCTGCGGGAAAACAACCACTAAAATTTCACAGTGATTAGTAATTTATTTCAGATACATTGGAGATATTTTATTTATGTAATCTTTATTTCACAATACAAAATTGTACAAAACGGTAATCCTTTACAATTTGTTTCATACGCGATGCTCTGGAGTCATACGGTATTGCACGAATCATATGTTGGAGATTTATCGTACCTCCACGTACCCCACTGCATGACTTAAATGTTGCGTTGTGATTATGATACCTTTGGCACTTCTTAACTTAAGGCGGCCACGTAATTCTTATCACAGTTTTGAGTATATTCCATTCATGAGCGTCTCCACTCGTGGCAAGTTTATGCTATCAGCTTGAGTGAATCAGCCGGAGTTCTTCATTTAATACCTAATATCGCGCAAATATATAGCCCTTACCGAGAGTAGCATATTTGCGCCATTTGTACTGCTCCGCCATCGTCGCCGCCGCTGTAGCCCTGGAGGAGGTTCCATGGAGATGAGATGGCGCCAGAGTATTGATTGACACGGGTGGCGTCCCCGACAACTGTCCTGCCCATCTTTCACGGGACGATCGTCATATCGTCGGGGCGCTTGCTATCGTCGCGTGCAATACCGTTCGGCTCTAAAATGGCCGGTACGCTGACGGAGCCAAGAGCCCTCCGGATGACTTTGTTCAGGGAAGCATGGCGGGAGATGCGGCCAGCGTTCTTTTGGCAACTTAGGTTGTGGTGACCTAGTATGTCCACGCTTGCGCCGCAGCGATAGCGGTGGGGCTCATTAATTTTGATACCAGGAATCAGGCTAGTGGCCAATGTGAGGGAATCTCTGTCCAGTAATGTTTGTTGTTTGTTGGGCGATGGTAATGCGTGAAGCCAAAGTCTAGACTCTAGCACTGCCTCGGAAAGGAGGCAAACGCGCTCGGCCGGGTTTTCGGCTGTGTCTGTCAGTTTTTTCAAGACCAGCGCGGCTAGAGCAGCTCGTCCGACAGCCGCTGCGATTTAACAGAGCACCTAGCTGGAGTCGGGGCACCCAGGCAAGCCTGCGTCCACTCGTCTTTAGCCTCGTTCAAATCAGCAACGTAGTGCTTGTTGGGGGATGGGCTAGATATTTTGTTTCAAAGTTATTGCGTGCTGTGGAACGAGGATAAATAAGCCAGAAGTGCGACACTAACGACTTGCCTGATGCCCAGCCCGCCGTGAAGAATAGGGAGGGAGGCTTGGATCCATGAGCGGTTGTACAGGTAGATGTTAAGGATGAACGGCAGAGTGACCTTGAGGAGTCTAAGGGCTAGCGATGGGCGACTTTGAATAATTTTAGAAATCATATAACTAATTATTATTTATTTATAATAACAAAAAGTAGGTTACTAATTACTACAGTCGAATGAATATTCGACTTTCGACTTCGACTGCTGTGCGATTTGGCGGTTACCACTAAGTAGCGATGGGCGACTTTGAATGATACTAGTAGAATTTGGTCCTACTGCCATAAATATTTACAAATCATCGAAGTTGTGTCTTTGATTTGCGTGAGTAAGGCGCCTCTATCTACAGAGTTAAAGACATTTTTTATATCCACTTTCAGCTGCACCTCGCATTTTCATTGACCAAAACGCGCGCTGCATGGACACAGCAGCTTAACAGCCGCCTTTGTTGCGAAACCCAAGTTAAATAGGCTGAAGTTTCTGAAAAAGAGGTTGAAATATGTGTCTGCAACATATTCTTGAGCAAATATGTCTAAAATTAAAGCCTACAGCGTTTGGTCTTATACGGCTATCCTTCTTTTGAGCGCATAAGTTAGCTCCATAAAGGATACCGATAGGACAGCATGAGGTTTATGAGATATGTGTTGTTGTTCAAAAGTAATCCGCCGGCAACGCCGCTGCTGCTTCCCGACAGGTCCATGTCAGGGTTATCTAAATCAGGCGGATCGGGAAGGCGAAGTGTTGCTGCTGGAAGTGGATGGCAGTTATGGTGTCGGGACTGTTGGGTGCAATAACTTCATTGGAGAGGAGTAGTTGGGCAGCTTCCTTAATGTCTCTCTCAATGATTTTTCTACTTTTTTAAACAATTTATTATCATCGTTCCAAACGTTAGGTTTTGGTTGAGTGAGGACTGGGTTTGCGGGGTGTTGGCAGTTTAGCTTGATCTTCTGGGTGAGAGAAATACTATTGTCATTGTTTGTGTGAAGGACTCTGTACGGAAAAGAAAGTAACTGTGACCAGCTGTCATACGAGTTTTCATTTATTACCTTGGCTTGGATCAAGGCGTATGCTACGGCTATCGGAGCTCCTCTGGGGATTATTTTTCTAATCGGGGTTACGTTTTTTTGTGAACCAAGCCAAGCAGGTACGTTAGCGACAGAGCCATTTGAACCATTACCGATCGCCCTTGCTGCATTGTTAGAGGATTGAGACACTTTGATTTTATGAACACGCGCATTCTGAATATTCAAATCTTTAATACCTTTGCAGCAACGGAGCTGAGAACAATGAGGGCATTGTATTAAGTCTCTAGTGACGTTGCCTGTTGGAAGAGGTGGTGATAAGTGAGGTTTGCGACATGAGCTGGAGGGCATTCACGTGTGTCGATGATCACTATTGACTTTATAATAATTGATATCAAAATAAAAAGATAAGATCATGACGGATATCACTGTCGTTCGCCCCTCTGGGAGCATGCGAGGGCTTCTTTCTTGTTATTTTTAAATTACCATTTTTTCCAGCCAGCCTTAGAAATATTAAATTCGGCCCGACGGCCTCTCAGTTGTGTTACATAAAGTAATGCTTGTCCCAGAAAAAATGTCGTTTATTAGTTTGTATGAAATCTTATATAACTATATAAAATTTTCTTTTGACACCTGCCATCAGGTTTTGTACATCAGTGTCTATGATTAATTTTGAAGCTTCCTTCCATTTGCGCTTGAAATTTTCAACTGATGTGGTGTTAGTTTAATGTTTTAAGATCTTCTGCTTCATACGAGCCCAATATTTTTCTATAGTTTGTAATTCAGGGCATTTAGAAGGATTTAGGTTTTCCACAAATTCGATATTATCGTCTTTGTACCACTTTATTACTTTTTAGAATAGTGGGAGGTGGCCAAATCAGGCCAAAACAGAACGGGCTTCTTGTGTCGTTTAATGAACGGCAACAATCGCTTTTCCATGCAATCTTTAAGTATATATTGCCTTTCATAGTAATTTTAGCAAAGTAAGGAGTTCTGCGTTTGCCGCAAGAACGATCGCTTGCCATACGAGAACTATGTTCGCAAATTTATCAGTTTTTATTACCTTGTATTCGTCATTGAAAGTTTTTTTATCGGTGTCCGAATAAAAATGATATCCTGGAAGTGATTTGAAGTCAAGCTTGCAATATGTTGCACCGTTCATCATAATACAGTATTTTTTTGCCGTTGATTTTGAATACAGTTTTCTAGATCTCGTTTTAGAGTGAGTTTCTCGTTTTTAATTTCTACTAGGCACTTTAGTTTGTTTAAAAGTCTTTATAGAGTTATTTTTATTCCCTCGTTGCACAGTTGATTTCAACGTGTTAAACTTTTAGCTAAATCTCTTACAGATAGTGTAGGCTTTTTTAGCAAAGCAGCTCTTATGCTCTTCTCAATATTTTTCTTCACAAAAAAATATTTCTTACTTCACTTCCAGGGCGCCGTCATATACCGCCAGTCTCTGCATCGTTTAAGCACCGTTTGAACAGTTTTTATAGACGTGTTTAGCTCCAACGCCACTTTTTTTGCGAAAAAAAATGTGGCGTCGACATCTTTGAGGAGGTGACTGTGACAGTTTTTTTTCTTATATTAGATACAAAACCGATCTGCATTTGACGTATAACCAGCCAGTTGCAACTGTTTTGATTGAAACTTGACATACAACCGCTGCATTAACAACGACATTTTTTTCTGGGACAAACTTTACTCTTCACATGCAGCCATCCAGCAGACTCGACCAGGCGTACAGGATTTGTTGAGGAAGACGGCTGCGCTGTTTCAGTCGCCGCTCTGTCTAAGCGTACAGTAATTTTTGGAGTTATTTATCGACAGTAATATCTAAGTTAAGGCTTTTGGGTGGAAAATATAAAATAAAATTTATAGCCGAATGTTGACGTTGTTGTTAGTTCTATTGATAATTTACAAATACTATGAGCATACGTATACTGTGACTATACTTTGATATCCAGCCACTTATATATCAAAAATAATTGAAGTCCGTCTTTGTCGTATCCGGTCAAGTTCACTCATATAAAGTAAATTATTTTTAATGTCAATATTCCAATCAAAAAGTAGAGTTCACTTATCCACTCTTCTCAAGCCTACTCGGAAGATCCTGTGTAGCTTTCATTATCAAGAGCATTCTAGCCCGTTATTATCGCAGTCTTGTGTACGCTAATGTTTGAATAAATGTGCCTAAATGCCTTACACGAGGGTATCTTTAAAGGTCAATACTGTTTTAATGCTACCTATTTAGTTTCAACACTTACGTGGCATATATATTTAACTTGAATATTATGTATTGAATGGTTAAAAGTTCAGTGTATTGTAGCTGGAACTGTGTACCCATTGTCTGTGTTTTGAAGATGAGCACAATATAGTCAAAAAATCAATATAATCCGGTGCGGGCTTATATGCGGCACATCGCCCGGATTCTAATAAAATCATCTTTTCATAATATTATTTAAAATATATGTGCGACTAAAATCTTTTAATGACGTTCAAATTTTTATGTACAGTTAAGTCTAAAAGAAAGGAGGGATGATAATAATTATTAATCTTGATCAAAAAAGGACGGATTTCTCTCTATTATACAAGGTAAGGGAAAAGTGGGTAAGAGAGAGTTTGAGGAGGATAATTTTTACAAGTTTGTAGAGCCATTACTCGATGACTCGCTACTTAGTTATGGGCTTATTGTGTATGGACGAACGTTTAGTACTTATATTAAAGATGTAAAAAATATACTGACAAGACTGATAAAGTTCCTCGTAAGTAAAAATGTTAAAAATAAGTGTAATGGAGAATATGACAAGTTATTTAATTTATGTAAAATTCTACCAGTTGATAAAAAAGTTAAATATCTGATAGGTTTAGAGTATTTCTATGATGATGAGCACAAAGTGGCTAAAAATAACAGAATTAATACTAGAAGTGTTACACAGAGAAAATTTAATTCCACCGAGTATAAAAAACTACTACGGTGAAAGGACTTCAAAATATTTAGTACCAAATTTTTTTAATAAGATTCATTTACTTAGACACGAAAGTAAAATAAGTAAAACTGTTTTAAAATCAAAACTGAAGGACTTCCTCCTCGAAGATAAGCCAGTGTCATCGTAAACACGCTGACGCGCTGTCCTCGAGGACGAAGTACCTACATAATAAATATGATGATTGTGCAGATTTTTCTAACCGGCTCATTTGTATATCATGTAGTTATATAATTAAGTTATATTAAGTGTTTGAAATCTGAGCGCTTCTCGCCATTAAACGTCACAGTTTGGCGAGTAATAATTACTTTGTAAAATGTTATTTTTATAAGATAAAAAAAAACTTGTCAAAACCTTGTAAATACGCTTTGACAAACAAACAGCAAACTAGAGAAAACTATCCCAGGCATATTTTTTTATTAATACAAAACTCACCAGCGAATGATAGCGTCACATATAGCAAGCGACTACGGGAGTGGATAAATCCACTTGCGTAATAATTATCAGGAACTATGATAGACTATAAAGTTGCAATATTTGAGGTCTGGTAATTGCTTTCAGCCGGCGAATGTCATCCAAGCACGGCGCTCTACTAAACCTAGCGCGTTCAGGAATGATAGCCTATCATTCCTGAACATTTTACTCATAAACATCAAACAAAGAGCGAAAAGGCTACAAAGAACGAAAACACTACACAAAATTATACACAGGGCTTGAAGTAAGAGCAAAAAACTAAAATGCTGATTGGTTACAGTGTACATCGTTACTTTTTAGTTGTTTCATAAAGTAAAGCTTGTCCGTAGTTGTTTACATAACTACAAGGTACCCGCAACTTCGTTTGCGGAGGAGTGACTGTCTTTTTAATTTCAGCGTAATCGGGTAAAAAGTATCGCATTACAAGCTGTAGTTACCCAGCTATCCGCGTGTACGAAAATAGTTGGAATCCATTTCGACGCTTAGCCGTAATGAAGATATATAAAAAAAAAAAAAATTAGATTTATGGGGCTTTATTTCTAAGAAAAAGAAAATATATCTATAATTCTGTTTAGTTATTTACAAATTCCTTTGGCTATTTTTAATAACAGCCTCAAATTTGAGTATCGCACAGAACGGGTATTCTTTTATAGACAAACTTTTTATCGATATTCATTTCATCGAAAACGAGTAATAGAATATTCAGTTCTCATATTTACTTTTAAAGTAATATGGTTTCATTGACTATTCATTACATTTTTTTATAAGTATTTTTTACAAAAACTTACCAAGGATTATTGCTTCCTCGACAATACATTTCATCGAATATTCAAATAACAGAATAACATAATACCGATTTTCATATGTTCGATGTATTGTTACAAAACTGTTTTATTTTATAGCCATTAGATTATTATAAAAACTGAGTTCATTAATTAATTTTAGCCTCAATTCATAAACTTATCATGAAAAATAAAACTATTTAATATGATCTGGATTATAATTAATGACGAGTGATGTGAGATGGAGAAAATAAGAAACACCCGATATATTTTTTTTTTCTCCGACAGAAAGACAAAAGTGGAATAAAAAAAATCCGGCAAGAGCATGTCGGACCATGCTCAATGTAGGGTTCCGCAGCCGATTATACAAAAAAATGCATTACTGATGAAAAAATTACGATAGGAAAAAAACACTAACAAAAAAGCGTATCTCCCCGGCACTTACGTCCATTTGCCTTTTTAGTTTAATAGTCTCTGTTTTTAAAAATATTATAATTAGTAATGAGGTAGCCTGGGAGTTTTTCTTTGCAGCGTTTCTTTTCTCCTTAGTACGCCTCATTTGTGAAATGCTGCTTGGTAAATTATTAAAATAAAATAAAATAATTAAGCCTTTCTGGCACATGTGTAATAGTCTTTACAGCTTAGGCCCATCTGGCGTGTATGTACACCTTTATTTGTTTTTTCAAAAATGGGTAATTTACACAAATTGTAATTTTGACAGAGGAAAATACATCTTTTCTCAGTCTACCCGTGACCATGGAAAGCTAAAAAGCTTCCGAAACGTCGGGAACTAAAATGAGAATATACGCGATATAATCCTTTAAATTGTTTTATTTCAACAAATCATAGTAACTTAACTATTGTGACGTGCTCGCTACAACATACAAAATAAAATATTTAAAATGTTGCTTTATAGGTTATACTTACTTCTTCCTCTTGACAGCGATTATCCATGTTATTCGTTGTTCTCGTTTTCAGCTTGCTTGTGGAAATGTATAGAATTTGTGATTACTGTTTTACCATTGTTTTTGTAATTAATCACGCAGCAGGTTTCGTGCTGCATATCTATGTATTTTAAGATGCCTTAATTTCGCTACTAAAAAGTGTCATCTGGTCTCCTGATAGTTCCTATTTTGGCCACGCCACGCGCTTCGTGGTTCTCCCACCTCCTACTTCACACCCACCGAATAAATAAATATACCAGGAACTCTGCGACTGCGACAGAGCCGAGAAGCCTCAACTCCAGTCCAAGTCCCCACAGAGACAAGGCCTCCCCACGACACCCCAGCTTGTCAGCTGTGCCACCAGGATACCTGACGTTGAGACTCATACAGCCAGCTGCTTAGACCTTCTGCTGACTTCAGATCCAGACCAATACTCGGTGTCGGTGGGTCCCCCTTTAGGAACTTCCGATCATTGTCTGGTGAAATCTGTGTGCTTTTATTCACCACCCGAACAAGTCCTTTCTGGTAAGCGATGGGTGTGGCGATAAAAGTCAGCAGACTGGGATGAGATGCGCCACTTTTTCGCGTCTTATCCTTGGCGCGCTATGTGCTTTTCTTTTGGAGATTCGTCCAGTTGTGCTCGTGCTATAACTGATGTTATTTGCCAGGGGATGGAATATTTTATTCCATATTCTGACGTCTTAACGGGTTATAGCGCTCGCCCCTGGTTTAACGCTGAATGTGTCCGTGCTGAAGCCTTTAAGCAGTCAGCTTACCTAGCTTGGGCGGATGCTCGTAAACGCAAAGCACCAAATACTCGACCGTTGAAGAAAGCCGTTAACAAAGCCTTGGTGGCTTTGTTAAAGGTCTAGCAAGAAACAGTTTCGCAAGGCACGCTTCGACCACATACGCCAAATAGGTACCAAGCTCGCCTCTTACCCACCCGGAAGTATGGCATTCTGGTCTCTGGCTAAAGCGGTAGAAGCGATTTTTTGCCGCCCGTCATTGCCTCCTCTGGTAAAGCGAGACAGATCACTGGCAAACACTGCCGAAGAAAAAGCCAACTTGTTTGCTTCTCTATTTGCAGAGAATTAACAGTTAGACTCCACAGGGAAATCAGCTCCAGTTCTTCCGCAAGTGGATACTACCATGAACGAAATCCACATTCGTCAAAAAGAAGTTCTCGAAACCCTGCGGAATCTAGACGTAAATAAAGCTAGTGGTCCAGACGGTATCCCAGCAGTTGTCTTGCGAAACTGTGCAGCCGAATCGTCTCCGGTCTTGACTCGCCTGTTTCGGCTCTCGCTGGATACTGGGGTAGTCCCCACATCTTGGAAGCTTGCAAATGTACAACCGGTTCCCAAAAATGGCAGCCGAGCAGACCCTGTCAACTACCGACCAATTTCGGTCACCTCTATACTCTGCAAGATTATGGAGCGTGTATTGAACAAGCGCCTCCTCCTCGCATACCTAGCAGACAATGATTTGCTCAGCGATTGCCAGTATGGATTTCGTCCAGGGCGGTCAACTGGAGATCTTTTAGTGTATGCCACTCATCTATGGAGCGAGGCTATCGAGAGACACGGCGAGGCCCTTGCTGTTTCACTCGATATCCCGAAAGCGTTTGACAGGGGCTGGCATGCCAGTTTAATAAGCAAGCTTCCAGGGTATGGGATACGTATTGGCCTTTGCAACTGGATCGCAGATTTCCTGAGTGAGAGGTCAGTTCGCGTAGTCGTTAGTGGTTATGCGTCTGATCAACGGGCAATTGAGGCCGGTGTTCCTTAGGGGTCTTGTCGAGAAGACATGGTGAATCGGCTGAATCTGACTCAGGCAGGAGGCCTACCTCTGAGGCAGTGTCTGATTGGGGAGAAGCCAATCTAGTTAGGTTCAATGCCGCCAAAACGCAGGCGTGTTTATTCTCCACTAAACGGAGTCCGCTTGACTTGACTCCGTACCTATTTCTGACCATCTGGAACTTCTAGGTATGAACTTGTGCTCCAACTTGAACTTTGGGCATTTTATTAAATCCTTGGCAAAAAATGCAGCCAAGAAGCTTTGGGATCCTTTTCAAGGTGAGGCAGTACTCCACACCGGGACAGCTTCTTCAATTGTATAAATCACAAGTCAGGTCTTGTGTGGAGTAAGTTGCCATCTCTGGGATGGATCTGCCAAATACCAACTGGCTGCCCTACATTCAATCGACAGACGTGCGAGAAAGCTCATTGGTGACCCAGATCTTGTAGGGGCAAAGCTGCAAAGCCTCGAACACCGTAGGATGGTCGCCTGCCTTGCGGTATTTTACAGGATACATTTCGGGGATTGTGCGGCGGGACTGCATGAACTAATTCTACCTTCTCCATTTCGTCACTATGGGACTAGACGTGGATTTGGATTCCACCCTTTTGTTGTTGATATGACGACTACGATTGGAATAAAGCGATTTGCTTCCACATTCCTCGTTAGGACGGCTAAGGAGTGGAACTCTCTTCCAGCATATCTTTCCCGGAACAATATAACTTGGATCTCTTCAAGACGAGAGTGAATAGACACTATCTAGGTAAGCATGCTCCAGCGTCGGCTTAATCGTCGCTTACTAACAGGGGATATAGAAGTCAAATGCTTGCCTCTTACATAAAAAATAAAAACACTGACACCATGCCACCAAAAGGCATAAGATAGACACACCCGTTGCAACGGGTGGAGAAGACTCCCGCCAAAGAGGGCTCTGCCCTGATATGGCATCCCCACACCACCATGGACGGGACGTGAGATGAAAACCACGACTTTGCGACTCTTGCGCAGCTAGCTTCAGTCGCGTCGTATTCGTCCTCGTCGGTGAAAGCGGACGTCGGCTCACAGCCAGTAGGCGTAGTTCATAAAGATATGTTTGCCGTTCAGTGGGTTTGGTTACGTGTTTTTTTGAATTCGGTGAAGTAAGTTGTTAAATCAGTGTTTGTGTGTTTACCGTTTTAATTGTCAATAAATCATCCTCCGAAGTATATTAGTCTAAAATAAAAGATTCATTTGTGTATTAAGTATTTTTATTTGCTTTCTTGTAAATTTTAAAAACTTTAAAAAAATTGAATTCAGTGGTTTTGATCTCCACAGGTTCGGTGTCATTTTTGTCCACCGAAATCAATAAAACGGCCACTGCTCTCAATTTTGGCTATAGAAATCGATTAAAATGGATTATTTTCAAAATATATGACAAAATATTACATTGTGTGCGTGCACCTTTATTTTTCATCACATCATCACGAAATAACGATTTTGAGCTAGGTTCAGAATGCGCCTTCGCTTGCTTTGAAATATATACAGTATCTACTACTGCTAAACATATACACTAAAAATAGACAATATGTTAAATTACAGTATAAACTATCAAATTACATGCAAATCCGTTCAGCTGTTTCGGCATAAAGAAGCAACAAACATACCCGATACAAACTTCTGACACATACATTTTCGTCAAACTTTATAATGACTAGGCTTAATCTGATGTTCACCAAACGCGTTTCGCAAAACTTGACAGTTAAACTTGTAAAGTAGGTGTACTTATTTAATTAAGGCTGAATAGCCTTAGGGCGTCTTTTATTACTTTAACGTAATTACAAAAACACTTATGTATGTCGTTTTGTTCGAAATTAGATATCAGTGGGAGTCTTTGATTTCGGTGATTGTAAAATCTGAAATATCTCATGAACCAACAAATCAAAATATATTTCATTTAGTAGCCTGTTTTCATGTATCGGTGGACGCCAAAGAAGTCAAGCAAAATGGCTCAACTCAGAGAATCGTCCATATCTTAATTACAAAGGTCAAGGCGCTTAATCAATACTTCCAATGAAAAATATTTTCAAAATAATCGGATATACTGTTTTTGAGTTATTCCCGAGAAACTGCGCTTCCCAACAAAAGGACGCAAGTGACATGAAAATACGTTATTTTGATGTCGTTTATTTTTTACAAGTAGGTAGTGGCATTTTTATGGTTCCGTAGCCAAAATGGCAAAAACTCAATTCTTATAGTTCCGACATGTCCGTCCGTCCGTCAAGCCCGTAAGTCACAGGCATTTTACTCAAAAGTTACTTAATGTATATTGATGACATTTGGAACATAGGTGTCTTGTGTAGGCCGCTACTTAGGTTGCTAGTTAAATAATATTTCTATGGAGGCACTCCATTCATATAACCGAAAGTGAAATTTAGTTTTTCAGCAATTAACAAGATTTGTCACATATTTCGATAGTAATTTTGAGGTTTCTAAAAAAAATGTTTTATTTAATGGATATTTTCGAAAATAATTTGTCCAAAAGTTACATAAATTTAGTTCCCGCCCCTCTATTTTCTAAACCTTATGTAAAAAAAATATGAAAAAAATCACAAAAGTAAAACATAATAAATACTTTCAACGAAAATTGATTTTAACATGCTCAGACATACCTTTTTTGAGTTATTTCCGAAAAACGGCAATTCTCAACAAAAACAAGTAAGTGCCATGCCAATGGAGCTCTTTTGCTAGTGCACTTTTTCATAACGTATTATTTTCCATCTGTACTGCATTTTTTTGTATGGACGGCTGCGGATACCTACACTGAGCATCGTCTGACATGGTTTTGGCCGGTTTTTTAATGGAGCACAAACAATGTTAATAAAACTATTGAATACGATTAGTTCATTGAAAGTAAACGAAGTAATGGTGATTGTGTCTAGGGATTGCAATCCGGTCCAATTCTCAATCCGGCTGGATCCGGCCGGCTTGAAGTTTTACTATTGCGTCTGTCCAACATTATGCTTTTTGTCCAGTTTATTGGCCGTAAAGTAGATATGCGGAGCTGTTTTTGAAAATTAACCAATGAAACAATGATTTAGCGCTAAAAATAACCCTTATTAAGTCAAAAATCAGTCTCACTAGCCACTTATTTTACAGTAATATGAAAATTCAAGCATCTGCTTCAATAATATTTAGCCTTAACTTGATAACATTATTAACGTATTTACCCATGAACACATGGTAACTTTGTCTCATATTTTATCTACTTTATAAAAAATAACACTCTAATTAAAGGAACATTTTATAGTTTTAATTGCCAAATCCATGAATTTACCACTAATTTGGTGTATTGGATCATGATTCATGATCGTTCTTCTAACTTTGACGCCACTTTTCTTCCCTACTTTGTAATATTTTATCAACTCTATTAATACTTTAACAGGTATATTAAATATAAACAATAATAAAATACTATAACTTCCTTAGTACCCGTAATATTAAAAATACATAAAGAAAGCTAATCAGTAATCAAATCACATTGCACTTTAAATTTTAAATTTTTTGCAATTAACGTTATTACAATTATAACAAGTATCTTATTAGTAGAGTAAAGTGCCATTCTATAGAACTTGTTAACTATGTAAACAAACCACCATATTGAAATTGTCTCTGAATGATGAATTTACTAGTGATGGGCAAGACTCTTACTTACTTCTTTACTTATGTCAAAACATATCGAATAGTAAAATACCGAAAGTAAAAAACAAGCAGGTAATATTTAATTTCTTTAATCCCGATCAGAAGGAAAATCGGTACTTGAAGATGATGTATAACCAGTATTTATGAGATTTGCTGCTATTGCTATTGCTTGGCATATCAGTATCCGTGTTCGGTAGCAATAGAAATAAGCGTTAGAAAATTCAATAACAAAGAAGGCGTACCCGTACATGCCAAGAAAAACAGTGAAAGAGTAAAATAATATTGAAACCGTTAATGATTCAACCGTCATTGTTTTAATCTATATAAAAATGTAGGGTTTCTTTCATTCCTTAAAACAGTCCAAAACGACCAAATTAAAATTTTCGTTGTTAAAATATATTTTTTTAAATGTTTTGAAAGAATGGAAAAAGTTTAGGAGAAACAGGGAATTAAAAAGATAAATCTGAGTTTACGTATTTATTGAAATTGAAAATTGACAAACTATCGCGTAATGTAAAACCGCTTTGGCTGATTCCGCTTTAATATATCGCCAACTTTACGTCTCAAAGAAAAATTAAGAAAGGCATCGTTCTTTAAAGCTTAACTTGACCTAGGTCTTGATATTTATATCCTAACTAAAATTTTCACCAAATTGGAGTCAGTTTTCTTGGGTCGGGTAGTCCGTATGTATGTCTGTTGTGGCGTCCCTGCGGGTCTACCGGATCCGGTGGTCACCAAAAAGTACCGGATCCGGCCGGATTACCGGATCCGCCAGACCGGATTGCAATCCCTAATTGCGTCAAAATAAAAATAACATTGTTTGATTGACGGACTATTTCGACTGATACTGTAGCCAAGGTAGGGGTATGTTATGAAAACGTGTATGGTATTCATTTTTGAAATGCATTATACAAGGCTCGGTGGACGTGATAATTCGTGGATACGTAATTATTAAAGGACTCCGCTACGTCACGTCCTTATTATACTCATCCACGAAATGTCCTTTTCCGGCCTCTGCAGTAATATACTATTGAAGTTACGAGTTCGGTTTATTACTGGAAGGTGCTTCGCGAACGTGTCCGATCTAAATATTTAGATGATTTTATACATGTTTGGAGATCAGTTTGTGAGGTAGATACGATGAGTCGGTGTTTGGCGCGGGTGATGCGGCGTGGCGTCCCGTGGCGTGGCGTGGAGTGGAGTCGGTGTCGCCGGGCCCACAATGCACGTTGTTTATCCGCTGGGGCGCGGGGCGGGGCGCGGGCGGCGGGGCTCGCCCGGGCCCAGTCAGTCTCTCTCCGCCGCCGCCAGCTGCAGCCGCCCACGGTGCCTGCCGCGCGTGCCCTTCCTGCCCGCACTACAAACTGACACCCCGACCTTCAATTCGAGAGAACGAGACGTCGATATAAGGTTGGTTCTTTTTTTCAAACTTGAAAGCGATGCGATCCTTATATTCTTGCTCAACTTTCGTCTGCGTCTCAGCTTCTCTGACTTTATCGACGACTGAGACGAAATAGGTAATTAGGACCACAGCTTTATCTCACGATATAAGTATGTTTGACAACATGGATATGAAGAGTCAAATAACAATGCTTCGGATTTCCAACCAATACTAAAATTACGGTTCCTTCGTGGCAGCATAGATCGTTTTTTGAAAGCACACTTCAATTATCGTTATCTTGCTTCGAAATCTTTTAAAGCGATTAGGGTTATATTCTGTTATGCTTTGGACTAGTGTAAGTGTTTATTAAGTTATGCTGTGTGGTATATACTTTATGCGAAATTATTTTAAGATGATAAATGTTATTACATTTTTTACAATTCTTAATCAGAATCATATATTTGTTTTCAATTGTTAATGTATTATGTAATACGACCTTTTCGACATCAGTCTATTGACATAATTTAAGGTTGAACACAAGACGGCTGCTGTAGCTCAACTCCTTGATTACGTAAAGCTCTTTTTATTGAATAATAATAAACAGTGGTTTATTATTGTAACTGAGCATTCAGGCTGAGCGGTGTCGTTAAGACGAGATGCGAGGCAAGAGAGGGATGCGGAGGGCAGTAAGCGCACGTTGTTGACGAGTGGCTAGGCGGGCGCGAGGAGGCGGTGGCAGGGCCGGCGGTAACTGGGGTAATGGAGGCAATGCGTGCCTCACGCCGCCCGTGCGAGCGAGCGCGCCGAGACCGAACTCTCACATTCCACTGTAATTGTTCTGAAAGCTTCGACCTTGTTTCTTACTACACCGCCTCGCTATTTGTCACTAAGGGTTTTTCGACGTGCTGAATAAATATAAAACGTATGTATCTATTGATAATGAATAAGATAGGTATCGAGAGTAATTATTTATAAATAGGCGTGTTTTATGCCTGGCCAATATGAAATAATTAAATGTAAAGTGACTTTACGCTCCTTGTTTTCCTTGAAATTATTATAGGTAAGATTTTGATAAAAGGCGCACAAACGTTTCATGTCTAGATAGTGCTGACAAGGCCGCGTGAGCTTGACCTTCGGGGCAGGTGTGCAGCTCTACTTGTATCTATCGCAGGCCATCCCTCTGTCACGAAATGTACATTGATTGACTTTTAATTTATGTATTACGTGTGTCCATTAAAGTCTGTTCGCAATGCAATATATTTAAAATAAATGCAGTCTGACGCAGAATAAATCGAACACTCATTCGATGGCCATCAGTGAACATGAAATAAATGGCTCAAAAGCTGGATTATTACAAAGTTTTATAAATTCATATATACCTATCTTAACAATAACTGCTTGAATTGTTACCCCCGAATAGCAACAGTTACCGGATGTGATAATTTAGAGCAATGGCTATACTCGTATGGTTTGTGCTTCATGATTCAACATCCATCCTTTGTTGCTGCTATCATTTATAACATATCAGGAATCTAATGAGTCTGAGACTGTGCGACAACAACGGCGAATTGTTGTGATCACTTATGAAACAATTTGCGTTTATGATTGTGTTCATATTTAATGATACTAATGCGACGGTAGGAATGATATTTAGTTGAATATTAAACATACTACACGAGTATATGTAGTTTGTGTTAACTGTACTGCAGGTTACCAGGGTTAGAGTAATTCGATGGCAATTTTTTTTTATTGTAAGCATATCAGCTACTTTCTGATGCCAAATTGTTTGTTATATCTACTCTTGAAGTCCCAAAGTGTCACATAATGTTCTAGGGAAATAATAACATCCAGAAGAGTCTAATACGAGGGTAACGCCAAAAGAAACATGATACTCATAAATCATAATGTTTATCTATACTATTATAAAGTTGTAAAAATGAAATGGCTGCACATTGAAGATATTTTCAAAAAAATGATTGTTACGGACTATTTGGAGGTCATTAAGACGAAAAAATTTTTATTTTGGATTTTATGTATGTTTGTGTGTGTCGCTATGGCTTCACCACGCAAAATTGGCAAGACGGATTTCAACTATTTTTGGTACACGGGTAGCTGGGTATCTCCAGATGGTTATAGGATACTTTTTACCCGACTACGCTGAAGAAAAAATTAAGGATTATGACTTTTTCTCCTCCGCGAACGAAGTTGCGGGCGCCTTCTAGTTATTCATTAAAGTTGTCTATTTTTTTGTGAACTCGTATACACTTTTCTATCCGTCTACTTGGAAAATACTAATGACCACTCTTCTTTAGACACTTGCTGCCAGCTGCCAGGACATCTTCTTTGCTCTCAAATTGTCTTCCTTTTAATTTGTCTTTGATACTTGGAAACAGATAAAAAACACATGGTGGTGAATATTGTTGAATATTGGGGATGAGGCAAGATAGTGACGTGTTGGTTACTAAATAAAATAGTCCAGTGTTTTAGCAGAAGTGTGCGGGGCTGCGTTCTCATGGTGCCAAAGCAGTTGCTGGGTTCCTGACTTTGGCCGCTTATCACACCAAGCTGACAATACTTTTGGGGCACAAAACTGTCACTGAATTGATTGTTGTTTTTTGATCTTCAATTACCACATAATAGTCGGGAAAATAGTCCATCCTTTGGATATGCAGTTATCGGTATCCAATCGGTTAGTTCAAACAAACGTTTAACACTTATACTTTTTTAGTTAAAATTATTGTCAGGAAAAACATTATTACCATAAATCTCATATATAGTATTCATTTGTTGCTCTCGTCTAGAAGTAAACGAATTAACTAGCACTAAATAAAACATTATACAAAATGCATTTTTTGTGAAGTACTTTATTTAATACATTGTTTATTGTGTATTATATTTTTGATGATATTACGAGTACACATATGGTTGAAAAGTTAGTGAGCAGCTGTGTTATCAGTATCGCATGACCGGGATCTACTTTATAAAATGCCGAGCATTTCAGGAAGTCGATATATTCATTCCTAACTACGGTGCCTATTTCGTACATGGTGGAGAAAAAAGTCATAGCTCTCTTTTTTTCGGCATAGTCGGGAATAGTTTCAATATTTTAGTTAAATTACGCCAGCCCTACATTGCCTGAAACACAGGGAGTCCTTGTTCAGGCATAATCTATTGTTGTCCATATGTATGATTTAGTTTATAAGTAATAATTACTGTAATATGTTATTTGATCAAAAATATTATTATTAGTAAGTATTTCATTTCGACTATTACTTCATCTCACGGCTACATAAAAATAAGTTTGAAAATAATTATAATTTTTCTGTTTTCAAAATCGATTTTTAAAAACTCGGCATTAAAAGTCGCAGGGTACAACACTTTTGACAGAAAAATGAGAAATCAACCTTAAACGCTTCTCGACAAGTGCTCGACTCGACAGTTTGGATTGCTTTATTTCCGTTGCTGGTTTTCAATGCATGCCAAGTCTGGCGCATCAAATTAAAGACGCATTGGTAAAGTAGCATTAAACACAGAGTCGCCTGCTACTGTTTATATGGAATTAACACTGAGCAACAAAATAAATTGTTTTATAAATATGTGTGATATGTTAGAGTGATTACCCATGAAAGGAAATATCTTGATTTGGTGGTGTTTGAACAGTTGACTATTGAGCCAGGGGCCATATTATTTTTACATTTAAACGTCACACGCGGAAAGAGGCCGAGAACGTACTGACCATCGCGGCGAGCAAAGACGTTTTCTAATCGTCGTTTCGGCACGCGAGCTACATACACTCTTCCTTCTAACTCTATTTTATAAATTTAATGAGTGTATCTGTGTCACTGTCAGTGCCATCGTTAACAACCTATTTTATAAGTTTAACGAGTGCATCTTTAGACTGTCTGTGTCATCGTTAACAACATCTATACTATTATAAAGTTATAAAAATGAAATGTCTGTACATTGAAGATATTTTCAAAAAATTGATTGTTACGGACTATTTGGAAGTCACTAAAACGAAAAATATTTTTTTGGATTTTATGTATGTTTGTATGTTTCTATGTGTCGTTGTGGCTTCATCACGCAAAATCGGCTAAACAGATTTCCTTAATTTTTGGTACACGGGTAACTGGGTATCTCCAGATGGTTATAGGATTCTTTTTACCCGACTACGCTGAAGAAAAAACGACGGGTTATGACTTTTTCTCCTCCGCGAACGAAGTTGCGGGCATCTTCTAGTATTTTATAAGATAAACGATTCTATCAGAGTGAATGTCTGTGGCAGATGCCACTGACTGTCTGTGCCACCGATACTCATTAAACTTATAAAATACTGGAAGATGCCCGCAACTTCGTTCGTGGAGGAGAAAAAGTCATAACCCGACGTTTTTTCTTCACCGTAGTCGGGTAAAAAGCATCCTATAACCACCTGGAGATACCCAGCTACCAGTGTACCAAAAATTTTTGAAATCTGTTTAGCCGATTTTGCGTGATGCAGCTACAACGACACATACAAACATACATAAAACCAAAAAAAAATATTTTTCGTTCTAGTGACCTCCAAATAGTCCGTAACAATATTTTTTTTGTCAATCGCCCTGCTCGAAACATGTTCTCCCTAGCTACGCATTATCCAGTGTCGGCTACGCGCGTAGCGCTACGAACATTCTATTGGTTGTGAAAATGCTAATAAGTACGTAAAAAGTTTAAATGGTGCTACGGAACTTAGCTTGCCCGGCGGGCCTTCAATGTAATTTTCATTACACTAGTAGCTCTTGAAGTGGCTCTTATTACACCGTTTTTAGGGTTCCGTAGCCAAAATGGCAAAAACGGAACCCTTATAGATTCGTCATGTCTGCCTGTCTGTCTGTCCGTCCGTATGTCACAGGCATTTTATTATGGTTGTAATCCAGTCCATTAAGCACGCGTGTATTTTACATTACATAATCGTACTAGTGCCTGTTCATTATATTTTATATTTTTTTAAACGTCAGCAAATAGTTTTTAGGTACAAGGAACATTATAGTTATTTTTAAATAAATCTGAAGTGGTGCTTATAAAAAACAATTAATTTCAATAAATTATAAAGTTTTTTGAACAAAATAACATTTTGTTTGTATTAAATTGATATAATTATTCAGTTCATTATATTATTAATTGGCTGATTGGCCAATTAGCCTTTGCCTCATTGCTCTTGCGCGAGCATAGACAAATGCGCCACCCGCAACGCGCGCGTGCGTTTGATTTGACATATTTAATATTTACAAATATTTCATATAGAATTATGATTATTTTCTTGAAATGTGAATATTGTGTAGATAGTTTCAAGCGACGATATTCAAAATATAATTATTATGTAGGTACATACGTAAATTTGAGGTACTGATGACGTATTAATGTAAAAGTTACGGACTACAGGATTGTTTACTCAAGTAGGTATAACCTAGACGAAATTTTAAGTAGGGTACACGATTCTTTTTTTGCTTTTTTCCTCGCATATGTCTTGAAAAATGTCGTATGAAATTCGTGTGCATTAATCATTACACTCTCGGCTTTATACATATACAAGATATAGCCTCGAGTATAATCACTAACGTACCACACTCGTATCTTACATAATGAACTATCATTTTATTTGCGAGGTGTTTTAAGTATGAGTATTAGTATTTGTATTAAAAAATTGGATGGATAAAATGTTTATAACTACGACAACGATAACTCCATGGTTTACTATCACTTGACAAAAAAGTTTGACGAATTATTTATATGTATATATATTTTGAGTAAATGTCGAAAAACTGGCCTGCACAACAAAAGGACGTAAGTGAAATGAAGATACGCTCTTTTGCTGGTGCATTTTTTTGTAGTAACGGATGCAGGATGCAGTTACACGCCCGGTTCTCATATAAATCAAAGGACTCTCGCTTTTCTATCTTGATATAGTTCTGTAGTGTTTTGTTATAACATCCTCGTCTGCCTATCTGTTTCCACAGATAAACTTTTTCCCCTAAAAAATAAACAAATTGTATATTTATAATTGACAAAGAAATCAAACAATAATCGCATGAAAATTAAAACGGTATACCTACAGCACTAGGACTTCTAAGATGATTAATTACTTACTGAGACGGCCAATTCGTCAGCAATGTCGCATTGCCGAAACACCATCTTCGCATAAACCGACAATTCTATGCTTAGTATGTTCACTTACGCGGTACTTTTTGTATTTTTCAGAGATTAAGGAGCTTACAGCTCTGAATGACCTTCGATCCGTAGCTCTTCGCTTTTACGTGTTGTATATGTCTCATCATGTTGACAGCGGCCGCCAATATACTGTTTCAGTTTATCTTCAAGAGTCACCGAAACCAAGATAAATGCCATCAAACTTTGTTATTTTACGACGAAAAACCAGTTTTTGCCACTTTTCTCAAAAAATACACGCTTTTTAAAGAAAGTGCTTGCGTAGCAAGTTAGATTTTTTCCTAATGAACAATTAGGCATAATCTTTATTTTTATAGACCTCTCTGTAAAAAATTGTAATTAATTACATGGAAATATATTCAAATTTTCAAATGCAAGAAAGTGTTAAATAGAAACTGAACTATCATATAAACCTTATTTTGAAAGTTGGTTTGGCCATTCTAGAGACTAGATACAAAACAAAAACCAAGAAAAATCGTACATTTACGCTTGGAGCCCCTTAATGATATGTATGGGAAACCAACGACAGAATACTCGTCAGGGTTAAAAGTTGTGTTTGTTTTTTTCTATTTATTTTCATTTGTCAGTTACAGTATTTAAACTGGTAGTACGTAATCAATATGACTCGATATTATCAATAATAGTGTGTACCTTTCAAGTGGCCTTTTAGCCATAAATCGTGACATGAAGGATTGCCTTGTAGTGTATACATATATATGAACTTTATGGAGTTTCTAAATTAATGATTTGATTGATGGACATATTATATATATATACTTATCTTCCAAACACATTTGGAAGTCTCCAAATGTATGGTTTTATTAATGATTTATTAGAGATTTTGTGGTGTACATATATGTTTGCCCTTGACTGTACACTTTAGTTTCCAGGAATGCGTTCTACACGTGTTTTTTTCATGCCTTGATAATTAACGAATTTAGAACATTAGGTACATTATAAATGTCAAGAATTATACCTCCGCAAAACATAACACAGTATTGGGACTCGGGTTATACGAACACCTCGCGTCGTCAACTGTTTGTTTACATTGTGCGGCGGTCGAGAACACAAACTAAAGTTGTCTGCAAACAATTTGTCACGCTGTCCGGACGCCTCTAGTTGTTGTGGTTGTATCTTGCTCTCTCCACTGTCTGTCGTAGAAAGTAAATGTTGACATTTAACTAAAACTGAGTGGACAAATATGAGACTGGGTCGGGTTTAATATCGATCATAAGTCATAACTTCATGAGGGCCAATAAAATGGAATTAAAATTCGTCGAAGGAGGAGGTAAGTACTATGTGGATTTCTTATTTATGAAATGAGGAGAGCATTGCGAGAATTAAATGATAAATAAATGCACTTGTTTGCGTAATGGGATATGTATTTCGTATATTATTCTAGTTATTATTTTAAAGTAAATTTGACTAACAATCTACTTTGTTTTTTTTTAAAGCAGTGCAAATAAGAAACCGACCAAGAGCATGTCGGACCATGCTCAGTGTAGGTGTCATAATTTAAAAAAAATAAAATGCTATTCCTTGAAACGTTTGTCTATGGGCCACTATGGGGTAAACAAAAAATAACATTCTTAGTTTTATCGATAACGTATCTGCACTATACATTTCAAAAAGTGAATACGCGAAATTTCTTCATTTTCTAATTAGGTAAATAATCTATATTTGTTTTCAAAAATGATGTCTGGTTTATCGTGTTTTCTTACAAAACATGTTGACATTAATATACTATGTACAATTTGAAAAAGAGATTTTCGGACCCATTCAATATTTTGGGATCTTGACCATTTATCTTTTTGTACGTTATGTCTCTCATACAATCTCTTAAGTTTTTGCGACATATTTTGTTCATTATAATGTTTACATTTACATACTTTTTGACAGGTGTACATTTGGATAATAAGACATTTAGAACCATTATACATTTAGACATTAGTACCAAAATGATCTGTTTATAAATGCGAAAGTGTGTTGGTCTGTTACCTCTTCCCTCTTATATCACTGAACCGATTTAGATAAAAATTTGGTACAGAGTATTTGGTATAGTTTGATTCCCGGAGAAGGACAAGGGATAGTTTTTATCCCGGAAATTATTCCTTAAGGGGGTAAAAAGTGAGTGGGACTAATTACTAACTTCAAATCAAATCAAAATATTCTTTATTCAAGTAGGCCTAGTTACAAGCACTTTCGAAATGTCAGTTACATGAGAGTGAATGTTTGCTGGGAGAAATACAATATGATCCAACATTTGCTGCAAGGATTAGGGAAACCCAGAAAAACCTAATCAGATCATTTAACTTAAGTGTAATATTATTGATAAGATCATCATTTTTAAAATTTAAATAATCAATAAGATAAATCCCAAAAGGATTGTCAATAAAAAATAAATAATCTAGAATGTGTCTAGAATAAAATTCTAAATGTCAGAGTATATAAAACAATTAAGATTAAAATAATAATAATATCTTAGGTATTCGTTAAAATAATTATTCATATACCTACATGACGCTATAATTTACATTAATCCCACGCGGCTTCATCATTCATGTATTCTTGTGTGCTATAATAAGCTTTAGAAAATAATATTCGTTTCACAATATTTTTGAATTTACCAATAGACAACTCAGTTATGCTGCTAGGAAGTTTATTATAAAATCTCACACAGTTACCCATGAATGATCTCCTTATTTTATGGAGCCTAGTAGCAGGCACTGCGAGCTTATGCTTATTTCTAGTATGAATATTATGTATATCACAGTTCTTCTTAAAGTCGGTAATATTTTTATGTACATATATAATATTCTTATAAATGTATTGACAATGCACTGTCATTATATTAATGTCCTTAAACTTATCTCTAAGCGACTCTCTATAGTTCATTTTATATATCGCACGAATAGCCCGCTTCTGCAAAACAAATATAGTATTAATGTCGGAAGCACTGCCCCATAGTAAGATGCCATACGACATAATACTGTGGAAATAACTGAAATATACTAATCGAGCCGTTATCACGTCTGTTAATTGACGAATCTTACTTACTGCAAAAGCTGCAGAACTCAGTCTATTCGAGAGATTAGCAATATGGGGACCCCATTGGAGCTTAGAATCTAATGTTATACCGAGAAAGACTGTACTATTAACTAGTTCCAGTTCCTCACCTTTAACCATAACGCTTGCTTGCTCGTGTTTTACGTTACTCGTGACAAACTTAACACATTTAGTCTTTTTCTCATTCAACAATAAATTATTTATATTAAACCAATTTACTACTTCACAGATAGCATTGTTTACGTCATTGTAGGATCGTTGATTTCGTACGACTTTGAAAATTAGAGACGTATCATCTGCAAACAAAACTATCTCATGGTGGGTCTGTACGAGGTGTGGCAAGTCGTTTATATAGATAAGGAACAGGAAAGGTCCCAATATTGATCCCTGCGGCACACCCATAGAGACTAATGACCCCGGTGAACGCTTTCCATTCACGTCAACCCTTTGTATTCTACCATTGAAATAAGACTGTAATAAATTTAGTGCTAATCCTTTAACTCCGTAGTGGTGCAGCTTCCTGATCAGTGTCTCATGATTAACGCAATCGAAGGCCTTAGATAAATCACAGAAGATGCCTAAAGCATCTCGCGATTCCTCCCAGGCATCGAAAATGTGTTTTACGAGCTCAACTCCGGCGTTGGATGTCGAGCGACCCCGCGTAAAACCGAATTGCTTACTATGCATCAAATTATTCAAATTAAAATGTTTTAACAATTGATATAGAATTAGCTTTTCAAAAATTTTAAATGTAGGTAGTACAGATATTGGTCTAAAGTTAGTGGCGTCAGAGGTACTACCTGATTTAAATAAAGGAGTTATTTTGCTATGTTTCATCAGATCAGGAAACTCACCGCGGTCAACACTGTTATTGAATATATCTGCCAAGTCAGGCGCTATTACTTCTATTAGGGATTTGACAGCATGGACTGAGACCCCCCATAGGTCATTGGTTTTTTTGACATTAATTGATTTAAATGCCTTTACTACATCTGAAGGACTGACATGTTCAAAATAGAAGTCCTTACTACATTCTGGTACGTTTTCTTTTAACAACAAAACGGCAGACGAAGGTGATGAATTTAAACACTTTGTTGTGGATACTGGTATATCGGTGAAGAAATTTTCAAATTCTGTTGCTACATCTAAACTAGAATCTATAATTTTGCCATCAATTTTTAATTGTAGATCACTAATTGCGTGCCTTGATCTACCAGTCTCCACATTAATCACTTTCCAGGTGGTTTTGATAATATTAGAACCTTTTTTGATTTTCTGGGATAAATAATTACGTTTGGCAATATGACAATCAATTTTGAATTGTTTTGAATATTGCTTTACATATTCTTTAAATTCATCACTCGTATTAAACCGCCGTTCCTCATACAAGGCATACAGTGCTTGTCTACGTTTGTGTAAGTCCGCAGTAGCCCATTCGCTAAATACTGGTGCACCGCCAGCCACAACCGATTTGAAAGTAAATATTGTATTATAATGTTTCATAAAAGTTGTAAAGAATGAATCATACATGTGATTAGGACTCATTTCAGAAGACAGAACGGGTAGCGCCTGAAACAAATGTTGCTTCATTCTTTCCACACGGTCTGTGGTTACCGGTACAAAATTAATTTGTTTTTTCACTATATTTTCCCTTAATATCTCAAATTCCATTAATTGGCCTAAATGATCTAATTCTAATTTACTGATTATACTTTGTTTAGAAGGAGAAATATCAGTGAAAATGTTATCAATACAGGTGGCGCTGGTATCGGTCACCCTAGTAGGTTCCATAAATACGTGGCTTAAACGAAAAGATTTGAATAGATTCAACAATCTAATACTTAGTGTTGAATCTTCCAAAAGATTTACATTGAAATCGCCGCAAATAAGTAATTTTTTACAAGTACGCGATATCTTACGCAAAGTCGCAGGCAAAAGCTAGTTCTATATATTCTCCTGCATAAATCACTGCTCTTAGCTCTCACACAACTTCATCAATATACAAGGGGTGCATTTCAATGTAAATAATTTCAAGCTCTTCATTTGTAGACAATTTGGTGCTGAGTGTACAACGCAACCATTTTTATCATAATGACACGAAATGTAAAAAGCCATCAAAGAAGTCCTTCAATAAAACCATCTAGATATATTTTTAATTTTTATTTAAATTTAGACATTAAAACAACTACCATAGAAATTAACGCGTTACTGAAATTCGAATGCTCCGACCAGTCCCGAATGACCTAAAGTAGCAAAATATCGAACTGTTAGGAAAATCAATTTGGAAGACTTATAGAGCTGGTGACCAAACCGTAAAAAATATTGACGGGGTAAACTAAATATTAAGTATATTTTAATTAATCATGAGTCAATTATGTTTTCTATTATATTTTTGAATAATAAGGAGTGTAATAGTTTAGCTTAGTTTGATGCTAGTTTGATTTGTTTAACTTAGTCTCCAGATATCTATTTTTGTTAATCTTAATACGAAGTATAACCTCCATTAGCATTTATAACCGACTGCAATCGGTCTCTCATCGAACTTATCATATTTGGACCGGCTTCAGTCGCTCTATATGTCTCCCAAATATCTTTTACATGTGCTCGTCCTAAGCTGTCGACAGTTCGAGCCTTTGTAGAGCCCCAATCTTGCACCATGAAACCTCATACATTTTCGTTAACATTTTAATTAAAATCATTCCTCCCGGTATTCCACTCTAATCCACCTGTCAACCAGCCTGGTATTGTGAACACTGGAATTATCTTGCATGAACTTGATCTTATGATTGTCGGGGTAAACAAATATTGCAGTTGGTAAAAATAAATATCTTAGTATTTCAAGGTAACCTTGACCATTAAGAGGATCATTTACTTCGCACAATTCTATTGGCCCACTTGAATTCATCCAGCATCAGAACCCCAGCGAAATTCGTCCGCTACGCCAATTAGGACGCAAGTTCTGTTCGTCATATTCATATCTAGTCTTAGGCATCCGCCAGAGAGACATACTTCCATTCGCAGAAGACACAAAAACCTTTTCGCGCATAAAGGCAGCCCCTTCAAAAATATAGTCTAGATAGCGATTTGCAAATTGCAAATGTAACGCTTTATGCCTATCCGTCGGGTATAGTTATTGAGACCAGCCTCATGGAGTCTGGGACGTACAGTTAAGTTCGACATTTGTAGGACAGTCGCTAAAACCTTGGTATTATTAATAAATCGTTGTTGTTTTACGCTATCCATTTAACTCCGTATCCTGGCACGTGTCGTTTCTCTCGCTCTTTAGACGCGTGATGCTTTACATCACCTTTTTCAGCCCACCGTGTTATCCACAAGTAAACTTTGTTCCTCTGCAACAAAAGATGAATATGTATGATAATAATGATAAAATAATGATCTTTATGCTGCTGTAAGGGCACTTCTACAAGTCTGACTCCACGGCGTTTCCCAAGAGCAGACCATTGTTGAGAAGAAAGCCGAAACAAACTCAACAGTCAGTCATTTTTAAAGTTCCGTAGCCACAATGTCAAAAGCGAAACCGTTATAGTTTCGTCATGTCCGTCCGTATGTCACAGGCATTTTACTCAGAAACTATAAGACGTTACTGATGAAATTTGGAGTAAAGGTGTCTTGTGTAAGCTGCTACTTAGTTTGATAGTTAAATAAAATATAAATATATATTTCTAGGGGGTGCACTCCATACATGCAACCGAAAGTGCTTTTTTTTTCTTCAGTAAATATCAATGTGTGGCACGTCATTCGACAGATGTTTTAAAAACACTTTGATGTAGTATTAGAAAAAGAAATGATTTAGTGAATATTTTCAGAAATATTCGCTCCGAAATTAGGAAAAATTGTCCCCCCCCCCCCCCCTCTATTATCTAAACGGTATGTTTAAAAAATATAAAAAAATGGATAAATATAAAGCTTAATAAATACTTCCAAGGAAAATTGTTTTCAATCTGATCGGACGTTCCGTTTTTAAGTTATTGCCAAAAAACTGCGCTTCTCAGCCAAAAGACATAAGTGCTGGGGAGATACGATCTTTTATTTGTGATTTTTTTTCACATCGTATTTTTTTCATCTGTAGTGCATTTTTTTTTGTATATACGGCTTCGGAACCCTATATTGAGCATGGTCCGACATGTTCTTGGCCGGTTTTTTCTAAATAAGTCTTATATGTAGGTACCTATTATTTGTATTATTCTGTACTTAGCCTATCCGAAATATATGTTTTAAGTATAAACTCAATGCGTAGTTGTCTAAGAAAACATATAAAAACTTGTAAAAGTAAGAAAATAATAGAAGATATAAAAGCAAAATACTATTTTTATTGAATACAATATGCCACCTTATAAGAACCGTGTCCCAGTAAATGTAAAGGCTATGCATTTTTGTCTGTTAAATTGTCATCTATCTACCCTTTAATATGCCTTTGCCATTGAAGACTTTTTTTATGTACTTTATGAGAGCTGGAAAAGGTAGTTTTAAAGCATCTTCTGGTAACTTATTATAAAAATTGGCCTTCGAATGATTTGGCTACTTTACGAACGCGGAACTTTGTAATGGCGATTTTGTTTTTATTTCTAGTACTAGTTTTTGCCCGGACTTCGTAGCTCGAATTTCAAAAAATCCTCCTAAGTGCGCGTCTACATACATCTTCGGCTGATTGAGATTTCGCAGCAACATTACTCGTGCACCCACTTTTAAGATAAGTATGTGAGAAGGTAGGCCGGGTGGGTTAAGTGCATTTAAAAACTCTACGCGATAGTTTATGGCATCATCCGTGTTCACTACTGAGTCTACAGACTTGTATTCGTATTCTGAACCTTCGAAAGACTTCAATAAAATGTTATTAATAACGAAAGCCTGGTCGTTTTTAGATGTCCGAATCGCTCGTTCACACAACCACTCCATGGACTTGCTGTGTAGATTTTGAACATCTGGGTTATTTGAGAGCTTTATTCGTAAACGGTTCGCAGAACTGAGGCGAGATCCGATGGAATTGTTATCCTTTTCTCAGTTTCGAGATATTCTCCAGTTCCTATTTTAAGAAGAAGGTTGGAGAATTCTCAGGCGCAAATATCGCCCTAAAATTGCACTATCTTAAGGTGGAGTTTTTTGATTAAAGGCCAAATATTTGACGTCATAATGCAAGTTTTCACTTCATTAGCTCGAGTTCGCCTCGGAACTACGGGCAGAGTCTGACGGAAGTCTCCAGCTAACAACAGAGTAACTCCACCCATCATACCATCGTTCCCTCTAATGTCTTGCAAAGTTCTATTCAGCTATTCAAAACATTATGCGCAATTGTACTTTCGTCCCAGACTGTTACTCCTTATTTCACCCGTTTCAGGGATGAATTTCCAAGAATGCTGAAATTAGTTTTCTTACTTGTAAATGAAGAGTCTATACGTGGAATATTATAACAGTTACGCAATTGATTACAGGTTTTCTATACCAGCTATGAACCTCAATTTAACCCTGTTAGGGGATGAATATCTTAAAATACTGTCATGAAAGTTTTAAATGAAGAATCTAAACGCGAAATATTATAACAGTTACTCAAATAATTACAGGTTTTCCATACCGAATTACAACCCCAATTTAATCCCGTTAGAAGATGAATTTCAAAAAATGCAGAAATTTATTTTCTGAGCATTAAATAACGAATGTATACGCGAAATATTGTATTGTAATTGTATTGTAATAAAGTGTTTACATAAAAACAATAAAACAAAGAAATTAAACTAACACATTTGTACAAAGGCAAACTTATCCCTTTAAGGGATCTCTTCCAGTTAACCTTAGAGCAAATGAAAGAGAAGAGTAAACATCAACGCAGATAGACAAACCAACAAGTTAATATGCACAATGACATTAAAACTTAAAAGCTAAAGTAGCATACACATACACATAAACCCTAAATAATAAATAGTAATATAATAGCATATATATCATCTAGATAAATAAATCTACGTGTGTAAACATATATTTATATACATAGTGAATATACACAAACGGATAAATATTAAAAGACGAGGTCAGGGGTCTGAAAGCCATAACTTTTTTAAGTTATCTTTAAATGATGCCACGGATTGTGACTGCTTAACGGACACCGGCAACGCGTTCCATAATTTAACCGTGTGGACTGTGAAAGATCTCCTATATGTGCGCGACTTATTGAGCGGAAAGGCGAGAGAAAGATTGGCACTTGAGCGCAGTCGGTGGCC